>VDFB02353493.1:115189415-115228800 GCA_007258455.2 Sequoia sempervirens
CCTCTTATCTCCCTCCCCTGTACCCTTAACCCTCTACCCTCTATCTCTCTCCCACTCCCTCCCTCTCTCTCTCACTGAATCCCTCTATCTCTCTTCCCTCTACTTGTTGGTTGTTTTTACTATAACTAGGTTGGTCTTCTAATTTTCCTATGGAATTTCCAATTCCAATCAAGGGCAGCTCAAAGGTCCTAGAACAACTAATGAGGATTTTAAAAACCTCCTACACTTTTGGCTTTGCAAGACCCAGAAGCGTGATCCCTAAATGCATTTACAACCTCTGCACCATTATCGTAAAACAACATTAACAAAAAAGATAGTCTCATTTAATAGCTCAACATAATAGCATAATCAATAGAATTGGCTATTCATTAGTAATATCTACTATTTGGAGAATGAGATAACTACAATACATTCCACAGTGTAAAATATTCATTGATTTGTAATTTGTAGCAAGTTCTAGGTAAATACAAACAAAATATTGAACCATACAAATTAGTACAACTTACATCAATGCCATATATCCATTGAGGGAGTCAAATTCATAAACATCTAAGGGTTTATGATAGATTTAACACATAACATATAAGATCCTTGAGAACATTGCTTTACAATTTTATCAACATGTATTCTAACCCAATACTACTTATCAAATCCTTATACATAACATCTCCACCTACAATCCCATTCAACCATTTTAATTAATTCCTTGAATTAAAGCCAAAACAGAAATCATACACACCCCAAGAGTGAGATGAACGAGACAACCCTTGATTATCTTATTCAAAATCCAAATATGCATGTACAATGGAGAGACATGAGTTTGAATTAATCATTTCAATTCAAATGCCAGTACTATCATAAAACATCAAATCCCCATGAATTCAAAACCTCCTATAGAATGACTCAAAACCTAAATTGCATTTTCCTTAAAACCATTGAACTTTACAATTTTCTTTGCAACTCTACCTAGACTCGACCAAAAAATATCTAACTTGATAACCCGCACTTCTGGCCTTGAAATCCTTCTTATAGAAAATGAAGGAGCAAACAAGCATCGGGTCAAAAAGTACCTCTCATTTCACATGTTGTTCTTCACAAAACTCTTGAGGACAACAAATATACCTTCTTTATTTCTCATCCTACATCCTATTCATGCATCCTACAATTATAAAAGTATCCATGGGGCCTCTTACACAAGCTACAGTAATCACAAAAAGTGTAAGATCCCCTTTATATAATGTTTGGACTACAAAACACTCATAAATAGGATAACCGGGTTGTATGCAAAGAAATGAAGCTTTCTAACTCAAACCAACGCCTTAAGCCCTCAAATCTGATTCAAATCAAAGCTAACACATATATTCATGACATGGAATTGATTTCACATCAAAATATGGCTGCATGTGACCGTACAGTGCTGCATAATAGGAAAAATACAAAAAAATTGAAGAAAAACACAGATTTTCGAATGTCAAGAGCTTGTATTTTAAATCCTCAACCATCAACAACCATTACAATGATCACTTTATTTATTTTAAAGGAATTTACACGTCAACCACTGAACAACCACCTCTACATCTGACTTTTTAATCTTTTATGATCACATGAAACATAAAACACACTAATTTCAAAGTTGTTAACATCACTATTGAAATATTTTAAATTTTTTGACCTTTCAAACATTAAAAAGTACATCATTAAATTAATTATGTAATGGCATAAAAATTAAAAACATCATGAATTAATTATGCAACCACATAATTCAAATATGATTCTATCAAGAAATTAATATCAAATAGATAATATAATCGCATAACTCATACATTTCAATGGCATTGATCTTCTTCTTCATCCAACTCTTTGTCTGTATCATCTGATCCAGATTCGACACATTAAGGATTGGTCATATTATCATCATCATCATCAATATCAGTTTTTATAATGTCATTATCCACATGGATATCATCTTCATGAACATTAACTCCTACATCATCATGATCTAGTTCCTCCTCTTCGACATCTTCGTCAGGGACATCATCAAATAACTGTTGATCCTGATCATCATCTACATCATCTTCTACTTCTTCGGTATCTTCTTCTTCCACCACATTATACTTTACCAACCTTCCTCTTGGATCATGTCTAACAAAAAATGACCAACCTGGTTTACCTAGAACCTTTGAGTAAAATACCTGCTCACATTGGCTTGGAAGAACATAGGGCTCGTTTCTAGCTCGCTCGATCAACCTTGTATTAACCATGGTAAATCCATTATCATGTTTACTAATAGTTCTCTCAGGATTATTTTCATTCAATCGTATCCTATACCATAGGACGACAAACAAAATTAATTTGAAGGACTTAAAGTCACACTCAAGTATATCATCTAAAATCCCATAGTATCAATTTTCTGAGACTTATGGATATATGTCGCTTCTAGATGAAACATTAGTCACTTGAAAGACTACAATTATAGCAGAATCACAAGTTTTCTTCATGTCATCCAACATTTTGATTCAAAATTTATGACCATTGCACCACATAGCCTTGTGGTGTTTCACCTGCAATATGTCAAACATGTAAAAATTATTGCAATATCATCAGTTGATAAACATTTTATTCTTGGCCAAATGTATGCAAAGAAAACAATCTCAACATATATATACATCAATATAATTGAAAATAATTAAATAATATGGGTGATTAATATATTTATACGTACCTGTTGATCTCTTCAATCACATGCTAAATCAATTTCCCTTTGTGTAACATTGGAATCTCCATTACGATGAGCTTCTTTAACCAATGAAGCCACACCTTCCCATGTTAATGCGTGACCAAATTTTTGACATCGTTCAATCCATACCGTCATCCAATCAAGATTTTTTGTGACGTACAAATGTAGTGCATCCCACTCTCGACCAACTATATAAAAAAAAATTAAAATTCACAAATGATGTATAATTAGTTAAATACCGCAGTATGTGACCTTAATTTATAATTGATGTATATTGAAGATTAAAAATTAAATAAGTACAATATAAATAAAAACCATATGTAAAATGTATTCCAATTAATCTCCATGACCATCTTATAATTACCTCTCACATTCCTCAATCTACCTTTCCCCATCAGGTACTCCCCTTCGAATTTGTTAACGGAGTTGGGATCCCAAATGCAATCTACATGGATCTTTGCTACAAACTTAGGAAGATATTCACTAATGTACACCATGGTCTGGTATACCATATATCCCTCCATCATAGAACCCTTAGGATGTGCTCTTTGTCTAACCAAAGCCTTCAAAACTTTCAAGTGCCTTTCAACCATCCACATTGACCTTGTGTGTACAGGTCCACACAATTCAATTTCCTCAACTTGGTGTATGAGGTAGTATTCTTGTGAATTGAAAAATGTCGAAGGTAGACACTTTTGCATTTCACACATTAGACAGGGAATTTTTCTCTTCTAATAATTTATATCTTCTTTATGGATTTATTTAGATGACATCCATCTACAAGTGATTCAAGGCACGAATATATTAATGAGATTTAACAAAAATATATAATATATTACATAACTGTAAGTAAAAAAAATGGAAATTATAAAATGTATACAACAAATTGAACAAATATCACTACTTACCTCATGTATTTTCCAAGATCATATATAACTTGCTTGACATTGTTGTCAAGGTTGTCTGGGAGAGATAGAGGTAGAACGTACTGCAACAATTATAAAATGATATTTTCATTATTTTTCCAAAAGTAGTAAACATAATACACTGAAAAGTACATGAATTATACAAGTGTATGTAATATACCAGAATAATTACCTCAACGAAGGTATGCCAATCATGTGTTTTCATCCCTGACCCAAATTCACCTTTCTTTGTTATTATATTATTTATGTTCGCAGCAAATCCTGTGGGAAATCAAATTTTTCGTATGACTTCTTTTATAACATTGCTTTGTTGCTCCATTAATAACCAAGGAAGGGCACTTATATTAATTTGGTATCCATCGTTATTTAATTGAATGACATTTTTCATTGCATGATTGGCTTCCTGAATGTCACTACAAATTTTGACAATTTTTTCTTTGTCATGCCTTCCATCCAATATTTTCCATAATGTTTCTGTTATATTTTTCTGATATGCATTGTATCAAACAAATGCATAATTTGTAGCTTCTCATAGTAGGGCAACCTACTAAATTGTTTGGGATAACTTTTCAGTCCCTGTGGAAGCCGGCCATTAATGCCTTGACGACCTTCATAAAGCATATAAGTTAAAAAAATTAACAACGACAATCATTGTCAATTACAACCTGAGTAAACACAACACAATATAAAAATATAAATTCAAAACATATCATATATGATAGATAAACAATTTGATCTGATGTTTAACCTTGACGATTAATTCTATTATATTCCAACTTCCATAGGCGAGATTTCATTCTTCGTGGTTTTGATGTAGTTTCTTCTTTCCCATTGAAAAGATGTTATTCAGTAGTTTGATACTTATGATCTCTATGGAGGAAGTGCCTATACTCATCAAACACCTGCTTTCCTAAACTTCTTTAACGACAAGATTTCATCTTTGGACTACAAATTGGACATGCAAATTTTTCCTTTGTTTGAAGACCTGCAAGATCATATATAATTGGATTAAATATGCCAATTTTTATAATTATATATAATGAATAGATTATTTTAAAAACATGCATGATATCTACCTCATAAAATTAAATATTGTTAAAGTGCAGTCAAATGTTATAACATACCACAAAAATGTGTTAGCCCTGGGGCATCATGAATTGTCCATACAAGCATTGCATGGAATTGAAACTGTCTTTGTCCTATTGGTCTAGAGACGTCATACATAGTGACACCATTCCATAACTTTAGTAACTCGTCGATAAGAGGCTCGATATATACATTCATATATTTAACTTGGTACTTACCTAGTTGAATGAACATAAACATTACATAATTATTATAACCATTTTACTGCAATATATATAAATTAATATACATGACTATTGAATGAAAAAAATATGTCATTATGCAAGAAATAAGACAAATGAGATACTACTATGTTAAAGAAAATTGATATAAACAAATACCTGGAACAATCATTGATAATATTATGTGCTCCCTCTTTATTGACATCCATGGAGGAATGTTATTGTTGATAACAAAAATAGGCCACACCGAGTAAATAGATCTTAACTCTCCAAATGGATTGACACCATTCGCTCCCAATGAAAGCTTGAGATTACGAGGTTCTTCTTTAAAGTGTGGCCATTTTTCCTCCATGTCCCTAAATGTAGAACCATTCGCAGGCATTCGAAGAATGTCATCTCCACTTCTATTCCATGCATGGTAATCCATAAATTGCGCTAAGATTTCACACCTAAATAATCGTTGCATACGTGGAATAATGAAAATATAACAAAGAACCTTGTGAGGCACCTTTTTTGTTAGTTGATTTGTTCGATATCTACTAATATGACATTCTGGGCATTCTGTTGCAAATTTCTGTTGTTTATGATATATAATATAATCATTGGGACATGCATCTACTGCTTGATACTCCATTCTGATATCTTTCATAATGCCAGATGAATCTCGGTATGAGCGAGGTAAAATATTTGATGGTGGTAACAAAAATTCACCAATCAATCTACAACAAAAAATAATTTGTTAATAAAAATAATATTAATGGTATATATTTCATCCTTTATTTACTAGTGATGAACTAACAACAATTAAAATAGACGAAAAAAGATAACATATATGACATACCTTAACATCCGTGAGATTGCTAAGTTAGATAAACCATTCATAACCTTCAAGTTCAACAACAACAATACAACAGAGAGAAGAGTTGTTTGGGAACCTTCATAAAGGGGCTTGTATGCCTTCTCAAGTACAGGTAAATCATGAACATCATCAAAGTCATCTCGATCATCATGATTAGCTTTGCCACTAAATGTGTCATGGATCAATGTATTTGTACCATCATCTTCAACTGTGTTTTCTAACGCATGATCATCTTCTTCCATAGGATCATTAACTTCATCTTCGATATTCATAGCTCCATGTTCGTCCGCTTGAAAAACCACATTCTCTGGATCGTGATAATCCATATCATCTTCCCTAGGGTACCCCACCTTTATAATAATGATAGACATAAATAATCTATGATCATGATCAAGTGATTATATATATATATAATGTTAAAACAATATAAACATTTACAAATTCAATCAATATAAACACATATAATGAACAACTTACCAATGGACGATAATCATGTCCCCCTTCAACATGACCATGCTGCCTACAATGTTTCTCAGTTGTTGTGATTAAAATTCATCTCGTCTTTAAGCCCTTGCAATTATTGCAAGGACAATAACATTTCCCATCACCTTTTCTTTTCAATCTAGCCCACAATCCATCAAGTGTCTCTTTATTTTGTTCTGGACTAATATTATTTGACATGATTTTTCTTTACCAAGCTTTACTATTTAGATCTTCAAAAAATATCAAACTCACACTCCAATAATTTTTATTTATAGACAGGTAACAAAATCTAATAATTCTGATATTTTACACCAAAAAAATTTGGCATGCAACCACCTCTACAAAAGAGAAGATAGTCTGAAGTTAATGACCCCAAAAAACACTTTGAAATGCTAATTCCAAAACTTATTAAATTCTTATGTTACTATGATTTCCAACCATTAGAATCCTAAAATCAGAATATTGAATTTGATCCTAAACTTCCTACAACGATGGGGGTAGCAAGCTAGTAAGAGCAAGTGACCCATTCCTAAGGAGCAACAAGTTAGAATCATCATTGTTAATGTCAATATGGATTTATCATTTTAGTTAAATATGCAATGTGTCACTTCTTATGACAAGCTTATCCCTAGGGCCCTCAAGATTGAGACAGCCCTAATCGCACAAGGAAGCACACACTAGTAGAATTTGGCAAATAAATGACTAGGTGACTAAAACTTTTAGTCACACCAACTAAAAGTGACTAAATTCTACTCATTTTTTGCAACTCAGCTATAAATGAGTAAATAAATTACTAGTTTGGTCATTGATTAAAAATTATTTAGTCACACAAATAAAAATGACTAAATAGTTAGTCATTTATTTAGTCACAATCCATTTGAATAAATCAGATAAGGAATCGAGAATATAGCCCGCCAAAATACTCTAAAACTTTAATAAACATACCCTAAAACTTTTGTCAAAATCTTATTTTTAGGCATAGCCCACCAGAATGGAGTTTTCATTTTAATAAACATACTCTAAAACCTTCATCAAAACATACCCTAAAACTTTTGTCAAAATCTTATTTTCAGGCATAGCTCCCACCAGAATGGACTTTTCATTTTAATAAACATACTCTAAAACCTTCATCAAAACATTATTTTCAAGCAAAGACTACCAAAATGGAGAAGTTTTTCAATAAATAATGACAAAGAACGGTGAGGAGATGTGTGTGAAAGGAGGCATAGGATTCATTGTTGCTTATCTCATTCCTGCTTTGATCAACAAATCTTACATTGTTCCTGCTACTATTTGTAATCTAGGTATTTACTTGACATATATTTTCATAATCTCAAATTCCTTTAGAGGCTTTTGAAGTATCAATGTATCCTATATAGGGTTTAGAATGATTTATTTTAATTAAAAAAATAAATAAATGATGCATTTCCCTGTAATTAGATAATGTGGAGATCTCCTAAATCTGCCCCAGCACGCTATCCTCTTTGGCACTCTATTCATTATTCTAGCTACTAGGGTTTTGCATGTGACATCTTTAATATCTTCATGACCGTGGCTTTTAAATAGATCTCAGTCTTTGCTTTAATCCTTTTCATGGTAACCCTTGAGTTCCATAATCCACCTTCAATCTCTTCTAAGAACATTGTCTTAAGCTAGACTGCATAGTATGTATATAAAGCAAGTCCTTCATAATTGTTCCAAACCACCACTCACAGCCTTGCTTAAAATGTTGCCTCCATAAGCACAATAGCATGTTTTAAAATCATGGTTGCTGATTGACCATTAAGGTCACCACTTTCATCAAGATACAATGAGATTTTTGTCTTCAAACCGGGAATTATGCAAGATAACATTGTGAATTGTTTGTTGTGTATGCTTTTATTTTATTACATATTTACTGTTGTTAACTTCCTTTAAGATGGGTATTGCACCCTTAGTTGCAATCTCAAACAACTCACTCACTATCACTTGAAGATTCCTTTCATGAGCATCCTTCTATAAAATCAAACTATGCCCTATAGACTGCCTACTTACTACAGGGGACTCATTGTTTCATGGTATTGTAGATCTTAATATCCTTCAACCTTATTGACACTACTTCATAGTCCACAAGGTATTATTCAATATTCTCCCATCTTTGATGAGTCTCAAAACACTGCTCAAACATGCAATCCACTACCTCCATTATACATTAATGGCTAACAAGAAACATTGAACCTATGATTACCACTGTTACTTCATTTGGATAGTCATTCGACCCTGATTGTATTTTCCTTGTCTAACACTACCAAAAGCATTTGAAAAACCCTTAAGGTCAGCAAGGGGGTAAGGAAACTCACTGTTAAAATCTCCACTTTACTATGCAAGGTTTGAGCTTTATTATCTTGTCACTGCTCAGCCTCTTTTTGATTGTCACATCTCAAGTGACTGTCATTCTTCTTACCGTAGATTGTATTTACAAATGTCACTAAGATACATAGTGTGTTTGTTATTGGCTACAATCTTTAGATTGCAATATTTTTTTATTAACTACAATGTCTCAATCTTTCTGGTATTGCAACCTCACTAATCCACTAGAGTTATTGTTTATGTTTCTACTGAGGCGTAGGGTTTGTACCCTAATCATGCTCTTACTAATGCTTTTGTTGGTATTAAAAAAAATTTAAATATTGGGTCAAAAAATTATTTCTCTTGAAAAAGTTGTGGTATGATCTTGGATTGTATCCTAGAGTGTGTGGGAAGCTTGTGTTTGATCATTAAGGTATGTAAACCTGATCAGGGAAATGTATCCTATATAGCATGAGTCTTGCTTTAATAATTTTCATAATGGTTATTAGCATATCACATTATTATAGTTTACGGTAACCCAAGATTGCATTCAAGTATGTAACAAACTTGGTTTTTAGTTTAAGCTATACACTTTTAAGTAACATTCATAAGGTTTAGAAAATCTTGATCACTCTCTAGAATAGCCCATTAAACATGGGTTGTTCTTGAGTGCACTACATAATTGATATAACACAACCACTCTGCATATCAACTAGAGTTATAGGCTCTTTATTGCAGCAAGAGGTAATCACTCTTGGATCATAATATAATTACATCATAACTTGTTAAACTTGAGACAACCTGAATGCACCCAATGATGATTGATACCTACATTATACAACCTGAATTAACTACATTATATGAGTGCCTCCATTTCTATCACAACATGGCCACATTAAACTTGGGTCACACATGAATGTATCATGTATTTGTTATAGCACAACTGTTCCACATGACCAATAGAGCTATGGATCACATAATTATAGTCACAAGAATTTGTTCCTTGGTTGTGATCTTATGGTGATTCCACACAACAAAATCTAGACATGAAATTCTCAAAACCCTAAACCTCTAAAAATGAAATCTAATGAGATGTTGCTTTAAAATATGATTTTCAAACCTGGAACTACAAATCTGGCTTCACAACTAAATTCTACAAAAAGACAATGACTACCCTCAACCTAGCAATATCTTCTTGAATTTTTTCTGATTTTTCCCAAAAAAATCATCCTTGGTTCTCCACAAATTGTCTCAAGTAGAGCAAAACAATGTCGGAATAAATCAATGAATTCACTTTTCTTTATGTTGGCCACAATTTGATTTTTTTCTTATTTTTCATGTTTGTCAAAATTTCGACGAAACTGATAGTCAAAATTTCGACGAAACCCAGGTTCGTCGAAATTTTGATGAACGTTGGGGATAAACTTTCAAAAAATTGAAAATTACACATCAAATTTTACAAGCACCCGACGATACATCAAATTATACATATTTTGTTAGAAACTTTTGTCGAATTTTGCAGTCAAATGAGTTAGTGACCTAATATAGTTGTTCATTTGAATCTATAACAATTGTTTATGGTGCATGAGAAGCTTTTTTCACTATAAGTAGAGTGTTAGAAATGATATTGCTAATGATTCTATGTATAACTTGGTATTACTTTTAGTGTGAGCATTATGTAGTTACATAATGTGTTCTATCTTCTTTGTTTCAAGATTTTGGTTCTAAGATGTTGTTGCAATGTGTAGTGGTCCATGGATAATCTTTGGTTAGAAGATGGATGGTCTTTTGCAATGGTTGTTGGTGTCATAAGGAGCTCTTGGATTCTTCCTTTAGATTGTCATGAGAGTTATGAAATCTTTGGTTCTATTAACAAAGGATGTGTAGTAGTTGTATCTCCTTGGTTTGGATATTATGGTTGTACTTTACCTTTTGGGAGCTCATGGTGTTGAGTTCTTTGATTATTTTTGGGCCATGAAGGATCTTCAGTTAGGAGATGGTTATCATGATGCCTAGAGAGCTTGGTTACATAGTTTAGTGGGAGCTTTGGAAGTGATGTTGATTCATAATTTGATGATGGATGGTTATTTCTTGTGATCTCCTTAGAGGGGATGTTAGATCATGATGTCATGATATGTTCGTAATTCTATTGTTGGAACTTTGACAATGGTCTTCTTTGGTTCTCTTTGGTTTTGAGAATTAATCATTTGTTTGGAGCTTCATGATTTTGCATGGTTGCATTTGAAGTTGGCATAGATTGATTGGTGGATTTTCATGGACACTAGAGAGAATTGGGTGAGGCTAATAGATATCTTATTTATGGGATCATATTTCGATATGGTTACTCTTTGATGAGGATTTCAATAGAAAGACTGAGGAGCCTACAACTAGTTATGGATGTTAATCCATTATGGACTTGAAGAGAAGAATTTCATTTCTTGGTGTTGTGTGCATAGGACAATATTGTATCCCACTCTTGGTTTGATCGACAGGTGAATGATGTGAGAGGTTTTTTCCACCTGATTATAAAATGCATTCTTTATTTTGGATCTTGTACTCTCATACAAGTTAGTCTTGAATATAAACATTTTGAAGACTTGTTAAGAAGAAGATGCATGTTTTATGGATTTTTTTTGTTCTCCTTGTTTTGGTCCTGAGCTATGGTTCTAGTTTTGAGGACATATTTGGAGAGGTATAGGAAATGGTTTGTGGCTTTGGGTATATTCCCTTTATTGTGGGACTGATTGGTTGGTTTTACCTACCTTCAGTGTGAGAGGTTTACATATAATGTTGCCATGTTTTCATTTGATTTGAATATTGGATGTTGATATCCTTTCAGTTTGGGAATGGTGAAGGATATCTTAAATTATGCAACTTGGTACATGTTAGTGTGGAACAAGGATATGGTTTGATTTATAGGTTCTCTCTTTGGTCATGGTTTTCTTCTTGGATGTTTGGTTTCACATGGTTGAGTGTGAAGAACTTGGGAGAGCTATGGAGACTAGTGGTGAGAGAGGTATTGCAATATATTTGTTTATAAAATTTCCATATTATTGTATGTTTCCTTGACAATATGTAATAGAAAAATTATCCACATCCTCTATGTAAAGTACTATAGATAGACTTGATATGCCTTGATCTATTTTTGGCTTTGACATTACCCATGCAATGCGAGTTTCTAGATATATGTTTGGTTATCCTGTATGATATCTTAGTTTGTTGGTTACTAATGTTATGATGAGTTTACATGTTTCATAAGATTTGGATCTAAGAGTTATGCAGGATGTGGATTAGTTACCCATTTTCTTGCAATGGGATAATGTAGATGTGGAATTTCTATATCCATGAGATTGTTTCACTGTTTATGCAAACTTATTAGTTTGCCTTGTTTGTGGTCATTTATTAATTGGTATGTTGCAGTGAGATAGGAGGATGGATATACAAAGACTTATTGTATATTTTGGGTTGGTATGTTGATGACATGAGGTTCTATATATGTTTGGCAGAGCTTGATTTGAGGTATGGTTAGCTTGGATGAGTTGCAATTTTTTTTGGTTCCTATTCTAGGTGGTATGAGTAAGGCAGCTACTCAATGTCTTTTTTATCATTTGAATTTGATGCTTGTGTTCATGTAAATATTGATGGAGGTTTCGATGATGGTTGATATGTTTCACCTTCACATGTTCCTTTTTCTTCCATAGGTGGCATGTGGAGGATGTGAAGGAGATTTTTTCTTAATGGTGGTTATCATGGTTGCTTTTGTAGGTATCTTATTGGAGCATGAGAGCATGTTGAAGATTCAGATGGTACATGTTTGGCTAAGGGATGATTTTCCCTTGTTTTTGATTCCTATGGTTGTATTTACAATGTTGATATCAAGTGGGAGAATGTTAGGACTAAGGTTCCATCCACCTTGTAAATCCTATGTCATATATCATGCTTCCAACATCCTTGGAAAGTGTCTCTGAGAACTTCAATATATTGGGAAAATATTTTATAATTTATTAATTCTTATCATTGTTGGAAATAGGATGCCATTTAATTGAAATCTTAAACATTATTTATTTCATCTATCTCCTAAGTCCTTGGAAAGTGTTACACAACACTAGGATTAGAAAGAGATTAATATTTGATGAAATAATCATGTTAATTATTTGACATTTGTAATTAATTCTAAATGTTAGGAGCATGTGAGGGAATCCAATATGTGTTCCTAAATAATAGGGGCACATGGGGCACCCACATGGTAGGTGACACTCACCTTAAGTTCAGTTAACTATTGGGAGTGAGAGATTGCACTTTTGAATGCATGTAAAGATCCTAGCAGTTAGGGTTTGATGTTTGCATGCATGAAGTTTAGTTTAGTTTAGTTCAGATCAATTTGGTTTAGTTCAGTTCATAATGAGTTTAGTTCAATTCAATTCAATTCAGTTTAGTTCAATTATGGTTCAATTATCTTCAGTTAGTTTTAGTTGAATGCTAGTTGACTTCAGCTAACTTGGAATGCATGACTAATGACTTGAGTTGCATGATAGATAATAGGGACTACCTTAAGTTAATAGGGGATGACCATTCTTGCATGAATGGTGTTGAGAAATGTTTCAGTTAAAAGGAAATGACTTGGACCCAACTTGGGCACCCAAGTTGGCTTCTTGGAATTAACTCCTTTGCATGGTAAGATATTTTGGAAGGCTAAGTTAAGTGGGCCCACTCTTGGGAACCTACTTTGAGGATGAATCCTTGAAGATATTTATAGAATAAAGGTTGAGTTGCTACTTCAGTTTGGGATGCCCAAATGCATGAAGATGAGGATTTGACATTGTTCTTCATGACATAAATTTACTTGCAAGAGATAGGCGTACCTTTTAGGGATAGGGCTTGAGCATTGTAATTGTAACTCTTGTTGAGTTTACAAGGTTGATTAAAGCCTATTTATCTCAAGCAAGTTGAAGAGAGTTATTATCAGTTTTATTGCAAGTTGTGAAGAAGATTTGGTGAAGGAAAAAGAAGCATTCTCAAGCAAGAATTGGAGCTATTGTAATCTACTTCAGAGATTGAATAATAGATTAATTCTTTGTGGAGTTTTTTCTCGAAAGGTTTTCTCCATGGTATATGCTTGTGTAATCTTTCTAATATCCTGTCGAATTCTTCTATCAACTTTTTTCTTCATTTAACAAATGATAAAATGAATTAATATACTCATAAGGGGTGATGGGTCCACTAGCAGCGATAAAGGTGGGTTAGGGACATAAATAATTTAATATTGTTTTCCCTACATGTGGACACATAAAATGGGATAATAAAAGATAAAGGAAATGATAAATAAGTGACTATTGGGATTCTCCAAGTGGGTGCTTGGATAGAGGCAATATGTGTCACTTGGTTTTCTAGCATTTATTATATTTGATGTAATATTTATCTTCTCAAGCTTGGGCACCCAAGTTGGAGGGAAATTATTGAAGCCAAAACTTGCATCCTTTCACATTTTGATGATGTAATCCAAAGGTTGGGAATGTGAGGAAGGAAGGGTCATCTTTGGGCACCTTTTTTGGTCCATTAGATGCCTTCACAAGTGTATGAATTCAGCCTCTTAGATGTAGAATTAGAGAGGAGTAGTCAAATGTAGTGTTACTTTGTAGGAACAAGGATAGGTTGAGGCATAAGGAGGTTGTTCATAGGTACATAGGTGCTTCCATGTTGGAGGAAAAGAGGAGAATGGAAGTGGTTGTATTAAAATATCATTTATTTGATGATAATGCATACTTGGCCTCTCTTCTTGGTGGAGTTTTTTCTACATGTGTTTCTCCACATAAATATTGTGTTATGTGATGATATTTTGTTGCTGATTTGTGCCTCATTGCTGCTATCTTATGCTGGTAGTAATTTTCATTTATTTTTGTTATAAGTTCAAATAAGAGAGTGTTTATACGCATGATATTTTTCCATTTTTTTGGCATCATAAAGAAGATGGGTTCAATCATGGTATTTCCATATTAAGGAAACTTAATTTTTATATTTGCATATAATTTTTAGATTTTCAAGTTGTTGTAGCCTAAAGCCTTGTATCTCATTCTTTGAAGTCATATATGGATAGAGATTGAATTTCCTAACAATCGGTATTGAACCTATTTATTCCTCATCAGTCAGCTCCCCCTATAGTCTATTCACCTCTACCTCAAGCTATCTCACTCTATCATCATAGTGGTTGTATATCCCTACTATGTTGCCACTTGTAGCTAGAGGCTATCCCTCTTTGTTTTCATGTTTCCCACATTATCCAAGGCCTGCAGCTACATAATCCTACTCATAATTTCCACCAACTTCCTCGCTAGTTCACCATCACCCTATCCCCTCTCCTCCTATGGTACATGGGGCGCCATATCCAAACCTAGCATCTCAAGATCCACCTCCATTACCTCCTCCTCTCCCACCCTCTCTTCACCATCCTCCTCATAACCTCTGCTCTCCTCTCCATCAACCCCACTCTCCCCTATATCTTCCTCATCCTCCTCCTCCTCCTCTGTAAACTCTTCTTGAACCATATCAAGACCATCATGGTGGATGATCCACCTGCACACCTTTTGTCCCTCCTATCTAGCTACCACATCCCCTTGTCCTACTACCTCCCCCTGCATTGGTGTTGCTACTCTCACACCCACCATATGTCCTCTTATGGGCATCACTACCTCTAGTCTCCTCCACCTCCACCACTTAGTGTACCTCTAGGTGATTCCTAGATCATATTCCCCTCCTCTCCAATCCCATATTACCTCTACCAGGTCTCTCCAAGAAGCTATAGCCACCCTCTATGCAATCTATAGGCCCCATAGACCCATCTCTTGAGACAATCATGCGAACCTCTCCTCCAATTCTATAATGTCTTGTACAATGAATAAAAAAATAGTGTCACCCTATTAGGTCTATACCCCTCTATTAGGAATGGTTGACAAATGATTAGGTAGCATTTGGTGAACATAAACTTGTAGTAGACCATGTCCTCCTCCCAATCCTCCATCTCTCTATAGGGCCTCTAAATGATGTCCCCATCATCTAACTCATCCACCCCCCTCCTCCAAGGTACCATGCTCTTGATGCATGTGGAATGTAAAATGGACCTCTAGAAAAAAAACCATTAGCTTGTTCACTGTCCTATGTGACCTCTCTTTGAAGGATCTCACCACACGAATATGCTCACAAGCCCATACTTGTAATAGTGTGATGTGTGTCAAACCGGATCCCCTCATGTAGCACACTATATGCATGAGTCTGTATAGTTGCACTAATATGCAAGATCCCCATGCAAAGCTCCTTGATCTATCCACTATATCTAGCATCACACCCCCTAATGTCAAACAAAAGAATTGGTTGCTCCAATCAAGTAGCTACATGTCGCTGAACAATCCACACAAATATAGTGTCATGCTAAGCACTATCTCTCTACATTTGTCCACATCCAAGGCTCATCCTCTAGTTGGCAGGTTTATCCTATCAAACATAACATGTAGCAACTCTGGCACCATCTGGGTTCTTGAAACTACTACCGTCACCCCTCAGATTAGCAACCATAGGATCTGCCACATGTCCACCAAAGTCACTATCATCTCCCCTATGTGGATTTGGAAGGTGTATGTCTCTGAGATCCAATTCTCCACCAAAGCTATCAATATGGGCATGTGTTCTCTCAATATCAATATTTGTGCCACATAAGCTAAACTATGGTGCAAAAGCACCCTAGCAATTTACCCCCTCCATGTGGAAATTGATTCAATTTGTTGTTTTACCTTGTGATAAGGGTGATTTAAATCATTTCTTATGTTTGTAGGTGAGTAGGAGGCTAATTGAGTCAAAAATGCAAAACGATTCCAATATATGCAAAAGTTGTCAACTTAGAAGATGTAAAATTGCAAAATAATGCAAATTATGGAAGTTGAAGGGTCTTAGGAATTGGTGGGAAGTTAGAGAGATGATATAAGATTAAAATCTAGTTTTTTTTCCTTTAAAAATTCTTTTTTATGCATTGTAACTTCGAGGGTGATTGAAATGAGAAGATAAAATAAAGGAAATTTCTGATTTTATGCATATTTCCAGAAAATTCATTGTTTCTAGGCTTATGTACAGTCTTTATGGACTGAGAAAGTGTAAGATTGGTTTTTAATGTTGATGCTAACAATCACCTTCCATTTGGCACAATTTTCATGCAATTTGGTTTTCATTTGAAGAAGTTATAGTAATTTTTGTGAATATAGTAAAAAACCCTCATTAAGGTAACAATGTGGTTTGAAAATTGTGTTTCTCTCTTATGAACCAATAGAATCATCTGATTTTTGGTGAAATAATTCTTCTATATATTTTCTTTCATGTTTAAGTGATTTGGGGGGGAAAATTGTAGAGATGAAGTGTAGGGAAAGATAGTTTAAGACTGAATTTCTTGTTATAATTAGAAATTACAGAGTTTCAAGTGGCTAAAGGTTAGCGTTTGTACAGATTCATAAGGGACTGACCATCTAAGGGTTCCTAAAACTTAAACAAGTCAAAATACACCTATTTGGAGTGTTGGGACTATAATTTTGTGTTTGGAATGGGTAAACCCAATAAGCCCTATATGAACAATGTCTAATTAGCCATGTTTTTGAAGCATAGCCAGTCATATTTGAGCACTTTTACCAAAGTAACATATATTGAATGTCTAATATGTTTTAAAGCATGAAAAAAGGTGTCCTAAAACTTGGTTACAATCAGTACTAAAGTTCTGTATTGTAAGTTGTTTATGACAGTATGCAGGAGCATGGCTACAAGGGAGTGCAAATAGTCAGTAAAGGTTTGTCTATCAAATCATGGAAGTTGAATTCTTGGGATGTAAAAAAGGGTTTGATCATGTTGTTTTAGGCCTATTAAAGGAATTCAAAGGGTTGAATCACTATTGAGTGTAGACAAACAAAATTTGTAGCTTTATGACCTATGAGTGCCATTGTACCATAAGGACGATAGTCATAACAAAGTGAATCATTTGAAAAGGTAGGATTTGTACAAAGTTTAGCCTTGTTAATGGAACTCATATGAAGGTGTTGGGAGTCTTTTATTGATTTTTGGTGTCTTGAAATTTGGAGTTTGTGGTTGTGATCTAAAAGGTGCCATGGTTATACATTAGAGGGTAGTTGCAAACAAAATGGTTAAAATAATCTGATCTTTGTTGATGTTTGAGGGAAATATAGTTGAATAAGTGTGTCAAAAGTTAGAGATTTTTTGAGTTATTCAAATTAAAATTGGTGAAGGTGTTGATTTCTTCCTCTGTACTTGCATCAAACTACATGCATCCAAAAGAGCCCAATCTACCTCCACAAAGCCTCTCACTAGTTGTAACACTGTCATCTTCTCTCTCGAGTTTGTAAATCTAATATCCTTTGGCATCCACCCATCCACATTTCAAGTCTATATATTTGAAATTCTTCTATCTTTAACTTTATCTTTTTTGGATGGATCTTCCTTCCGGTGTATCTACCCATCCATGGAGCAGACCTGTCCCTTGGCAGATTTGTCCCTCCTTGTATGCATCTACCCCTGTGGATCGGCACACATTTTCCCCTCTATTCATGGATCTATCTCTTAGTGAATCCTCCCATCCTATCGTACATCTTCTCATATGGGAAAAAACACATCTACCTATTCATTTGTGGATCCACCCCTATAAATCCTCTCGTACATTTGCCTATCCTCTTGTTCATCCACCTATCCTATCCACCTATCCTCTTGTGCATCCACCTATCTATTCATGAATTTACCTAAGTAGTGGATCTGCCCTTCCATCTCATCCACCCATCGAGTCGCTAATCCACCTATCCGCTAGTGGATCCTCTTGTGTATAGGTGCATTTGACCATCCCCAAGTGCAACCACTTGTTGTCCTATCTGCCCATGCCTCAGTGGATTTGGCCATTCAAAACACATATTCCTATCTACCTACATGGCTGGATATACCCTATTGTGATGGGTGGATCCTCCTATTTGTTGAATGTGACCCCTAGTAAATGCAAAAAATTAAAATATACAAAGCAAGGCCAAAGGTCGTACCTGAGCATCACACTCCACTCTCTACACTTGTACCCTCAGTATGTCGATTCAGTGTGTACATGGTATTTTTCTCTATCGGATCTCTCAACTCACCTGAATGATTAGGGTAAAAGTGAATAGTAAGTTACCTTAATTACTATTTATAGGTAACTCTAATTACCCCATTAATTGTAACTTCTTTTTCTCACTCCCATTTCTTCCCCATAACTCTATTTTCCTTCATTTCTTCTCCATTCTTTATCAATTTTTTTTCACAATCCTACTGGTATCCTTATTTTTCCTCTCTCAAGACACCACTTGGGCCCCTTTTTTCTTGTCCACCCTCTCGAGGGGGCATCATCCATTATATTCCATTTTTTCATCCATGTCATTCTTCTCATCCAGGCTAGGGCATCTCTTTATTTGATTCCTCTATCGAATCGACTATATTTTATTTTTCTTCGAAACATCATTATTTTAATGATATGTCAAAGAGGGTAAAAATGTACACGTAAATTTGACCACTTGGATTTGGTCAAATTTATCCCTATTTTTTCTAAAATCCCTTCTATCCATGTTAATTAAATAATATTTCTATTATTTAATTAGTATTGCAAATTTCTCTAAATTCCCCTAAATCCCTAAGGTATTTAATTAATTATTTAAATACTTTAATCCTTTAGCCTGTCTTCTCTAAATTAAATAAATCGTCAATTTATTTAATTTGTTTATTATCCCACATGAATTAAATTAAATTTTTAATTCCTCCCTCTCTCTCTCCTAGTCCCATCCTTCATAAATCTTCTATTAACCCTTAATCCACTCTCTAATCCCCTCATTAAGGATGTGCACATTCCTAATCCATGATTAGGAGGTGTCACATCCTCCAACTTTTGCAAGTTGTACCTTAATCCTCTTCACTAGCCTAATCCCTGGCCTTACCATCTTCCTTAATCACTTACGCAACATAAACCCTTTGATTAGGAAGGGTTAATCCATTTTCCATTTATGGCACCCACCTCTTGTCCTCCCAACCTAAAATTTTATCCCCTTTTGGACACTTAAAGGAATTTTTATTTTTATTTCTATTTCCCCAAGGTCCTTTAAAAGGAATTTTTAATTCATTTTGACTCCCCTTTCCAATCATTTCAGGAGATTGGACAAGAAATACCTTTATGAGAGATATCTTTCCCATGCCCCCATGGTACTTGTAAAGTACCAAATCTCCTCTCACCCCTTCTCATGGTGATGCTTGTCACCACCCTGTGGGTTGAGATGTCTCAAGGCATATCAACCCTTGATGCTCCAAGATTTCATCCTATCCCTTCCTTCCTTCCAATCCCTTTCTAATGACTACACTTAATCATTTTTGAAGAATAACACAATTACAATAATCTACCTTGAGAAAATCATACTTTTATGTTGCCAAAATTGTATTAGAGCACACATCTAGTTGATATCATTGGGGCGATCATTGCAACAAGTTGTTCATCATACTTTGTTTTGATAAAATTTGGAGAAGACACTAGTTCTTAGCCCTAATATGAGTGTTTTCCTTGATTTTATGTTTTTCTTGGATTTATTGCTATTTCTTTGCATTTAGAATGTAATTTCATTGTGCGCACCTATAATTAGTGATAAAATTGGTCTTTTGCTATGAATTTGTAAAAGATACATTAGTATGCTTTGATTCACTTTAGTGTTCAACTAACCATGGTTGTGAAAACAATGCTAGATTGATCACATTATGAAACACACTAGCTTAGTCTACAAAATGATAAGAAAATATAGTACAATACAAAAAAATCATCATACTAATATACTTGATTCTATCACCATTTGATAGAGAGAATTCACCTACACACACATCTATTCTCAGAAATCCCAAATAAATGCATTTACCAAAGCACATGATGGTACTGTTGATGCCCCAATGTATTCATTGAAATGGTTTATTTGATATTTCAAGAAAGGATTCACTAAAAATTTTATAGTCACTGATCCACATAATGCTTTCACCTATCTAGAGGTGTATCTATTGATATGCACCTAAAACACATGAAAACACTAAAACAATAAATTTTGGTTAGTGCGACTTGTGACATTAGTCCCACAGGGCATGCTAAAAATATGTTCAAGGAAAAGTGTCAATGTGAATTTTCAAAAGCATTAAATTGAAAAAAACACAAAACCAAACAAAAATTGAAACTAGGCTAGAAGGAATCTAAACAAGCATAAAATTCAACAATAAATCCTATGCTAGATTCCCTTTCTGCATATGATTTTCTCAACAATAAATTTGATGTGTGCTCATAAAATTTCAGAATCATAATGTCACTTTCTTGAAAATGTGAGTTGTTGAAAAATGGCTAAGTATTGGAGATTTTATAGATTTGGTGAAATGATATCAATGGTGTAGATTTCTTGGGTTCTCTCAAGTGACGATATTGTGCCAAGTGTCACAATGTGAGGGGATGAGAGAACATGTTTTATATAGGGGTACCCCATGGAATATTTTCCATAAAGAAAAATCTTATCCAATGAGGCAAGTGATGACAATAAAGAAATTTAAAATTCCTTTTTGAAGATTCGATGAAGCTAGATCTATGTCTTCAAGGACATGGGTCTTTACCTAAAAGGTCAAATTAATTAAGGGACGAAAAAGGTGTGTGAAGGTAGGTTTAGAAAGGGTTAATCATATATTAGAAATGTGTGCATGCTAATGAAGGGATTAGGAGACTAATGAAAAAGGTTGGAGGATGTAACATGAGGGATAAAAAGTAAATAAATAAAATCCATTTATTTCATTTTTAGAAGAAAGGGATAGGGTGGTGATAGGAATAGATGAATAATTAAGATTAATTATTTACCTTAGGTTAAGGCATAGGGGTAATAGAAGAAATTAATTTGGATGAATATCAAGATACTGTGGATATTAAATAAAAAATAAAAATATTATTTAATAAATATTGAGATTAGGAACAAGATGAATTAGGATAAATTGACCAAATATAGTAGTCAATTTTAGGTGTCTACACTACTAAAGATACAAAAATTCTTATAGAGAGGACTATGCTTTGACATCAAAGGCTTGATCACATTGGAGAGAAGGGTTTAAAAGCCCTAAAAAATAAAAACCGCGTTTTATCTAGAGTTTTATTTTTATGAATATTGTATTTACAGTAAAAAAAACCATGTTCATCTTTACTCATCTTCTTAGAAGTCTTCATTTCTCTTAGATCTAATCCATTTGCATGTATTTGGTCCCTATTCATTTTTCTTCTATTGTTAAATTATTGTATTATGTTACTTTCATTGATGATTTTAGTAGAACATGGGTATATTTTTTAAAGAGTAAATTGGAAGTTTTGAGATATTTTAAGGAGATCAAGGCTATGGTAGAAACTCAGACTATAAATAAAATAAAATTCTTGACAAGTCACAATGGTAGTGAGTATTGTTTTATAGATTTAAATAGATTCTATACAAATTGTGGGATTAAAATATAAAAGACAACTCTATATTCTCCTCAACAAAATGTAGTTGTGGAAAGAATGAACAAAATATTGATGGACAAGGCTAGGAGAATGTTGAGAGGAGATAGTAGAGAATATTTTTTTGGCTAAATCTATTGCCACTACTTGTTACTTGATCAAAAAATCTCCTACATCAATGCTTGTTGATAAAATTTCAAAGGAGGTATGGTGTAGGATAAATCTTTCACTTAGACATCTAAGAGTTTTTGGTTGTGAGGCATATGCACATGTGTCTAAGGAGAAGAGAAAAAAAAAGGATTCTAAGGATAAAAAATGTATCTTCATTGTCTACAACTATGGTGTAAAAGGATGCAAGATTTGGGACTTTGTTGCACATAAGGTAATTTATTGAAAAAGTGTTATTTTTAAATAGAATAAATATTATCTTGTTAATTATTAGCCATAAAAAATTAAAGTATCAAAATGAAAGAAATATGTGATTCAAATTCCCTCTACACCTAAGAAATTTGAATGAAGACCCCAAGATAGGCAAGAAGTTGAGGAGAGCTTATCAAAATCTAAATCTTCAAAAGAGGATGAAAAAGAGTGAAACTTGAGACCTTGTAACTTTTCTTGAAGGACACAAACATGTTGGATGCAATTGGGTGTTCAAGAAAAATATTGGTTCAAATGGAAATGTTGAGAAGTATAATGCATGGTTGTTTGTTAAGGGATGCTCTCAGGTTGAGGGTATTGATTATGGTGAGATATTTTCACCTATTTCTAAAATGAGATCCATTCATTTTTTACTATCTATTGTACTAGCTTGAACTAAAGGTTGAAAAATAGATGTGAAAACTTCTTTCCTTCATGGTGATTTGGAAGAATAAAATTACATGAAACAATGAGGGCAGTATGTGGTGAAGGGTAAAAGTGAGTTGATTTGTAAATTAAAGAAATATCTATATCACCTTAAGAAAATTCCTAGGACATGTGGTACCAAAAATTTGACACTTATGTTTTGATTTTAGGATTTGTGTAGTTTAATATTGATCAATGCTTTTATTTTTAAATTTGATGGTGACATTTTCTTGGTGATTTCTTTATAAGCTAGTGAGAAGTTATTTATTGAGGAAGACAAAGGTTTGATTGTAGAATTGAGATCTCAACTCTTTGAAATTGGAAATGAAAGATCTTGTTGTAGAAAAACACATACTTAGGATGGATATTAGAAGGGATCATGAAAACAAAAAAGTTATGGCTTGGATAGAGTGAGTATGTGGATTCAATTCTAAAAAGGTTTAACATGTAGGATTGTAAATCACTTTGTGTTCCTATTACATTGGGAATGAAGATATTTATCTCATAGTGCCATACATCCCCATTAGAGATGGAAGAAATGGGTAGAGTTTCTTACCAAAGTGATTTTGGATGTTTGATGTATGTGATGATATGTACAAGACTAGACATTTCCTAGGTAGTGGGAATTTTGTCTCATTTTATGTCTAATCCTAGGAGAGTGCATTGGGATGTAGTTAAGATGGTATTAAAATATTTGTACAGTATAGTAGAGCACTCTATATGCTTGCATGGTATTGTAGATCCCTGAGTTGTTGTGTCTTTGTGGATTTATTGGGTTGGTGATGTGAATAGTAGAAGGTCCATCAGTTCATATGTATTTACTTTTAATGGTGGTGCAATAAGTTGGATGAGAAAGTGACACATTGTGTTCATTTTTCAACTACTAAGACAAATTCCATGGTATCTCCCCATGCATGTTATGAGGCAATTTGGCTGAAGCAACTATGTTTGGATATTGGGTTGAAATAAGGTGCAATTATAATTTATTGTGATAGTCAAAGTGCAATTTGCCTTGTGAAAAACCCAAAATTTCATGCTAGTACCAAAAAAAATCATGTTTAGTATCACTTCATGGGAGACATGATTGAGGATGGTAGGTTGAAGTTGGAAAATGTAGGGATTGTGATGAATGTTGCTGATGAATTAACAAAGTCCATGAGCATAGAGAAGTCCATAGGGTGTTTAAAATTAATGGGCATGTGAACTCCTACCAAGTTACTTATTTTCTATAGGCTTTTGCAAGGTGTTCAACAAGTGGGAGAATGTTAGAAAAAAATCATTATTTGAACCTTGTATGCTAAAAAGAAAAGAAAAGAAAAATGAAAAAATAGTAAGAGTCAAGAGTATATTTTCTTTTTGTGAAAAATAAAGTGGTTATTTTGAGAAGCATAAAGCATGGAGATAGAGACAAGTTGGTTTTTTCTAAAATGGAAGCTCACTTGTAGAAGGTTCTCGCATGCAATGCAATTATATATATATTGGTTTTTTTATATAGTCATTTGGAAGAGAGAAGTTTAGTATGTTGAGTTTGCAAGTACTGTTATACTATTGGAATTTTACTAAAATTCTTCTAGAATATTGTATTGGTGATATTCCTATATGAAAATTTCTCTACAAGTGTATGCAATCTTGGTATTGTATTTGTTATACATTGGACAAGCTTATGAAGTGGGGGTTTTTCACCTATAAGGGTTTTTGTCACATAAATTTGGTGTTGTGTCTTTCATTACATTATTTGATGTTATGTATGTGTTTTTGGAATTTTGGTAACTAATAGACCAGTTCTTAAAATTTACATAATATATCTTCTTAAGATTAGTGTAAGAAGTTGTTTTCCACTACTTTTAACTTATTCCTTTCACTATAAGCTGATTTATGAACTTAATAATTTTTTTACTTTCTTGAATTATTAAGATTTCCAAATATTTTAAAAAAATCTAGTGATACTAACAAATAAATGTAATGAATAATAAAAAATCTAGTTGAAACCCTAGGAAATTTGTAAATAATAAAGAATCTCCTAGAATCCTAAGGAAATTTGTTTTGAAACTTGTAGTGCTTGAGTCAAATAACAGTATCTAGAATCCCAAAAGTCCACTAAAACTATGGGTGCACGATCAATGAAATACTTACGGTGACTTGGTCTGTGGAGTCTAGAACAACATTAAATAATGGAATTGGATAGCGCATGCTAAGTTATTTGACAATAGTTGCCGACATAGGTATTCGAGCTTTCTAGAGGAAGAAAAGAATGGAACACCTATTCATCATGGTTCTTGGTGAAGTCAAGGATTGACTTAACAACTCAAAATTTGTGAAAACAAATTTTGTTTGTTGACAGTGCTTGGTAATAATAGCCTGCCTTGTTTAATAATTTGACTATTACTATGTACACCTTGCAAACAAATATATAAGGTAAGTGGGAAACGACTCAACTTGAAACCATCCATAAGGAGGATCTTATACATCATATTATTATTGAACTTGACAATGATAAGAAAATACTTTAATTTCTTTTACCCTTTTATTTTTAGAGGTTAATAGATAACTTGTTTAAAAAGTTACAATATGGTAAACTAATTTTTTAGTTTTTTTAATGAGTGCATGCTTCACATGATTTAAAATAAAAAATGAAATCAACAATGTCATACGAGAAGAATAGGCATCATTTTATTGTCTAACTAGCTAGGACTTTACAACATACCATATACTAGTCAATAAGACAACATAATACATAATAGACATGCATTAGAAAACCTAAACCATATACAAATAGGAGTTAGAACTCCTAGAATAACAACCTTATACATTACATAATTTTAAAAAATAGTACAATTACATATAAATTGAAGGATTAGGTACCTAGACACATACATTGAGGCTCGCCTAGCACTTTAGAATAAAAATATATATATAAGAGAATATGTATCTTGGCTAACATTTCTACATGTGTTATGAATTATAAATTTAGCCGCCTTTGTATTAAATTTATTAAAGTCAAACTTTAATATCTAATAAAAAGTAATAATTTATGGCCTTGGCTTTTATAAATGAGAGTAAAATTTGATCTTTGGCATTATTAATGGATTTACACTATTGATTTTTTTCATATATCTATTTAAACCATTTGTAGACTTTGAATCTCCTTATGGACTAGGGTAGATTGAATATAGAGTTGAACATATATAGATTCAACTTTCAAATCCTTGTTGCATAGGTATTTTAACCAAATTAATTAACATAATATTTGAATATTTCATGTCCCCTCTTGCCAACCAATGGTGGGTATTTTCTCTAACACTTCTTTACTTGTATTTTTAAAGCTCTACGCATCATTTGACTTGATGAGATCAACAATATAAATTAAATCTTAAAGATAAAGGATTTTCCTTCAATAGATTATGGGCTCTAATAAGACAAGGGATCATTAAAGTGAAAGAAAGTAGAGGTGTTGAATATGATTCCTACACTAATCAATGAAAGAGGATGTGTGTAAAAAAAAAAAAAATTACACACAAATAAAAATTAAAAAAAATACCTTTCCTATCTTTGCACTCTTTTAATCATGTAGCAAGTCTCATTATTTTCCACATTATTTCATTATAACTAATGATGTTATGAACCTTCCTACAAAACACCATTCCAATGAAAAATACATCTAAAAATGGAGGATGTATTTACAACAAAATAATAGAATCACTTAAAAAATCATAAGTCTTTTCAAGAGGGAAACTTTCATGAGAAAATTTCTTTTATAATATAATCTTTGATATTTTTATAATAGTGAATGCCTTTGATGTTTAAGAAGAATTTTATTTGACATGTAGAGAAACACGAATATAAATTTTCTTTATTTAATATTAATAATTTTGTAGTTATAAATAAACTATTTAATTATTATTTATCATTTATTTATGGGAAATAGTAGTAATTAGGTTTAATATAACTAGTATAAATAAAAGGTATTGGGTATTGTACAAATATGGAGGAATTAAATTATAAAAGATATTTTTTCAAGGAGGTTGTTCTCTTGAGGAGACTGATGATTTATTAAGGTGATTACATTATTTTATTGCAAATAGATAAATCTATTTTTTATTAATTTTTTATTGTAAAATTATTTTTCAAGAATGTTCTTAATATTTAGAATAAAAAATATTTCTAGGGAAGAGTGGGAAGATATTTTTCTCTTGATTTATCTATTTTAGGCTGAATTTATTGTATATGTTTTTTATGCCTCATAGAGGTCTTCAAACTAAGGCAATTTTAAATTCATTGGAAAGAGGACCTCAAGAGCTTATTGAAAAGGGGTTATATTAAATATTTGGATTAGTATCAAGGGAGATATGGATCTTATACAATATAATTTCTTGATGCATGTACAATAAATAGCCAATGCTTCTTATTTATACTAATTCTATCAAACCTGACTATACTTTTTCATGCATATTAGATAAACACTAGTTAGATAGTGTCTTTATTTATAAATACCACATCATTTAATACTAACTATTATACCTAAATTTCATATCCTTGGGTGCTTAATAGGTTCTACATTGTAATATGACACCTCTCTTGAATTCCTCCACTATCCATATCAGTGGTGTGAGTTGTATTTCATGACAAGGCTTATATTTCATATTCATATAAATGGTGTGAGATGTATTTCATCGCAATGCTCAGCTTTTCATATTCATGGGGTTATTTAAATGATGTTTAGTGAACATAAAATTTATATGTAATATTTGTAAGTGGGCCTACCTATGAACTAGTATCAAGTTTCCCTTCATTACTCAATGGTGATAATTTTCAATAAAACATTAAAATGAAACTTTGATAACTTCCATCAAGCATAGATCATCAAGATCAAATGAAAATTATGTACTATTTTATAAAGCCTTAGTTTATGTTCCCATTAACCTACATGGTCATCTAAATCATCAATTATTAATTAATCTACAATACCACTACTATATGATAATGTGAACTACATTCTTCTCACCTCTATATTTGATTATATAGGCTATTGTATTCAAAATGTTGCACAAGAATTTTATCATTCAAAAACATTTTCATTTCTCTTTTTCTAACAAAATTATCTTATGATTTTATCTATTATTTAAAAGAGGTTTCTATGTTTTCTATGTTCCCCATGATCATCCCTTAGTCACTCCAAGTCATTCATTAATTTACATAAGTAATATTGGTTGTGGAAATTTTCACTCCTTTTTTATGCCTTTGTTCTAACACTAGTTAGGATGTATCATTTAC
Source organism: Sequoia sempervirens (assembly GCA_007258455.2). NCBI lineage: Eukaryota > Viridiplantae > Streptophyta > Pinopsida > Cupressales > Cupressaceae > Sequoia > Sequoia sempervirens. The sequence continues at coordinate 115,217,710 of VDFB02353493.1, forward strand.
TCACACAAACTTGTTATGCATTGCACCCAAACCCCATTTTATTTTTGATGAGATGGAGACCCCCTTTATTTTCTTTCTCTTTCTTTTCTTCTCTTTTTTCTCTCTTTCCCTTCCTCCCTCTATTTCCCTCTTTATTCCCTTTTTTCTCTTCATTTTCCCCTTTGTGTTTAGGTCACATGTCTAGGTTTTGGGATCTTGAGGATTAGCATACCTTCCTTGTTGGGACCGATCCCCAACACCTATTAGTTTTCCTTATTTTACCTTTCATCACATTAGTCTTTGAGATTTCCTTTTTCAAGATGCTCACCTCACAAAATCCTTGATCCTGAAGGTCTGATGACAGTGACATCTTGTCACCCATCCATTTTTTCCTTTTCCCCCATGTGATTTCTAGGTGGGATCTAGGACTAAAACCTTATTTCAACTCCATGGATTTTCTAGTCTATTGTGTGGTTTTTTTGTGTTCTTAGTTTGGTTGGGTATTGCTTCACATTGTTTTTATTTCTTTGTTTCAATTTTTTGTCGTTTCATCTTTTTCATTCTTCATTCTTCATTTTGTTTCTTTTGTTTGTATCGTGTTGAATCATGTTTTGATTGAAAACACCATTCAAGGACATTTTTTTATGTCATATTATCAAGCCTCAGGTCCCCTTTCTACCATGCTTTTGGAAATAATCCTTAGCCTTCTCTAGATAAACTATCTCTTACCTTAGGTATTTTCAAGATCTAGTTTTATGTTTCAGGTTTCAAGTGGAAAAAATGCATGTTAAAGATTATTTGATACGGTTTTAACTTCATCCTTGAACCTTAATATCCAATAAACAATCCCTAAGCAAATAAGAATTTCCTATGTTAAAGTGTCATCGGATATCAAACATACAAGATATGCTTCGTGACTATCCCAAACTTTAAAGATAGGATTAAACCACATTTCCAAATATTGATATAGATTACAAACAAAGACTTAAGATATTTTGGGTAGAAAACCTAGAATTTTGAATATTAGAATTTAGATAATTCATCTAAGTCTCATCTTCCTTTTAAGATAAGGTTAAACATTATACCCGAAACCCAACTCCTAATAAGAAGTTCATGTGTTTACATTGTCATCAGTTGTCAATAATTGGGTGTTGGGATTAAGATGTCTCAACCTTATTGAGTCCCATGATTAATTATTTTTCCTAATTTGCTGATTTTATTTATAAAATATAATAATAATTATTTCTAAATTGCTAAGTCACTTTGTGGGACCCTACAGGGAGTTGGCATCCTACATGTAAGGTGCAAAATGATTAAATTGTGACACATGTCACATTACCACTCCATTAGGAAAAGGAAATAGTTTATACCTCTAAAATGGATGCCATGATGACATGTGGTAGTTTATTTTGGAAGTAAAAATTGTTGGGGTCCACTTGTGTGTGTTTATCTCTTCGAAAAAGTAGAAGCAAGGGAATGTGACACTTGTCGCCTAGGCACTCATTTAAGCATTGAGAATTGTGAAAACCTCTAGGAGGTGTCCCATGATGCCATGTTGCATCAGTTTAAGTTGTTCACAAAAGATTTGAAGGGAAATCTTCTTAATAGAGATTGATTTGTCACTCAGAGTGACTAGGAGTTGTAAGTTCTCAATTGGCAGTTGAGTTGATTTTCTTTATGGGACGCCTAATGTGTGAGTTTTCTTGATTTTTGGAGCTTCAAGCCTTGCATGTTCTTGTATGTTGTTTCATGTGCATGCATATTTGTTAGGTTGCTTATCGAGTCACTTGGGACTCATGCATGTTGTTGGTTTGAGTTTGCATGCATGCATAGACTAAGAGATAGACATGTGGAAATGCTCAATTCCTATGTATGAGAAGTATATATTGGTAACTTAGTACATATTTTATGTGTTGTGATTGTAATATTCATATACCCTTATGTTGTCATATTCACTCTAGAACTTGTATCATAGTGAATCAACACCTGCAAGAGCATAGACTCTGAATATTGTATGTAATAGCCTTGTTAATGTAATACATTTGATCTATGCTTTGGTGTGTGGGTTTTTTCTTGAAAGTGTTTTCCCACGTAAAATATGTGTGTTGTGGTTTATGTGTTTAAATTTGAAAATAACTAATTGCATGTGTATTGTTAAGTGAAGTTGTAAAAGTTTAAGATTTTAAACTCAACTTTTCTTAGAGTTGGTATCAGATCCTGGCTAGCTTTGTCATCCTTGTTGGTTTTGAAGGGTTTTTTATGATTATCTAGATTCAATGGGAGTTCTTGCAAAGAGAGCTTTGTAATCTTGTTACAGTTTTAAGATGGCAAGCACTTCTAAAAGAATAGAGATGGAGAAATTCAATGGAATTTTTTTTGAGTTGTGGAAACTCAAAATGCAAGATATGCTTGTAGATAGATATATATGGGCTAAAACATCTAATGTAAAACTAATAACAACCTCACAAACTGGTTAGGATCTAATGGATTAGAAAGCCAAGGATCTTATATGACTCTATCTGGCTGATTTTATGCTCCTCAATGTCTATGAGGAGAAGACTATAACTAGTCTTTCAAAGAATCTTGGTGACATTTATCAATGGAAATCCTTGGTAAATAAGTTATTCCTAAGAAAGAAATTGTATTCTCTGAGGATGGTGACATTGATCACTTGAATGCATTTAATATTCTTGTTTCTCAACTTTGTTTTGTTGGTGTGAAGATTGATGAAAATGACTAATGCATATTATTTATATGTTCTTTGTCAGACTCATGGGACTACTTGGTGATGAGTATTGGAAACACAACAACCACTTTCAAGATGCAATATGTGGGTGCTTTATTTTTACTTTTTTGATGATATGTAGAGGAAATCTTCTGAGATGGACAAGGAGGCCTTATTTATTCATGGTAGATTGAAGGATAAAGGAAAGAATAAGGAAAATAAGTATGAGTCCAAGTCTCCAAGGAGATCTAAGTCGATCTTGGTAAAAATATCGGCTAAATGTTGGAACTGTAGCAAATTCAGTCTTTTTTGAAAAAGATTACAAAGAGGGGAAAAAGAAGAAAACTATAAATCCTCTAATTTTGAATATGATTTTATATCCTTGTATGAAGATGTAGATGCATTTGTTTCAACATTTTTAACACATTCTTAAAATATGTGTGGTTGAGAGAATCAGGTACCTCTTTCCACATGACCTCTCATAGAGGTTGGTTCTCAAAGTATGAAGATATGATGGTGGGAAGGTACATCTGGGTGATGAATTACCTAAATATTGTTGGTCATGGAAGAGTTAGGATCTGATTCCTAATGTTAAAGTGAAGGAGATTGATTGTGTACTGCATACCCCTAGTTTGGCACAAAACCTACTCTCAATGAGTAAGTTGGGTGATGCGGGAGTGTAGGTTGAACTTTCTTTAGTGGTTCATGCAAGAGGAATAGAATTTTTATGGTGCTTGCTAAGGGTGTTAAGATTGGTACCTTGTGTAAGCTGGATGCATGAATAGTTTAGCACAATAGAACTTCTATGAAGTCCAATAAATTGGCTTTGGATTTGTCATCCTCACCATCAAATCAAATAGAGAAGAAGACTAATTGTGTTTTCATCTGATGGTTGTGCTTTCTAGGTACCTAAGGGTTCCAATGCTTTGGAGATGAATTTCATAGCATATAAAGCAATGTTGTGGCACCAAAGGCTTCGACATATTGTGAGAAGGGTCTTAGAGCCCTAAAAAATAAGAGCCTTCTTGAAGGCCTTGTTGATTGTAATCTCGAGTTTGATTTTTGTGAACATTGTATAGATGGAAAAATCACCATGTTTCATTTTATTCTAGTTCTCATAAGTCTTCTTGGGTTTTGGGTTATATGCATTCTGATGTTTTTGGTCTAGTCAATGTTCCTTTATTGTCTAGATCTATGTAATTTGTCTCGTTCATATATGATTATTCTAAAAGGAAATTTGTCTATTTCCTTAGAAGTAAATTTGAATTTTTTATTCAATTTAAGAAGTTCAAATCCTTGGTTGTAAACTAGGTTGGTAGAAAAATCAATTTCTTGAGGACAAATAACAATGGTGAGTTTTGTTTCATATATTTTGATAGGTTCTATAAGGACCATGGGATTGAGAGAAACAAGAAAAATTCATACACCTCACAATAAAATGGAGTTGCAAAGAGGATGAACAAAATGTTGATAGAGAGGGCTAGGAGTATGTTGAGTGGTGCTAGCCTTGAACAAAAGTTCTGGGATGAAGTTCTAGCCACTACATATTATTTGATCAACAAATATCCTACTTTGGCTCTTGTTGAAAAGACACCCATTGAGGTGTGGTTTGGAAAGAAGCCCTTAATGAGACATCTTAGAGTCTTTTTTTGATCCATATGTTCATGTTCCTGATGTGAAAATATCTATGTTGGAGAATAAGGTAGTGAATTATATCTTCATTGGCTATGGTGTCAGTGTGAAAGGGTAATATATTTTGGATCTAGTTGCAGAGAAGGTTATCTACAATAGAAGTGTGATATTCCATGAGTTGAAACCTTCCATAGTTGATCTATAGCTAGAGAAGGTGGTGGAAAAGGAGGTAGTTAAAATTCCACCTACTCTTGAGAGAGATGAACTACGTACTCTTGGAGGACTTGATGATGAGGAGAGATCTAAAATCTCTAAAAGCTATGAAAAAGAACAAGAAACTCAACCTCAATCATTGAGGAGGTCTACATGAGAAAGGTAGCAACTTGATAGATTTAGGTATTCTATGTTAGATTCTAGTTGCATATTTGATTTGATTGCTAACACTGATGAGTCTAGGATTGTTAGAGAGGCTATGGGTATGCATGATGCAAATTCCTGGATGGAAGTGATGAATGAAGAGATGATGACATTGAAAAATAATGCTACATGGAATATAGTACCTTTTCTTGATGGACAAAAACCTATTGGGTGTAAATGGGTGTTCGAAAGGAAAATGGGTCCTAATGGTAGTGTTGATAAGCAGAATCAAAGGTTGGTCATGAAGGGATATTCCTAGGTGGAGGGAATAGATTATGGGGAGATTTTCTTTCTTGTAGCTAAGCTAAAATCCATTCATTTCTTATTATCACTTGTAGCAACTCATGACTTTGAGGTTGAGAAAATGGATGTGAAGATAACTTTCCTTCATGGTGATTTGGAGGAGGAAATTTATATATCAATATTAGATAATTTTGTTGTGAAAGGTAAAGAGAACCTAGTGTGCAAGTTGAGAAAAACATTGTATGGTCTAAAACAATCTCATAGGATGTGGCATCAAAATTTTGACACCTACACATTGTCCTTGGGATTTCTAAGATCCAAATTTAATCATTGTGTCTATTAAGAGACTAATAATGGTCAAATTCTCATTACTATCATGTATGCAAATGGTATGTTATTCATTGGGAATGGTAAAATCATGATTTCAAATTTAAAGTCTTAGTTGTCATCATAGTTTAAGATGAAAGATCTGGGTGTAGTGAGGTATATTTTGGGGATTGAGATCAAAATAGATAGAGCTAACAAAAATCATTAGCTAAGGTAGAGAAATTATGTGAACTCTATGTTTGAGAGATTCAACATAACTACTTGTAGATAATTATTTTTTCCTGTGATGTAGGAGATGAAGCTTTCTATGGAGGAGTGTCCAATATCCTACTGAGATGGAGGACATGACCAAAGTTCCTTATGTTCATGTTGTTGGTAGATTTATGTATTCTATGGTCTATACAAGGCCAGATATTGCCCAAGTAGTGGGAGTCCTTAGCTCCCATTTATGGCTAATCCTAGATAGGTGCACTGGGATGTGGTAAAGAAAGTGTTTAGGTACTTGAGGGGTACTTCCAAGTACATGCCCTATGTTTTTGTGGCTATCCTACTAGAACTTGACATTTAGTGAGAATTTTTGGATATGTGGATTTATATTAGGTGGGTGACATTGATAGTAGGAGATCCACCAGTGGATATGTTTTCATGATGTTCAGTGGTACTATAAGTTGGATGAGTAAGTGGCAGGCTATAATTGCTTTTTCCACTACTAAAGTTGAGTACATGATAGCTACTCATGCCTTCAAAGAATCTATTTGGCTTAAGAGACTGTGTTCAGATGTTGGATTTGATGTAGGATAGATTGCTATCTATTATGATAGTCAGAGTGTTACATGTCCAGCAAAAAATCCTACTTTCCATGTTAGAACACAACACATTGATGTGCATTTTAATTTTTTTGTGATATGGTGGAAGATGGAAAGGCGAACTCAGAAAAGGTGGACACTTTGGTGAATGTTGCAAATGCACTAATGAAGTCAGTAAGAGCAAATAATTTTAGATGGTGTGTTGGTTCAATGGGCCTTGCGGCCTGCATAGTGACACAAAGACTCCCGAAAGGTCTTCAACAAGTGGGAGAATGTTGGGATTAACATGTATCAACCTTAGTGAGTCCCATGATTAATTATTTAACTACTTTCCCCTAAGTTGTTGATTTTATTTATTAAATACAATAATAATTGTTTGCAAATTGCTAAGTCACTTTGTGGGACCCAACAGGGAGTTGACATCCTACATGCAAGTTGCAAAAGGATTAAATTGTAACACATGTCACATGGGAACTCAATTGAGAAAAAGGAAATTTTTTAGACCTCTAAAATGGGTGCCATGATGACATGTGAAAATTGGTTTTGGAAGAAAGCATTAGTGGGGTCAACTTGTGTGAGTGTTTATCTCTTCAAAAAAGAAAAAGTAAGGGAATGCGACAATTATCACCCAAACACTCATTTGAGCATTGATAATTGTGAAAACCTCTAGGAGGTGTGCCATGATTCCTTGTGGCATCATTTTGACTTGTTGATTGAAGCTTTGAAGGGAAATTTTCTTAACAAAGACTAAGTTGTCACTCAACATGACTAGGAGTTGTGAGTGAGTTCGAAATTGGTAGTTGAGTTGATTCTCTATGGGATTCCTAGTATGTGAGGTTTGCTTATTTTCAGAGTTACAAGTCTTGCATGTTCTTGTATGTTGTTGCATCTACTTGCATGTTTCACAAGTTACTAATTGGGTAACTTGGGGCTCGTGCATGTTGTCGGTTTCAATTTGTATGCATGCAAGGATTAAGAGATTGACACATGACAATTTTAAATTCCCATGTATTAGAAGTATATATTGGTGCCTTAGAGCATTTTTTGTATGTGTTGTGATTGTAATATTTGTTTATCATTATTCTATCAAATTCACTCTAGAACTTGTATCACAGTGAATCAACATCTGTAAGAGCATAGACTCTAAATATTATATATAATAGCCTTGTTACTATAATACAATTGATCTTTGCTTTGGTGTGTTGGTTTTATCCCCAAAAGGTTTTCCCACATAAAATCTATGTGTTGTGGTTTATGTGTTTAAATCTGAAAATAACTAATTGAATGTGCATTCTTTAGTGAAACTATAAAAGTTTAAGATTTGAAACAAAATTTTGTAACCCCTCTCCTAATTGATTTGGATTAGAGAATCATTTTACAACTTAACTTTCCTTTCATTGGGTAGGCCCATTACTTGTTAAAGCTTTCAAATGATAGAAAACAAGCATCATCCTAAAAACTCAATTCCCAAAAAATAATGATAAAGAAAAACCTTGTGTTTTCTGTATTGAATGTCGAGATTTTTCTCTACCAATTATCAAACAAAGTGTTTAAGAGATAGTCTTTACCTCCAAAACCTGATCTACGATGCTAAGTCAAAATTGTTTGATTCATATCAAGTATTCTTTTTAACATTTAAGGATATTTTAAGACAAGAGATAAATGTTATGCCTAAACCCCAACACCCCAAAGGGAATAGGAATGAGTATATATTTTTCAAAATCAATGTTCAAGCATCATTCATTTAGATTTTCTTAGTTATTTTAGTAAGTGATAAGACACATTCTCGAGACCCAATGTCCAATGAACCAATTTTTTCTTAAGTATGGATTCACAAGGTCTATTTTGTAATATAATTTGAAAAGGTTCGTCTTCAAAGCCCAATAAGGGATGTTATTTCATTCCTTATGGTTTCTTCTTTCAAGGATTTTGATAAATGGGATTTTCATGTGTAGGTAACATGCCTAAAGAAGGTGCAAAAATGAAATATCAATAAAAATGTTACCAGCTAGTGGGTTTTACTGATCTATAGGAAAATATGGAGAAATCAATGTTTTTGTAGAGGATCAAATTATAATACCACTAGGGTCCTTTGATGGACATGATGAGTGAAGTCATCACTACATTTTCTGACAATTTCCCTAGCAAAGAATAATCAGACTTCTAAATTTTGATTTAATTTAAATGAATTTTCTAATAAATTAAGTGCCCAAAAATCTAGCACTATGTTTTTCAGTTAGACTCTAGTTCCAAGCTATCTATTTAGTTTAGTTATTATTACTCCCTAGATAATAATTGGGTGCTTTAGTTTCAATTTTAGTTAACTTTTTTCCAATCCATGAATCATGGGATGCCTTAGCATATTTATTTGGCACTTTTAGTCATTTTTAAGATCATAACTTTTGTATTTGCAAAGAACTTATGCAATTTCAGTGTGGAACTTCCAACTAAAATTTGTTAGAGCATTTTATTGAATAAAGGATTATACCTTTTTCCATGCATCTAGATCTTGATCTCTAGTGATGGCAGGGTTGTTTTATTTATTTGAGTTGAGTAAATTAATGAAATCTACTGTGCTATTGTGGTATTGAATATATTTTATCTCAAATTTGCACATGTTTGTGTAGAGGAGGGAATTTTCTATTGTTAAGACAATAGGGTCTTAAGGAGAAAATAAATCTCGACCACCTCACTTGACATGGCTCAAGTGAACTAGAAATGGAGTCTAAATGTGAGATTTAATAGAATACAAAAATTATCTCGTCCCTTCAAACATCATAAATCAAAAGTGGAGTGTTTAGGGGTATTTCCAATAGCTTGAAAAGCTCTCTATCCAAGAATAATGCATGATTGTAGGATGTTAGTACACTATGCTAGTGTCTTGTATTGATAGGAAAAAATACTATCACAAGAAAAAACAAAATATCCTATACAAGATTTATAGGCATGAAAGAGTGTGAAGTGTGATTTCACAACAACTATAAAATGATAGAAATAAAGATATTAAGTGAAATTTAAATGGAAATGGCAAAGAGAGGTTGAGGATATCATTGATGATTTATATGAACTCCAAGATTTCTCCGAGCATTTCTTCCACCTACACCTACACACACAAGACCAAAGCGAAAGGTTTGGGTGGTTGTATAGGAGTTTTCCTTAGTCAAAGCTACATATTATTTTTCCTCCTCCATAGACAAACTTAGATAGGATAATGGAAATAAACATAAAAATGATAAAGAGACCAATATGCTAACAAAATAGATAATATACTTTAATAAAAATGACCAGAATAGTTACCACTCCCAAGCATAGATAGCTTGTTGGTACAGTGAAGAAGTAATGAGGATCTCCAAGATAATAATGGCCTCTTTGCAAGATAAGCTCATGTTTGTAACAATGGATTTTTCTCTAGAAGTTGTAGAAGAGTTCTTTGGAAGATATGCATAGAAATATGGAGAATGTTGTGAATTCTCGAGAAGCGCTATAGAATAGTGAAGAATAAGAGAAAAGAAGAAAGAGTTGTGTGTTTTTCAAGTGAACCCAATTGAATGAATTTGAATCCTCAAGAAAGAGGGACTTTTTTTGTTCTAAATAGATTACTCGAGTGAATCATGACAAGGTTGCAAGTTGGCATAGACATTACATTATAAAAATATGGTAGATGTAATGTCTCAATGGCCAACTCAAGATCACAAATTTTCATGAGATGAGAGTACGAAACACAAACGTATCGATAGCTCACACTAGTCCATGAGAAAATTGAACTCAATAGTCAAGGAACTAGGCATGCCAGGTGGTAAAAGATTGTTTGGATTGAACAAGATCATAATTATCTTAAGTTATCTACAGGGGAAGGCATATGTAATGTGAAGTTTCTTAGGATGTAATTATGACATTATATTTTACCCCCACTTTAGTGAGCATATGTATTCAAGAGGAAATGTGAGGTAAAGTAAAAAGAGGAGAGTGTTCTACCCAAGATGCAAAGGGGAAGACATGTCTTCTATCAACGTGGAGTTACCTCGAGGGAAGATACCTAAGTTGATCCTACATCAAATGGTTAAGATGCATCACCATAAATATGTTAACTATAGACAAACATGTTAGGTTAAAAGTGAAAAAAAAAAATTATATAGACACAAGATCATGCTAATCTGTATGGGTAGAAAGTTGTGTTATGATAGGGACCATATGACAATCCAATTGGCTTGTGACAACTACAAACTACATTATAGGACAACCATAGAAAAGAGACATAGAAATTCATAAAGACATGGTCTAGTGGGTTGCCCCCACACTAGATGATAGATAAGACAATTGGGTGTAGACATATTTCAAAAATAATTATAAGATAAGAGATCTATAATATGAATATGATAGTCTCCCCCTTTATAATAGCTTGTGCTATACAAAGGAGAAAAAGTTATTTGGGATCTTAAGATAAGAGAAACATAAGAGAGAGATATTGGGATGTTAGTATTTGGTGTATGTTTAATTCATATCAATTAAATCTGTATATAATTGTTTATGAATCATCATCATGTTCTCAAATATTTTAGATTGTAAAGAAGGAACACATGAATGCAAATGAAAATAAAAATTTGGTTCAACATGGAAGAAGGCCTAAATTCCCCCAATGCTTTACATCATCCCCAAATGTCAAAAATAAAAGCACAACAAAGAGAAGAATGATGATACAAATGGAGGAAATGTACAAAAAAATATCTCTCTTGTATCCAAGTACCTATGAGGGTATCTTGGGTCCTCTTGGAGATACCAAAAATATATACAAGCAAGTACGAGGGAACACAAGTAAACAAGTAAAACTTAATCTAAAGACATGAAGGGTACTACTTTGGTCAATAATTCTCATCAAGTCATCTTCATCCTAATCTAGATCGTGGTGGAAAGAGGTGGAGCTTGCAAAGGGATAATAGCTAAAGTAGTACCAAGGGCCTCTTT
>VDFB02353493.1:115228900-115251510 GCA_007258455.2 Sequoia sempervirens
TAATGTACTTAGTCATTCCGCTTCACGACGTGACACACCAATCGCAAGGGGGTCTCACTGCACAACAAAAGAAATGTTAAACTGATATGTTTTATTATTATTGTTACAAGTATTTCATTAATTAAAAGAAAATTAGAGTGGTTCTCTTTACCTGATGTGTCCACATCATGTTCCCGAACTTTTGTTATAGACTCATGCTCAACATGTTGAACACCCTCTAAATCCTGATCTGCAGTTGAAACACGAAAGGTTACATTAATTAATACACCAATTGAAATTAAATATGTTTAAGAGAACATGAGGGTGGTCCTCTTTACTGGATGGGGCCACATCATGTCTCCTCCCCTGATCTTCTAGCCTAATCATGCTCAACACGCTGATCACTTACATGCCTCCCCAGTTGAAACACCTAAAGGTTACATTAATTAATACACCAATTGCAATTAAATATGTTTAAAAGAACTTTAGAGTGGTCCTCTTTACGTGATGGGGCCACATCATATTCTTGATCTTCTCTAGCCTGATCATGCTCAACATGTTGATCACACTCTACATGCTCTAAAGTACCAGGATGCACACCATGACCTTCATCTGCAGGTTGTGATCCACCCTCACTAGGATGCATTCCAATGTCATGTATAGTATTATCATTTGCTTGAATGTTTAAAACAATTAGGCATGTAATTAATTTATGGTGGAAATTAATATTGAATAGATTGCACAAGTATTCAATTTTAAATAAAATTTATTGAGTTTATTTACCTACGTGTTGGATGTAGTGGAAGGTTGTGTTTGCCCAGTCAAGACTCTTAGGCGTTCAACCACAACTCCATAGCCTTGCTAAAAGGAAATCTTCATGTCATCTTCTGTGGAAAGTCTATTGAATTCAGAGCCCTACATTTTTGCATAAGATCATGAATTTTGCTTCTATGGTGTGATAAAACCAAAATTATTTTCAATTTATTATTTGGATACTATATTTCATTTATTGATACTTACAATTCGTGTGGCTAATTTCATATAACCACCAGAGCCAAGTTTGTGCTACCCGTGTTTTTCTAATCTTGCCTTTGTTTCCTTTGATGTGTTGAGTAGTCTATGAAAAGTTTGAAATATGTTAGATTATGTAAAAATAAAGAGTAATTAGTATATAATTACATTGTTGATAGTATCACATACCTTCCTTGGCTTGGTGGTGTCTTTCCTTTGTTCTTTCCAACCTTCTCCTTTCCATCCGACACTAGATCCTTCCACTCCCTCTCTGGAATCATGGGGGGATGCTCGTACTTTTTTTTCTTCTCTAAATGTGAACTATATTGGTCCCTCGCATACTTTAGATAGGTACCAACTTTCTTAAGGACCTTGGTTCGGTTGAATGTTTTATCACCGAACAATACAACTAAATGGTTAATGATCTCATCTTTTAAATCTTGATTTTGGGCATTCCACCATGTATGTATGGTGGGCTCGAAGAGCTCCAATGTAATATCACTTAGATGTTTATAAAAAAAATCATTTCCTGCAAAATGATCATGGGATCAATAGTCTAAAAAGAGCGATCAATAAGTAAATTTCAATTGGATTATATATAATAATTAAAACATTTTAAATTACCTGGGACCTTCTCTATCTTTATGGGAACAAAATCCTCAGTCACCACAAATGTGACCGGCAATGTTCCCGTACTAGTAATACGGGAAGATCCAGGAAATGCTGCTAAAACATCACCAGTACTAATTGCCTCTGCATCCCCAGGTACATGTCCTGACGCATGTTCTGGCATGTGTTCGCTACCAAAGGGTGTATTAACGGATGCCTGCATGGTATGTGTTGCTGACATTTCAGATGACAATATAGGCACGGATGATGGGGTCAAATGATGCAATGTATGCGTAGGAAGATCAGAATGGACACTTGTACCAACCCCTACTCCTCGAGAAACACTTGCAATACCCTGATCATGGCCAGGAGCATCATGAGGAGGCAAATAATCCTATAAAAAAAAAACACATATTTTAGTTCATGACATAAAAGAGTACAAAATATAAAAAAATGAATGAACTTATGTTATAATTAAAGACCTCATGACAACTTACTTGCAATTTTTGTGATCTCTCAGTCAATATTTTAACCCTCTCTCTTATCTCATCTATTTGAGGCATTATGAATATCAACTTAATGATTTCTTCACTGCGCTTTTTTTGGATCTTCGTTATCATATTAAGAGTGTTTGTTGAATAAGCGATGTCATCATCACAAAATATTGATTGCACCTCACTATGGATGCTCTCGTCTACTACTGGTGCCTTTCCCCGATAGTCGACTGCAATAAGAATATTAAAATCATTATTGAAATTAACCCAATAAACTTATGAAAAAAATATAATAATAAAACATTTTGGTCGTATCTAATTTGTACAATTACAATGAGGTAAACTTGTTGGGTAGAAGCACCTGAATATACATTGTGATCTGTGCTATGGGCCAGAGCCTTCTCTATATGATCAATGTCCTGTTGTGACAAAAATTAAATATAAAAAAATATTATCGAAATGAAACCAATAGACTTATGAAAAAAAATATAAGAATAAAATGGTATATTGGAGTCATTAATTAGAGGTTGGGTAAAATGGTTCATAGTACATACCACCCCCATAGTAATTGTGTTTGTAACTAAGCGATTCAAATTGTAATCGATTAACAAATCTTCCCCTGCAGTTATTGATTTTATCGTACATAAGAATACACGGTTTCCCTTGCGCGCCTCGAATATGCAATTGGGTTGATTATTTGTTGACCCAATTCGTGTACTATTTATAAACCCTGCAATATTCCCTGATGTTTTTGTCCTTCCATCAATGTACATAGCCGCTCCTTTATTTTGATCCTTATCTTTTAGTTGTATATAATTTGCTGACAGTGCATTCCTACACATACACATACTTCGTGTATATCGAACTAGTTGCATCCAATCTTTGTAACTGTAACAGGGTCCAACATACTCCATCAATTCAATAAATTTTTCATAACAAACCTTTATGCCGTCCATGCAAAATATGCCCAAACCATGTAATGATGATGGTGCTATGCGATATATCCTCTTGTTGACACAAAAATTAGTGTTTATTGGAGGAAGTTCCTTGGGTACCCATTGTTTCGGTAGATGTTTGTACCTCAAGGGAACTTCGACATTGCCTATGCTCTCATCATCCTAAGAACATGACTCCCCTTCAGCAAGAAAAAATTCCATGTGTTTATGGAATTTTCTTCTAATCTTTTGACCTCTAGTTGATATTCCTCTTTTAGACATACTACATGTCTCACTTTCCTCTTCTCTTCTTGAATTTCCCTTGCTCGAGGAAGACAAATTTGAAAAATACCTATTTGGTGGTACCTGCACTCATAAGGATGTTGGATGAAGTTCTTTCATGGTGATGTAATTCCAAGGTGACATTATGATTAATCTATCATTTCATTGCTAGAATTTCATAGGTTATAAGGTAATCAAGTCTTGATAGATTGAAAGTTATTGTTACTACCGTCCAAATGTGTCCATCACAAATCAAATCTACTTAACGTTTTAACTCCCAAACTTTGTAACAAGTGTTAAATGTGACTATGGTCCACCAGTTACACAACCAAGGCCTCAAATGTATTCTCTATATGTAATCAAAGGAATTTTTCTCTTCATTCAAGTAAATAAACTTGAAGGGAAACACCACCAAGTGGTTTATTGGACACCTACATGACTAAAAATAGCTGAAAATTTACATTTAATTTACATATTTCTAAGTGGTTAACGGGCAGGTAGTGTGTACTAGGCCTGGTTAAGTCATCATAAGTTTATGCTTTGGCAATAAATTTTTTTAAGTCATCTTAAATTTTCCTATGTCTAATTGCTAGGAGACTTTTGGTATGTTTTAAGGTAGGATGATTGATGAAAGAGCCCAAAGAGCCTTTCTCCATGGTATCCAAGTACACATAGCAGCGGTCTTCTCTTATATGGTTGGACATGATTTAAAGAAATTAGCTAGGAATTATTCATTTAACCTAAGGTTTTCTCATAATTCCATCATTGGAAAAGTATGATCAAGTTCTTCTATTATGAAGAATTGGTCTATGTGCCTCTAGTAATCACTATAAATGTTTGTAAGGATAAAATGACTAATTGCATTAGGTAGGAGAGAATCAACTTTGAGTTCTTCAAAGATTATATTCCTCTATTCATAATTTTTAAGGGTGTGGTGTGAGGAGGCTATCACTACCAAGAAGGGAGGAGACCTTTCCTTGTATTCTTTTATAATTTTCATTATTCTTATTTATTTTACACTTACATTTACAAATACACATACATATGCATTTACTATTTTCATTTATTTCACATGTAGTTTAATAGTTTGATTGATTTCATATTATATGTGTTGAAAACTTTAGAATTTCAATTACATTAATTTACGGATATGCTGTATCTATAACACTACAAAACCATATGCTCTTTGCATTTACACTTGCATTTAGAAATACAAATTTATATACATAGAAATAGATTTATTTAATGATATGTTGCATTTATTGTTCTAGGAGAGCATCCAGTAATTGCATTTACATTTACATTTAAAAATGCATACACATACATACATACATACATATATATATATGTGTGTGTGTGTGTGTATGTATATCATTTATATTCAGTGTTCAGAAACAACGTATTAGGTCTGTACATGGATAAAAATTCATAAAATCAGATCTCCCATACATGTTTTATTGAAATCTAGGCTTGAACCTCTCATTTCACATGCTTTTCTTCACAAAACTATTGAGGACAACAACTATACCTTCTTTATTTCTCATCCTATGCCCCATTCATGCATCCTACAATTACAACAGTATCCATGGGGCCTCTTACACAAGCTACATTAATCACAAAAAGTGTAAGAGCCCCTTTATATCATGTTTCGACTACAAAACTCTAAAAAATAGGGTAACTCAGATTATGATTTGTTGGTGAGCTGTATGGAAAAAATCATTAGAACCAGCTCATTCTTGGAGTCTTTTGAAAGAGAAGCGAATCAAGTGGTAGTTAAGTACAAACCTTATAGTGTCAAGGTGAATGAGGTGATCAATTTTGATTAGCCAATTGATGAAGAGTACCAGAAATGGGTAAATGTATATTTAACTGAGGAAGAGTGAAAAGGAGTAGGCTACTAATGGTTGACAAATCAGTTGTTGTAGTTACAACATATTCTGGTTTTGTTTTTTGGTGACAGTATAGGCACAAAATACTTGAAATTTTTTGTTGTTGCATCAACCATTCTTAGCAGGCACAATGAACAAGAAGATTCTCTGGGGAGATTGATGTTGTAACAAATTTTTGGAATATCACAAGGTGGTCCAATTGGTTGGTGCCACGTGTGCTTTCTAGCCCAATGCTTATTTGCTCTTTCTTTTTCTATAAGAAGGATTTCAAGGCCAAAAGTACAGGTTAGCAAGTTAGATATTTTTGGTCGATTCTAGATGAAGTTGTAGAGAAAATTGTAAATTTTGATGGTTTTAGGGAAAATGAAATTTAGGTTTTGAGTCATTCTGTAGTAGGTTTTGAATTCATGGGGATTTGATGTTTTATGACAGTATTGGCATTTGAATTGATATGATTAATTCGAACTCATGTCTCTCCATTGTACAAGCATATCTCATCAATATGTATTGGGTTAGAATACATATTGATGAGATTGTAAAGCAATGTTATCAAGGATTTTATATGTTATGTGTTAAATCTATCATAAACCCTTAGATGCTTATAAATTTGACTCCTCCAATGGATATATGACACTGATCTAAGTTGTACTTATTTGTATGGTTTAGTATTTGTTTGCATTTACCTAGAGCTTGCTACAAATTGCAAATCAATGACTATCTTATACTGTGAAATGTTGTTGTAGTTATCTCATGCTCCAAATAGTTGATATTATTGATAAACAACCAATTCTATTCAATATTATCCTATTATGTTGAGCTATTAAATGAGATTATCTATTGTTATTAATGTTGTTTATGATGATTGTCCAGAGGTTTTAAACGCATTAAGGGATCACCCTCCTAGGTCTTGCGGAGCCCAAAGTGTAGGAGGTCTTTCAAATCCTCGTCAATTGGTCCAGGTCCTTCGAGCTGCCCTTTATTAGAATTGGCAATTCCATAGGTAGATTAGAAGATCAACCTGCTTACCGTAAAAACAACCAACACCTTGCATATGTTTGTGGTGGAGGTATTAAAGAAGAATTGTATGCCTTTATTTCCATTCATTAGATCTACCTTAGCCTAGCATATACTTGGGATAAGTCTACAATTGCTTCAGACTCATGCGATGAAGGCTATGTGTGATGAAATCCTAGACCTCAACCAAGATGTGGGTAGATTATGGGAGTTTTCTAAGACCTGAGGTTGGTGGATAAAAATGTGAAAGACTAAGCTATTTTTTTTGTCTTATCTTATACCATTTTACGAGAATGGGGGTGCCAATGTACAAGAGGATCTTTGGAAACTAGGCATGAAAATTGAAGGTTAAAGAGAATGGGGGTTCCAAACTTACAATACTCATTGCCCCTTGGTTGTCAATTTTCCCTTAGTGCCCTAAATCTCGTCCTCGACGCTGGTATTGACCTTGTTTTCACTCCTGAAAAATCTTCCTCGGCATTGATATTGACCTTGTTTTCACTCCTCCAAACTCTTCGTCGGTGCTGGTATTGACCTTGTTTTAACTCCAAACTCTTCCTCAGCACTGGTATTGACCTTGTTTTCACTACTCCAAACTCTTCCTCAGCGCTGGCATTGACCTTGTTTTCACTACTCCAAACTCTTCCTTGGCGTTGGTATTGACCTTTCACTTCTCCAATTTGATGAGCTACAACCTAGTTTCATTAGGTTTTACAGTATGTTAATTAAGTTTAAAATTTTGGCGCCATTTAGCTAGGTTTTAATATTCTACAATATAGTTAAGTATATATTAGCTATATTTTACATAATAAATAATATAATTATTCAACTTATTATAATTATATATTATATTCTTTAACAAAATTATTAAACGATAAAATTATTATAATTAATAATTAATAATAAGTATATTTTTATATAATACAAAAATATAATTAATATAATATATATTTAATATAATAGTAATATATATTAATATGAGAGAGAGAAACTAAATTTTGATTGGTTGTTTCATGTCAACAATCCAAGGATGGCATGTGTCCTTGGGGAGTTATGCTCAAGGTAGCATACCATTGATTAAAGATAAGGATAATTCTCCCTTAAGACCTCCTTCAATGTACTCCATTGCACACCCTAAGGAGACAAAGATAAATATAGGGAAGAAAATATAGAGAGAGGAGATAATGAAAAACATACAAATAGAAAGGGAGACAAAGAGATAGAGAGAGGTAGAGAGATAAAGAGATAAGGATGAATAGATAGAGATATAGGGAGGTTGATTGATATATCTCTCCCTATCGCTCTCTATCTCTCTATATCTCCCACTATCTATGTGTCACTCCCTCTTCCCCCTCTATCTATTGAGCTTATCTCCTCTCATTCACTCCTCTCCTCCATTTCTCCTACTCTATATCTCTATCTCTATTTCTTTTATCTCCCCACTCCTCTCTATCTCTCTTTCTCTATCTATATCCCTTCTCTCCCTCCCCCTCTCTATCTCCCTCTTCTATCTATATCCCTCTCCTCTTTCACCCTCTTTCTATCTATATCCTTTCTCTCCCTCCCCCTCTCTATCTCCCCTCTCTATCTCTCACCATCTCTCCCTACCTATCCCCTCTATCCATCGACTCTCTATCTCCACCTCTCTTCATTTCTCTTCCCATATATCTCCATCTCTCTTTCTCTTCCCATATATCTCTATCTCTCTCTCTTTCTCTCCCCATATATTAACTAAGAAGCCTTGCAAACATACAATAATATATGTTGGTAAAACTATAATAGTGTTTTATTAAACTATATAACACTTATTTAATGTCAAGCCTTCTTATAAAAATAGTGTTTTATTAAACTATAAGTAGATTATTGTCACCACTCTTCATTCAACATGAAATGCCAAATGTAGCAATTGTTTTGTTGCTTTTTTCAAGTTTCATTAACCAAGCTATTTACTTGGTTGAATAAAGTTGTGTTATGACCCTTCATCTCTTTAAAATAATTAGACAATATTAGCAAGATCAGGAAGGGGAGAAAACTAAACTCCTTCAAAATAGGGGTAGTTGAGGGTTTGTTGGTTTTCTTTGTATACTATATACTTAGTTCCTCCAGGATAAATAAGTCACTTTAGATCATTTTCTTAGTTGTGTATCCTAACTAATATAGATTAAGCTCTTTCATTTTAATTGTCTACTACATAATAGTCTGTGTTGAAAGAATTTTTTCCATTCTTTGTAGTTTTTACATTGGAATACAAATCATATTTAATTTCATGCCAATATACTTCTTTCATAAAGATATTTGTTTGAAATAATTGCTTCATAGCCCATCTAATCAAATCATAATTAACCTATCAAAAAGGAAATAGGAATTTGCTAAAGAAAAGAACACTTGACCCAATCATAAGTGTATGGCCTTTGAAGAAAGGAGTGATCCACCTTAGCAATAACAACTACTTGATTTAGACCTGGGTATGTGTAGGATCATGATGGGCCAAAAAGTGGCAACATGAAAAAAGTATCATTTTGAACTCGCCAAAAAATGCGAAAATCCTGAGTTGAATTTTTTTTTTGGTTGGCTGCTAGTACATTGCTCCATAGAAATGCCCAAGTCAAAGTACTACAAATCGGATATCCAATTTTTGCACACATATACCCAAGAGTAATTAGGAGGTGGAGGGTGGGTGAGAGAGAGAGAGAGAGGAGGGGGGGAAGGGCGGGAGAGAGAGAGAGGGGGGGGGAAAGGGAGAGGGAAAATAAGAGAGAGAGGGGGAAAGGGAGAGAGAGAGATATATAAAGAAAGAATTAGGAGGGGGAATGGAGAGAGGAAGATGGGAAGAAGGGGAGAGTTAGAGAGAGAGAGAGATAGAGAAGGGGGAAGGGAGAGGGGAAGAGTGTTGAGTGTAGAGGATAGAAGGTTTGCCTTAGGGTTTAAGGCAGGAGGAGACATTTGAGAGAGAGAGAGAGGAGGAGGTGGAGAGATGTTGAAGGAGGGTTAAGGGGTAGAGGGCAGAGGGTTTAAGGGTTAAGGGTTTAGGGTTAAGGAGTAGATGAGGGATTGGAGTGAGTGAGAGAGAGACTCTAAGAGAGGGAGAGGGGGTAGGATATTGAAGATACTTGAGAGAGAGAGAGAGGGAAGGAGGGTGAGATATAAAGGGAGGAGGAGGAGAGAAAGACCCAAGAGAGGAAGAAGGGGTAGGAGGGAGAGACTTGAGATAGAGTGAGTGAGAGACCCAGGAGAGAGACCTCAGAGAGGGAGTGTGCTAGAGGGAGAGACTTGAGAGATAAAGGAAGGGAGGGTTGGGTTGTAGAGGGGTAGAGGGGCTTCATGGGCTAAGGGGAGAGAGATAGAGGGAGTGGGACTGAAGGAGAGAGAGACCTAAGAGAGGGAGAGGCAGGATGGAGATACTTGAGAGAGAGAGAGGGAGGGAGTGGAAGAGAGATAGAGGGAGGGGGGTTAAGGGTAGATGGTTTAAGGGTTTAAGGTTTAAGGGTTAATGGTTTAGGGTTTGAGGTTAAGGGTAGAGGGAAGAGAGATAGAGGGAGTGAGTGAGAGAGAGAGAGAGAGACCTAAGAGAGCGAGAGGGGGTAGGAGGGAGAGACTTGAGATAGAATGACTGAGTGAGTGAGAGAGAGAGAGAGAGAGAGACTTGAGAGGCAGAGGAGTGGTGCTAGGAGGGAGAGACTTGATAGAGAGAGAGGGAGGGAGGGAGGAGAGATGGAGATGTGGCTAAGGGTGCAGAGGTAGAGGGTTTAAGGGGGTTTAGGTTATGATTAAGGGTTAGCGGGGTTTAGTGTTATGTGGGTAGAGTGGAGAGAGATGAGGGATTCAGTTGAGAGAGAGGCAGGGAGGGAGAGAGATAGCAGAGTGAGGGTTAAGGGTAGAGGGTTAAGGGTGGAGGGAGGAGACAAGAGGAGTGAGTGAGTGAGTGAGAGAGAGAGAGAGAGACCTGAGAGAGGGAGAGGGGCAGGGAGGGTGAGACTCTGAGAGAGAGAGGGAAGAGCGAGGGAGGGATTGAGATAAGGGGTAGAGGGTTTAATGGGGTTTAGAGTTTAAGGGCTTAGGGTTTAGGGTTTAGGTAGAGGGAGAGAGAGAGAGGGAGAGAGAGAGAGAGAGGGTAGGAGGGAGAGACTAGAGAGAGAGAGGGTAGAGGGTTTAAGGGTTAAGGGTTAATGGTTTAGGGTTTAGGGTTATGGGTAGTGATGGAAATTCAAAGTTTTGTTCTCTGTGTTCTATTTTATCCTGCCTTGTGTCTCTGGTCATCTATGGTGTTTGGGAAAATCCTAAGGATGGAGTTTTACCTTCATCTTCATGTAAAACCCTAGTGTTCATCTTACACCTTAGATGGGATCTATTTGGATGTTACTTTTTGGGAAGGTTTTAAAATGACTTAAGCCCCATCGCTTCATCTAGGCTAGGCCCCCTTTTGTTTTATCATTTTATTTCCTTCACCTGACTTTATTTTTTCAAAGTCTTTTGTTGGTTCCGTGTTCCCTCGTTAAAACAACTTATGTGATTGTTTGTTGTTGGCCTAGTGATGTCCCCTTATTCCTTTAGGGGAGAGGGCCCAGTAGTCATGCAAGCTAACTTTCTCAGCATGTAGAAATTGACTGGAATATCGCAGAACCTTCATTATTTTTTTGAAATGTAGACTGGTCTCTTATATATCTATAACTAAGTTTTGGAGGTGCGACTCATCATGCAACTCGCCACATCGGCAGATCTTTTGAGAAGTGTCTAAAATTTAACTTTTAAAAGGTTCAACCAAAACTTAATCGTGGAACCCCCAATAGTTGAACCAAAAAAATATCATTTATTGCTTGTAGAATATGATATTTTTATTTAAATTAAAATTAATATACAACCTAAGTGGATCAAATACTTATTGATAACCATAAATATTTGATATCTCTACCTTTTATATTCAATGCATATGGACTAATAGTTGAACACAAAAAATATATTTGTTGTTATAAAAACAACACATAATTATTTAAAATATAACTTATATTGAACAAAAATGGACCAATAGTTGAACACTAAAACTTTTTGAAAATCTTTCACATTTAATGGGAAAATAAATGTTATTTATTGTGCTCACCTTTTATATTCGTGATAGGACAAACTATTAATATAAAATTATCCAATGCCTGTACATTGCTACCCCAATTGTTGTACACATAAGAACAATATTTTTTCACTATGATAACAATACTTGTTTAAATGAGTGTCTTATTTTATTAAATGAGCATTTTATTTTTTAAATGATATACTTATAGTGGAGAGTTGTGATATTTTATTTGAAACAAAAAAATACTTATTTCACTTCTTCATGAATGTATTTATGTTTTTTTAATATAAAATTTAGAGGTTCTCATGTGTTCAAGTATGGATCCATTTTTTATCAACATTTGGTTTTTTCTTTATTTACATTTGGATTGTTTATTTACAATATATAGTATAAATATGTGGTAAGACTAGGTATTATCATCACGATTGAGTGTGCCCTCTCCCTTAACAAATGTTTTTTTATTTTTCACCCCACACAACTACTGGGCCCTCTCCCCTAATAAATGTTTTTATTTTGCACAGGGACAAGTTTGCATGGCCATAGATCAATCGTCATGTGATCTCAACCGTTCCCCGCCATCCCGCGATGACCCCACCACATTGTCTTTGTTGATCGCGATATCATGGGCGAGCACCACATGTCTCATCCAGTGAAGCTGAAGGAATGATAAATACTTTGATGCATCTTTAATACATTATGTCGTGGGTTACTAAAGCAGTTATAAGATGCACGTGTTTTAAATCAATGGAGATGTTATAATCCCAGTAGAAAGGTGTTTGATGGTTAATAACAAGGATGGTGACTATGTTGAATGAATAGGATTGCCAATGGTTGAGATCCATGGTTTCCTGCCATCGCGTGATCAAAAGTTGTGAGGTCTTTATTGATTGTGATATCATGGGCAAGCGCCACATGTCTCATCTGGTGAAGCCGAAGGAATGATAAATACTTTGATGTGTCTTTAATACATTATGTTGTGGGTTACTAAAGCAGTTATAAGATGCACATGTTTTAAATCAACGAAGATGTTATAATCCTCGTAGAAAGGTGCTCGATGGTTAATAACAAGGCTGGCAACTATGTTGAACGAACAAAATCTCCGATGGTTGAGATCCATGGTTTCCCACCATCATGTTATCAAAAGTTGTGAGGTCTTTATTGATTGCGATATCACGGTCGAGCGCCATGTGTCTCATCTAGTAAAGTCGAAGGAATGATAAATACTTTGATGTGTCTTTAATACATTATGTCATGGGTTACTAAAGCAGTTATAAGATGCACGTGTTTAAAATCAATGGAGATATTATAATCTCGGTAGAAAGGTGTTCGATGGTTAATAACAAGGCTGGCAACTATGTTGAACGAACAAGATTGCCGATGGTTGAGATCCACAGTTTCCCACCATCGCGTGATCAAAAGTTGTGAGTTCTTTATTGATTGCAATATCACGAGTGGGTGCCACATGGATCTCCTTGGCAATGAGTAGTATGGTGGGGCAATGGCTACCTAGCCTAAAAAAAGGCATGGGCATCTGCACGGCTTATGCCTGCAACACTTTTGTTAATGGTTGTTAGTGTCAGTTAATGTACATTTCATTAATTAGTTGCTGCGTACTTCCTTAGTATGTTCAATATAATTTTTTTCTTTAAAAAATTATTCTCTACTTTTAAAAACTTTTAAAAACTATTGTATATTTAAATT
Organism: Sequoia sempervirens; assembly: GCA_007258455.2. Taxonomy (NCBI): domain Eukaryota; kingdom Viridiplantae; phylum Streptophyta; class Pinopsida; order Cupressales; family Cupressaceae; genus Sequoia; species Sequoia sempervirens. The sequence goes on from VDFB02353493.1 coordinate 115,241,880, forward strand.
CTTAAAAATATAGAATAAATTTTTGTTCTTTAAAAAATAATTTTGTTTTACTTTGAATTATTTTAAATATAATTAATAAAATAATTTTGAAGTAACTATTTCATATTTTGTTATATACATTTAATAAATAAAATAAAATAAAAATATCAATTTTTAAAATATGATTGATAAAATAATTCTTATACACTAAAAAAATTGATATATACATATAATAAAACAAATATAATAATATATCAAGTTTTAAAATATATGTAATAAAATAATTTTTAAAGGATAAAAAATGTTTCATACTTAATTATATAAAATAATATATCAATTTTTTAAAAAAATTAATAAAATAATTGTGAAATAAAATGAAATAATTATTAATGAATTATATATATATATATATATAATAATTTTAAAATAATATTCATTCATTTTTAATTATTTTATTAATTATATTGTAAAAAATTGATATATTTATTTTATTTTATTTATTAAATACTTACTAGCATATATATTATTTATTAATAATATATATAAAATATGCTAAGAGATATCCTTTTGATGCGTCTATTGTACTATTATAAAATAGGTGCCTTGACAAAGATATCTCTTAGCGTATTTTATATATATTAATAAATAATATATATATGCTAGTAGCATTTGCAGCACAACATGAAAGACAAGATTAGAATTACTTTTAGTTATAGAATTAAGGTTAGGGTTAGATATATATTTAGTTAGGGTTGGGGTTAAAAATAGTGTCAGTGTTAGTTTTATGATTAAGTTTAGGGTTAGTGTTAGAGTGAGAATTATTGTTGAGATTGAATCATAACCCTAATCTAATCTTAACCTTAAACCTAATTGAACCCTAACCCTATTTGTAATTGAACTTTAACTCTAACCCCAACCGTAACCCTATCATTGAACCCAAGCTTTATCCTAAAACCCCAACTCTAATTAAATGGTAAACCTAACCTAACCTTAACCCTAATATTAATCCCAACCCTAAGTCTATATATAATTATAATCCTAACCCTTCTCATTCTAACCCTAATTATAATCTTAATTATAATTCTAACCCTAACCATAATTCTAATGATATTCATAATCCTTAGTTTAACACTAACCATAGTTCTCATGACAACCTTAACTCTAATTATAACCCTAATCAAACCCCAACCTTAACCTTAACCATAACCTTGAGCTTATTAAACCCTAATGTTAACCTTAAGGCTAAGCTTAATTAAATCAAGATCCTAGCTCTAACCCCAAAATCATATATGTGAGATAATTATAATTTACCAAAACCCTAACCATAATTGAATCATAACCCTAATTGAAATATAATCATACCTTTAATTGAACCCTAATCCTAATTGAATCGTAATTTTAACCCTAAGCCTAATTGAACCCTATTTTTAACTCTAAGACTAATTAAACACTATTTCTAACCCTAACCCTAAGCTCATCTAAATCCTAGCCCTAATTGAACCCTAACCACAATTGAATCATATTTAAACCCTAACCCTTAATGAGCACTAACCCTAATTAAACCCTAACACAATTGAACCATAATTCTAACCATAATTTAATACTAACACTAACCCTAATCCTAATTGTTGGAAATAGGATGCCATTTAATTGTAAATCCTAAACATTAATTATTTCATGTATCTCCTAAGTTCTTGGAATGTGTTGAACAACACTAAGATTAGGATGAGATTAATTATTTGGATGAAATAAATCATGAAATTGAAATTTGTAGTTATTCCTAAATAATAGGAACATTTGGGTGCACCCATGGTAAGGTGACACTCACCTTGTGTTTAGTTAACTATACAATGTAACAGTTAACACTTCCGAATGCATGTAAAGATCCTAGGAGTTAGGATTTTATGTTTGCATATTTGAAGTTCAGTTTAGTTTAGTTCAATTTAGATCAGTTTAGTTTAGTTCAGTTCAGTTCAAAATTAGTTTAGTTCAGTTTAGTTTAGTTCAGTTCAGTTCAGTTATGGTTCAGTTATCTTCAGTTGCATGCATGTTGGTTATTTTGAGTTGCATGTAGTTAGCTTCAGTTAACTAGGAATGCATGGCTAATAACATTGAGTTGTATGACAGATAACATGGACTACCTCTAGTTAACAGGGGATGGCCATTCTTGCATGAATGGTGTTGAGTAAATGCTTCAATTAACTAGAAATCACTTGGAGCCAACTTGAGTGCCCAAGATGCTTTCTTGGATTTACCTCTCATGCATGATAAGATATTTCTGAAGCCTCAGTTAAGTAGGATTACTTAAGGGGGCCAACTTTGATGAAGAGATTTGGAATTATCAACATAATGAAGGTTGAGTTGTAGCTATAGTTTGGGACACCCAAATGGATGAAGCACATGTTTTAGCATTGTTCTTCATGAGATAACCCTATTTGCATGAGATATGGCGTACCTTTTAGGGATAGGGCTTGTGCATTGTAATTGTAACTCATGTTGAGTTTACAAAGCTGATTAAAGCCTATTTATCTCAAGAAAGTTGAATAGAGTTGTGAGAGTTTGTTATTGCAAGTGTGAAGAAGATTGACAAAGACAAAAGAAGCATTCTCAAGCAAGAATTGGAGCTATTGTAATTTAGAGATTGAATAATAGAATAATTCTTGGTGGATTTCTTTCCTGAAAGGGTTTCTCCACATTATATCTTGTGTGATATTTCTAATACCCTATCTAGTTCTTCTATCAACTTCTCTTTTCATTCTACAATAGTAAAATGAATTAATCAAGATAATCACCCACAAAGAATATATGTAACAAAGAAAGAGCTTACTTAGATCAGCAATATTAAAGTTTTACAAAGTATTAAGCTAAGAAAACAAGTCATTTTTCAACACTAATAACATATTATTAGGGCTATATTTATTAATGTCTTAATATTAGTTTATAAATTCAACATTAATTATAAATATTTTTAAAATAAATTAAGTATTTCAATCTAAAATTTTAATATTTGACATTACAAATAAAATTAAACTAAATTCTAATTTTAAAATCCATAAAATATTTATTATCTATTTAGTTTTACTAATTATCTAATACAACACAATACAATACAATTAAATATTCATTTTAAATTAATTAAACAATTATTAATTAGAATTTTAGAATAAATTAAGAAATAAGATCTATATAAAATCAACTTTTCTATTTTTTTCTTTGTGTCCAAATCATTTCATTTTCTAAAATTATACTAAATTCTAGATATCATAATTAAACACAAAACTTTATTCTATTCTAATCCTAACCCTAGTTAAACCCTAACCCTATTTACCTAATTGAACACTAAATCTAATTGTAATTGACCACTAAGCATAATTGAATTCTACCCATAACCCTAACCCTAACTCTAACTAAACCCTAAACCTAACTCTAATCAAATTCCTAACCCAAACCTACTTGATTCATAATCCCAACCCTAACCCAAACCCTAATTGAACTTTAAAACTAACCTTAATTAAGTATTAACCCTAATTGAACATTTATTTAACACTAGTCCTAATTGTACCATAACCCTAACTTTGAACTATAGTTGAACTCTAATCCTAACCCTAACACTAATTCTTATCGTAATTGAACCTTAACCCCAACCATAACCTTAACCTTGACCCTATTTGAACTCTCATTGAATTCATAACCTTAATTAAACCCCAACCTCATCCTCAATCCTAACCCAAATTGAACATTAATTGAACCTTAAACCTAACCCTAAGTGAACACTAATCCTAATTGAACTCTAACTTTTTAGTTGAAAATATTAAAGTGTCTTAGATTTTCCCATTCATCGTCATTTATCATTCAATTCCTAATAGAACTCCAAAAATTTATACTTTTATAATGTTTTAATACACACCTAATATTAAGGGTTGAGGGTTTAAGGGTTTAGAGTTTAAGGGTTAAGGGTTTAAGGTTTAGGGTTAAGGGTAGAGGGAGAGAGATAGAGAGAGGAGTGAGAGAGAGAGAGACCGAGAGGGAGAGGGGGCAGGAGGGAGAGACCTTGAGAGAGAGAGAGAGGGTAGAGGGCAGAGGGTTTACGGGTTATGGGCAGAGGGAGAGAGATTGAGGATCCAAAGGAGAGAGAGAGGGAGGGAGTGGCAGAGAGACAGCTGAGCATAGGGCTAATGGCAGAGGGCAGCCATGCAGGGTTGGGATGGGCAGAGGGAGGAAGGAGATTAGAGGAGGAGCGATGAGAGAGACCTAAGAGAGGGAGAGGGGCAGGAGGGCGAGACTCTGAGAGAGAGGGAAAGAGGAGGGAGGAGAGAGATACGGGTAGAGTGGGTTTCATGGTCCAGGAGCATATGGCCATGGCTTTAGGGCCTAGGGTTTATGGTTTAAGGGTAAAGGGGAGACACTTAGAGGGAGTGAGTGAGAGATAGAGAGATACCTAAGAGAGGGAGAGGGGGTAGGAGGGAGAGGCTTGAGAGAGAGAAAGAGAGGGTAGAGGCAGGAGGGCTTGGCTGGCCAGCCAGTTTAGGTTTAGGGCATGGGTAGAGGAGAGATGAGAGAGATCCACGAGAGAGGGAGGGAGTGGGGGAGAAATAGAGGGTAGAGTGTAGAAGGTAGAGGGTTAAGGGTAGAGGGGAAAAAGATAGGAGTGAGTGAGTGAGAGAGACCTAAGAGAAGGAGAGGTGGTAGGAGGGTGAGACTTGATAGAGAGGGAGGGAGGGAGGGAGTACTGGTAGAGAGATAGAGGGTAGAGAGTTTAGAGTTTAAGGTTTGGGGTTAAGGGTTGAGGGGAGAGAGATAGAGAGAGTGAGAGAGAGACATGAGAGAGGGAGAGGGGGTAGGAGGAAGAGACTTGAGAGAGAGAGAGGGTAGAGAGTAGAGGATAGAGAGTTTAAGGGTTAAGGGTTTAGGGTTATGGGTAGAGGGGAGTGAGTGAGTGAGAGAAAGACCTAAGAGAGGGAGAAGGGGTAGGAACGAGAGATTTGAGATACAGTGAGTGAGAGAGAGACCTTAGAGAGGGAGTGGTGCTAGGAGGGAGAGACTTGAGAGAGAGAGATAAAGGAAGGGAGGGTTAAGGGTTTAGGGTTAAGGGAAGAGAGATAGAGGGAGTGACTGAGTGACCCATTTACATATTATTCTTTTATTCTTCCTCAGTTAAATATTTAGTTACCAATTTACCGTTAGCAAAAATGAACCAAGAATTTAATAGAATGGACTACTCATATAATACTTTCAATTATGGAGCTCAATTATTTGATATATTACACTTATCAAATCCTTTGTAAATAATTGTAAAATTATGACTCCATTTAAGCATTTAATTGATTTTCTTGAATCAAAGCAAAAACATAGACACACAATTGAACAAATTCTCAAAAGAAGAATGACAAAATCATTAACATTTCATTCAAAATTCACTCAAATCCACATAGGGAGAGAAAATATATTAGAATTATACATTTATTCATGCTTATAAGTCATATTTGCATACAACTTAAGATAAGTTGCATATTTTCATCCAAAACTCAAAATAGGCTATCTATTCTATTCCTATCTTTCTACCCATATATTCAACTCAAAACCTAGCTAGAGCTTTCATCAGTTCTCTCCCTACAAATGAGCCTTGAATTCCCTTTTATATGACAAGGGAGCAACAATCTTTGGGCTCAAATGTAATTTCACCACAAATTTTCATTTGAACAAAATATCCATTGCATTTGACTTTCGTTTCAAAACTTCCCACACGTTGAATCTGCAAAACATAGTGCAACTGGGGAAAGCTAAAGTTGTAACTACCATTAGAAAAGGGAATGCAAATTGTCATCAAAATCCCCTTTGTCTCTATCCACACAAAAAACCAAGCAACCAAATTGCCATGAAGGCACACAATCGACATCAAAATATGCCACACACACATAACCAACACCACCAACAACAACAACATCATCAACGAAAAATTTTACATCCCACACAATAACTTCTTAATTACCTGCCACCCTGCCCTTACCAACACTCAGACCCTAGTATACACACCCAATTTTAATTGTTGCTAGAGGAGGAGAGGAAACCTCAACCTCCTCTTCTTTCTTGTCCTTTCCCAATACGGTTCTAGTCCATCCACTTGGGGTTTTAACCGCCAATGGCACCATAGATATCACTTCCTCACATTAGTCGGAGTTGGTCTCGGTTACACCATCAGAAGTGTTGCTTGTAAGGTCAATGGAAAAGTGTTGGCATACAAAGGAGCCATGCCCATACCTTATTTTCCTATTGACACTAGTAATAGATCACACCGACTGCTTGCCTTTGTCATCTACTAGTTGAGCAGCAACATCCTGGAATTGCAACCTTCTACTGCATCTAGTGGGCACAAGCCTGGGCTTGTCAACCAAAGCACCTTCTTGAATAGTAGGACTGAGCTTTTTTGAGCTCAAACGAACATACCTCCTTATTAACTTACTCATTTTCTCTTGTTAGACAAGCACTCATACTTGATTAGACTCAGACTAGAAAGTGCTCTAACTACTACAAGAATGACACAATTAGTAGCTAATTCCTCTTGTATTTATTGTGTGAGGTAATGGCAACCTTCATCAATGCTTAGTAAAAATTCATGTGTAAACATGGCAATTTGGTGGAGTATGTACTGTCACCGTTTAACTTGAGTTGCATGAGAATCCATAGATCACCCTTCATGATTTCCAACAACAACATCTTCACACAGATTGAGATCTATGTGACTACACAAGCAAGGAATAATTCATTAATGCTTCACCAGTTGTACGATAAAATGACCACCATGTGCCATTTTCGAACTTTGAATACTGCTCCCTGATCTCCTGAAGAGTTGGCAGATCAAATAGTTTATCTCGAGCTAACTCGGTTTGACATCCAACGAAGCATCATTGACCTTCCTCATTACCAATAACATTAATCTATCTCAGAAACCAACTACCATGTTGACAGGTCTGAGAGCTAGCGGGGTACGATTGAGATCTTCTCCCATATCTTTGAATATGAAAAACCTACACATTGCACGATTAGTATTTAATGAAAGGATTTGGCTAAGCTGTCGACGACATGACCACTGGGGTTAATGGCTTAGGCTTACATCACCGGATTAAAATTAAAACCCAACTTTAGGAGAAGACATAATGCGGTGGGAAAACAATGACCAGTTCTTCGAGCTAATGGGGTCGATGAACTGACATGCCAAATGGATCAAGAGGTGACTTAAGGGGTTGATGACTGACCAAGCAGGTCAACCTCAAATTATAACATTTCTATGCTCTAGGGAATAAAACCCTACTAATTCATGGGGACAAGGGTTTCAAAATGGAGACCCAGGTCAAGTGGCAGAGAGAAATTCCTCAAAATTTTAGACTTGAGATAGAGTGATTGAGCGAGTGAGAGAGAGAGAGTGACCTGAGAGAGGGAGTGGTGCTACGAGGGAGAGAATTGATAGAGAGAGAGGCAGGGAGTGGGAGAGAGAGGGTTAAGGGTAGAGGGTAGAGGGTTTAAGGTTTTAGGGTTATGGGTAGAGGGGAGAGAGATAGAGGGATTCAATGAGAGAGAGAGGGAGGGAGTGGGATATAGATAGAGAGTAGAGGGTAGAAGGTAGAGGGTTAATGGTAGAGAGGAGGGAGATAAGAGTGAGTGAGAGAGAGAGAGGCAGAAGGGGTAGGAGGGTGAGACTTGAGAGAGAGAGAGAGGGAAATAGGGAGGGAGTGGAGAGAGAAATGGGGTAGAGGGTTAAACATAGAGGGTAGAGGGTTTAATGGTTAAGGGTTTAAGATTTACGGTTAAGGGCTTGTAGGGTTTGGCGGCAGAGGGAGACAACGCAGAGGAGTGAGTGAGAGATAGATAAAGACCTAAGAGAGGGAGAGGGGGTAGGAGGGAGAGACTTGAGAGAGAGAGAGAGAGAGAGAGGGTAGAGGGTAGAGGGTAGAGGGTTTAAGGGTTAAGGGTTTAGGGTTAGGGTTATGGGTAGAGGGGAGAGAGATAGAGGGATTCAATCAAAGACAAAATCCCAACCTTAATATTTTCCCAATACCATAAAAGACTAGTAACATAAGACATGACAGGAAAGGACAGATTCAAAAGATGTAATATACTGTGTTGATATGTTCTTCAATCTTCTTAAGAGGATCCATGATCTATTTATAAAGGAAGTAAATTCATAGAGGCATCAAGTTCAATTATGCATCTTTTAAACAATGAGGAAGCATTTCAAGTTTTTTTCAAGCCCTCTCACCATAACCCTATTGGATAGTCACACATCACATAGGAAGGTTAGTTGTTAGGTCACCCACATATGTGACAGGTGGCTGTCCAATAAAGATAAAATGAGGAGACTATGTGTATTTATTACACATAACAAAAGAAGAGAAATGGTTTAATCAAGGTCATGATACAAGTACAAGGACAACACCTTTGCAAGAGCTAAAAGAGGCAAAGGGGATTGATATTATTCTTTCATGGGTGTACTGGTGAAAGTGAATGCAATAGGTAAAGGCATAAAGGAAAAGACATTCAAGAAACATCAACTCTAGTTGACACAGATAATATGCCTATTGAAAACATGTCATTACAAGAGGTTTATGATAGCAATGGAACTCTCATATCATGTGATCGAGATACAATTTCTATGCTCATAACCTTTCATGTAGGGGTTTTGGTCATCATGATTGATCCAACATGGATCATGATTGCATACAAGAAACAAAAAGTTACAAATGATAATTAAGCAGTTATGATTTAGGAGAGGTATCATTTTGGAAGCCAAGGCCATAGTACAAGTGTATATGAACAACAAATATGAGGTTATGCTACAAGATAGCCATGCAGGTTCATGTAGGACATCAAGCATTACAATGGTACAAGTGCATATGAACAGCAATCAACAATCAGCAACAAGTAGTGAAGGAAGCAAAGCACAATTGTATTTTTACCTTTTCATACCATTGATCATCCATTCCAGCGATAGGCTATAATATTGAAGGCATATACTTGCACATGGGTGTTTTAATGAAGATATTCAACATAAAAAACATCATAAATCATGGTGCTTCAAGGGAACAAAGCATAGTCATGAATAAGAGTAGTACCATTAAAGGCTATAGGTTTGTCTTCATGTTATCTATGAATTTGAAAAAATAAATCTACACTGGGTGACAAAATGACTATAGCCATGAAATGGATTTTAGTGAGATAAATAATATAAATGGTTGTTGCCACTATCTCATTTTCTCTTTGGATAGTCATTACTAAGTCCTAACAAGTGAATAATAAAGGGATAGGTGTCAATAATATACCTTCATTTGACAAGTCCTATACTTTTGGTAATCTCATTGACCCAATAAGGCATTTCTTAGAAATCATTTCATATATTTTTGACAAAATCAAAAGGAGGACTGATGTATCCAATTGTAAGAAGAGAGCAATGTCCAAGGGAAGGGTAGTACCATCATCTTAGGTACCATTGTTGCAAGATGATAAATGACAATCCTTGTGTTTGTATGCATGGAGGTCCTAAAGCATACTTTGGGTAAGGTGCATTCATGGCATCTTTTGGTGAAAGGTTTCCCAAGTATGAGCAAAGATCCAGTGTTCCATCAGGCTATGTTGGAACAATTATACAATAATCCCTCCC
>VDFB02353493.1:115252738-115430516 GCA_007258455.2 Sequoia sempervirens
CTTGTGTTTATTTTATGCCTTGGTTGGGATCTATTTCAATATTACTTTTTGAGGGGTTTTAAAATGACTTATGTCCTATCGTTCTGTCTAGGCTGAGTCCCTTTTTTTAATATTTTATTTCCTTTGTAGGGTTTTATTTTCCTAAGTCTTGGTTGGCCCTGTGTTTCATCATTTAAAAGCAACTTATTTCATTATTTACCATCTACCTAGTGATGTCCCCTTGTCCTTTTAATAAATGTTTTGTTTTGCAGAAGTATGAAGTTTGTGCGACCATTGATCAACTATTGTTTGATCTTAGCCACTCCTCGCCATCCCGTGATGACCCCACCACACCGCTTTGGTTGATCACGATATCACGGGCAGGCACCATGTGTCCCATTTGGTGAGGCCGAAGGTGATAATTTTGGTTGACCATCGATCAATTGTCATTAGATTTTAATGGTTTCCCACCATCGCATGATCGAAAGTTACAAGGTTTTTACTGATCGCGATATCATGGGCAGGCACCACGTGTCTCATCTGATGAAGCCAAAGGAATGAAGGGAATACTGTGGTAAATTAATCTAGATTTAATACATTAAAAGGTGGGCTACTAAAGTGCTCTTGAGGTGCACATGTTTTAAATCAGTGGATATGTTATAATCTTGATGAAAAAGCTACTCGATAGTTAATAATAAGGCTGGTGACTATGTTGAAGGAACAAGATCATGAATGCTCAAGATCTACGGTTTCCCGCGATCGTGTGATCCAAACTTGCAAGATCTTTACTGATTACAATATTGTGAATGATCGCCACGTGGACGGCTAAAATTTAAATCTGCATCAAATATGGTTGGAGTCGCTCGTGCAGCACACGAGTGAGCTTTAATGGAGGATGAGACATTTGTAGGCATGATTTGATCAAGATAAAATAAATTCTTCTATTTTATTTGTATCACAAAGTATTCAAGTATTTTGTGGAGCAGTTTGAAATCCAAAAGAAAAGTTGTGAATCTCTGCAGTCAAAATTTGGGACTTCTACAAACAAAGGCGTGAGTTAATTTCTATGCTTCCCAGTCATTCTACACTTGAATTTGGGAAAAGATTTGTTGTGCTTGTCATTGAGCTTGTTAATAAACATGTTAGGGCTATAGTTTAATTATAGTTGTGAGAAATTGCAGTGTTTTGTTTTGTAATTTCCTATCTTTGGTTAGTCCTAGCTATTCGAAGTGTGAAATTGTAAAAATACCCTAGTTTTTCCAAGATGGCACCACCAAAGCAACATTCTAGCTAAGTTGACTATTTAAGAAGAAACCTGTATGATAATTTCCTAGATCAATTTCCCTGCTCAACGAATGATAGGAAGAAGGGATTGGTTCTAATGCAAGGGAAAATCTTGGGGGAAGGGTTAGTATATAATTGCTCTAACATTGCCGATGCTAGGGTTCCTCTCACAGGCTTGGAAATGTTCAAATTATGGTATGGAAAAAGGAATTTTCCTCACCCCTTTTCAAATGGTTGGATGTATGATTTGGGAAAGTTGGTGGTCCCAAATGTGTTCCCTGATATAGACTTACTTAGGGCAATGGCTATAAGATTTAACCCTGTCACATGGGTAATCAGGGATAATGATGGAAAGGTTTTGTTGAGCGTTAAAAGAGAAGAGGTCCAGCAGATTTTTGACTTGAGTGAACTGAGTGAAGACTTGGTTCCTATCAATCTTGAAGAAATGAAGCAGGAATATGCAAAGTTGAAGTCTCTTTTTAGAGCTAAGTTGCTTCCACCTCATCTGGCTAGGGTAGGAGGTTCCGATTTCATATCAGCCCTAGTAACCAAGAACCTTTCAGATTAAACTATTTTGTAAATCATTTCTTAGCCACTTTCTATTCATTGTGTCAAATTTTGGGTTTCAATCTTGGTGCGATGATTCCTATTGCATACATGTTCATGGGGGTGCAAATACAACACCCTAACTTCTTTGTGACATATGACTTTGCTTCTTTCTTGGCTAAGAGGATACATGAAGGGTTGTCAAAGTTGTAGAGAAATGACATTGACACTCAATTCTTCTGGTATTCTATGTTGATGTATATGTTCTTGTTCAAGAATGATGACTTTTTCTCTGAAAAGATGGAATTAAGGCAATCGGTTGATGGAGAAAGATTTCCAATACAATTATGGGCTGCAAATTTATCTTGCAATAAGGAATGCACTAGTTATATGAAATTTGATAATTTCTTTGCTTCTAGATTGAGGTCTAGACTGATGGTGAATGTACCTAGGATCCCTAAGGAATTGCATGATTTCCTTAGGCCAAAAGGGAGGAAGCCATAATTGAAAGTTTTCCATAACTAGGGTGACATTATCCCATACCCGGTCAGCATTGTTTTGAGAGTATATAGTTTTCAAGGAACCCCCCATATACTACCATACAATGTGCCACCAAGAGTGGGGTTTGTAGAAGTTATGTGGAAAATATCTTGTATCCATGAGGACAACCTCATAGGGAGGGGTAAGGAAACATTTTTTCCTAATTATACAGTGGTGTTTGATTTTTCCTTTTCAAAAGGAGGCTAGGTGCATTTTGAGAAATTATTTGATGATTACCATTTGAGGTGTGGTCCAAAACGGCAACATGATCCTGAGGATTTCTTTTCCCTTTTCAGAGAAAGAATAAAGGTTGGAAAATTTGTGCATGAGTTCAACTTTCCTGAGGATTTGATCATAAATGAATTTGATCTAAATAGGCAGGAGTTGAACAAGGAGAAATGGATAGCTTATGATAAGCTATTAGATATTGTGCATAATATGGATCCGAAGTATAATCCATTATTGGAGTTCAATCCATACCATAAGAAGATTGACTTTCTAATGGAGAACTTCAAGGAAATTATGGGCACATTGAGGACCAAAAAGATAAATTTAGAACTGAGTCTAGGTGTATAGGAACAAGGTGCTAGGCCAATTGAAACAAGGCCAGCATACCAGCCTACAGAAAGGTGGCCTATTTATAGGAGGAAAAAGGATGATAGCAGTGATGAAGAGGAAGTGGACAGAAAAGGAAAGCAAATAATGAAGTTTCCTTCACAACCAGGTCCAAAATTCAAAGTGCCTGGGGCAATTAAAATCATTGATTTAGAATCATCACCAGAAGATAGTCCCTCATCACCACCATCCGAGCCAAGCCCTTAAAGACAAAGAATTGATCAACCACAAGAGGATCTGTTGGATGAAATTATTGTTACTAATCAGGACATGTAGGTTGGTATGCTTTCCCCTCCTAGGCCAGCTGAATTGGTTCTATCTAATTTAGATATGAAAGGAAAAAGTGTACAAGATGCAAGAATGGAAGCAAGGAGTTTCTAGATGGCAATAGATTTGTAAAAACTCTTGCATTCTTGTAATTGGTATGGAGGATGAAATTTGAATAATATCAAGAGAAATGTAAGAACAGAAGAGAAATAAGGCCTAACAGGTTAGACTAGGATAATGATTAGGAGGTGAAAGTTGAATTAATGGAGGAATTTAAGAACATCACTCCTGAAGAGGGAAGAAGACTGGTGAGTTAGGTTGGTGTGTTGATTCTACTTGAATGGGACATTGCAAATGCTATTTTAAAGTCCAAGCATCCTTTGCAAGACTCTAAAGAAGAAGTTAAGGAAACATTGCAGGATTCTGCTTTCAGTGAGGACTATGCAACTTTGGAAATTTGGGCATTCGCCCCTCAAGTAAGAAAGCCAAATGTTATGGATATTAATCCAAATTTCAAAGGAGGATTAATAATAAAGAGAGATTCAGAGGCTTCCACCACTGAGGCCACTAATTTGACTATGAATGTGGCCAAATTAGCCCAAAAGACTGCTGAAAGGGAGGAGGCTAAAAATAAGAGCCTAATGGAGAAGTATAACCTTTTGATTGAGGAATACAACAAGATGCAATAGAGGAATGTTGAGTTACAGACTGAGGTGGAAAGGTTTAGGTATAAACAGATTAGGGAGACATCAAGTGCTCCAGAGACCAATACATTACCTTCCACAGCAGGGTCAGTGCCTCCTACTTCTCCAATTGTTTCCACACCAGGGTCTTCTAGTCAAAATATTTCTCTCACCGCTCCTTTAGAACAAATTGATGAAGAAACATAGTGCTCTATTGATCCTACAAAGAAGTAGTTCTTGCAAAGAATTGATGAATTGCAGAATTCATTGAAGGTAAGTAAGGAGGGATCTCTTTCAAAGAAAAAGGAGATTGTTACTACTGTCTTGAGGCATTTAAATGAAAAGGTTGATATTAAATTGCTATCTATAGATTCTTTATATTATTTGTTGTTAGATGCAATAAAGAATATTGATAGGGATCAGGAAGTAGTGATACCATTGATTGAAAATTGGATCCCTAGGGCCAGTGATTTGGATGTCATGTATAAGGCTTCAAGGTTTGATACAAATAATAGGCCCCAATCATTAAAGCCTACTCAAGTGTTGGTTAAATCATTGCAAGGTTTTCAGACCCTACCAGATGATTTGAGTAGGAAGATTAGGGAATTGGTGAAGAATTTTAATGATTGGGGTAACACATTGTTACCAGATATAATTGATGAGCAGGGGAAAATAAGGCCACACTAGCAGTGGCAGGATCAAGCAAGTGAAGTCATCAATGATCAAATTAAATTAATTTGTGATGAGTTAGATTATGACTTGTTGGTGAGCTGTATGGATAAAATCATTAGTACCTGCTCATTTTTAGAAATTGTTGAAAGAGATGCAAATTAGGTAGTGGTAAAATACACACCTTATAATACCAAGGTGAATGAGGTGATTAATTTTGACTGGCCAAATGATGAAGAATACTGGAAATGCGTAACTAAATATTTGACTAAGGAAGAGTAAAAGGAATGGACTACTAAGATGTGGTAAATCGGATGTTGCAGTTACAATGGTTTCCAATTTTTCTTTGATGGCATTCTCGACGTGGGTTTCTTGCAGTTTTTTGTTGTTGCATCAACTTTTCTCAGCTGACATGATGAACAAGAATATTCTCCAAGGTGATGGTTGTAAAAATTTTTGGAATATCACTAGGTGTGCCAACTGGCTGGTGACATGTGCACTTTCTGGCCCAATGCTTGTTTGCTCCTTCATCTTCTATAAGAAGGATTTCAAGGCTAGAAGTATGGGTTAGCAAGTTAGATAATTTTTGGTCGAGTCTAGGTGAAGTTGCAAAGAAAATTGTAAAGTATTGTGGTTTTAGAGAGAAATACAATTTAGGTTCTGAGTTATTCTATAATCAATTTTGAATTCATGGGGTTTTAATGTTGTATAACAGTACTAGCATTTGAGTTGAAATGATAAATTCAAACTCATATCTCTCCACTGTACATGCATATCCGAATTTTGAATAAGATGACTAAGGGTTGTTTCATTCATCTCACTGTTGTGGTGTGTATAATCCTTATTTTATCTTTAATTCAAGGAATTAATTAAAATGCTTGAATGGGATTATAGGCGGATATGTTTTGTATAAGGATTTGATAAGTAGTATTGGGTGAGAATGCATACTGATGAAATTGTAATGCAATATTGTCAATAATCTTATAAGTTATATGTTATGTATTAAATCTGTCATAAACCTTTAGATGCTTATGAATTTGACTCCTGCAATGGATATATGGCACTAATATAAGTTGTACTTATTTGTGTAATTCAATAATTGTTTGTCTTTTCCTACAGCTTGCTACAAATTGTAAATTAATGACTATATTTTACTATGGATTGTGTTATAGTTATCTCATGCTCCACATAGTTGATATTATTGGTGAACAACCAATTTTATATGATATTATCCTATTGTGTTGAGCTATTCAATGGGATTATCTATTATGTGTTAATGTTGTTTATGATATTGGTGCAGAGGTTGTAAACACATTAAGGGATCACCCTCTCGGTTCTTGCAAAGCCCAAAGTGTATGAGGCTTTTAAAAGTCCTCGTCAGTTGGTCTAGGTCCTTCAAGCTGCCCTTGATTGGAATTGGAAATCCCATAGGTAGATTAGAAGACCACCCTGGTTACAGTGTAAAAAAAATCAACACCCTCTACCTTTAACCCTAAACCCTAAACCTTTAACCCTTAAACTCTAAACCCTTAATCCCTATACCCTCTATCTCTCTCCCACTTGCTCCCTCCCTCCCTCTCTCTCTCAAGTCTCACCCTCCTACCCCCTCTCCCTCTCTCAAGTCTCTCTCTCTCTCACTCACTCTTATCTCCCTCCCCTCTACCCTTAACCCTCTACGCTATATCTCTCTCTCACTAAATCCCTCTATCTCTCTCCCCTCTACCTGTTGCTTGTTTTTATCGTATCCAAGTTGGTCTTCTAATTTACCTATGGAATCGCCAATTGCAATCAAGGGTAGCTTGAAGGACCTAGACCAATTGACAAGGATTTTAAAGACCTCCTACACTTTGGGTTCTACAAGACCTAGGAGGGTGATCCCTTAATGTGTTTAAAAGCTCTGCACCATTATCATAAACAACATTAACAACAATAGCTAATCTCATTTAATAGCTCAACATAATAGCATAATATTGAATAGAATTGGTTGCTCATTAGTAATATCAACTATTTGGAGCATGAGATAACTACAACACATCCCACAATGTAAAATAGTCATTGGTTTTTAATTTGTAGAAAATGCTAGGTAAAGAGAAACAAAATACTAATCCTTACAAATTAGTACAACTTACATTAGTGTCATATATCCATTAAGGGAGTCAAATTCATAAACATTGATCTAAGGGTTTATGACAGATTTAACACATAACATATAAGATCCTTGAGAACATTGCTTTACAATTTCATCAACATGTGTTCTAACCCAATACTACTTATTGAATCCTTATACAGAACATATCCACCTACAATCACATTCAAGCATTTTAGTTAATTCCTTGAATTAAAGCCAAAACATAAATCATACACACCACAAGAGTGAGATGAATGAGACAACCCTTAATTATCTTATTCAAAATTTAGATATGTATGTACAATGGAGAGACATTGGTTCGAATTAATCATTTCAATTCAAATGCCTGTACTGTCATAAAACATCAAATCCCCATGAATTCAAAACCTACTACAGAATGACTCAAAACCTAAATTGCATTTTTCTTAAAACCATCAAACTTTACAATTTGCTCTACAACTCTACCTAGAATCAACCAAAAAATATCTAACTTGCTAACCCATACTTCTGGCCTTGAAATCCTTCTTATAGAAAATGAAGGAGCAAACAAGCATCAAGCCAAAAAGTACCCCTCATTTCACATGCT
The DNA here is from genome assembly GCA_007258455.2 of Sequoia sempervirens. Lineage (NCBI taxonomy): Eukaryota > Viridiplantae > Streptophyta > Pinopsida > Cupressales > Cupressaceae > Sequoia > Sequoia sempervirens. The sequence goes on from VDFB02353493.1 coordinate 115,260,036, forward strand.
TTTCTTCACAAAACTCTTGAGGACAATAGCTATACCTTCTTTATTTCTCATCCTACGCCCTATTCATGCATGCTACAATTACAACAGTATCCATGGGGCCTCTTACACAAGCTACAGTAATCACAAAAAGTGTAAGAGCCCCTTTATATCATGTTTGGACTACAAAACCCTCAAAAATAGGGTAACTAGGCTGTATGCAAAGAAATGAAGCTTTCTAACTCAAATCAATGCCTTAAGCCCTCAAATCATATTCAAATCAAAGCTAACACATATATTCACGACCTAGAATTGATTTCACATCAAAATATGGCTGCATGTGATTGTACAGTGCTGCATAATAGGAAAAATACACAAATTTTGATGAAAAACATAGATTTTCGAATGTCAAGAGCTTGTATTTTAAATCCTCAATGATCAAAAACCATTACAATGATCACTTTATGCCTTTACATGTCAACCATTGAAAAACCACCTCTACAACTAACTTTTTAATCTTTTATGATCACATGAAACATAAAACACACTAATTTCAAGGTTGTTAACATCATTATTGCAATGTTTTAATTTCTTAACCTTTCAAACATTAAAAATTACATCATTAAATTAATTATGTAATGGAATAAAACTTAAAAACATCATGAATTAATTATGTAACCATATAAGTCAAATATAATTCTATCAAGAAATTAATATCAAATAGATAATATAATCGCATAACTCATACATTTCAATATCATTGATCTTCTTCTTCATCCAACTCTTTATCTGTATCATTCGATCCATATTCGACATTGTAAGGATTGGTCATATCATCATCATCATCATCATCGATATCATTTTCAATAATGTCATCATCCACACGGATATCATCTTCATGAACATTAACTCCTACATCATCATGATCTAGTTCCTCCTCTTCAACATCTTCATCAGGAACATCATCAACTAACTGTTGATCCTAATCATCATCTACATCATCTTCTAGTTCTTTGGTATCTTCTTCTTCCACCACATTATACTTTACCAGCCTTCCTCTTGGATCATGTCTAACAACAAATGACCAACCTAGTTTCCTTGGAACCTCTGAGTAAAATGCCTACTCACATTGGCTTGGAAGAACATAGGGCTCATTTCTAGCTCACTTGCTTGACCTTGTATTAACCATGGTAAATCCATTATCATGTTCAATAACAGTTCTCTCAGGATCATTTTCATTCAATCGTAGCCTGTACCATTGGATGACAAACATAATTAATCTAAAGGACTTAAAGTCACACTCAAGTATATCATCCAAAATCCATTAGTATCGATTTTCTGAGACTTTTGGATGTATGTTGCTTCTAGATGAAATATTAGTCACCTGAAAGACTGCACTTATACCAGAATCACAATTTTTCTTCATGTCATCCAACATTTTGATTTGAAATTTATGACCATTGCACCACATAGCCTTGTGGTGTTTCACCTGCAATATGTCAAACATGTAAAAATTATTGCAATATCATCAGTTGATGAACATATTTATTCTTGGCCGAATGTATGCAAAGAAAACAATTTCAACATATATATATACATCAATATAATTGAAAATAATTAAATAATATGGGTGATTAATATATTTATACATACCTGTTTATCTCTTAAACCATATGCTAAATAAATTTTTCTTTGTGTAACATTGGAATCTCCATTACGATGAGCTTCTTTAACCAATGAAGCCACACCTTCCCATGTTAATGCGTGACCAGATTGTTGACATCGTTCAATCCATACTATCATCCAATCAAGATTGTTGGTGATGCACAAATGTAGTGCATCCCAATCTCAACCAACTATATCAAAAAAAATTGAAATTCACAAACGATGCACAATTATTTAAATACCACAGTATACAACCTTAATTTATAATTGATGTATATTGAAGATTAAAAATTAAATAAGTACAATATACATAAAAACCATATGTAAAATGTATTCCAATTAATCTCCATGACCATCTTATAATTACTTCTCACTTTCCTCAATCTACCTTTCCCCATTAGGTACTCCCCTTCGAATTTGTTAATGGATTTGGGATCCCAAATGCGATCTACGTGGATCTTTGCTACAAACTTAGGAAGATATTCACGAATGTATACCATGGTCTAGTATACCATATATCCCTCCACCATAGAAACCTTAGGATGTGCAAGTTGTCTAACCATAGCCTTCAAAAAATTTAAGTGTCTCTCAACCATCCACATTGACCTTGTGTGTCTAGGTCCACACAATTCAATCTTCTCAACTTGGTGTATGAGGTAGTGTTCCTCTGCATTGAAAAATGTCGAAGGTAGACACTTTTTCATTTCACACATTAGACGAGGAATTTTTCTCTTCCAATAATTTATATCTTCTTTATGGATTTCTTTAGATGACAACCATCTACAAGTGATTCAAGGCACAAATATATTAACAAGATTTAACAAAAATATATAGTATATTACATAACAAGTAAAAAAAATGGCAATTATAAGATGTATACAATAAATTGAACAAATATTGCTACTTTCCTCATGTATTTTCCAATATCATATATAACTTGCTTGACATTTCTGTCAAAGTTGTCTGGGAGAGATAGAGGTAGAACGTACTGCAACAATTATAAAATGATCTTTTCATTATTTTTCCAAAAGTAGTAAACACAATACACTGAAAATTACATGCATTATACAAGTGAATATAATACTAGAATAATTACCTTAATGAAGGTATGCCAATCATTCGTTTTCATCCCTGACCCAAATTCACCTTTCTTTGTTACTATATTATTTATATTCATAGCAAATCCTGTTGGAAATTGAATTTTTTTTATGACTTCTTTTATAGCATTGCTTTGCTACTCTATTAATAACTAAAGAAGGGCACTTATATTAATTTTGTCTCCATTGCTATTTAATTGAATGACATTTTTCATTGCATGATTGGCTTCCTGAATGTCACTACAAATTTTGACAATTTTTTCTTTGTCATGCATTCCATCCAATATTTTTCATAACGTTTATGTTATATTCTTTCCGATATGCATTATATCAAACAAATGCACAATTTGTAGCTGATCATAGTAGGGCAATCTACTAAATTATCTAGGATAACTTTTCAGTCCCTATGGAAGCTAGCCATTAATGCCTTGATGACCTTCATGAAGCATATAAGTTAAAAAAAATTAACAACGACAATCATTGTCAATTACAACATGAGTAAACACAACACAATATAAAAATATAAATTCAAAACATATCATATATGATAGATAAACAATTTGATCCGATGTATAACCTTGACGATTAATTCTATTATATTCCAACTTCCATAGGCGAGGTGTCATTCTTTGTGGTTTTGATGTTGTCTCCTCTTTCCCATTGAAAATATGTTTTTCAGTAGTTCAATACTTATTATTTCTATGGAGGAAGTGCCTATACTCATCAAACACCTACTTTCCTAAACTTGTTGAACGATGAGATTTGGACCACAAATTGGACATGCAAATTTTCCCTTTGTTTGAAGACCTGCAAGATCATATATAATTGGATTAAATATGTCAATTTTTATAATTATATATAATGAATAGATTATTTTAAAAACATACATGATATCTACTTCATCAAATTAAATATTGTTAAAGTGTAGTCGAACGTTATAACATACCACAAAAATGTGTTAGCCCTGGGGCATCATGAATTATCTATACAAGCATTGCATGGAATTGAAATTGTCTTTGTCCTATTGGTCTAGATATGTCATACATAGTGATGACATTCCATAACTTTAGTAACTTGTCAATAAGAGGCTTGATATATACATTCATATCTTTAACTTGGTACTTAACTAGTTGAATGAACATAAATATTACATAATTATTATAACCATTTTACTACAATATATATAAATTAATGTACATAACTATTGAATGAAAAAAATAAAAGTCATGCAACAGATAAGAAAAATGAGATGCTACTATGTTAAAGAAAATTGATGTAAACAAATACCTAGAACAATCATTGACAACATTATGTGCTCCCTATTTATTGACATCCATGGAGGAATGTTATTGTTGATAACAAAAATAGGCCACACCGAGTAAATAGATCCCATCTCTCCAAATGGATTGACACCATCCGCTCCCAATGAAAGCTTGAGATTATGAGGTTCTTCTTTAAACTGTGGTCATTTTTCCTCCATGTCCCTAAATGTAGAACCATCCATAGGCATTCAAAGAATGTCATCTCCACTTTTATTATGTGCATGGTAATCCATAAATTGTGCTAAGATTTCACACCTAAATAATCATTGCATACATGGAATAATGGGAATGTAACAAAGAACCTTGCAAGACACCTTTTTTGTTAGTTGATCTATTTGATATCTACATATATGACATTTTGGGAATTCTATTGCAAATCCCTGTTGTTTATGATATATAATATGATCATTGGGACATGCATCTATTGCTTGATACTCCATTCCAATATCTTTCATAGTGGCAAATAAATCTCGGTATGAGCAAGGAAAAATATTTGATGGTGGTAACAAAAATTCACCAATCAATCTACAACAAAAAATAATTTGTTAATATAAAGAATATTAATGGTATATATTTCATCCTTTATTTACTAGTGTTGAACTAACAACAATTAAAATAGATGAAAAAATATGACATAAATGACATACCTTAACATTCGTGAGATTGCTATGTTTGATAAACCATTCATAACCTTCAAGTTCAATAGCAACAATACAACATAGAGAAGAGTTGTTTGGGAGCCTTCATAAAGGGGCTTATATGCCTTCTTAAGTACAGGTAAATCATGAACATCATCAAAGTCATCTCGATCATCATGATCAACTCTACCACTAAATGTGTCATGGATCAATGTATTTGTACCATCATCTTCAACTGTGTTTTTTGGCACATGATCACCTTCTTCCATAGGATCATTAACTTCAACTTTGATATTCATAGCTCCATGTTCGTCCATTTGCAAAACCACATTCTCCAAGCCGTGATAATCCATATAATCTACCCTAGGGTGCCCCACCTTTATAATAATGATAGACAAATAAACCATGATCATGATCAAGTGATTATATATATATATAAAATGTTAAAACAATATAAACATTTACAAATTTAATCAATATAAACACATATAATGAACAACTTACTAATGGACGATAATCATGCCTCCCTTCAACATGACCATGCTTCCTACAATGTTTCTCAGTTGTTGTGATTAAAAGTCATCTCATCTTTAAGCCCTTGCAATTATTGCAAGGACAATAAAATTTCCCATCACCCTTTCTTTTCAATCTAGCCAACAATCTATCAATTGTCTCTTCATTTTGTTTTAGACTAATATTGATTGACATGATTTTTCTTTACCAAGCTTGACTATTTAGATCTTCAAAAAATATCAAACTCACACTCCAATAATTTTTATTCATAGACAGGTAACAAAATCTAATAATTCTGATATTTTACACCAAAAAAATTTGGCATGAAACCACCCTTGCAAAAGAGAAGATAGTGTAAAGTTAATGACCCCAAAAAATACTTTAAAATGCTAATTCCAAAACTTATTAAATTCTGATTTTACTATGATTTCCAACTGTTAAGACTCCTAAAATCGGAATATTGAACTTGATCGCAAAATTCCTACAACGATGGAGGTAGCGAACTAGTAAAAGCAAGTGACCCATTCCTAAGGAGAAACAAGTCAGAATCATCATTGCTAATGTCAATACAGATTTATCCTTTTAGTTAAAGATGCAATGTGTCACTTCTTATGATGAGCTTATCCTTAGGGCCCTTAACATTGAGAGAGCCCTAATCGCACAATGAAACACACACTAGTAAAAATTGGTAAATAAATAACTAGGTGACTAAAAATTTTAGTCACAATAGCTAAAAATGACTAAACTCTGCTCATTTTTTGCAACTCAACTATAAATGAGTAAATAAATTACTAGTTTGGTCGTTGATTAAAAATTATTTAGTCACACAAATAAAAATGACTAAATAGTTAGTCATTTATTTAGTCACAATCCATTTGAATAAATCATTTAAGGAATCAAGAATATAGCCCATAAAAATACTCTAAAACTTTAATAAACATACCCTAAAACTTTTGTCAAAATCTTATTTTCAGGTGTAGCCCACCAAAATGGAGTTTTCATTTAATAAACATACTCTAAAACCTTCGTCAAAACATTATTTTCAAGCATAAATTGCCAAAATGGAGAAGTGTTTCATAAAAAATGACAAAGAACAGTGAGGAGATGTGTGTGAGAGGAGGCATAGGATTCATTGTTGCTTATCTCATTCCTGCTCTGCTCAATAAATCTTACATTGTTACCGCTACTATTTGTAATCTAGGTATTTACTTGACATATATTTTCACAATCTCAAATTCCTTCAGAGGCTTTTGAAGTATCAATGTATCCTATATAGGGTTTAGAATGATTTTTTTTGATTAAAAAAAAAAATGTTGTATTTCCTTGTAATTAGATAATGTGGAGATCTCCTAAATCTGCCCCAGCACACTATCCTCTTTGGCACTGTATTCATTACTATAGCTACTAGGGTTTTGCATGTTACATCTTTAATATCTTCATGACCATGACTTTTAAATAGATCTCAATATTTTCTTTAACCCTTTTCATGGTAACCCTTGAGTTCCATAATCCACCTTCAATCTCTTCTAAGAATGGTGTCTTAAGCTAGACTACATAGTATGCATATAAAGCAAGTCCTTCATACCTACCATTGTTCCAAACCACCACTCATTGCCTTGCTTAAAATGTTGCCTCCATAAGCACAATAGCATGTTTTAAAATCATGGTTGCCTAGTGATTGACCATTAAGGTCACCACTTTCATCAAGATACAATGAGATTTTTGTCTTTAAACTCAAGGCATTATGCAAGATAACATTGTGAATTGTTTGTTGTGTACGATTTGATTTTCTTGCACATTTCTTGCTTTGCTAACTTCCTTTAAACTGGGTATTGCACCCTCAGCTGCAATCTCAAACAACTCACTCACTATCACTTGAAGATTCCTTTCATGAGCATCCTTCTATAAAATCAAACTATGCCCTATAGACTGCCCACTTACTACAGGGGACTCATTGTTTCATGGTATTGTAGTTATTAAGATCCTTCAACCTTATTGACACTACTTCATAGTCCACAAGGTATTATTCACTACTCTCCCATCTTTGATGAGTCTCAAAACACTACTCAAACATGCAATCCACTACCTCCATTATAAATTAATGGCTAAGAACAAACATTGAACCTATGATTACCACTGTTACTTCATTTGGACAGTCATTCCCTGATTGCATTTGCCTTGTCTAACACTACCAAAAGCATTTGAAAAACCCTTAAGGTCAGCAAGGGGGTAAGGAAACTCACTGTTAAAATATCCACTTTACTATGCAAGGTTTGAGCTTTATTATCTTGTCATTGCTTAGCCTCTTTTTGACTATCACATCTCAAGTGATTGTCATTCTTCTTACCATAGATTGCATTTAAAAATGTCACTAAGTTACATAGTGTGCTTGTTATTGGCTACAATCTTTATATTGCAAGATTTTGTTATTACCTACAATGTCTCAATCTTTCTAGTATTTCAACCTCACTAATCTGCTATAGTTATTGTTTATGTTTCTATGGGGGCCTAGGGTTTGTACCCTAATCATGCTCTTACCAATGCTTTTGTTGTTATTAAAAAACAAACTTAAATTTTGGGTCAGAAAATTAGTTGTCTTGAAAAAGTTGTGGTATGATCTTGGATTGTATCCTAGAGTGTGTGGGAAGATTGTGTTTGATCATTAAGGTATGTAAAGCTGATCAGGGAAACGTATTCTATATAGCATGGGTCTTTCTTTAATACTTTCCATAATTGTTATTAGCATATCACATTATTATATTTTGCAGTAACCCAAGATTGCATTCAAGTATGTAGCAAACTTGGTTTGTAGTTTAAGCTATACAATTTTAAGTAACATTCATAAGGTTTAGAAAATATTGATCACTCTCTACAATATCCCATTAAACATGGGTTGTGCTTGAATGCACTACATAATTGATATAACACAACCACTCTATATATCAACCAGAGTTATAGGCTCTTTATTGCAGAAAGAGGTAATCACTCTTCGATCATGCTATAATTATATCCTAACCTGTTAAACTTGAGACAACCCGAATGCACCCAATGATGATTGACACCTACTTTATACAACCAGAATTAACTACATTATATGAGTGCCTCCATTTCTATCACAACATAGCCACATTAAACTTGGGTCACACATGAATGCATCCTGCATTTGTTATGGCACAATTGTGCTACATGACCAATAGAGTTATGGATCACATAATTACAGTCACAAGAATTTATTCCTTGGTTGTGATCTTATGGTGATTCCACAAAACAAAATATGGACATGAAATTCTCAAAACCCTAAACCTCTAAAAATGAAATCTTATGAGATGTTGCTTTAAAATATGATTTTTAACCTGACGATATCTTCTTGAATTTTTTCTGATTTTTTCCAAGAAAATCATCCTTAGTTCTCCACAAACTATCTCAAGTAGAGCAAAACATTATCGCAATAAATCAACGAACTCACTTTTCTTTATGTCGGCCACAATTTGATTTTTTTCTATTTTTCATGTTTTTCAAAATTTTGATGAAACCGATAGTCGAAATGTCGATGAAACCCAGGTTCGTCAAAATTTTGACGAACATCAAGGATAAACTTTCAAAAAAATGAAAATTACACATCAAATTTTACAAGCACCCGATGATATATCAGATTATACATATTTCGTTTGACATTTTCATCGGATTTTGCAGTCAAATGAGTTAGTGTCATCAAGTTGATCATATTTAGCTTAATTTGATACATTTAGTGCATTGTATAATTTCAAAATTGCATTTATAAGACTTCATTTTGAGATTTATGCATAGTGTAATCAACAAATTACCTTGTTTTAGGTCTAAAAATCTAAAAATGGATGTGTTTTAGCAATGTGTGAAAGTCTTTGTTCTCCTTGGTTGACATTTCAAGTTGTGTTTTGGCAATGATCCTAATGCAATTGAACCTATTCATGTTCATTCAACTCCTAATGAGTGTCCTTGTGAAGTTAACATCATTGGAGAAGACGATGCTAGCATGCACGAGTTTATAAATGATTGCCTTAACAATCTTGAGGATAATGCATCTTTCTATCCTTCCATAAAACAACCTACACAATTTGAGATGTTTGGTCTTTTACATCTTGAAATTGAGTCACAAACTAAGCCTAAACTTTCAACAATGAGTGAACCTAGCTCCTCTAATCAAGTGTATAGTCATTGATCTTATGTTAACAAAGTGACCAACACTCCTATCAATCTTGAATATACTTATGGCTAAGGCTTTCAAATCTTAACCAACCAAGGATGTGACATAACTAATGAGCATGAAATTCATAAAATTTTAATGAAGATCCCTATTTAATGAACCAAATGAATAGGATATCAAGATCCTCCTCCTGACATAAATGTCCTCCTTCCTAAGGAAAAAACAATGCCTCACAAGGATGATAGGATCATCTTAGGTCATCCTCCTTCAACAAGCACACAACAAAGGCCTTAAAAACTAAAGAAGCTAAAATTCCCTTGTCCCATGTCTCTCATTGAAAGGAACTTACACATACTTCTTAATAAAGGACTCTTAACATTACCACCCATCAGAGAAAATCCAAATCCAAAACATAAAAATAAAAACATGTCTCATTGTCAATATCATAGAGTTCTTGGGCATAGTATTGATGAGTGTCATGCTTTACAGAGGATCCTTGAAAATTTTGATATGATAAAGATAGTCCCTTGAAGTATGCACTTTTCTCCTTGCCATGTAATAGTTCTAGGGTCATACCATTCTCACCATTACATGTTATACATTCATTGCAAATTATTCTCTTTATCTCAAGGAGATCATTCTCATCACCTATCTCTACTCATCCTTGTCCTACACTTAGTGGGGGAAAGGGGTTAGACAACCTTGTCCGAGTTTTGACACTTGTTGTTGTCCTTTGGCTAGTTGTCCACCTTCCATATTTACTGATCGAGATTGGGATGTGAATGACCTGCTCTAGGTTGACTCGCATGTTCCTTACTAGTCTTTCACATTGTTTTATTTTCATGTTTCTTTACGTGATTGCATTTGTGTAATGTAATCCCCTATGTTGCTTCAATTGATGTATCTCTCCCTCTTTTTGTGCATTCCTCTATATGTACCTACATTCTTCTCTATGTCGTAAAAATTTTACATTTTTCACTTGTCTTGTGTTTCCCTTTTGTGGATGACGCAAGGCATCGAGACATTTAGGTCTCTTCCATGTTGACCTGGAATAATTTTTCTTTGTTTTTTGTTCTCTATGTGTCATTCTTCCAATTCTATGAGTATTTGGGGAATGATGACATTTCCAAGCTCTATAACAACATTGTAGCAAAGATATACTGACCCCGAATCCATAGATCCCTTATGTATTTTTGGGGGCAACCCATCCTTCCTTTTTCATGATGTAGCATTATTTTGGAAACATATGACTTGGCATAGGGAATTCTGAGGAATCTCTCATGTCTTAGGATTGAACACTAGCTACTTTAAAGAAATTGCTCACAACAATGGTGTTAGCAACTTCTTTTAAGTGGGGGTATATGTATCGATGATATCTTTTGACATTTTTCATGTTTCATGTTGTGATTTTCTTTATTCTTTTGATGCATCCTTTTCTTCATGGTTTCATTGGGTTTGATGTCCTCCAAGAGTGTGATATTTCTTAGCGTACAAATTTTCACTTATTGGTGATGCGACACACTGCATTCCCTAAGTTGTGAATCTCTCTTGAATTTTCCACTCTTGGAGACATTAGGCATGATGATCCCTAAGAAGAAGACCTTACACAAACTAAGAAAAATCCATTTCAACAAAAACCTTTACTAGCATTGTTGTTCATAAGTGTTTGGCATAACACAACTTGCTGACCTTGTGAAGCTCAAACCATAAATTCAAGGCCACCTACAATAACACAACTTTCTGACCTTGTGAAGCTCAAACCTTAAATTCAATGCCACCTAGCATAACACACCTTTCTTTCTTGTGGATCCTTACCATGTTTATAGGTGCTTAACATAACACAACTTATTAAGCATGAAATAGGAATGTGAGTGGTTCACTATCAAAGTTATTAGAGGGATAGCTTTAGTATGGTAAGTATAGTGAGAGACAACACAAAGTCATGAATTTCTAAATAAGCCACCTTCCTGGGGGAAGACTCACCTAGTGGACAACCTAGGGTTCCACTACCCCAGAGTGAGTGCAAAACTGATAGTGTAGATGTGTTCCACATTGTGTTGGACAATCTAGGCTTAATTATTTTTGGTCTTTGATTTTGTATGATTGTGTATCTTTGTCATTGTTGCATACATAAGTGTCTTGAATGTCTACTTTAGTGTGAGTTTGACATGAGGTCATACTATCACTAAAGTGGGGAGAAAATGTAGTAATGGAAAAAGTATCCCCATTTCCTTAATTTGGGAATAATTAATATTAAAGTGAGCTTAATTATGCCTTGATTTAGAGTTGTAACGTGTTTTACACATTCACATTAATTTTAGGGCCCTTTTAAACTAAATGGAATTAATTGTGCCTTATTTAGGGTGTTGTAAAGTGTATCTCTACAATTTCACACTAATCTATGGATTTATTAATTAATTGAGGTTAATTGGCCTTTATTGGCCCCTTTAATTCAAATCCAATCCTAATTAAATGTAAATTTTGAAGGATAAAACCGAACATTCATTAATGATATTACACAACACATGACTTTAGAAGGTGTGTGTCCTAGGTTAGTGACCTAGGACCCTATTTTCACATAACATTACACATTGTCCAGGAAGTGTGTCCTAGTTAAGTGAGTTAGGACCCCGTTTGGGATATGTTTTTGGCGGTATTTTAATGATCTTAAATCCAAGATTTGATGTTAGCTTATGTTATTTGAATTTCAGGAATTAATGATAAGATATGTATAAAGACAAGGCTATTTCACATATTTTGATCTAAGCTTTCAAGTATTCAAGTCCTACTATCAAGTTTATGAGACCAAGATAATTCAAGAGAATTCAAGAGAAATTCTAAGGCATTCAAGAGGAGGTTTGAAGAAGAATATTGCAACAATCAAGATTCCAATTGTCATGTCAAAGATGGATTGCATCATGCATGTTGTTGAGCTAATGTGTTGATGTAGCATTCAAGATCCAATTCAAGCATTGTTTCATATCAAGTTTTATGATCAAGATCTACATTCCTGAAGGCCACTTCATGCTAGACTGTAGATTTTTCATTCAAGGTTTCTAACAAGGTATCATTGTTTCATGTTTCATTTTTCATCCTTCATGTTCCATTGTTTCGTCATAAGGTTTAATTACCAAAATGGGGTTTGACCAAGGAAAACCCCCATTCATTAACAAACAACATTTTTATCCTCTTTGATGTGTGATCGTAGGTTTTAGGTTGAAGATCTATTGGAGAGAAAAATTGCAAAAGTTGTCAAAGTTACAAAGAAAGTTGTCAAATCATGGAAATTGAGATAAAGTATTTATTTATTGCTTTCTAACAGTGCCCGACTAGGATCTGGAAACTCATATAGAGAAGAAAAAAACCCAAAAATAGATTTTCCAATGCCCTAGCTACGACCCATTTGCCATAGGGCGAATAAGTCCTCAATGAGGTCCAAAAGAACTTTTTGCAACACGTACACAATATTTGACCCTCTTAAAACTTTCCTTTTGACTATTATAATAGTTAGGTTTAATTTTCGTTATTCATTTACACATCATAACCCTCATATTTGAATGAAATATATAGTAAAAATTGGGTTCATCATTTTGATCTCATTTTGGTGAACCCTCTTTTCCTATGTTTCATAATGTTTTTAATTTAGAATGTTATTAGAATATCTAATTTTAAATATCCATATAGGGTAAGTGAAAAAAGATGGGGGGCCAAAAAGGGGTCTTAAGTGGCCAGTTTTTTTATTCTTATTTTTATTTTTCTGAAATCAAGAAATACTGACCTTGGATGTGAAATTGAGGATAGTTACACTCAAAAAATTTAGATGCAACAAAAATAAGGATCGTAGTGCTCCGAGTCTACTTTCTAATCTACTATTTTTTTGAAAATGGTAGAGATTAAGGGGTTCAAAAGAGGGAGCCATAGAAATTGGTGTTTTTTTTGTCAAAAAACATAACATAGCTACTTTTGTGGCTCCCTTAAAGGATTAACTTTTTTGGTATTTTTAAAATCGCTTCGGTGAGAAATTAGCTAACATTGTGTAGTTTATGCTTGATTTTTTTAATAATTTCTTAATGAATATATATATATATATTGATGGAGGTCATCGACAAATTATTTGTAGCTACCTGATACAGGAGCACAAGCCTTCTTGCGTTGAACTTCTTTGGCTAAGAGAAAAGGACTGAGGGGTCTCCATTCCACCAAATTTTCCTAGGGAACGATCTCGGCCTCATCCCTTTTTCGATGTCGGAGCCTTTGCACACAACAAGACTTGAACCCTAGTGGGTTCATTTAGAACCTTTCAACTTCACCAGTAGACCAAGGGCCAATTGACTTTTAATGAATAATTGATATTTTACTAATTTTCAAAGTGGACACATCCTAACAAAAGGAATTTTGACCATGCTACCCCTATTTTTTAATAGGTGTAGAATGGAGTCCAGTTTCTAAAAATGTAATTTATTTGAAATTTTAATGAACAGTTAATTTATAATGAAAAAATACCAAACAATGGTTTTTTCCAAAAACAGACACACAAACAAAAGAAATTAAATTTGAAAGGCTTAACATTGTCAAAATGTAAAAAAAACCACCATTAAATAGCTAAGACAGAGCCTAACAATGCCGAGGTGTTTGATTTGTTTGACCTTAAGACATGTGCAAACCTGACGGTTAGCATGAATGTGATTATGTGAAATCTTGTAGAATATTCAAAAACATGTCTTTTGAAGTTGTGAAGGCACTCCAAGCCTTTAGGTTAGTAATCCAAAGGAAATACCAAGTATAAGGCTTGGGGATTCCCAAAGCAAGAAATAACGTGAGCGCATTATACTGCGCTTGAGTTATTTCATGGTTTTGACATTTTTTTTTGCATTTGTGCTCAAGAGTTTCCTAAGCAAGACATAATGCGAGCACATTATAATGCACTCATGTTATGTCTCGCTTTGTGTTAAATTATACTCTATTGAATGTATGTATATATATTTATATTTATATATGTATGTATGCTTGTATGATATGTATGTATGTATGTATGTATGTATATATGTAAGACTGTATGTATGCTTGTATGTATGTATGTATACATATGCGTGTATGTATGTATGTCTACTTATATGTATGTATGTATGGATGTATTTAGAGGGAGGGATAATTTGAAGAGAGAGAGAGAGGGGGGGTTGAAGGGAGAGACTTAAGAGAGAGGGAGAGAGAGGGGGAGTGCAAGAGAGGGGGTTTGAGTGAGAGGGACTTATCTAGATAGGGTGGGAGAGAGAGAGATAGGGGGGTGGCAGGGAGAGACTTTAGAGAGAGGGAGTGGGAGAGAGGGGATTAGAGTGAGAGTGACTTATCTAGGTAGAGTGGGAGGGAGGGAGGGAGAGAGAGAGAGAGAGGTATGGTGCCAGAGCAGGAGACTTGAGAGAGAGGGGGGGTTGAGAGGGAGAGACCTGAGACATAGGGAGAGACAGGGAGTAGGAGAAAGGAGTGAGAGAGAGGGAGTGGGAGAGAGATAGATGGAGAGAGATAGAGAGAAAGAGATTAGGGTTTAGGGTTTAAGGGTATAGGGATTAGGGATTAGGGTTTAAGGCATAATATCTAGGGTTGAGGGTTTAGGGATAAGGTTTAGGGTTAAGTGACACACCTAGATGGTTAAGGAGGGATGGATGGATAAGGAGAGAGAGAGAGAGAGGAAACCTTTAGAAAATCAACATTTTCATAATGCAAGCATGTTTTGAAGAATTTTAGATATAGTCATTTTGTATAGCAAGAAAAAATGTGCTTGTGTTATAACACGAGCATGTTTTGGATTGCTCTAAAAATGGTAAAAAAATTAGCACATCTGTGATCTAGGCCCACATGTTCTATTATTCTCTTGGTTATGCACATGTTCTGACAAAAAAGAGCTTTTTGATGTTGTTAGGAAGTGAACATGAAAAGTTTTCACTTTCTACCACCTTTGCATGAACTTTCCACCACCTTTTTATGGTTTTCCAACTTAGGAAGGAGGAAATAACAGAGTTTTCACATCTAATTTGATATATATCACTTCAAGTCTCAATTTTTGTAGTGTTTCAATGTTAATTGTGATTGAATTATAGGAATTTAACATTATACATTGGTTATTCCTATTGTTGTTAGTAATTCTATTTGAGTGATATACAATTGAACATTGAAAAGGAAGCAAGCTTGTGAAAAACTCAAATTCTTGAGGAGTTTGATTCAAGAAGAAAAAAAGACTACATAATTGGGTAGTTCCTCCATTTGAATCTCCATTTTTTAGGTATGTCAAGTCTTTACATTTTCCTTAATTCTATTATGTTTCTTTATCATCCCTTATCATACATGCTTAATACAATGCTTTGATTTTTTTATTATGCATATTCCATGTTCATCAATTTTTTTATTTCTCATTATAACCTTAGCCCCTCTTGGCACATTTTAAACCACATCTCTTTGAGGCATTTTGTTAAACAATTGATCTACCTTGTGTATGCTTCAAAATTTTGTATACACATTTATGAGAGTAGTTATAATTATGTAATGTAATACATCATTTCTCATTCATTTTTATGGATGTGCATACCCCTTACCAAAGCTTCCATTTCGGTATAGGAATGGGGGATGTTGGAAAATGCTTTGGAATTTTGGTTTACACCTAGAAATTGCATTTTCTTGAAACTTTCTAAACCCTTTCCAAAAAATTCATTTTGTGCATATCCTACAATCATTGTAGTCCACAAGGAAATATCTCATTGAGGCATTTTGTCAAACAGTTCATGTGCCTTGTCTATACATGTCCACCAAAGAATTTTATCAAACATGTTAGACAAGGCAATGAGTTGTTTGAAAAAAATGCCTCAAAGAAATATGGTCTCATGGTGATGGAATGCCATTCCATCACCATGAGACCATGTTTATTTGAGGCATTTTTTCAAACAACTCACTACCTTGTCTATGCTACCACATTTTCCATACATGTCTACCAAATCATTTTATCAAACATGTTAGAAAAGGCAATGAGTTTTTTGAAAAAATGCCTCAAAGAAATGTGGTCTCATGGTGATGGAAATCACCATGAGACCACATTTATTTGAGGAATTTTTTCAAACAACTCATTCCCCTTTCTATTCTACCAAAATTTCCATACATTTTCCTTTTTGTGCATATCCTGCAATCATTGTAGTCCATGAGGACATATCTCATTGAGGCATTTTGTCAAATAGTTCATGTACCTTTTCTATGCATCCACATTTCACATGTGTCTACTAAGGAAATTGTAACCATAAAACTCATGAAAATCTCCCCCTTTTATGTTTTGATAGATGTCATACCCCATAGCAGGGTCCCCATTACAAGGTAGTGAGTTGTTTGAAAAAATGCCTCATACAAATGGGGTGTCACAGTGATGTACATCATTGTTATACTCCATTTCTATGAGGAATTTTTTCAAACAACTCACTACTTTGTCAATGTGGTAGCATAGACAAGGTAGTGAGCTCACTACCTTTTCAATGTGGTAGACCTTTGAACAAGACCTTATGGAAGGTGCATGAGTTTGACTATGAGGAAATACTTGAAACAATAAAGAGTAGAGCAAACCCAGATTGTTCGTTGGGTTAATTTGTAAGTATGCACATTAATTTGTACTAAAATTTCTAAGTATGCACATCAAGATTAGTTGATATTTAGACCTTTTGTTTCTATATTTCAATTTTGTATATGTTTTGGTTCTAATTTTACATATGAATATTGGGAAGATTATATTTTTTGGTTCAATGTAGGTAGTGAGCATTGACAACTATGGGCATATTATATTACATAGAAACCATGGCACTTGGAAAATGGTGTAACTTTCATTCTATTTGTCATAAAATTGAACCAAGTGTTCCAACATGTCTGTATGGGTGGGTTTATGCGACGCAAGGTCCTCTTTCACACCCAAACACGCTGAAATAGTCCAAGCCATATTCTACCAACGAAATCTCTTAAGAGACCAAAGTGCAAAAGGATAGTAAACTTTGACAAGAAATTACTCAAAAATCATGGCACTTGGAAACATTTTTTTGAGACTATGGGATCCTGTAGGGGCCCTCTACAATAACCTCTCTCGGTTTTTGATAGCTCCAAGTCATTTTCTCGTGGTGGACAAATTTTAGTTGATGGAAAACGGGTCAGTTGCATGTAGTGTAAAGTTGGAAAGTCGTGTAACTTTCGTTTTGTTCATCATACAACCAAACCAAATATTTCAGCATGTTTGTATGGGTGGTTTTATGCTATGAAAGGCCATATTTCACACCCAAACACGCCAAAACAGCCTAAGCCACATTCTACCAGCAAAGTCTCTTAAGAGACCAAAGTGCAAAAGGGTAACAAACTTTGACGAGCAATTACTTGAAAACCATGGAACTTCGGAAACATTTCATCTGAGGCTACAAGATCATGTAGGTTCCCTCTAAAATAACCTCTCTTGGTTTTTGATAGCTCCAAGTCATTTTCCTGTGGTGAATAGATTTCAATTGATGGAAAATGGATCAGTTGCATGTAGTGTAAAGTTGGAAAGTGGTGTAACTTTCATTTTGTTCATCATACAACCAAACCAACTATTCCATAATGTCTATATGGGTGGGTTTATGCTAGGAAAGGTCCTCTTTTGCACCCAAACATGCTGAAATAGTCTGAGCCACATTCTATCAATGAAGTCTCTTAAGAGACCAAAGTGCAAAAGGGAAGCAAACTTTGACAAGTGAATAGTCAGAAACTATGACACTTGGAAAAAAAAATTCTGAGGCTACAAGATCATGTAGGGCCCTTCTACAATAACCTCTTTTAGTTTTTGATAGCTCCAATTTTTCTCCTATGGTGAAGAAATTTTAATTGATGGAAAATAGGTCAATTGCATGTAGTGTAAAGTTAGAAAGTGGTGTAACTTTCATTCTATTCGTTATATGACCGAACCGACTGTTCCAACACGTCCAAGTGCAAAAGGGAAGAAAATTTTGATGAGCGATTACTCAGAAACCGTGGCACTTGGAAACATTCTTTTTAAGGCTACAGGATCACGTAGGTCCCCTCTACAACAACCTCTCTTGATTTTTGATAGCTCTAAGTTGTTTGCTCATGGTGAATAGATTTTAGTTGATGGAAATGAGTCAGTTACATGTAGTGTAAAGTTGTAAGCCAAGCTACCTTTTTTTTTGTTATTTGTGGGGCTAAACAATTAGCACCAACATGTCTAGGTGGGAACATCTACGTTAGGCATGGTCACCTCACTTTGTTCTAAAAGGTTTGTAGTCTTTCCTATTCGAAGGGTCACAACTTTTCTCCTTTGAAAAGTCACAACCAAATTCATATCATCACTATTTGTGAGAATCAAAATTGATTTATTTGCAAATTTTTAGATATGCTTGGGGAAAAGGAAATTCTTGAACTTTCAATTGGTTCTATTTATGGCATGCTCATCTCTTGAAGTTGTTTATTGACTATTTTAAGCATGCAATTTTAAATTTCAAAGTTACATTATTCTAATTATTGGGTTTGAATTCATGTTTAGAATTAGGATGAATATCTATGAAGTTTGTTGTTGGGATGGTTGATTTGTGGTCTTGTAATCTCCAATAATCCAATGCCCTTATTATCTTTAACAAGACTTGCATGCCTTGATTTTTGTTTGTGAGACTTAGTTGTTACTTTCCATTTTCTTTTGTCAATAGTTTTATGATGTTTTCTTTATCTACATAATACATGAAGGATGAAGCATACAAGTGAATGGTAGCATGAAGCATATAGGTGGAATGGTTGATGTCTTCCTCAATGATATAAAGGATGAAGCATGCTGAAATGATGTATGCACAGTGTCCTTGAAGTTGCAGTCTTCAATGAAGGACCTTTGCCAAGAAAATATTCATCCACATAGAAAGTGTTGCAACAATGGAATTCAAATAGAGATTATTTGATTGATCTAGAATATGTTACAAATGTACATATGCTCTGATTATATAGGCATGAGAGAAATATAGAATGCACTAAGATGGTTCCAAGTGTCTTAATCACACTACATGTGACAACATGAAAACCATAACAACCTACCTAGGGAATGATGATGAGATAGAGATAAGTTCTAGATGATTTCTAGAAGGAATCTTATCTCCTAAAAACATGGAAAGGGGAATGACCCCATTATTTATGATTTTCTAATGATGCAACCTAGGACTAAATTAAATAAATAAAAGACCTAAGTTAACTTATGCTATTGTAATAAATAATTAATTACACTAACAAAGCATACACATGAAGCATGAAACATGGTACCATGGTAGCATGAAGCATCAAGCCTACACATGATTTTCCTCCATGAAGCACATGAAGCATGGAGCGTGAAGCATGAAGCATAAAGCAATACTATATTCATATGATTTATTTAATGTTCAATAATCTTACAAGAGAATAATGTTCAAACTTTATTATATATTTACAATTATAGAAAAGAAGAGTGCATGGAAAACACTTGGATTTTAAATATTTGAAGTAAACCACCAACAAATATCTATTGAAGCATGGATTTATAATAAAAATATGGACATCATCAATAAAAAAGATTTGTATTAACCAAATATCCATGTACGAATACATCAATATATATCGATATAAGTATAAAATATATACAAAATAGCCATATAGGCTTACAAGAATGCCATATAGGCATACAATGTCAAGTATATGCAATACAAAATATGTCCAAAAACTCCATATAGGCATACAACAAAGAACGCCAATCAAAATTCATTGCCCTTTAGGTGAAGGAAACAAACAGGTGGCCTTTGTTGGTCGGGTGGATGGCAATGCGTATGACACTCGTTAACTTTGAATTCAAGGGACTCTCCTCCTATTTAGTTCCTCATCAAGCTTCAACTGTTACAATATCAAGTAAAGACATTAATATATAGAAATTACATTATAAAAAATGATATATTTAACAAAATAATCACTTATTGCTTCCAAATGATCTCTCTCCTCAAGTGGAAGATTTTCCTGCTCAGGCTTTAGCATGCCAAAGTCCTATAGAAACCATCAAAATAGAAATTAAACTACAAATCAATAATCATTTGATTTTTTAATAATAAATAGCTATAACAACGAATGTAATTTGAAATTTACTAATCTGCCTCATACCCCATGAGAGACATTGAGTTGTTTATTGCAGAAGATACACCATGCTCCATTTCCCTATCAACATCAGGAGGTGTTTGTGCTTCCATCATCTAAAAATAAAGAAACAAATTATTCAATCATGAACACTAGAATAGTAATGCAGGTCATGGCTTATAATGTATGAGATAATAAAAAAAAATTGAGTAATTATTGAACTATATATTTCTTACTATTATGCTTACTATTTTCCCTATCCATAGCTTCTTCGAAAACACCTATTTTAGGCTTTTATCCATAGTAGTAAGGCACTGAATCGTTTGATAAAATGCTTTGGTAGACATGTATGAAAAATGTGGTAGCATAGAGAAGGTAGTGAACTATTAAAAAAAAATGACTCCAAGAATTGTGGTCTCATGGTGATGGAATTCCATGATTTTTTTTTTGTCATGGCATTCCATCACCATGAGACTACATTTCTTTGAGGCATTTTTTCAAATAGTTTATTGTCTTCTTTATGCTATTATGTTGGGATGGGGTGGATGGTATAGTGTGGTCTTGGTTATGAGATGGATGGGGATTATAAAATGAAGATTGAGGGGTGTTTTGATCATGAGGTGAAGACGATAATTATATGGGGTGGAAGGTTTACTTTGAGACCACATTTTGAGAATGATCATACAATGGAGTCGAAGAGGTACTTTGATCTGGACACAAAAGGATGTTAAATTAGATGAAGTGGGGGAAAGGGGATTGTGAGAGGGGGATGAAGGGATATATTTCTCTTGAGATGGAATGATATAATTAGATTAGATGGAAGGGATATGTTGTTCTTGATTGGAAATGGGATCATGAGATGGAAGGGGGTCGTATGATAGAGGAGAAGGGTTTCATTGATCTTTATATGGAGGGGAATCTATGTTAGCATGCTTTGGATTAGGAGATGGAGATATTTAATTTTATATGGATGGTGTGATGAGGGAGGAAGGTTTTATAGAATATTCAACTTGGATAGATCAATTGATTGGGGATTCATTTAAGATTTAGGGTATTAGGGTTTACCTTGATGTAGGGGTGATGAAGGTGGATGCATGATATGGGAAGATTGCACCACTTTTTTTTGCATGGGGAAACAACCACCTTTGCAAATAATCCTTGGAGGAAGTTATTATGAGAGACATGGGATGAATTTTCTTGGTAATAGTGGGTTGATGTGGATTTTAAGGATGTGGGATATGAACAAGTGGAATAAGAGGTGGAAGCTTCCATGGATTGGTAAATTAAGGATGAGAAGGAGGACCTTGAAAAGAATTTGGAGTGGAATTTTGGCTAAAGGCTTGGTTTCCATTGTCAAAGGAAGGGGAAGGATAAGCAAGAGGAGATGGATTGGGATTGGATGAAGGTAGGGAGGAAGGAAGCTTAGCACTGATGCTAAGGAGACATCTAAGCATGAAATCCTTATAATTATAGAAGTAGTAGGTGAGGATAAAATTAGTGGTGGTGGATAGGGATGATATGGATGGGACTTGAGGGGAGCTTTGGATGGGGGATTGGTGGAAAACTGGAGCATTCTAGGTCTATTGAAAATGGATTCTAGGTGATCCACAATGCTCTAATTGTCATCATTGGGATTATATACGGTTTGGTCAAAAAGGATATCTTCATCATCATCGATATGGTTGGGGTTTGTTGGAATGGATGAAGTTGGATTAGAATAGATTAAATTGGATGGAGGATAGATTAGATGGTTAGATACGATGGAGGATTGATTGGAAGAAAGATTGGTATTGATTTTGGATGAGGATGGAAATTAGGATGATGGATTTGAAATGAACTTTGGGATTGGAAGAATAGGATCTAACAATGAAGATGGAGGATAGGATCAAATTTGGGGATAAAATCCAAGACCTTAAAGTGATTTGATTTGATTAAAGAGGATTATCTATTCTTAAGATAATAAATTGTTTGAAAAAATGCCTCAAAGAAATGTGGTCTCATGGTGATGGAATTCCATTGCATCACCATGAGACCACATTTCTTTGAGACACTTTTTCAAAAAGTTTATTGTCTTGTATATTTTATTTCTTACTATTATGCTTTGATAGATTTTTTCCAAGGATCCATAGTTTGTTGGAAAGCACCCATTTTATGCTTTTAGCCATAGCAGCAAGGAAGTGAACTATTTGATAAAATGCTTTGGTAGAAATGTATGGAAAATGTGGTAGGATAGACAAGGTGTTGAGCTGTTTGAAAAAATGCCTCAAAGAAATGTGGTCTTTTCATAACCCAATTTTATTGCATATTTATCATAATATGGTAAACTGAATTATTGAAGAAATTCAATTAAATATTAAATGGAGATTCTAGAATATTCAAAAATTGAATAAAAGAAGTTGACTGATGTTGACTTTGCAAACCTTGAAAATTATTTTTATATGTTACCAAGAATTGAATGTTATTGATCAATTTGCAAGTGCAAGTGTGTGTAGTTGTAGGGTGACAAGCTAAAGGACAAGAACATGGTTGAAGTAGGATTGTTTAGTCAGATCAAATGGTAAGACAATTAGAATCTGGATGCACACACCACAAATGGCATGACGACATATTTTATTTCAATTAAATTGCATATGTAAGAGAATGAAATTTCCTAACTCGAATTGTCTCTGTTATTCAAAATAATGGCTTGTAGATTAATGTTTGTCTACTCAAATTTTTTTTTTGAAGAAACGAAAGAAACTTCCTTTTTAATCTATATATATATATATATATATATATATATATATATAATTCTTGAATTAGAATTTAAGTTCCTTATTGTAAGCAATCGTGTATGGAACTTTTAAGCCATTACAAAAAAACTTATTAATGAATGCATATATATAAATATGATTTCCTATATATATACATACATATATATATACATGTAATATATATATATACATACATATACATATATACAAAAGCATATTAAAATTTAATATTGAATTCAATTCAATAACTGATAATGTTCTAATATCAGACTATTGAGAAATCAAAGAATATTATGTAGGGCATGGTGTTCCACAACAATAATTCAAATATTTGAATGTGTAGTGGCTGATGGTAAGGCATGCAAAAAAGGAAATATGTTGTTTCCATTTTGAAACACACAAACAATAGGAAAAAAGGCATAGGAATAAGTTGATGGTTGGGAAGGAAAAAGCAAAGAGAGCTCATGGAAAAATCAAGAGATGAACTCATTTGAATTCGATATCTAAGGTAATATGAGCACTTTAGAAAGAAAACTCGATTGTTTTTTCTATCTGTTACCTTGGAATTTTACCCTATTTTAATGTGCAAAATATCTTAAAATGCAAATGATAAAACACTAAGAACACTTCAATGATTAGCCTAAAGAGTGATAAAACAAGGAAAATAGATGAAATAAAATGCAAATTGATTATACCTTCCTTGTTGTTGAAGACTCCTTGGTTGGCCCTTGATTTAGATGAATTTGTATGCTCCTTAGATGGCTTTTGATGTAACTAGATGCAAGATTGATAATGCAAAATGACTAAATGGATGGCTAAATGATAGCAAATACTTGAGAATGCAAATTAGCAGCATAAGGTTGCTCAAAATGAAAGTGTTGAAAATTCCCTTGAGGAGGGGGTATTTATAGAAGAATTTGAATTCTCTAGAGAATTCAATGGTTGAGATTCATCTAACAAGGACAAGATGAAGGGCTATGGTGGGTTGAGAACTCACAAGCCCTCACATCTTGACATGTGGATGGTGAAGTGGCTAAGAGTAGATGAGGTGTAAGTGAGGTGGCCAAAAGGTACATGAGGTGGAGGAAGGACAAGTACCTTCCAAGTACCCTGGGATTGAGAAGATTTCCTCAAAAAGGAATTTCTTGTCCCCAAGTGAGAGTGAAAGGGATATTTAAGGAATTTTGGAATTCCTCAAAAATCTCCATGGGAAAAGGAGAGGTGGTTGGAGAAATAAATGTGAATTAAAAATTCACATTCTTAGGAGAGTCTAAAGGATAAAAGGTGAGCTCCCAAAAGGTGGGACTTGGTCACATGTGGATGATGTGACAAGTCCAAGGTTCTAGAAGCCTTGGAAGATAGAATATGAATTAAAAATTCACATAGGGAAGAGGAGAATCTAGGATAAATAAATGTGAATTAAAAATTCACATGGGAAAGAGAGTCAATGCTAAAAAGAGATAAATGCAAAGGTTGACTAAAAAGGTGGTGCTAAATATGGCTAATGACCTTGGTTAAGGTTGTGCAAATATTGGATTAGAATAATTAATGGAAGATTAGAGGCAAGTGGCAAATGTAGGAGGATGTGACATTAATCTTTGACTAAGAGGATGCACATCATAATCATGAATTAATTAAATTAATTTAGATTAGAGCAAGATCATGGAGGATGTGACAAGGAGAGAGAGAATGAAGAATTTTAAATTGATTTTAAATCAAAAGGGTCAAAAATGACTAAATTAAATAAATTGGTGTATTTATTTAATTTAGAGAGGAAGAAGGTGAAAGATAAAGCATTTAATTATTAAATTAAATACTTTACAGATATGAGACAAAAGGTGTAATATTAATTTAATAAATTAATATTTAATATGATAGACGAAAAGGGAGTAAATTTAATCATATGGGATTGATTAAATTTAGATGTCTACACTATCTTTTCTTCCTCATTGTCAAATGGTATTCTTCCATTTTATACGTCAATTTCATCATTCAAACAATAAGTCTCATTTTGATAAATGCCATGGCCTTGGGCCAAATGGCATGGTGTTGACCACTATTGGGTTGCTTGGCCTGTATTGTATTGCATAAGTTCTTTTTTGGAAAAAGCATTGTGGCTAACTCTCTAAGCTAGAGTATTAAGTTCAAGCTGTTCTTAAAGTCGCACTCTCGTGCAAGCCATTTGATGGAAATCTATTATTTTTCACTATAAATTATGATGAACAAACATTATTATGGACTGATCAATGATCCCTTGAAAGAGGGTTTACAACCTTGTTTTTTTATTTTAAAAAGGTTTTGTTTCCATCTTATTGGCTAGCCGAAGCTCAAAGAGCTTCAAAGGCTCGGTCATTAGCTCTTTTTGCATTTAAATGTTCAACCTAGGATGGCTGTCAAAATTTATTTTGATGATAGTGTGTTTGTTGACATTATTCTTTGTGTAGGATCGACTACAATCTAGGGAGGATAAGAGACTCCTCTGTATATTGTTTTTTCTTGTATTTTATAAAAAAATTGTTATCGAATGGGACAATAGGAGAGAGGAAACTTTGCTAAATTTTTCTTAAGCCTTAAAAATGTATGTAGGTTGTAATTTGGTGAGTAACCAACCTCATTCAATAAGAACAATGGCATGAAATCCATGTTTTGGAGATAGACAAAGCCTGCATGTAGAATATCTCTTCATGCGTGGTATAAAATAGTAAGCCCACATGGGAAATTTCAAATATGCCATTGATGTTTAGAAAGGAGAAATCCGACTATTGGGATTGGTTGACCTAGAGCAACTGTAATTTTTTGTTGCATCCTAAAAGGTATGAGTATTGTCTGAACAATAGAAATTCTATCCTTATGTATGAAACATGGCAATTTGACTTGATTATTTTCAATACATTGTGGAAGAACCCTCTCTATTTTTAATAGTGAACAAATGCTTGTAAAGTGATCATTTCACATGTAAATAGATTGAGATCTACAAACAGAGTAAATGGAAATAGATTACTTTAAATGTAACTATTTAGTTTGAAATAGAAATGTGTTGACGTAAATAGTGAATATTCTTTTGAAATCAAATTTGTTATGTTTAACAACTACCTTTATAGTTGTAAACAACTTGCTTTATAACCGTTTAGTAGGAAACAATACTTGTTCTATTTTAACAATGAATGTTCATATGTAAATAACTTACTTTATAACTGTTTAGTAGGAAATAGTACTAGTTTTGTTTAAACAATAAATGTTCATATGTAAACAACGTACTTTATAACTGTTTAGTAGGAAACAATACTTGTTATGTTTAAACAATGAATGTTCATATGTAAACAACTTACTTTATAACTATTTAGTAGGAAACACTATTTATTTTGTTTAAACAATGAATATTCATATGCAAACAACTTACTTTATAACTATTTAGTGGGAAATAGTACGTGTTTTGTTTAAACAATGAATGTTCATATGTAAATATCCATGTTTGAATATCTCATATGTAGAAATTCAATAACAATATGTGTGAAAATATTATCATAGACTTGTTTTGAATCTTTAATTTTGACAAAAGAAATGTCAAATGAAATACTATTTTAAGATTGCAATCTGAATTATTGATTATTTCATAGTGTATGCACAAATTTTAACATACGTAGGCACATATATGTATGCACATAGACTTTGTTTATGTAAATACACATACTTGTGACATACCTTCTTTTTTTTTTAGTACATTTTTAAAAGGAAAATGCTTAAGATTATAAGTAGAAAATAGTCATAAAAATGATATGATTGATTGTTGAATTAATCCGTGAATCATAAATCTGATTTTCTATTTATAGTATAAATTAGTATTTTGTCTCTTCTTTGAATACATTTGTGAAATAATAATTTGAATACTTGAACAGAATAGTGATACCTTAGTTGCCTAGAGAACCTACGGGTAGTTGCTACTAGAGGGTAGATAACTGTTATAGTAGAAAGTTACATTATGGGATGGGTGCCAAAATGGAGTTCAGAGAGTATAGGTTTTCTTTACCAGAACCTATTGTTTGTTGTTGTTACAACACACTTATTATGCTTGGCCAAGCAATATAGTTCATTATGTATGTATGAACGAATTCTGTGATTTCACTCTTTTCCATTCCTAGCATAGATCTTGCACTTTCTTTTCTAACATATAGATAGAAATTGCATGTTGATGTTTGGGAACACACTAGATTCCACCTTGCAAATTTTTGTCTTGCTAAACCTTTGGGTCATGAATTCTTCAAGTCAGAAGAATACTAGGGAAGCATAAGCATCGTGGTTGGGTGGTAAAGTGCTTCAACCATGTTCCCATCCACCAGTGGAGGTAAGCGTTGAAGAAGAACCTTAGTTGTTCACCAGACTATTATAGTCTATGATGTAACTTAATGTAATTCATTCTTGTACTTGATGTAATGTGTACAATGTAATGACTTTGTTCCCTTAGGAGCCAAGTTAAACTTGAAATTGCAATTTGACTTTTGAAGTGAATATAAGAATTTTTGATTCATTTTAAATAGACCCGTGTAGCTATGATTGACTTTAGCCAGTATTTATGTCTTTTTAATTTGGAGTATATTCATGTGTCATTTACACTAATACTAATAATTTTGAATGGGTTATTAGATTTGGTATCAGAGCTTAGGATTTAGCTCTAGGCCTTTTGAGTCTACCATAGTTGACTAGGGTAGTTGACCCTTGACCCAAAATTGGAAGTCCTGAGAATTGACTGAACCTAAATTGAATGCAAGAATGGGAAGGTCAAAGGAAAGACAAAGGAAAGGGAAAATTGTTAGAACCCCACATAAGAATAACATAAAGGAAGGAAATTCCAAGACAGAGGTTCAATTAGAAATTCTCGATGATGAAACTCTAGCTCAAGATCTTATGTGACTCAAGCTAGAGAGAGGCTTGAAGATTGAGGAGAATCAAACACCTAAGATAAAAAATATTTATGCAATCCAGGATTGGCCCCTAGGGTGTGGACCCAATGCACCCTTGTTGACTAAAGAGGAAAAGGAGAGCCCTCGTGCTCAACCATCCTCTTCTGTAAATTTTGATGTAAACTTAGATGATGACCTAGAGGAATTTCCTCTATTTGATACTGAGAAATTAGAATGATGTAAATCAAATCCTATTGTAAATAAGGGTCTACTAACTCACATTAAATATAGATATTTTTTTGGTGTGATCAATGAGATACTCTAAAATGTTTTTTGCATGAATGTGTATGTCTTCTATGTTGAGGGATGTATGCATGTGAAAATTATGAGACGTAGCATAAGGATGTTTATTCGTAGAACCTTGTGTTGAGATGCGATGAACATGACTATGTTTCAGGATAAGTTCAGAACAACATGGTGACCACCAAGCAAGACGAGGGTGGTAGTGGTTTTAATAATGGACCAAATAAGAGACTGGAGAAAATTCTAGAGCTTTTGTATCAGCAAGAGTCTCACATGGATCTTATTAAGCAAGAAGTCCAAGTGGCATGTGAGGACCGAGGCCGCATGAATGAAAAAGGAAATCAAGGAGACGATGGTCCAGGGGTAGGTCCATGAGGGTGAATTAAGGAAGAGCTTGGGAAAGACCTCAAAAGAGTAGCACCGCCCAAGTTCAATAGTAAGGCTATCGGAATAGGAGCTGAGGCTTGGATTATAGAAATGGATAAATACTTTGGGCTTTGTAACCTTTCTGAATAGACTAAGGTGACATGGGCTACGTATCATCTCTTAGGTGAGGCAACGACTTGGTGGGATAACGAGAAGTTAGAATGCAATATTTAGCCTACTAAGATCACTTGGGGACTCTTCCTTCAAGTTTTCAAGAAGAGATGGTTACCACAACTTTTCTTTGACAAGAAAGTGATGAAATTTTAGAACTTAACCTAGGGAAACATGATTGTGATTTAGTATTGGGAAAATTTCACCAACCTATTGAAGTATATGCCTCAGTATCAAGGGGATGAAATTTTTTGTATTTGGAAATTTATAATGGGACTCAAATCTCACAGAGGAGCTGAGGTGGATATGCATGAACCTCAAACCATGAATGAAGTCTTCCAAAAATCCATCAAATGGGAAGAAGAAATTTCATAAGGGAGATAAGTGCCATTAGATCCATAATATCAAGAGGGGAAGTGAATCAGATGAGAAGAATGAAGATGGTAATAGTGGAAAGAACAAGAAAGCAAACAAAGGCAAGGGTAAGGATAACCATAAGTAGAAGGGCTTTAGAGAGGACAAGCCAGAAGGTTACAAAGGGCCTCATGATGGATGCTATACTTGTGGAGGTGACCATTATTTCTCAAATTTTCCTCAGTGGTCTAAGTCGTGGAAGGAAGGAAACTACCAATAGACTCAACATCATCAAATCAGCGCTGCAGTGGACAATCACTAGGCAGAGTATCAGGCTTTACCAATTCAGCTACGGGTATGCTTTATGGCCAATCTGTTTCAATCTTAATCGATAATGGAGCTACTAAATGTTTTCTAGATCCTAGAATAATATTCAAGATACCCATTAGACCTAGATACATGGCTAATTCATAGAAAGTCTAGTATGTTAATTGAGTAGAGTGGAGGGTAGATACCTATCTCTTTTGCAGTGAGTTGGAGCTTCCAACCTTTCAAACTTAGGTCAACTTGTATGTGGTACCCTTAGGCTCATATGATGTAATTTTTGGAATAAATTTGTTAACTAAGCATAAGGATTTAGTGAATTGTGAGGACAAGGTGGTCAACTATCTAGATAATTATGGAAACCTAGTTGAGGTTTGTGGAATGTAGAGACCCTTAGAGCTTAGACAAATTTATGCAATGCAACTCAAGAAGGCTCATCGAAAGGGGTGTGAAATTTATGCCATGCATATTAGTAATCCTAACAGCAAGGATCCATATTTAGATGACTATCCTATTCTCAAGGAGTTCCAAGACGTATTCCCTAAAGAACTTATGGAATTTCCTTTGAAGCGGGAATTCATTTTTTCTATCGACCTAGTTCTAAGAGTTGAGCCTCAATCCTAGGCACCTTATCAGGATGACCACTGCAAAACTCTATAAGTTGAAGGCCCAAATAATGGAATTATTGGATAAAGGACTCACAAGATCTAGTGTGTCTCCTTGGGGAGTGCCAATTATTTTTGTGAAAAATAAGGATGGAACTTTGCACCTGTGTATATATTATCAAATGTTGAACAAGGTTACCATTAAGAACTGGTATCCACTCCCAAGGATTGATGAATTGTTTGATCAAATGAAGGGAGTGATGATGTTCTCCAAGATAGATCTCACGTCGGGGTACCATTTATTAAGGATTAAGGAAGAATATATTCTGAAGATTGCATTTAGAACTCAATATGGACATTATGAGTTCATAGTGGTACCTTTCGGTTTAACTAATGCATCAACAACCTTTATGAACCTCATGAATAGTGTATTCAGAGACTGCTTGAATAAATTTGTCTTGATTTTTATTAACGAAATTATAGTCTACTCAAAGACTGTTGAAGAGCATGATAGACATTTGAGGATAGTTTTCCAGTGATTGAGAGAAAGGAAACTCTTTGGGAAGTTGTCTAAGTGTTCATTCTATCATAATAGAGTGCACTATTTGGGCCATATCATTTTAGTAGAAGGAGTCTATGTATACCCTGAGAAGATCAAGTTAATCATGGAATGTCTAGTGCCTTAGAATGTGTCGGAAGTCCGTAGCTTCATGGGTCTCATAGGATACTATAGGAAGTTTGTGCAAGGGTTCATCCAAATTGCATCTCCTATTACCACACTCCAAAGGAAGGGAACGTAGTTTGAATGGACTGAGAAATGTGAGCAGGCATTTCAACTCCTGAAGGAGAGGCTCACAAAAACACTAGTGTTGACTATTCTTGATCCTAATGGTAGATTTACAGTAATCATAGATGCTTCTAGAGAGGGATTAGGAACAGTATTAATGCAAGACAGATAAGTGGTGGCATATGAATCAAGGAAGCTCAAGTAGCAT
Organism: Sequoia sempervirens; assembly: GCA_007258455.2. Taxonomy (NCBI): domain Eukaryota; kingdom Viridiplantae; phylum Streptophyta; class Pinopsida; order Cupressales; family Cupressaceae; genus Sequoia; species Sequoia sempervirens. The sequence goes on from VDFB02353493.1 coordinate 115,291,338, forward strand.
GAAGTGAACTATGCACCTCATGATTTGGAATTGGTGACCATAGTTCATGCCTTACATATTTGGAGGCATTAAATTTTGGGAGATCCATTTGAACTCAAGACAAACCACTTGGAGTTGAGATACATATTAACCCAGCCAAACCTTAATGTGCAATAGAGAAGGTGGTTGGAGTTCCTTAGTGAGTATGACTTTGGAATTGAATATATTAAAGGGAAATAGAATAGGATGGTTGATGCTCTTAGTAGATGAAGACATATGATAGCCATGATCTCAACAAGGTCTAACTTGAGGCAGTAAGCAATTCAAAATCTACTAGGGGATGAGCACTATGAAAGAGTGAAGAGCGCCCTAGCAAAATATCCTTAGGATCATCGATTCAATGGGTACAAGATCGAACCAGATGGTATTTTGAGGTACAAGAGAAGAATGTATATTCTAGACTCTGGAGAGTTGAGAAAGTTGGTTTTAGAAGAAGTTCACAATGCACCTTATTTAGGACACCTCGAAGTATCCAAGATGATCATTGAGTTGAAGACTCTGTATTTTTGGCCTAAAATCAAAAAGGATGTAGTGGAGTACATATCCAAATGCCTGGAGTGCTAGAGAGTCAAAGTTGAGCATGCACACCCAGCCGTGCTATTGTATCCTCATGGCATACCTGAGTATAAATGGCATGTGATTAGTATGGATTTTGTACAAAGGTTTCTACTGAGCAAGAATAAGCATGATGTTATATTTGTCGTGATTGATAAGTTGACTAAGGTTGCACACTTCATTCCGGGAAACCTTAAGGATGGATCGTTGACCCTAGCTAAGAATGTTTTCTAGGAGATCTTCTGCTTGCATGGAGTGCCGAAGACTATCATTTCTGATAGGGACACACAGATGACCTCAAGGTTTTGGATGACCTTGAATGTGGCATTGGGGACTAAATTGAATTTCAACTTAGCTTATCATCCTCAAAATGATGAGCAGATAGAGAGGGTGAATTGGGTAGTCGAAGACCTCCTCCAAATGTATTGTATGGAACAACAATATAGGTGGGAAGAATATTTTCCTTTGGTAGATTTTTCTTACAAAAAATCCTATCATACATCCTTAGGCATGACACCATTTGAAGCCTTGTATGGGTAGAAGTGTCGTACCCCCATCAGTTGGGATAAATTGGAGGACAAGATCATAGTAGGACCTGAAATGCTTAAAGAAATAGAAGAACAAATGAGGGTCATTAAGAAAAAATTGAAAGAGCTGGCATATCGACATAAGATTTATGCGGACAAGAATTGAACTTTTAGACAGTTCACAACAAGGGACTAAGTTTTCTTGAGAGTTAAACCTCATAAAAGCTCTATTTCTTTTGGAAAGTCTTCCAAGTTGGCCCCAAGTAATGTGGACCATTTGAAGTCTTGGAAGTGATTAACCCAGTTGCTTATAGACTAGCTCTACCATCTGCTCTGGCTCGAATTCATAATTTGTTTCATGTTTCTTTGCTTAAGCCATATCATCTTGATGTCTCATATACTTGATTGGAAATCCTAGCAGGTACAAGATCTAGAAGTGGTGCTAGTGCAACCCATTAGAATCATGGATAGACACAATGCTAAGTTGCAGAGAAGAGATATTTCTTAGTTTAAGGTCCAATTGGACCAGTACTCAAAGGATAGTGCTACTTGGGAGTATACAGAAAAAATGGAACGCTCCTTTCCACATTTGCTTTCTTGGAAATAAGAGATTAGATAATTTTGGTTGGAAATTTTGGATTGAGACACAATGATATTTCATGCTTTAAAATTCTAATGTTGAAATAGACATATATTTTTGATAATCAATTGAAAGTAAGAACAAGGATTCCCCATGAAATCCATTTACAAAACTCAAATTAGGAAAATAAACAATGAAGAACACAATGAAAACAATAAAAATAGATTGAATCCTAATTTAAATTTGCAAATTCATGATCCCATGGGGGAATTGGTGCCAATTTGATGTGAAAATTGGCCCTTTCCCAATTCCTATGATGCAAGATTGATATGTTGAAGATATGTTGATGAGTGATCCACTTTGTTGATGAAGGATGAATGCTTCCATGCCAAAAACCTGCAAAACCTAGCTATGATTCAATGGTGATGGATGACAATGGCTAAATATTCTAGCATGGTAACTTTGCATAATTTGTGGATGATCAAATGAGGATATGAGCTCTTTATCTATAGATGATATTGAAGGATGAATGTCTAAATTTGAACAATGTTAGACTAACATTCATCCAATCGCAAGATGCCACTTGTCAATCTATGAATGGATGGGGGATGTACAAGCTTTGAGGATTGTGGCAATAAATGCATATTTTTTAATTTCAAATTTGTTGAAATGACTTGCAAGAGGGAAGATAAAATGCAATAAATGCGACTTGGCTCAAGAAAAAGGACATGTAAGATGAATTTATTGCCTTGTTGGATGTACATGTCCATGTAGGATTTGAGAAATACAAATCCACATAACCCAAAGAAACCTGCATGCAAGAAACCTGTCACAAAGAAAGAGAGAACGAAACAAGGGTTTTGGCTATGACAAAGTGAAAAGATTTATTATTAGAGAAAAAATGAATCAAGAAGCAATAATACAAGAGATCAATCCTTATAAAGGAGATCAACACCAAAAGGAAAACCTAACTCTAAGGTGAGTGCATTTAATAATTAAATATTAATTATTAAATGACTAATATATGCATAAAGTGAAATCTTAAGAGGAGAGTAAAGTTAATTTATTACTTTACTCTAACACCCCCCCTTAAGATGAGCTACAATGCAGCTACAAACAATGCAGAAGAAAGCAAAGGAACTACAATGCAATAGACGGTCCTGGCAACATGGCCTGATCAGGTACCCAAATACAAGAAAATCTCTATAAAGCGGAGTAAAGGAGAAAACCCAGTGGGAAAAAACTCCTCTCCAAAAAGAGATAAAGAAACACGCTGAAAAGAAAACATGAAGGAAGGAAGGCCTCACTGAGACCCCCCAAGGACAACTTCCTTCACCCCAAGCATGGAGCGCAACTGAAGATAGCGCGGAGATGCAAAAGGTTTAGTGAAGATGTCTGCAACCTGATCCTCTGTAGGAATGTACTCCAAGATGAGAGAACCATCCTGAATCAACTACCTAATGAAGTGCATGTGGATTTCAATGTGCTTTGTCCACTGATGCTCCACCGAGTTGCGAGAAATGTGAATGGCACTTTGATTGTCACACCAAAGAATATTGGGACAATCTGGAGGAAACCCAAACTCTGTCATCAACTGTCGAAGCCATAAAACCTCCTGACTGGCTAACACTGCTGCACGGTACTCAGCCTCTGTAGATGATAATGCAATAGTGGACTACTTCTTGCAAGACCATGTGATAGGACCAGAACCAAGGCAAAAAACAAAGCTAGAAGTAGACTTCCGATCGTTGACATCACCAGCCCAATCAGAGTCAGTGAAGCCAATGATGTGAGGGGATCCTGAAGTGTAGTGAATGCCATAATGAGTGGTGCCCCGAATGTACCTCAAAATACATTTGGCTGCTTGCCAATGGCTCTCATGAGGATCATGGGAGAACCGAGAGACAAGGCCAACCATAAAGGAAAGATCAAAATGAGAATGTGTCAGGTACAACAAACTGCCAACCAACTGCCTATATAAAGTGGGGTCTACTGAAGGAGTAGAGCAAGTGGAATACAAAACAACACTTGACTGAAATGGAGTGGGGGCAGACTTGCAATCAAGCATGCCAAATCGCTGAAGCATATCAAGAGCATACTTCTCCTGAAATATGGAAATCCCATCCGAAGACTGAATAACCTGAAGACCCAGAAAGAAGTGCAAGAGACCAAGATCTGTCATCTCAAACTGCTCCATCAACAGCTCTTTGAACACTCTGAATCATGGAGGATGACTACCTGTAAGGATGAGATCATCTACATATAGCACAAGAATCAAAAGATCACCCTCCTGACGCTGAATATACACTATGTGATCGGAATGACAGCGTGTGAAGTGAGAGGAAAGCAAGAAAGAGTCCATCTTCTCATAACAAGCTCGAGGGGCTTGTTTGAGACCATACAATGAACGTCGAAGTATGCCAACCAAAGAAGTGTCCTGCACAAATCCGTGAGGCTACTCCATATAGATCTCCTCATGTAGGTCTCCATGCAAGAAGGCACTCTTCACATCCATCTAAAACACTGTCCATCCCTGTGAAACTGCAAGTGAAAGTACAAGGCGTTTAGAGTTCATCTTGGCGACAGGAGCAAAGGTCTTGGAGTAGTCAATACCCTCTACCTGAGAAAACCCCTTCGCAACAAGACGTGCCTTATACCTATCAATAGAACCATCTGCAGCATACTTGGTATGGTACACCCACTTGCACCGAACCAACTTTCTTCCCTTAGGAAGAGGACAAAGATCCCAAGTATGATTCTTCATCAAAGAAGAATACTCCTCATCCATGGCCCTATCCCACTCAAGGTGTCCTGTCACCTCTGAAAACTTTTGAGGATCATCTGAAATGGCATGACTCAAAAGACTAGAACCATATGTCTAAGCACGAGTGCGACGAGTATCTGAAGGATCACCTGCCAAAGAACCAGCTGCATCAACAGTGACACGGGCCCACCTAGGCAAAGACAGAGCAACTAGTGGTGGTGGAGATGGTGGATCATCATCTACATCATCCTCAAGAGATAAGTAATCCTCAAGAGATGAAGAGGAAGGAGTAGGTAATGAGGGAGAAGCTGGTGATGGAGAATCCATCTGAGGATAGCGCTCATCAAACTGGACATCCTGCCAAAATAAGACCTCTCTGGAATCAGGATCAAACAACTTGTACGCCTTGACATCCTCACAGTAGCCAACAAATATGAGTGGTCGGCTCTTCCTCTCCATGGCTTTCTACTGAGCATCAGGAATAAATGCCCAAGCCTCACTACCAAAAACTCAGAATGTAGAAACATCAGGCTTGATATGCATCCAAGCCTCCTCAGGAGTCATATGTCGTAATTCCTTATGAGGCATCTGATTCTAAATATAATTGGCACAATTGACTGCCTCAGCCCAAAATGAAGAACTCATAGCTCGAGACTGTATCATACAATTTGCTATCTCCCGTAAGGTTATGTTCTTTCTCTCAGCAATACCATTCTGTTGAGGGGTGTAAGGAACTGTAAACTAATACTGTAAACCATGCTCAGTGCAAAAATATCTGAAAGCCTGATTAACATACTCCTCCCCATTATCTGTGCATATCCTCCTGATAGAAAGTCCAGATTTCTTCTCCACAAAAGTCTTAAAAGTCCTAAATGAGTCAAAGACTTCAGACTTGTACTTAAGAAAGTACACCCATGTGCGTCTGGAGAAGTCATCAATAAAAGTGAGCACATAGCAGGCCCCTAAAAAGGAAGGAGTTGGAAAGGACATAAGATCACTGTGTACCAACTCTAGGGCTGCCCTAGCACGAGTGGCTCGACCCTTAGGAAAAGGATCTTGATGATGTTTGCCAAGGACACAACCATGACATACACCATTAGTACAAGAGATCTGTGGAAGCCCAATCATAAGTGCCTGTGTACTCATCTACTATAGATATCTGTAATTGACATGGCCAAAACGCTCATGCCAAAGCTTGCTCATTGAATCTGTATGTGCTATAAGAGAGGAACCAACAGTGTCTGAACTCTCAAAGCCATCAAATCTGTATAAGTGAGATGCAGAATCCACACTCCCAGTAGCCACAACAAGTTAGAGCCATGAAGATCTCGAATAACCACATCATGAGGTGAGAACTCAACTGTCTTACCAGAGCCAGAGTGGCAAATTTGATAAATGAATAGAAGGTTTGTCGAAATGTCAGGAACCAAAAGCACATCCTGTAGACAACCACCATCCAATGAAACAGTACCGGAACCCTGAACTGAAAGTTGTGCTGAGTCACCAACTGCAATATGTCTAGTGCCTGTAGGGGCAAGAGCGGTGACCAAATCCTCTATGTGTGTCATATGGTGAGAGGCACCAGAATCTAGAATCCAAGTGGATTTTGAGGACAATGCTCGTGCAGAAAGAGCATGACCTTTCCTTGTGGGCTGTGAAGGAGGCTGAGGTGCACTGATATTATGCTTCTGCATGGCTTCCTCCAAAGCCTCTAAATGTTTCCAACACTTGGAAATGAGATGTCCTTCCTTGCCACAAAAATTGCAAGGATCACCAGATTTCTTCTTAGTCTTGGAGGAAGACTCACCAGACTTTGAAGATTTTCCCTATTTAGAATTGGACTGTGGTTTTGAATCAGACTTAGGTGGTGGCTTGGAGGGATTCTCACTAGCCCCTGAATCTTTCTTAGGCTTCAGTTTCTGCTTCTGTTTTCCTTTGGAGGACTGGGCTACCAATGCTTGGTTATGTGAACCTAAAAGTGAATCCAACTGCTTAAGCTTAGCTTGCTCACGAGTTAGATGATCACAAAAGAACTCAAAAGAAGGCATGACATGTCGAGCACCCAAGGAATCCATGGTGGAATAGAAGGTCGAAGAGAAGATCTGAAATGGACCCCGAAGCTTGGAGAGGATCAGGAAAATGCACTTTGTATCAGTCTTAGTCTTACCACAACCCTGCAAGATAGATCTTTGTTGTTTGAACTTCATCAGAAAGTCATCGATAGAGGGAAACGAATCAGGTACCAAGGAAGTTAACTCTGTCTCAAGCTGCAAAGCTATGAACTCATTGAAAGTACCAAAAATTCCATCAAACTTGGTCCAAATGGCTCGAGGAGTGAGACAACCCTCAAGATGAAACAAGAGATTGTCAGAAATGTGTAAAGCCATCAATCCCATAGCTTGATCCATATTATTCCTGTGCTGCATAACCTCAAAGGCACGTGTCAACTGAGGCTGAACCTCATCCAAATAAGACCATAACCCTCAAGACTGGAGAAGATTCATCATGCGACCCTTCCAAGTGTGGTAATTATGTGATGTGAGAGGTTCAATAGGTCTGTCGGCCATCCTGTGAACTGTGCCTCAATTGCTCTAAAATTTTTTAATTATTATTAAGTGGTCTTTCAGAACTAGACAGAAGATGCAAAATGGGTTTGTTTGTTTTGTTTTGGTGTTTGTATATTCTGGTTTTTTGATGTAAATAATAGAAAGAAAGAAAAAAAAACACCCCCCACAATGCAAAAAACTAATCCCCAGTACAAACTGAAAGCTAGAAAATGATAGAAAGTAGTAACTAGTTGAGAAAAAATTTTGAGTACCTGAAGAATTTACTGATGAAATAGACTACATATCTGGAAAGAGCACAGAACCACCTTTCCGACGCCTATTTGCTTTCTAAAAACGGAGCAAAAACGAGCAAGTTATGCCCCTCAGAGTGCAAAAGGCTCATCAGACTTTGACTGCAAAAAAATGCAATCAAACTAGAAAAATCTAAAAAAATTCCTACACCATTAGAACGGGCTCAGAGCTAGCTTTCCAGTGCCTATTCATTTTTGAAAAACGGAGATCGGACGCCCGATTTATGCCCGATTTTGTAAAGCAGCTCCAAAAGGACCAGTTAGGCCCTTCTAGCCCTCAGGGGCTTAAAAAAAAATGGCCCCTAGTCTGCTGGGCGACTAGGGGCTGGTGCAAGATCTGGTGGCGCGGGGTGGCGCCGCGGTGCTAGCTGGGATGGGCGTAAAGAATGCGCGGGCCGCTTACGTGGCATCTGGCCCGGCCTGTGTTACTGCCTAAGCGGCAGCGCTGGGCTGCTCATCAAGGCGCGGCGGTCAAAATGGTGCCCCTTTTTTTAAAAGAAATTCATTTTTTTAAAAAAAAATTTCCTCGTACTACGTGCCTTGGGGCTGTACGGCCTTGGGGCAAATTTTTTTTGCTTCTGGAGCAACTGTGTCCAAATCGGATGTATATTATATGAAAATAGGGGTTTTTGGGCGCTACGAGCTCAACGGTGAGGTCCGTTTGGGCTCAAAGTGCACCAAAAAAATGTACTCCTATTCCAAAATAAAACTAGAAGATAAAACACAAATCTGATGCAACCAAAACCTGGATCTCAAAATCTTTCAAAAGATTAAACAGGCTGCAGTAGATCTGGCTCTGATACCATGTAGGATTTGAGAAATACAAATTCACAGAACCCAAAGAAACCTGCATGCAAGAAACCTGTCACAGAGAAAGAGAGAGAACAAAACAAGGGTTTTGGCTCTGAAAAAGTGAAAAGATTTATTATCAGAGAAAAAATGAATCAAGAAGCAATAATACAAGAGATCAATCCTTATAAAGGAGATCAACACCGAAAGGAAAACCTAACCCTAAGGTGAGTGCATTTAATAATTAAATATTAATTATTAAATGACTAATATATGCATAAAGTGAAATCTTAAGAGGAGAGTAAAGTTAATTTATTACTTTACTCTAACAGTCCACTTGGAATTTTTGAATTCAAACTTGAACGATATTCCAAATAGATGCCTTGTGAGGAAACTAGAGATTTAATAAATGAATTAAATCTATTTTCTTGTGCAACTTGGAAAATCTAGAGGATTTGATGGATTAGAGATTAAATTAATCAAGGGTTAATTAATTTAATAGGGTATTAGATGATATGACCTATTTGACTCAAATTTATGGATTTATTTAAATCAAATAAGGGAGGAATATGACAAAGGAATAATTAAATAAATATTTTGATTTATTTAATTAAAAGAGATGATGTTAGATTAAATCAAATAATGGTTTAATTTATTTAATTTAATAGATAGACTTTAGATATTTAATCAAATAAACTTAATTATTTAATTAAATAGGGATAATTAGATCGAATTGATTGATTTAATTAACAAAAGAGAGAGACTTAATTAAATAACTCGTTTATTTAATTAAGGGAGGAATATTGATGAATTTAATTAGATAAGGAGATTTGATTAAATGGTTAGACCGAGGGATGATTCGGGATGAAACGATGTTAGTAGGCAGGACCAGATGCACAATGTTAATTGGTATATTTTACGTGTCTACATTTTTCCCCTCTTTGAAGTAATGCACTTGTTGCATTGGTTCAAAGAATAAACGATCTTGATACAAGCCAAAAAAAATTGCTATTTAAAAATTTGCCCCATTATTGTCCAGTGAGAGAAAACATGCCAATTTATTGCCCCCTCGAGAGATTGGACAAAAATTTCTAATTTTTTGGGTGATCTCGTGAAAAAAGAGGACAAAGTGCCCGACAAGTCCTAAAAGGCTCCAGGAGGCCAAAAAAATTCTAAACACAATAAAATGATATAAAATAGGCCTCAACTAGACAAAAACGAGTTAAGGGGTCCAAAACACTAGCAGGGTAGCCAAATAGGGTGAAAAAACCCTAATTTTCAAGCTTAAAAGGGGCCCAAGGGGTCACTTTCAAGTCATTTTCACACACAACCACCAACACCCTTGAGATTTGAGCTCTGACCTCCTAATGATATGGTGCAACGACAACTTCCCCTACACATTTTTGATCAAGTTCGAACGTACTAGTGGCCACCTGGCATCAGGGCATCGGTAAGTGACCCTTACTTGAGCTTCGTTTTTTCTTTTTCTTGCCTTCATTTAATGCTTTCAAAGTTGTTCTTTCTATAGCGGCCCTATATAGCACCGCTCAAAAATCAAACTGCACCACTCGGTGTCAAATAGCACTATGGTGGTGCAGTTTGGAGTTTTTAAAAATAAACTCCAAACTGCGACACTGGGCTCGGGTCTGGCGGGGTGCTTTGCAAATTGCGATGCAACGGTCCTACATTTGCTCAAAGTGTGTCGTTGGAAGAAAAAGTGCACCGCGACGGTGCTATTTTGGTCTTTTATGCCCTATCGTTGGAGTTTGATTAGAAATCAAACTATGACACCTTCATGGATTGCATCGCTAGAGAGGTTTTTCGAATGCTCGGTGAAGAATTTTTTAATTTTTTTAACATGGTGACCTTCCTTGATGCAGGTTAAGGGAGCTCTACTCTCGAGAGCACAGGTCACAGGACTTGTTTGGCTATTTGTAGGACCTGAGTGACAAGGATCAATATCGACTCTGGATCATGAGGTTATGGTATATCGCTTATGCAACGCCCATTCGTACTCACTTAGGCATGTTTTTAGCATTGGCCAAGAGATGGCACAGTGAGACCTTTTCGTTTCATCTTCCCACTAGTGAGGCCACTGTCACCTTAGAGGACGTTTAGTGTATTTTGAGATTGTTGATTCATGGTCAGCGAGTCATTTTTGACATGGATGAGGGGCACAATGCCTATCACAGAATCCACACCACAAAGGATATCATTTTTTGTGAGGGAAAAATTGAGCTCGAGCAACACAAGATCCTGGCACCTCCCTTCCGCCTAGTTATTGTAGCGGTCATTTTGGGTCTCGTTGCCCCTGAAAGACAAGGCTGATATTTCAGTCTTGGATGGGGATATTTCTGGGAGTGGATGGTTTATGATAGGCCAGTCCATTTTTCTTGGGGGCCAGTGCTTCTTGCATCTCTATACAAAGATCTACACGAGTACGTCTATATGGATGGTAGAGCACTCAGAGCAGACTTTACACTTCTTCATGTCTAGGCATGGGAGCACATTGTTGTGCTATGTCCATGCATTGTTCTAGTTTCGATGGTGCTAGAAAATCCCCTCATGTGGCATTACAGAGGCGATGTGTGCTTCACACACACCGGTGAGAACAGGATCCCCTACTGGAGGAGGGTCCTCAACAAGATGTAGGTGTTCACATGGCAATCGTACCTTGGTCGGCTCGGATGGGCTGACGATGTTGAGTAGTTATTCTTTGCTCGTCAAGAGCAGGAGCACATGATGATTGAGAGGTACCTACCCAGGCACGTGCAACATCAATTCGATGAGCCCTAAGATCGCCCTGATGATGACTACATAGTCATCTTCGCCCGCACCATGACACAAGTTTCATGGGGGTGGTATATTCCTGCCTCAGAGGCCATGGATAGTTTCAGGCAGTTGGTGGCTCGGCCATGGGCCCATGATTAGGGGCCTACAGATCCAGGAATGACACAAACATATAGGGATTGGTTCCAGCCTCCCCTATGATTGACCATTCTAGGAGCGGTCCCAAATCAACAAAGAGTTAGAGAAAAAGGGGGAGGACGATGACGGAGGGATGACGCATGACAGGATCAGCCGACCAGGCCCCCAGTTCATCCAGGTCAGGGTGATGTACTGATGCCAAATTAGTAGCAGGTGCCACCAGGTGTAACACCATGGGTTGAGGATCAACCTCAGGTACAGCCTCAAGTACAACCACTAGTTAAGCCAGCAGGACAGGTGGATCCTTAGGATACTTTGATTGCTCAGCTGCAGGCCTAGGTGCAGACTGTGACATGGTAGAGGGATCAGGCTTGAGTTGAGAGAGAGTAGATGAGGGCTGAGAGGGATCAGGCCATTCAGTAGAGATAAGCTATAGAGTAATAGGCAACCACAAAGCTCGGCCGAAGATAACAGTTAGAGAGTATGGCAGCCTCCCCATCCCAGGGTACAGTGTCTGTTCGGTCATACAGGGATGTCGTCCGAGAGGCTGACTACTATAGGAGGCATTATCACTAGGCCACACCCAGAGGAGGGTGGATCCCAAAGTACTCACCACAAACTAGCTATAGACCAGCAGAGGGTCATGGTGACAGAGGCGAGGGCAATATACATGGGGACAGACCTTGATCGAGGTGCTACGATGCTTTTTGTGCCTTATGGGCTCCTTTTTGATAGCCTGATGGGCCTTTTTTACTAATTGACATACATGTACAGTGATTGGATTTATTTTGTACTATGACAATTACATGATGATATATATGAGTTGATGATGATTTTGATATGATATGATGTGGTGCCACCTATTTATGCATGTATGGATGATTTTATTTCAATATGTTGTGCAATGATGTTATATGATGCTTTTATGATGCTATATGATGTATTTATGGATGTATTTATTTCCGATGATGTATGCATTGGGCTATGATTATTAGATCTATATTATATCAACTTATGATATGTCGATGTATTTATGTGATGTGTAATGATGCAAAATGATATGATGATCTATTTATGTTGATGCAAATGGTGATGTGATATGCGATATGGATTGTAAAATGTAAAATGATATGGGAATAATTTATGTGGTATGCACAAAATGATGTGGATTATGTTTATATATGAATAGATTATGGATGGATGTACGCTTTGTATGTAATAAATTTTGTATGTTCCTATTTATGCTTATGTATGATTATGCAATGAATGATTTATGATGCCATTTATGAGATGAAATGGATGATGTAATGTGAATGTGATGATCATGATATGATGCAAATGAGAAGGTTTTATGTAATGCAAATAAGATGGTTTTTTAAGATGCTTAGAATAACAAATATTGTTATCCTAAACATATTAAATGATAATGTAATGTATGTGATGCATTTAATATGATGCAATGATATGTTAATGCAAAGTGGTATGATGATGCGTAATGTAATATGAACGTAATGTGTGCAATGGATTATCTTATAATGCTTATGTACCTATTATGTATGATGATGCAATAGGTGGTAATGTGAAATGGTTATGACATGAAAATAAACATTATGCGAGGATTTATGTGATAAATGCAATGTGATGCAAGAAATGGATGAAATGCAATGTAATAAAATGGATGCATTTTTATAGTATGGTGGAAATGCAATGCATATGTTCCCTATATGATATGTTGATGCAATATGCTAATGATTTGTGGATGTAGGATCGATGATGATGAGGATGATGATGGTGATGATCAACTGTCATAGTACTTTTGTTAGTGCGATGCGCAAGAAGAGAAGAAGTTGTTTCAACAAGACACAAGATGATGAAAATGCAAATGATAATGATGATGATTTTCTTGTTGAGGAATTTAGGATTTTCAAAGGGCCATTTTCCTTATTTTTGATAACACACGTGGTACGATGCATCAAGGTATAGAAAACCAGGATGGCGTGGTACCTAGTGTGATGGACTTTGACTTGACAAGCATATAGGAGTATTCTTGTTTACACTTGACATACGAAAACCTTGCTAGGATGCACTTTAGAAGTTCAAAACACCTCAGACAAAAACACAGTAAGGTAAACCTATCAATGCAATAGTCAACAAGTTGCCCAAAACCTCCTCCATACATACCTATCAAAGCAAGTATTCGCCAAGGTTATATTACAAGAACATCCAAGAAGAATAGTAGACAAAAAGATAATGATTGTTGCCCCATTCCTATTTCTCTAAATCCTCTTGTTCGGATATCATCAAGAAGTCCTTGGAGTGAGTGTAATAAGATAAGTCAATAGGATAAAGACAAAGTAAACAAACAAGTTGATGTTCTTCAATACCGCTAGCCAAAAGAGGATATGTTTTCAAGGATAAAGACTAAAACTTATTGCCAAAAGATAATGCCCATTGTAGGAAGGATTCATCCTAGGACATGTTAGTGGATGGCGGCATGTCATTTCATTTATCCAGAGTGTTCTTTCAAATGATTGATATGGGACCAATTGGATGATGAGTTATCGATACAAAGAGTTGATCATCTTGCTTACGTACTGACTTAGACCTGAGACTTGACGATTTGAGCTTTCACTTTCAACCTACTAGACTCGTTTCCGATTATCTTACCAAAGATTGAGGATGACAATGATTTATTAGGGATGATGTTATTGCGGGTGAAAGCGAGATGAGACAGATGGATTTTTTTTAAAATATTTTGATGTTTTTGATCTTTTTGAGATGTTTTGAGGCTATTTTTGGTATTTTCGAGATTTTGCAAATATTTTGAATTTTGATTTTCCAAATGTTTTGGGGTTTTCCAAGATTTTTACCAAGAGACTAACCTAAAGACCTATCCTAGGGGCCTCGAGGGCTGATCAATAGATTAGCCTTGCCTACATTATACAAGTAGAGACCACGTAGTTCGACTGATGAGCTGACCAATTTACAGATGATGATATACATGATGAGATGTCAACTTATTCTGACAAACTCCTATAGGACTGACCTAAATGTCTCGAGGGATGATCAAAGATCAACCTTGCCTATGTTCAAGCTCATAGTTGACGTAGTTCGTGAAGATGACTCTTTTTTGACCTTTTGACTGACTTTTTGACCTATTTTTGGGATTTTTTTATATGTTTTGGATTTTTTTGGATTTTCTAATTTTCTAATGTTTTTGGATTTTCACATGATTTTGAATGTTTTTGGATTTTTGTGTTTTTTTTAATGTTTTGAATTTTGATGTTTTTTTTTATGTTTTTGGATTTTCTGGTTTGAGGACTTTAAGATCATACATGAATCCAATCCAATAAGATCATGCCCCCAGCATGATGCAATAGACTAATCTGATAAAGGTAGGAAAAAATGACCTTGAGGATGGGCCGAGTAGTACTAGGAGGGATCATGATATGAAAACAGGACCAAGCTATGGTGCGAATGCAAGTGGATGAGTGATGGATGCAGACCTGAATTCGATGGTTGGTGGAAGCATAATGAATGAATGATGCAAAACAAGTTGTAAAGATCTTGATGGATGGAAAGTGCTTATTTACACAAGGCACCTATTTACCAGGTTTTCACCAGAGTACTTGCCCAAAGTGCCACTGAAGTGGTTTTCACTAGAGGACAATTTTTTTCTCTTTACTATTTTTGATCCTTTTTATTATTTTTTTGGATTTTTTTTGCTATTACCAAGACACATGTTTGCCAGGTTTTCACCAAAGTAACCATTTTTTTAGGACATTTTTTGATTTTTTTGGATTTTTGGTTCTATACCTTGAAAGATTTAGGCATAAAAAATTTTTTGGTGAGAGCTATTCATGGGCTCTTGCAGAGGTTCCCCTTCAGGTGTTGATAACTGATATGCCCCTGACTTGTAACTTGATGTGATGATGAATGGTCCCAACCAATTAGGTTCAAACTTGCCTTTGCTGCTTGGGTTTGGGACATTCTTTTGATTCTCCTTCAATACCAGTTCTCCAACTTGGAAAGTCCGGCTTCTGATTTTCTTATTGTAGCTCCTTTTGAGTCTATTCTAGTAGACTTGCAAGTGATTCAAATCATCTATATGGTGCTAATCCAATAGCTCCAAATCATTCAATCTTGATACCTGCTACTCTTCATCTATGATGAGGTTTTGCAATGATATCCTAAGGGATGGGAGTTTGATCTCTATGGGGAGTACTGCTTTTGATCCGTAGACTAGGGAGAAAGGGGTGGTGTCGGTGGGTGTGCGGATACTAGTTCGATAGGCCCAGAGGGTGGGGTAAGCTATAAGTGCTAGTCACGACCTACATCATTAACTATTTTCTTGAGGATTTTTAGAATAGTCTTGTTTGTAGCTTCTGCTTGGCCATTTCCTTGGGGATAGTATGGGGTGGAGAAGCGATGTTGGATTTTGAATTTTTTTCATAAGTTATGAACCTCCTAATTCTTGAATGGTGTCCCATTATCTGAGATAATGGCTTGTGGTACACCGTAGCGACAAATGAGATAGTTCAGGATGAACTTTGAAATCTGCTTCCCAGTTATGTATGTCATGGGTATGGCTTCAACCCACTTAGTAAAGTACTTTGTGGCGGTTATGATGAATTTGTTTCCATTAGATGAAGTGGGCATGATTTTTCCAATGATATCAAGTCCCCACTATGAAAAGGGCCATGGTGTGACTATAGGATGAAGCTCTTGAGCTAGAGGATGGATGAGGTCCCTATGTTGCTGACATTGTAGACACATTCTAGCATAATCATGTGCTTCTCATTCCATGGTGCGCCAATAATACCCCATCCTCAGTAGTTTCTTAGGTATGGTCATTCCACTTGAGTGTGAACCACATATACCATTGTGTACTTCAGTTAGAGTAGTTAATGCCTCCTCAACATTTAAGTAGCGTAGTAAGGTTCCTTCTATGCTCCTACGATATAGGGTATCTCCTAACATGACAAATCGAGATGCCTTTTTAACAAAGGTTCATTTTAGTTTTGAGGGTAAGTTGGCGGGTATGACCCCTATTCGAAGGTATGTATAAATGTCATGGTATCAAGGATCATCGGGACCAATGATTTTGCACACATATTTTGATTTTGGTACCTTGAATGTAGGCATGAGAAGTTGTTGAATCAGGAATTCATATTTTGGAATGTTGTGGGGGATGTCAAGCAAGGATCCAATTGTTTCCATGGTGTCTGTTGCTCTATTGTTGGTTCTAGGAATCTGCTCAAATGTTATTTCGATGAAGGATTCTTTGAGAGTCTCCACCAATTTCTTGTATGGAGTGAACTTGTCGTCCTTGGTCCGGTATTCATCTTTCACTTGATTTATTATCAATTGGGAGTCACCGTATACTTTGAGAGCTATCATGTTCCACTGCACTGCTATTCTAAGACCTATGGTTAAAGCCTCGTATTCTGCAATATTATTGGTGCAAGGAAATGCCAGTTTGTAGGACCTTGGTATGCAATCCCCTTGCGAGGTGATGAAGAAGATGCCAGCTCCTGATCCATGTTGTGTATGAGCCATCAAAGTATAGTTTCGAGTGGTCAGCTACGTTGAGATTGAAAATAGATTCATTTAGAAACTCTAAGACGAGAGGATTCTCTGAATAGATTGGTGCTTCTGCAAGTTGATCTGTGATGACTTGGCCTTTAATTGCTTTCCTCTCCACATATTCAATGTCGTATTCTAATAGTATCATCACCCATTTGGCCATTCTCCCAATGAGCATTGCCTTTGACAGTAAGTACTTGAGAGGGTAGATTTTGGCGATGAGCTTTATTTTATGTGCCAACATGTAATGTTTGAATTTCTATTATGTAAACACTACCGCCAGGCATGCTTTCTTGATGAATGAATAGTTTAGGTCATGCCCAACCATTGTTCTACTTATGTAATAGATAGCCCTTTCTATTCCATTTTCGTCATGCTGAGTTAGGAGAGCTCCAAGGGCTACTATTGTTGCTAACATGTATAGAATCAATGGTTTTATGGGGATTGGTGGCATTAAGACTGGTGGTGTCAGTAGGTATTCTTTGATTTTGTTAAATGCCTCTTCACACTTGTTATCCCATTTGTACACTACTCCCTTTTGAAGTAGGTGAGAGTATGGGTTTTGTTTGTCTGCCAACTATGCTATGAATGTTCAAATGGATTGGAGCCTTCCTTGGAGACCTCTCAATTGCTTTAATGTTTTTGGTGCCTCCATCTCGAGGATTTCTTTTACCTTTGTTGGATCTACCTCAATACCCCTCATTGATACTATATATCCTAGCAATTTTCCCGATTGCACGCCGAATACACACTTCTTAGGGTTTAGTTTGACCTTGTACTCCTCCAGCCTATCAAAAATGGCACTAAGGGTTGCTATGTGATCGTTTCTCTTTTTGGATTTGGCTAGAATATCATCAACATAATCTTTGATTGTCTTATGGATCATGTCGTGGAATATCAATGTCATGGCTCTTTGGTATGTTGCTCCTGCGTTCTTTAAGACGAATGGCATCATATTCCAACAGTATGTCCCCCATGGACAAGTGAAATTTGTTTTATGTTGGTCCTCTTTAGCTATCATGATCTAATTGTACCCTAAAAATCCATCCATTAGAGACAACATTTCATGTCCAACTGTCATATATACGATCATGTCAATGTTTGGAAGTGGGAAGTCATCTTTTGGACATGCCTTATTCAAGTCCCTGAAGTCTATACAGATTCTGATATTCCCATCAAGTTTTGAAATAGGTACCAAGTTTGACACCCATTCCGGATAATCTATCGGTTAGATGAATCCTGCATCTAATAGCCTTTTTAGCTCCATTTTGACTAATAAGGCGGTTTGAGGGTGCATTTTTCGAAGCTTTTTCTTAATAGGCTTTGCTTGTGGATACATTGCTAAATGGTGAACCACGGCTCTGGATCAAGTCCTGGCATATTTGCATAGCTCCATGTGAAATTTATCTATCTTTCTCTAGATTGCATTTTTCTGCCACGACTGCTATTTTTTCTTAATGAATAGCTTGGAAAGGAAGATTGAATCCCCCATCCTTAGGTGCCTCAGAGAGGTTTTCACCATTTTTTGTGTCCTTTCTTTTTACTTTTTTTCTAGTCAAAGAGTGCCACAATGTGGTTTTCACTCAAGGACTTAGATATGATTCTTAATTTTTCACTTTTGCGACTGAGGGATTCAATCATTTCCCCATAATAGGCTTGTGTATCTAGCTCAATTAGGAACCCTGCTTTGTGATCCCCACATGGAATTTTATCTTGTAGTCCCATGAATTCCAAGAGTGCCTCATCATTTTTGAATGTATCAAGAACTAGTGGTTCTCATTGGTTGTAGTCAATGAGTTGGGGATATACTAGGCGAATTTCATGATTTTGGTGGTATGATTCAAAAGATAGGGTGCTAATCATGCAAAGAGTGGTATCCTCAAATAGCCTAGAGCTAAGTTGGGTGTGGGATCCTTGTCATCACTACTACTATAGAAATCAGTTATATCAAAGGTAATGTTATCTATGACACGACCTGTAGATACTGGTAGGCATAATTCTGCTGCAGTTGGATGAGGAGGATTATCAACCCTTCTAACTGGAGGACTTCGGCCACGTATGGTTATACTCGAAGGGGTACATCCAAGGCCAAGATTTATTATTGGTCGCGTCTCTGACATGATAGGTCTTATAAGCCCATTGTCATTTTGCCCAAGTCTTTGATTTCTGTCATAGCTCATTGCGAACATCATTTGTAGACCCTTGCTTCTGTCATCCATTGGTAAATTAGTTGTTGGTCTTTAATATTGGTATAGCATATGAGATGGATCTGCCTCAATAACCTCTCGGCCAAGATCCCCCCACCTTGTAAAGTTGGGATAGTCTTTAGGAGTCGTTTGGGATGTGGAGGCTTGATTTATTTGCGGACATCCCCGTGATCTCAGAGCTTGTGGTAACTCTCCTACCATAAAAGCATTTTTAGGGATCGTGTAGTTTCCACAACCGTTATCTTGGATGATGACCTTAATGTCAGATATGGTGGGAATGGTGGGAGTGGCAGGTGTCTCTATCGCAAAAGTGGATGCGAGAGTGGCGGGATCGATGTATGGTGTAGATGGGCCCTCATCATTTTTTGGTACCTGGGGGATTTTATATCACTTTGCTTCAAGGATTTTGCAATAGGAGAAAGGTTTGGGATCTCCATGGATAGTAATTTCTTGTCCCTCATTTGTGAATTTCACACATTGATGGAAAGTTGATGCTACTACTTTCATCACATGAATCCATGGGTGTCCTAGGAGGATGTTATATGGAAAGTCGAGGTCCAAGACCTGACAAGTGGTTTCCATGATGGTAGGCCCTACTTGAATAGGGAGTTTGATGGTGCCTTTGGAGACTCTTTCTTGATCATCATATGCTCTTCTTATGATTCCCTTTCCTTTGTCAATAGAATCTTCTGAGATTTTCAATTGTTTGATAAGGTTGAGAGAACATAGATTCAAGCCCGCACCTCCATCCACCAAGACTCTTTTGACTTTTCTCTTTTGTACGATGGCTTCCAAGTGGAGTGCACGATTATGAGATGGTTGAGCAGGGAAATCTTGGTTAGAGAATGTGAGGATATTTGGCGAAATGATATTTCTGACCATAGCTTGGAATTGTTCTGCATCGAGATCTACGGGGATAGTGGATGAAGCCAATGCTTCTTCTAGGATTTTCTTATGGGCTGATGATATTTTTAGCAACTCCATGATGGAGATTTGTGCGGGCATTCTTTTGAGTTGATCTAGGACATTGTAGCAATTAGGGATAGATTTAGATGCAGGGACTCTGTTTGGTTGGGATGATCATGCGATGGTTACTTTGCCACCTCTTATGGTGACTCCACAATCTTCGGCATAGGCGCCTTTGATGGTGATGACCATGGAGTTTTCATCCAGGGAGGCTACCACTGTTTCATACACATGATTTACATTTGTGTGGGTGTCTTTCCCTTTATCATTGTTATTACCTTTGTTGCCATGATTAGGCATCAGATTCATGTATATCTTAAGATCTTGGTTTCCTGTAGGTTGTTCCATGTTTATAATTCTTTTATCGATGAGATCTTGGATTATGTTTTTTAATCTCATGTAACTATTCATGGTGTGGCCTTTGATTTTATGAAATTCACAGAGATACCTTGGCATCGATGACACCATCATTAGTAACATTTTTGTTCCTTGCCCACGTGCGAGGTTTATCATTGTAATTGGAAGGTGGGTGATTGTTTTGTTGTTTGGGGTATGAGGTTGATCCTGCTGGTTGAGTCATGAGGGCTTGTTCGATGCAAAGCGCATTGGGGATCAATTGGTCATATGTGATTATCCCTTGAACCTTGAGATGAAATTCCAAGAGGCTGTCAACATTGGCTATGATGGTGCAAAATTGTTGTTCCTCAGGCATGGTCCACTTGCTCTGATTGGCCTTGGATCGCCATCATTGTAGGAATGAAGTGAAAGATTCACCCTTTCCTTGTTTCAGAGCTGAGAGTTCTTCTAGACTAATATCCAATGCAATGTTGCATGTATAATTTTTAATGAATGCATCTATAATTTCTTGAAATGTTCTAATGCTCGTAGGTTGGCGAGAGAACCATTCCATGGCATGACTAGCCAAACTCCTTGGAAATAGCCGCATCAGATAAGTATCATCATATGTGACCTCCATGCAATGAACCTAGAATTCCCTGATGTGATCTTCAGGGTTTCCCGTCCCACGATATTTGTCAATCTTGGGGATTTCAAATCCTTTGGGGAAGGGTTTCATCACAAGGTTCATGTCAAAAGGATAGGGACATAAGTTTATTGGCATTCTTATGGTTCACCCTGATTGAAGATCAAGCACTTGTTACGAGAGCAACTTGATTTGTGTCGTTATGTCATTTTGCGAGAGCAACTTGATTTGTGATTTGTGTCAGGGGGTGGGATGAAGGTGTTCTAGGGTGTTTCGATTGTGGGTTGGATGGGTGGGTTGATTCATGTGTTGTTTGATGGGATTTGCACATTATGTCGAGCTAGGTATGCTTGGACCTGCTGCTATATGAACAATGCTTGTTGTTGATCTTGCTATTGTTGTGCTAAGATTTGTTCTTGTTGTTGTGCTTGTTTTTGTTCCAACAACGCTTGTTGTTGGGCTGCCAATCAGGTTGCTTCTTTCTGCTCTTGATATTTCTTTATTGCTTGTTGATATGCTTGCAATTGTGCTGCTTGTTGTTGTGCAAGAAGTTGTGCTTGTGCTTATGCTTGTTGTGCTTGATATTGGGTGTTTTCTTGAGCTTGAGCTTGTGCTTGTGCTTGTGCTGCTTGTTTTTGCAATAGAATTTGTGCTTGAGCAGCCTATTGTGCTTGCAATGTGGCTTGGGTTGCTTGAGCTACTTGTATGGCTTCTTGTTGTTGTTGTTGCAATAAAGCTTGGGCTTGTGCAACCTGTTGCACTTGTAATGCGGCTTGGGCTGCATGAGCTTCTTGTGCGGCTTGAATGGCTTGCTGAGCGACTAGTTGCGTAGCTTTTTGTTTTTTCACTTGTTGGAATCCCCTTTAAAAAGCAGCTTGTAATGCCATGTTGTATTGGTTTGATATGCTGTAATTTGGTGGTGGTGGGGTGCTGGTGGATTTGGAATGGCATTAGTGGTAGTGGTGAGCGAAGATGTCATGTTGATGATTTAAGTGGTAGATGGTGTTGTGTTGGTGGTTGGTCCTTGAGAAACCATGCTTTGAGATGTTAGGGGAGTGTTTGATGATGTTGCGATTGCTTGTGTAGTTGTCATCTGTTGTTGTGATATCGATGACAAGTTTTGAGCGTTTGGCATAATGCTTTGATTGATATTTGGGATGTTGGTTTGATCAATACTTGGTAAAGGAGGAAGCCCTAAGCCAAGGAGTGGTGTGGATGATGATGGTAATGGTAGAAGTGGTGGAAATGTGAGGGGTGTGGTATCAAAAATGCCCCCTTGTCTGAACATGCCACCTTCCCCTTGTGAATTTGTGAGGAGAGAAGTTTGGGGTATTGCGTGGAAAAATGATGATGATGGATCATGGTGGAAAGTGAGATGGACATTCTTATGTAATGAATTTTGAGGTATGTTTTGTTGTAATATTGTATTTGCATCCAAGTATTGACAATTAACAAGGGGGTGTGTTTTAATAGCATACAAAATGCATTTCCCTTATTGACATTAGGTTGGGTTGGAGCAAAAGATGTCGTGATTTGTGGAATGTTTTGGGTGATGTTTTGGTATGGGGGTGTAGATGATATGGGGATGGTGGATGAGATTGGTGGTAAAGATGTCTCCACTATGGTACTCATGTTGAAATCCGAAGGCAATTTGGCCCCTTGTTTTGCTAGTTCAAGCATGTATAATGAAGGGCTTAGCCTCATCATGATGTTGATGATTTTATGGTTTTCTGGATTTTGAAGCATTTTGGTTATTTCTTCGTGTGACATCCCAAAGGTAAGATCTTCTCCTTGGGTTTCCTCTTGTGGATTTTGTGATGATGAAATAGTTAATAGATTGTTTGATTCAACTAGATTCATTTCAACATTTGTTTGGCTTAGATCAATTGAAGCAGGTGTTTCTTTGTTGGCTTCCATGCTCTTCTTGTATTGAGATCTAGTTTGAACCATAAAACAAGGATCAATTTTCAAGAATATGGGAGATGAATCTCTTAATTCTTTGGTTTGATCTTTATTTTATGCCCAAAAGAGAATTTTTTTTAGGATATCTTGAGGATCAAAGGGTGATGTGATGATGATGATGCAAGGGACAGATGAGGTGGATGTTATGGTCTTTTGATAAATCTTGAAGGAGATGCTAGGCTTTTGGGACTTTTGGATATGTTTCAGATTTTGATTTTGATTTGATTTTGGATTTGAGATTTGTCCTTGATTTGATTGATTTTGGTTTTATTTGATTTTGAACGAAAAGACCCTAAGATGTTTGATGATTATCTAAGGGGTAATTTTGCTCAAAGGATGATGATTTTGAATATGTGGAGGGAGAAGGATGCATCTACCCACACCTATTCAAACAAGGTGATAATTTATCCAAGCATATGAAGAAGGATGCATCTACATATACCTAGCTAAACAAGATGGTTTGATGACTTTGACTAAGCATATGCAAAAGGATGCATCTACACATACCTAGCCAAAAATGATTTTGATAAAGATTTCAAGGATTTGATCTCAATGATTTCGTGATTTTGATTTTTTTCCAAAAAATCCTGGCATGAAGGATGATTTCAATATTTCTCAAAAGGTGATGGTGAGATGATGTTTTGATGATTTATGATTTTCTTTTGATCCTAAGATGAACCTAAAAAAAGACTCTTTGTTTTCCTAGACCTAGGTATTGAAGAACATGTAATGCTTCTAAGGACCTCTACAATCAAGAAGTGATTTGAACAAATGACATTTGTTTTGGGATTTGGATTTTTTGAGAATCGTGAGGCTTCAACACACATGAAAGTTTTTTTTTTTTAGCTTTGCTTAGTGGCTTTATTTTATGAAAAACACTTTCTTTGGTTAAGTTTTCCAAACTAAATGTCCAATGTCTTGATTTCTTCGCATCCCACAAAGTATGTTATGTGGAGATTTTATGAACTCAAGGCAAGGGTTACCTATTGTTTACTTTAGTAGACAAATTGAGAAGTAATCCAATGCGTTAAGAAACCTCTAAGGATGTGAATCCAAAGGGAAAGAAATAACACATGGATTGAGTCAATTGTATTTGTATCCTAAAGGGTTTGAAATTTTCATGATGATGTTAAGTGTTTAGATGCTTGACCCCACTGGCTCCCCTCCACGGCTCATTAACGTCAATCAGGGCATCCAAGCATCAACACCCATGAAACTCCCATGGCATGCTTTCCATTTCTACTAAAAGACCGTAAAAGTGTGGGGTGGCTTCAGAACAACCGTTCTTGCACCAAAAGACAATGAGAGTTGCTTTGTTCAATTGTTAACCAAAAAAAAACTTTAGTAAGTTGTATTCCTAATGATCGTTTTAGCCCTTGCAAGAAAAATTTGAAAAGGTTCTTTTTTAAAACCCAAACGAAACTAGTGTCCTAAAAAAGAAGTGATAACAATTTCTTAAAAGTGTTAAGCAAACACCAAAGTGTTTAAAAACACTTTGATCTTGCGAAATATCCTTGTCATGCTTCTCCTTTTTTTTTCAATTCCAACCTACAAGAGAGAAAACTAGTCAGATTTTGCAAAACACAGAGGTCAAAAAGCAGAAAACAGAAGATAAATTGATTATTAATCAAAAGGCACGTGCTAAAATTTAATTTCCACTTTTTACTCCCTACCAGTAGTGCAACCCATGACTATGTCAGAGTTTGATTTCTCAGCGGTGCTCTACAGTGTCGCTTACCACTCAGCATCGCTATGTGTTAGGGACAGTGAGCTCAACTGGGTCGCCCTTTTCCCAGTGTTGCAGTTTGATTTCATTGAAAAGTCTAACGGGTCAAATTGGTCAAGCAATGGAGTTTGGAATTCAAATTTTTTGGCAGGAAGACTCCAGCGTCGTAGTTTGAATTTCAAGCAACCCCATATAGTGACACTGAAGAGTTAGCGGTGCTAAAACAATGACGCTAAGCTCTGAGCATTGGAATTTTTTTGTGTATAAAGAAAAACATGGAATTTTGTGAGAAAAGTGATAAAGAATGAAATTTTCCCTCCTTCTAGCACCAAATGTGGGAACCCTGATCCTAGTACCTGCAAGACAATAAGAATCAACACATTAGATAATCAATTGCAAGTAAGAACAAGGATTCCCCATGAAATCCATTTACAAAACTCAAATTAGGAAAATAAACAATGAAGAACACAATGAAAACAACAAAATAGATTGAATCCTAATTTAAATTTGTAAACTCATGATCCCATGGGGGAATTGGTGCCAATTTTATGTGAAAATTGGCCCTTTCCCAATTCCTATGATGCAAGATTGATATGTTGAAGATATGTTGATGAGTGATCCACTTTGTTAATGAAGGATGAATGCTTGCAAGCCAAAAACCTACAAAACCTAGCTATGATTCAATGGTGATGGATGACAATGGCTTAATATTTTAGGATGGTAACTTTGCATAATTTGTGGATGATAAAATGAGGATATGAGCTCTTTATTTATAGATGAGATCGAAGGATGAATGTCCAAATTTGAACAATGTGGGACTAACATCCATCCAATCGCAAGATGCCAATTGTCAATCTATGTATGGATGGGGGATGTGCAAGTTTTGAGGATTGTGCCAATAAATGCATATTTTTTAATTTCAAATTTGTTGAAATGACTTGCAAGAGGGAAGAGAAAATGCAATAAATGCGACTTGGCTCAAGACAAAGGACATGCAAGATGAAGTTATTGCCTTGTTGGATGTACATGTCCACTTGGAATTTTTGAATTCAAACTTGAACGATATTCCAAATAGATGCCTTGTGAGGAAAATAGAGATTTAATAAATGAATTAAATCTATTTTCATTGTGCAACTTGCAAAATCTAGAGGATTTGATGGATTAGAGATTAAATTAATCAAGGGTTAATTAATTTAATAGGATATTAGATGATGTGACCTATTTGACTCAAATTTATGGATTTATTTAAATCAAATAATGGAGGAATATGACAAAGGATTAATTAAATAAATATTTTGATTTATTTAATTAAAAGAGATGATGTCAGATTAAATCAAATAAGGGTTTAATTTATTTAATTTAATAAATAGACTTTAGATATTTAATCAAATAAACTTAATTATTTAATTAAATAGGGATAATTAGATCGGATTGATCAATTTAATTAACAAAAGAGAGACTTAATTAAATAACTAGTTTATTTAATTAAGGGAGGAATATTGATGAATTTAATCAGATAAGGAGATTTGATCAAATGGTTAGACTGAGGGATGATTTAGGATGAAACAATGTTAGTAGGCAGGATCAGATGCATAATGTTAATCAGTATATTTTACGTGTCTACGTTTTTCCCCTCTTTGAAGCAATGCACTTGTTGCATTGGTTCAAAGAATAAATGATCTCGATACAAGCCAAAAAGAAAATATATTTAAAAACTTGCCCCACTGCTGCCCAGAGAGAGAAAACATGCCAATATATTACCCCCTCGAGAGATTGGACAAAAAATTCCAATTTTTTGGGTGATCTCGTGAAAAAAGAGGACAAAGTGCCCGATAGGTCCTAAAAGGCTCCAGGAGGCCAAAAACATGTCTAAACGCAATAAAAAGATGTAAAACGGGCCTCAACTGGACAAAAATGAGTTTGAGGGTCCAAAACCCTAGTAGGATAGCCAAATAGGGTGAAAAAACCCTAATTTTCAAGTTTAAAAGGGGCCTAAGGGGTCACTTTCAAGTCATTTTCACACACAGCCACCAACAACCTTGAGATTTGAGCTTTGACCTCCTAATGATATGGCACAATGACAGCTTCCCCTACACATTTTTGATCGAGTTCAGACATACCAGCGGCCACCCGACATTGGGGCATCGATAACTGGCCCTTACTTGAGCTTCGTTTCTCATTTTTTTGCCTTCATTCAATGCTTTCAAAGTCGGTCTTTCTACAGTGCCGCTATATAGTGCCGCTTAGAAATCAAACTACATTGCTTGGTGTCAAATAGCGTCATAGCGGTGCAGTTTGGAGTTTGAAAATAAACTCCAAACTATGACGTAGGCTCATGTCTGGCAAGGTGGTTTGCAAATTGCAATGTGGTGGTCCTACATTTGCTCAAAGTGTGCCACTGGAAGAAAAAGTGCACCGCGACGGTGCTATTTTGGTCTTTAATGCCCTACCATCGGAGTTTGAATAGAAATCAAACTATGGCGCCTTCACGGATTGCACCATTGGAGATTTTTTTCGAACGCTTAGCGAAGAATTTTTAAAAAAATTTAACATGGTGATTTTCCCTTATGCAAGACATGGCGAGGGAGCTCTACTCTCGAGAGCACAGGTCGCGGGACTTTTTTGACTATTTGCAGGACCTAAGCGACAGGGATCAGGATTGACTCCAGATCACGGGGTTATGGTATATCGCTTATGTAGCACCCATTCATACTCACTTAGGCATGTTGTCAGTGCTGGCCAAGAGATGGCACAACGAGACCTCTTTGTTTCATCTTCCCACTGGCGAGGCCACCGTCACCTTAGAGGACGTTTGGCATATTTTGAGATTGTCGATTCATGGTTGGCGAGTCATTTTTGACATGGATGAGGGGCGTGATGCCTTCCACAAAGTCCTCACCACAAAGGATATCATTTTTTACGAGGGGAAAATTGAGCTCGAGCGACACAGGATCCTGGCACCTCCCTTCCGCCTAGTTGTTGTAGCGGTCATTTCAGGTCTCGTTGCCCTTACTGGAGGAGGGTCCTCGACGAGATGTAGGTGTTCACATGGTGACCGTACCTTGGTCGGCTCAAATGGGCTGATGAGCAGTTGTTCTTTGCCCATCAGGACCATTATATGCAGGGGCGGGAGCACATGATGATTGAGAGATACCTACCCGGGTGCATGCAGTGTCAGTTGATGAGCCCCAGGATCACCATAATGATGACTACATATCCGTCTTCACCTACACCATGACACAGGTTTCATGGGGGAGGTATATTCCTACCTCGGAGGCCATGGAAATTTTCATGTAGTTGGTGGCTCAACCATGGGCCTACGATCAGAGGCCTGCAGATCCAGACATGACACAAACATACAGGGATTGGTTCCAACCTCCCCTACGATTGACCATTCTAGGAGAGGTCCCAGATCAATGAAGAGTTAGAGGCAGAGGGGGAGGACGATGATGGAGGGGTGAAGCACGACAGGATCAGCTAACCGAGCCCCTAGTTCAGCTAGGTCAAGGTGATGTACCGATGCCAGATCAGCAGCAGGTGCCACCAGGTGTAGCACCATGGGTTGAGGATCAACCTCAGGTATAGCCACAAGTGCAGCCAACAGGACAAGCAGATCCCTAGAATGCTTTGATTTCTCAACTGCAGGCCTAGGTGCAGACTGTGATAGGGGAGAGGGATCAAGCTCAAGCTAAGAGAGAGTAGATGAGGGTTGAGATGGATTAGGCCATTTAGCAGAGACAGGCTACAAAGTTACAGGCAGCCACAGAGCTAGGCCAGAGACAGCAGTTAGAGAGTATGAAAACCTCCCCATCCCAAGGTACAGTGTTCGTTTGGTCATACAGAGATGTCATCCGAGAGGCTGAGTACTATCAAAGGCATTATCATGAGGTCGTACATAGAGGAGGGCAGGTCCCAGAGTACTCGCAGCAGACTAGCTATAGACCAGTAGAGGGTCACGATGACAGGGGCGAGGGTAGCATACATGGGGATAGACATTGATCGAGATGCTACGATGCTTTTTGTGCCTTATGGGTTCCTTTTTAATAGCCCGATGGGCCTTTTGTACCGATTGACATACATGTACAGTGATTTGATTTATTTTGTACTATGACAGTAAGATGGTGATATATATGAGCCGATGATGATTTTGATATGATGTGATGTGGTGCCATCTATTTATGCATGTATGGATGATTTTATTTTTGTATGTTGTGCAATGATGTTATATGATGCTTTTATGATGCTATATGATGTATTTATGGATGTATTTATTTTTGATGATGTATGCATTGTGCAATGATTATCAGATCTATATTATGTCGACTTATGATATGCCAATGTATTTATGTGATGTGTAATGATGCAAAATGATATGATGATCTATTTATGTTGATGCAAATGGTGATGTGATATGCAATATGGATTGTAAAATGTAAAATGATATGGGAATAATTTATGTGGTATGCGCGAAATGATGTGGATTATGCTTATATATGAACGAATTATGGATGGATGTACGCTTTGTATGTAATTAATTTTGTATGTTCCTATTTATGCTTATGTATGATTATGCAATGAATGATTTATGATGCCATTTATGACATGAAATGGATGATGTAATGTGAATGTGATGATCGTGATATGATGCAAATGAGAAGGTTTTATGTAATGCAAATGAGATGGTTTTTTAAGATGCTTAGAATAACAAATATTGTTATCCTAAACATATTAAATGATAATGTAATGTATGTGATGCATTTAATATGATGCAATGATATATTAATGCAAAGTGGTATGATGATGCGTAATGTAATATGAACGTAATGTGTGCAATGGATTATCTTATAATGCTTATGTACCTATTATGTATGATTATGTAATAGGTGGTAATGTGAGATGGTTATGACATACAAATGAATGTTATGCGAGGATTTATGTGATAAATGCAATGTGATGAAAGAAATGGATGAAATGCAATGTAATAAAATGGATGCATTTTTATAGTATGGTGGAAATGCAATGCATATGTTCCCTATATGATATGTTGATGCAATATGCTAATGATTTGTGGATGCAAGATCGATGATGATGAGGATGATGATGGTGATGATCAACTGTCATAGTACTTTTGTTAGTGCAATGTGCAAGAAGAGAAGAAGTCATTTCAACAAGACACAAGATAATGAAAATGCAAATGATAATGATGATTATTTTCTTGCCAAGGAATTAAGGATTTTCAAAGGGCCAATTTCCTTATGTTTGACAACACATGTGGTACGATGCATCAAGGTATAGAAAAAAAAGATGGCGTGGTACCTAGTGTGATGGAATTTGACTTAACAAGCAGATAAGAGTATTCTTGTTTACACCTGACATACGGAAACTTTGCTAGGATGCACTTTAGAAGTTCAAAACACCTCAAACCAAAACACGAAAAGGTAAACCTATCAATGCAATAGTCAAAAAGTTTCCCAAAACCTCCTCCATACATACCTATCAAAGCAAGTATTCGCCAAGGTTATATTGCAAGAACATCCGACAAGCATAGCAGACAAAAAGATAATGATTGTTTCCCCATTCCTATTTCTCTAAATCTTCTTGTTCGGATATCATCGAGAAGTTCTTGGAATGAGCATAATAAGATAAGTCAACAAGATAAAGACAAAGTAAACAATCAAGCTGATGTTCTTCAATACCGCTAACCAAAAGATGTTATGTTTTCAAGGATAAGGACCAAAACTTATTGCCAAAAGATAATGCCCATTGTAGGAAGGATTCATCCTAGGACATGTTAGTGGATGGTGGCACGTCATTTCTTTTATCCAGAGTGTTCTTTCAAATGACTAATATGAGACCAATTGGATGATGAGTTACCGATACAAAGAATTGATCATCTTGCTTACGTTCTGACTTAGACCTAAGACTTGACGATTTGAGCTTTCACTTTCAACCTACTAGACATGTTTCTGATTATCTTACCAAAGATTGAGGATGATGATTGTTTATTAGGGATGATGTTATTGCGGGTGAAAGCGAGATGAGATAGATGGATTTTTTTTTCAAATATTATGTGAACAATAGACATTTATTCCTTATATATGAAATAGGGAAATTTGACTTGATTATTTTCAGTACATTGTGGAAGAACCCGTTCTATTTTTAACAATGAAAAAATGCTTGTAAAGTGATCATTTCACATGTAAAAAAGCTTGAGATATACAAACAGAGTAAATGACAATATTTGACTTTAAATATAACTGTTTAGTTTGAAACAAAATGTGTTGATGTAAACAGTGAGTATTCTTTTGAAATCAACTTTGTTTTGTTTAAAAGCTACCTTTATAGCTGTAAATAGCTTACTTTATAACAATTTAGTAGAAAAAATTACTTGTTTTGTTTATGTTGAAAATAAACAAGAATACAATCACAACACAGTGATTTACCTTGGAAAACCTCAAATCGAGGAAATACCAGTAATGAAGATCTTCATATTAACCCTCAGCCCTAACTAGGCTAAGCCTCGAGGCTTCAACTAGCCCCACACACAATGGAGTCACCAAGCCATTATATAGACTTCCATACATGCAAAACCATGGGCTCAAAACCATGATCTCCAAAACCATGGACCAATACAACTAGCACAAAACCATATGCTAATGACCACTAAAGGTTAATCCACTAACTCTAATCCAAGAACTAGTTTAACCCAATAATCTCTCTCCTTTAAACTTGGTCTTGGGGTTAGCACCAAACCCTCCTTCCACAAGCACCAAGTGCAATGCACTCTGTGTCATCAAGATCGACATCAAACCGGGAATCCACATGACTTGGAATGCATGACTAATGACTTGAGTTGCATGAAATATAATAGGTGATGCATTCAGTTAAGTGGGGATGATCAATCATGCATGATATTTGCATGAATGGTGGAGAAATATGTTTTAGTTAACAAATATTGACTTGGACCCACAATGGGCACCCAAGTTGGCATCTTGGAGTTAACACTTTTGCATGATAAGACATTTTATAAGGTTGAGTTAAGTGGGCCCATTCTTGGGTGCCAAATTTGAGGAGAAGCTTTCAAGATATCTTTGTAATCAACATTGAGTTAGGACTTCAGTTTGGGATGCCCAAATTGATGAAGGACTTGGTTTGACATTGTTTTTCACAGAAGAACTCTACTTGCAAAGAATAGGCGTAGGTTTTGTGAGATAAGCTTTGTGATTTGTAATTGTAAACTCTTTGGAGTTTACAAGATTCATTATTGTCTATTTATTGCAGCAAGTTGAAGAGATTTTTATTAGATTTTATTGCATGTTGTGAAGAAGAATTGTTGAAGGAAAAATAAGCATCTCAAGAAAGGATTGATAAAGAATTACTATAATCTTGTTCTAAGGTTAAATAATACAAGCATTATTGATTTTTGTGGTGGATTTTTTCCCCGAAAGGGTTTCTCCATGGTATATGTTGTGTCAATTCTATCTTCTGGTCTTATTCTTCTACAATCTTCTGTCTATTTCTACAAATGGTAAAATGAATCTAAATAGATTATCATCCACAAAGAAATTGTAACAAAGAACACTTAATTAGATCTATAGTATAATAGTTTTACAAGTTTAAAGCTACATAATTACCTCCATTTTTCAACATTTGGTATCAGAGCTAATGTTGGGGTAGAGTTTGGGACACCTTTCTCATAAAATTTTGAAGGTTTTTTGGCTGTAGTGGGATTTTTTACTATTGTGTTATTGCTGATTTTGGAAAATAAGTTTGTTACAATGAGTTCTAATTATTGTTTAGATATTGAAAGATTCAATGGATCTAATTATGAGATGTGGAAATTAAAAATGGAGGATCTCCTTGAAGAGGGAGATTAGTGGTTAGCTATTGGTAATGAGACAAAGTCACCTACAACGATGTCAAATGAGGATTGGGCTAAGATTGATAAGAAGGAAAAAGGGACCATAAGATTATGTCTTGTTGATGTTGTTCTCTTGAATGTTTCAGTTTAAACTACCGCATATAAGTTGTGGAAGAGAATAGGTAATATCTATCATACCAAAAGTCTTACAAATAAGTTGTATCTAAAAAGATAGTTGTATTCTTTAAAGATGAAAGATGATGATTTTGTTGCAAATCATTTGAATGTTTTTAATTTGATTCTAATTCGGTTAGCATCTATAGATGTAAAGCTAGAAGATGAAGATAAATTCATTTTGTTACTTTATTCTTTACCAAAGTCTTGGGAAAATCTAATTGTTGCTATCAGTGGTAGTGGTGTAGATCCTAAGATGGACAATACAGTTCCTACTCTCCAATCAAAGGAGATGTGGAAAAAGTATAAAAAGGAAATCCAAGATGCCTTGTTTGTAAAAGGTAGGCTTGAGAAAAGGGAACCTAAGGGAGACAAGGAAGGGAAGGGTAAGTCTGAAGGGCAGAGTAAGGTAAAGTGTTGGAACTGTGGGAAACTGGGACATGTGAAGAAGGATTGTAAGAACAAGAAAAAGAGTTTTGATTCTTCTACAAGGGAATTCTCGGATGATGGTAATCGTGAATTGATCATTTCATGTAAAAATTTTAGTGATGAATCTTTGCTTGATGTTAAAGAGTGATCTTCATGAAGAGGATGGTAGTCATGATGCCATATGTAGCTCATACCATGGTTTAGTGGGAGTTGTTGGAAGTGACGTGGATGCATCATTGGTAAGGTTATCTTCATGTGATTGGGGATATGTTTTTTTTCTTGGTTTAAATTGGTTGCTATTGTGCCATGCTTTACTCTTGATACACATTTATAGTTTGGAATGGTACTTGTTCTCTTGAGACTAGGATGTTTATGTATGTTATTATGCATGTGATCTCCTTGGAGGAGATGGTTAGATCATGTTGTCATGTTTATGTTCTTGATTCATGATTGGAGCTTTAACACTGATCTTATGTAGTTCTCTTATGTATTGGGTACATTAATAATTTGCTTGATTACTTCACGATAGTCCTATGTTGCATTTAGAGTTCGGCATGGATTCGTTGTTTACAGGTTCTCATGGATACATGGAGAAATAGGTGAGGCTTGAGTTCTCTTATGGTAAGAGATATATGTTGGAATGGTTACTTGTAAGAAAATATTTTTCAACAGTAAAGACCAAGAAGCCTACACCTTGGTTAGATTTGAGTTCAACACACTCAACAGTTTCACACGCCTCTAAAGAGGCAGTTTTGTTACAGAGACTTGGGAAAGGTATTGGTTTTAATTGCAAGTAAGTTAAAGTTGAATGTGATTGTCAGAGTGCTATTTGTTTAGCCAAAAATCCTATCTATCATGCTCGTACTAAACATGTTGATGTTCAATATCACTTTGTGCAAGAAATGGTTGATAGTGGGAAGGTATTAATTGAGAAAGTTAACACTTTGATTAATGTTGTAGGTTATCTTATGAAACCAGTTCCTACATATAAGTTCTCTTGGTTTTGAGTATTAATAATTTTCTTGAAGCTTCATGATTATGCAAGTTGCATTTGAATTTGGCATGGATTGATTAGTTGGTACAGGAAGGCCATTGGCCTTGAGTCCTATACTTGATTTATAATAATGGTTCCTTGTTTAGAATAATTACAATATATAATGTCAAGTGGGAGAATGTTGGGAATAGGATGCCATTTAATTGCAATCCTAAACATATTTCATGTATCTCCAAAGTCCTTGGAAAGTGTTCCCCAACACTAGGATTAGAAAGAGATTAAATTCGAATAAAATGAACATATAAATTGACATTTGTAATTAATTCTAAATGATAGGAACATGTGGGGATGCCCAAGAAGAGCTCCTACAAAATAGGAGCACATGGGGCACCCACATGGAAGGTGGAACTCACCTTGAGTTAAGTTAACTATTTGGAGAAAGATAACACTCCAATAGTGCATGTAAAGATCCTAGAAGTTAGGGATTGATGTTTGCATGCATGAAGTTTAGTTTAGTTCAGTTTGGCTATGGTTCAATTATCTTCAGTTGCATTAGTTAGTTTTAGTTCAATGCTAGTTGACTTCACTTGACTTGAAATGCATGACTAATGACTTGAGTTGTATGACAGATAATAGGTGATACATTCAATTAAGTGGGGATGATCAATCATGCATGATATTTGCATGAATGATGGAGAGATATGTTTCAGTTAATAGAGATTGACTTCGACCCACCTTGGGCACCCAAGTTGGCATCTTGGAGTTACACTTTTGTATGATAAGATAGTTTATAAGGCTGAGTTAAGTGGGCCCATTCTTGGGTTCCAAATTTGAGGAGAAGCTTACAAGATATCTTTGTAATCAATGTTGAGTTAGGACTTCAGTTTGGGACACCCAAATTGATGAAGGACTTGGTTTGATATTGTTTTTCACGGAAGAAATCTATTTGAAAAGAATAGGTGTAGGTTTTGTGAAATAAGCTTTGTGCTTTGTAATTGTAAAATCTTTGGAGTTTACAAGGCTCATTATTTTCTATTTATTGCAGCAAGTTAAAGAGAGTTTTATCAGATTTTATTGCAGGTTGTGAAGAAGAATTGTTGAAGGAAAAAGAAGCATCTCAAGCAAGGATTGATAAAGAATTATTGTAATCTTGTTCTAAGTTTAAATAACACAAGCACCATTGATTCTGGTGGTGGATTTTTTTCCCAAAAGGGTTTCTCCATGGTATATGTTGTGTCACTTCTATCTTCTGGTCTTATTCTTCTACAATCTTTGTCTATTTCTACAAATGGTAAAATGAATCTAAACAAATAATCATCCACAAAGAAATTCTAACAAAGAACACTTAATTAGATCTATAGTATAATATTTTTACAAGTTTAAAGCTACATAATTACCTCCATTTTTCAATAGTTTAAACAATGAATGTTCATATGTTAGCAACTTACTTTATAACTGTTTAGTAGGAAACAATACTTGTTATGTTTAAACAATGAATGTTCATATGTAAACAAATTACTTTATACCTATTTAGTAGGAAGCAATACTTGTTCTATTTAAACAATGAATGTTCATATGTAAACAACTTACTTTATAACTATTTCATAGGAAACAGTACTTGTTTTGTTTAAACAATGAATGTTCATATGCAAATAGCTTACTTTATAACTATTTAGTAGGAAATAGTACGTGTTATGTTTAAACAATGAATGCTCATATGTAAACAACCATGTTTGAATATCCCAGATGTACAAATGCAATAATAGTATGTGTGAAACTGTTAGTGTAGACTTGTTCTAACTCTTTAATTTTGAAAAAAGAAATGTCAAATGAAATACTATTTTAAGATTACAATCTGAATTATTGATTATTTTAAAATGTATGCATAAATTGTTGTTGGCAAGAGACATTGCACATGTTTTTTGGTGTTGTCATTGATGGAAACACTTGTCAGCTAGTCGATCCATGCATTGCAATTTTCTCATACCAGCAGACAAATTGAATATCAGTAGTTATTTGTTTATTTAGAACAAAGCATCTGGTAACTTCGTGTTCTTTGATTCATATGCAAATTTTCTATTATTATTTTATGCTATGGATCTTAGGGAGTATTTTTTGATGGATGATATGTGTTATCTGTAAATATTTGTGCCTTGTATCAATTTGGGTGGAAGTTAGAAGGTTCGGTGAACTAATTTTTTGTTCATCAGTATTTGGAAGCCAACTTGGTGAATATGGTGTGTTGCGAATATTTGAGGAGTATTGTTTAAGTATTTTTGTGTTTGAACATTTTAGTTTGGGTCCTCACTATATTGTGGCCAAATCTTGTGGATATGCTTTGAATATTATGGATGATTTGAGCCGACTGTTTGTGAATATTTTCTTATTTTGTTAAATCCGACATGTAGCGATTGAATTCTTAGTGGAAAATATATATAAGTGATCGAATATATCATTTTGGTGTGTGTTCGATGTGAGTTGATGTATGTTGTGCATGTAAATAGGTCAGTAGAGCGATTATGCATAGTTTCACTTGTGCATTAAGGATTTTTGGTATGAATTGAAGTAGAACAGAGCAAAAGAGCAGAATTAGTCAGAAGGTCCTAAATTCGATTGTTGAGCCTAACCGAAGCTGTAATCAAGCATTGGTGGATGCTACTTTATCAGTTGAAACTCTTTAGAAGTATTTGAAACTTTTGTAAGAAAGTTAGCCTTTCATTTTTTGAGTAGTGATCTCTAGGCAATGTTCTTGAATGCAAGTGCATTCTCATCTTGTAATCTTTTCTTTTGAGTATACTCAAAACAATATTGTGGATTAACCTCCACCGTGGTTTTTCCCCTAACAGGGTTTCCACGTAAAAAATCCTTGTGTTATGGTGTTGTGGTTGTTTGTCTTATGTGCATGTATTTTTATTTTGGTTGAATGTTATCAACATTTTAATGATCAAATTAATAAAGTTAAAAATTGCACAACACTGATTCACCCCCCTCTCAATGTTGCTTGATTCCAACAATTTTAACATAAGTAGGCACATATATGTATATGCACATAGAACTCGTCTATGTACATACACATACTTGTGACATACCTTCTTTTGTTTTTAGTACATTTTTAAAAGGAAAATGCTTAATATGATAAGTAGAAAATAGTCATAAGAATGATATGACTATTTTTTGAATTACTCTATGAATCATAAATCT
This sequence comes from Sequoia sempervirens, assembly GCA_007258455.2. Taxonomy (NCBI): domain Eukaryota; kingdom Viridiplantae; phylum Streptophyta; class Pinopsida; order Cupressales; family Cupressaceae; genus Sequoia; species Sequoia sempervirens. The sequence goes on from VDFB02353493.1 coordinate 115,328,465, forward strand.
AATTTTCTATTTAGAGTATAAATTAGTATTATGTCTCTTCTTTGAATACATTTGTGAAAGAATAATTTGAATACTTGAACACAATAGTGATACCTTAGTTGACTAGAGCACCTATGTGTAGTTGCTACTAGAGGGTAGATAGTTGTTATAGTAGAAAGTTACCTTTTGAGATGGGTTCCAAAATGGAGTTCAGAGAGTATAGGTTTGCTTTACCAGAACCTATTGTTTGTTGTTGTTGCAACACACATATTATGCTTGGCCAAGCAATATAGTTCATTATGTATGTATGAATGAACTCTGTGATTTCACTCTCTACCATTCCTAGCATAGATCTTGCACTTTCTTTTCTAACATATAGAAAGAAATTGCATGTTGATCTTTGTGCACACACCAGATTCCACCTTGCAGATTGCTCTCTTGCTAAAATTTGTGTAGGTTTAGGAATTCTTCAAGTTGGAAGAATATCGGGGAAGCGTAAGCTTTGTGGTTGGGTGGTAAAGCACTTCAACCATGTTCTCATCCATTAGTGGAGGTGAGCATTGAATAACCTTAGTTGTTCACCTGACTATTATAGTCTATGATGTAACTTAATGTAATTCATTCTTGTAGTTGATGTAATGTGTACAATGTAATGAATTTATGGCCTTAGGAGCCAAGTTAAACTTGAAATTGTAATTTGACTTTTGAAGTGAATATAAGAATCTTTGACTCACTTTAAATGGACATGTGTAGCTATGATTGACTTTAGCCACTAGTTATGTATTTTTAATTTCAAGTATATTCATCTGTCATTTACAATAATATTAATTAAGTAATAATTTTGAATGGGTTATTACAGGTCTTATGGTGATGGACATCACCATGAGACCACATTTCTTTGAGGCATTTTTTCAAATAGCTCATTTCCTTTTCTATGTTATTGCTTACTATTATGCTTTGATAGAATTTTTCCAAGCATCCATAGCATAGACAAGGAAGTGAACTATTTGAAAAAATACCTCAAAAAAATGTAGTCTCATGGAAGGACATGACAAGAAAATGCAATTGGTATCTGCTCCTAGTTATTAGTTATGCTATGTGAAGTAATTGCATCACTGCTTATGTTGAATTTCTAAAAAACTATATTGTAATTGAAATTTGATATCTATCAACATCTACTTGTTAGTTATGCAATGTGAAGTAATGCTTTGAGTTTGAAAGATGTGCAATGCAATGTAATCAATAATATGAATATAAACTACACAAATCTATTAAGTAAAATTCATTATTTAAACTCTTTATTCTATTACCTGAGTGAAGGTTTGAACTCCACCTTCACTAGGAAGTGTTGTCATTAAATCTTCAATATTAACCTATTCAACATCCAAAACCAGATATTAGAATACCATTTATATAACAATGTTATTTACATATAATATTTATAATTTTTTACTAGTTATATACCTCGGTAGTAGATGTTATGGAGTAATAAAGAGGTGGAGGGCTAGTGAAAACAGTATGAACACTATGACCTTGAAATTTCATTACAATCATTAAACTAAATTAGTTAATCTTGAATTTCAAAAATTAAATTTAATAAATTAAATTCAATGAACATGCTAACATTTAAAAGAGTATCAAGGCCAAAAGCATCATTCAAGATGGCATTTATCATCACCAACTAGCTAGTTGCATACATAGCCTACACACCAACCTTCTGAGTATCTATGGGGTCATATATAGGTGAACCCACAAGCCTGAAAAATATGGGGTGGAACCCTACCCCTCAAAGTCTCCCTCAACTCACATTGTACTATAGGACTCACACATTCTATGATACTCTAGGTTAGAGAACTAATACACTATAGAGTTACCACATCATCACTCTCCTTCACCACAAAAGGGATAACCATGTGCTCATAAGCTGGACTGGCAAGTGTTCATCTTGTTGACCGCTAAGGATCAAGATGTGCCCCTAGTCTATCCTATGTCGACCCAACACCTCTACCTTGGAAGTCTTGCATATCAAAATAGTTGGGGATTTTGTTGAGGATAAACTCGTAGTAGAGTTTCCTCAAAAAATATTATGGGACCTCGTTATTTTTGCATGGAGGATGATTAAAAACCATCCACCACCTCTACCAAAAATTTTCCTTTATCCCTTGGTGGTTGCAGCAATGGATAGGAAACATCTTGCTTGTAGGGTGAAGAGGTTGATTTGTTTGTGGGTCAGTGAATAGTGAAAATAAGTCAAATTTTGTAATTTTTTCATTTTTGACTTGTGTGTAGGATAGTTTATATGCATAAAAATCTTTGTACTCCCATCTTTTATCTTCCCAACCACTTAATTGCTTTATAATTGCATCTACATGTGTTAACATAGCTTGAACTGAATGTTCAAGCATGGTTCTTTGCGAGGTTGAACTTACAGGATCGTTCAACCTCTCAATTAACTCTTCAATTTATTTTTTGTTGTTTTCAATTTCCCCCATTAAATTTTGTTGAGTTCTAGGAGGATGTTGAGGAATTGTTGGAGGAGTTTGTTGTTGGATTTGGGGTTGTTCTTCATCATGTATTTTAGGTTGAGGTGAAGGAGGATTTTGAAGATTGGGAGGTTGATTTATATTTCGTATAAATTAAATAAATTTACATCAATAAACCTATTAAATCTACCTATCTAGAAACAAAATTGCAAAAAAAAAAAAAAAAAAAACTTACTCCTAGCACTTCTCTTGGTATGGCGGTGAGGTCATATGGATGACCCTAAATAAGCCCGAGTGCCCTTTTATGGGCCTTTTTTAAAAAATTGCATAACTTTTGCAAACGAAGGCCATTTTTCAAAAACAAAATATCGTCGAAAAGAGGATTCTCTCAACTTTTTAGTGGTATAGGTGTTTTGCAAATTTTTTACAATTTTGTGCCATTTTTTCTAGGTTGAAGCCAAATCTTCCATTTTCACCTCTGAGTTCATATCTTTTTGCTACAAACTCTGATTTTCCTCAAATTTGCGGCATCAAGAAGGTATTCAGGAGCACTTCAATTCTACTAATGCATTTTTTTATATAAATGAGTAAATATTAAATCAAAACTAATGTATTTTCAAGGGGATAAATTTATTTTGTTGATTACTTGTTTTGAATTGCACAATTTTTAGATAGCTAGATCAAAGAGATAACCTTTCATGCAAAATGTCACACTTTCTTAAAAAAATGCTACTAATGAATAAATAGATTTGATACTTCTTCCTATCTCAACAACACCTTATCCTTGTATCCACCCTAATTCTCATTAGTAGATAAAATACTATGCAACAATCATATAATGAATACCTTAAAAATTTTAAATAAATTAAAAATTATATGAAAAATAATACTTAACAAATACCATATTATACTTATTTTTTTAATATCAATTTAATATATTAATTATCTATTTATAATAATTTTTAAACAAATACATGTAAATACAACTTATTATACTAATAAATCATTAATCTTTAATGAAATAAATTATAATTTAAATTTAACAAACTAAATGCTATTGATACAACTTAATAATAAACCTATATTTGAAATCTATTTAAGAATTTAAACTAATCAAAAATTTAAATCATTTGAAACTGTTCATCTTTACAAACTTTTCCACTCAAACATTATTAAGTTTAATATTTTTTGTAAAGTTAATTATTTGGCAAGCAATTTGAACTTTAGAACAATGTGAATGATCAAAATGCATAAGCATTTTATTGTTTAATAAAATGTGAGCTATTTAATAATAATTAATGTGGTCATGTCATCTTTCACCATCGAAGAGCAAAGCTTAACTTACAACCCCACTATGCGGACCTCCAAAATTCTCATCATTGATTCAAATAATTGGAAAGAGTGGGATTACTTTTTTATTTTTTTAATATTGAAAAAGGAATAATACAAGGAAAAAGAAATCAAGAGACTTTGTATTTAATACATTCCCATTTATCTCAAGCAATTAAAGAGAGTTATTATCAGTTTTTATTGCAGGTTGTGAAGAAGATTTGTTGAAGGAAAAAGAAGCATCTCAAGAAAGGATTGGAATTACTATAATCTTATTCTGAGATTAAATAATACATTGATTCTTGGTGGAGTTTTTTCTAAAAAGGTCTTCTCTACAGTATATGTTGTGTAAATTCTTCTACAACCTTTTGTCTTCATTCCACAAATGGTAAAATGAATTAATCAAATTAATCACCCCCAAAAAATCTATAACAAAGAATACATATTTAGATCAGCAATCATAAAGTTTTACAAAGTATTAAGCTACATAAACACCTCAATTTTCAAGATTGTTTAACTTTTTTATTGAACACTATAATATCATGTTATTAACCAAAAGAATTTTCCTGCCACATCACCTTGCCACTTGTGCATCTAACAATTTAAAATAAAAATAAAAATTGAGCACCCAACCACATATCATGCACCTATTCGTCCACAATGTTCCTTATGGGCCCATTTTTGGGTCCGCCCACTAGTGGAGTAGTTCCACCTCCTTCACCAACACAAAAATCCATGCATTGGTTCAAACAAACATGTGGCTTGCGAGCACTTCGCCACCCCAAATGTTTATTTGTGAGCATTAATCCCATGTTGCCCCCTTCATTACCTCCACTGGGAAAATTTCCTTACACATCCCTCCATAGTTACTCGGCCTAACAAGCATGTAATTTAGAGATTAAGGTTCATTCAATGCTCCAAATTCTCACATATCCTGCTCATTGCCATTCCTTTTTCCTGAAGTCTATGTGGTGTTATGCACGCAAACATGTTTGGCTCTACATCAAAGAGGCTTCATTTCACAAAATATTTTTTATTGTTAAACCATGTTGCATATACCGTCAATTTGAAAAGTGTAATGAAGCAAATTTTAGCACAAAAAAACTTTTTTTGAAAAAGAAGTCTCTTCAATGCTACAACCTCAAATGATACTACAATTTTTTGTCCTATATTATGTAAATGTTGTTGCCAACATTATGCACATTCCTATATCATGTCTTTTTTATTGGTTTCCTCAAATGCTGATTTGGGTGTAATTAGCAATATAATGTACATGTTGTCAATGTAGTGCAATTTCTTGTAAATGTAAGTCTTCTTAATTATAGTGAAATTTTATTTATGGTGATTGCTTCAGTGGGCTGAAATGTGCAGCACACTTTGCATAACAATTACCTCTATACAACAAATTATGCATTAACAACCACAAACATATCACTTAAATGCACATATAGGCATGTACACAACACTAGCAACATCATTTACATGAGATATAATGTATTAACAACAACAACCTCTTATGTATAATATAATGGATTTGGTGATGGGTTAGTCTTGGCTCTTAGTTGTTCTCATGGCATCAGATCTATGAAAATATTGGCAGTGATGTAATGCAAGTGGTGATATTTAAGGGGAGTGTGGGTTATACTAATTTTATATTTTGGATGCATGTTTTCATGATACATACCATTAAAAAAAACTTGGATTGTATGTTTGTGGTATCAACTGGGCTTTGAATATTGCCTGACATGTAAGACTACAAATAATTATTTGTGTTTGCGACAAATACAAACCAATTATAAAAAAATTCATTTAATCAAGAGAAACTTTGATTGTATGTTGGTGGAAACAAGACATAAAGTGAGATAAATTTATTGAATAGTGTCTAAAATCAATTACATGTTGGAGTTCAGAAACATGTTTGGCTTTGCATTAGAGAGGCTTCATTTCACCAAATTATTTTTAGTACTAAACCATGTTGCATATATCGTCAATTTAAAAAGTATAATAAAACAAAGTTTAACACATAAATGCTTTTTGTGAAAAACATGTCTCTTCAAGGCTAGAACCTCAAATGAAACCACAATTTTTTATCCTATATTATGTAAATATTGTTGCCACCATTATGCACATTCCTATATGATGTATTTTTTGTTAAATGGATATGTTTATCGGTTTCCTCAAATGTTATCCCCTATTATTTTGGGTAATGCACCAAGCTTTTTGTTTTTGGGACAAATATAGACCAATTATTAAACACTTCACTTACTCAAGAACAACTTCGATTGTATGTCAACTAGTGGCAACTAGACATAAAGTGAGATAAATTCATTTAATCATGTCTAAAATCAATTATATCATAATGAAACAAACCCCCTAAGCGAAAGGTGAAAATAAATGTAAGCCATCAGGGTTTGGGGACTAGAAGTACCTCTTAACAAGTACCTCAATTGTAGAGAGAAAGTTGTACACTTTATTTGAAAAAAATTGTTTGGCTTACTAATGTTTATGTGAGTATTTATGAAATTATAAATAATTGATTATGTCATACCTAACATAGGTAAGTGCAAGAAGATTTTGGGGAAGGGGTCTTAAGTGGCCACCATTTTTTCTGAAATCAGGAAATACTGACCTTGGATGAGAAATTGAGCACAATTACACTCAAAATTTTAAGATGCAACAAAAACAATGTTTGTAGTGCTTCGAGCCTACTTTCTAAACTACAATTTATTTTTGAAAATGGTATAGATTAAGTGGTTCAAAAAAGAGAGCCACAAAACTGATGCAATGCAGGGGAAGCAAATTCTCAATCCACACTCAACTTGTCAATCATTTAACAAATTCTTGTCATCCTTACAATTTGGACTCTCTTTCCCTTTCTAAAACCTTGATTCACAACACCTAAAAGAGACTAAGGAAATATAATTATCTTGTTAAACTCTCAACCAACATTAAAAACACCAACTTGACTAACACCAACCCTTATATCCACTTATACAACTCAAATATGAGAAAACTCAAGATGGACTATCCCAACCAGTCTATTTAGGCTCCTAGTGACCTTTATATTTGTCAAAAAACTAAAGAAGAATCTCAAGAACTCTTGAAAAGATTAAAATTTCATAAAAACTCCCACAATATATCATCCTTCAAAGGATACCATGGCTCTTCCACATAGAAATTATCAACATTTTCATTTTCCTATCCTAATTAGGACTGTAACAACACTATCTTAATAGGACAATCATCATAAAGAATGAAATAAAAATTGTTTATTCAAAAAAAATTGAAATAAATGACTCAAATTACTTCCATACACCTTTACAAACATTAATACCTAATTAAGACTTCGCATCCATGAGCAATACTCCACAAAACTCACTATAAACTAGTTTTTACCAAACTAAGACAACTTTGTCTTCATAGGTCAAACAATAGAAAGGGACTCTAAACTTGTAACTTCCACAAACCCTAACAAGGATGGGTTATAAACAACATTAATAAAACTTTTACAATACTGCCACCCCAAACTAACACCCTTTACATCTTCAATCTCAAAAAATCTTCACTGTACAGGGTCAATTTTCTAGATTTTTCATGAATTATAGACCTAGGGCAATGTAAAAATGTGCCAAAACCTTATCCTCACCCTATGAAACTTTGGAATATCTAATAACACGCTCAAAATTCTCTATTCACCAATTTTGAAGGAGTTTCATTGGTTAAACTATGAGAAATGCAATTAAATGTGTTGACTGCTACCTTAGAAGAGGGTTTTGACTTGCTAGAACAAAAATGCCAATATCTTTCTCAATACTTAATAAATATAAATGAAATCAATTTAAAATTGAATTAGACTCATATTGAAATGAATTCCAATGGAGGAGGAGAGAATTTTTGCATGATAAATATCTGTACAATGTCCTGCAACACAAAAAATGTTGGTAAAATACAGAAAATTGTGTTTTTTCATTAAAATTCTTCTTCATGAATCAACTCCCAATCTTACTCGAATTGAATGAGGTTAAATCATGCCTTTATAAAGCCCATACAACACCTAAAACTATCTCTCTAACTACCTTGACATTTAATCTTCCTGTATTTGCAATTTGTTGCACTTTTTCAATTTTGCATTGACAACTTTACATCTTTTTGCAACTTTTTACATATCAACACAAATGACTCCAAAATACTTATGAATGACCTAAAGAAAAATTAAATAGGTCAATTATACCTTATTACAACATTAGATCATCATTTCTAATTCAAAAACTTGAAGTTGCCTCATGGAGGCATGATCATGTAAGGTGCTCTTGCACCAAAAACTTGGTGTTGTTTCTATAAAAAAAAACATAACATGTTTTATGGCTCCCTCAAAACCAGTTAACTTTTTTTTTTGGTATTTTAAAAATATCTTTAGTGAGAAATTAGCTAACAAAATGTAGTTTATGCCCAATTTTTCTAATATTTTTTTAATGAATATTTGATTCTTTTACTAATTTTCAAAGTGGGCACATCCTGAAAAAAATAATTTTAGTCGTGTTACCCGTATAAATTTTACATACATGAAATAAAAATTTAAGTATAAGTTAACATTTACATATGGAAATTTACTTTCTTATACTTTAAGTTATATTTCATGTATATAGTTTCAAGATGTTTGAGAGTGGTTTTGGATCTCTAGGAGTTCTAATTCAAATTCTAGTTTTTGGAAGATCTTACAATTTTTTAGACAACCAAATTTCAGTGATCAACATGTCAAATATTAGTAATCAGGAGGTCAAATTTTAGTAATCAGCAAGTTGTATCATCTTTCTCTCACTCTATCTCACTCATTGTTTATCCCTTATGCTCTAGAACTCTCTCTCACACTCTCTACTTCCCTCTATACTTCTATCTATCTCACCTCTCTCTCTCTCTCTCTCTCTCTCTCTCTCTCTCTCTCTCCCTCTCTCTCTCTCTCTCTCTCCCTCCTCCCTCCCCCTCCATTCCTCCTTCCTCCTTACCTCTTAATTTTCTATCTCCCCTCTCTCATCTCCTCTCTCTCCTTCCTCCCAGCCACCTCACCTCTACCCACTCTATCTAACCCATCTAACCCATCCTACCTATGTCTCCTCCCTCCTCTCTCTCTCTCTCTCTCAACCTCCACCCGCCTCCTTCTTCCTCTCTCTCTTCCTTCATCCCACCCACCTTCCCTCTCTACTTCTCTCTATATAACCTATACCTCTCTCCTATCTCTCACCCTCCCTTCCTCTCTCTCAATCTCTCCTCCTCCCTCCTCCCTCCCCTCTCGCTCTCATTCTCTCTATCACACTTATCTCTCCCTCTATCCCTCCCCTCCCTTTCTATTTCTTCATCTCTCCTCTCTATCTCTCTCTCCATCTCTCTCATCTCACCTCTCTCTCCCTCCCTACCTCTCCCTCTATCTCCTTCCCTATATACTTTCTCATCTCTCTCAATCTCTCCCTCCTCCCCACATTCCATCCCTCTCCTCCTCTCTCAATTCCCAACCTTCGTCCTTTTTGTGTTTCTCTCTCTCACACACACACCTCTCCCTCCCTCCTTTATCTCTAACTCTCCTTCCCTATCTACTCTCTATCTCATCATTCTCCCTCTCTCATTCTCCCTCTCTTTGTACTTCTTTATCCCTTATTCTCTATATACTTTGATCTCTCTATCTCTCTCCATCTCTCCCTTTCCCTCCTCCTTCCCTCTCACTCTCCCTCTCTCTCAATCTCCCTACCTTCCTCCTCTCTCTCCTTCCCTATATACATCTCTCTATCTCACCGATATCTCACATCCTCCCTCCTTACCTCTTTAATTCTCTCTACATACGCCACCTCTCTTACACACACACACACATCTCTCTTCCTTCCACCCACCTTCCCTCTCTCCTTCTCTCTATCTAACCTATCCCTCTTTGCCTCACTCTCTCTCGTCCTCCCTCCTCTCTCTTAATATCTCCACCTTCCTCCTTCCTCCTCTCTCCATCTCTCATTATCTTTATATCACTATATCACCTATCTCTCCCTATCTCTCTCTATCTATTTCTCTATTTATCCTTCCCTCCTCCCCCTTCTATATATCTCCTTCCCTATATATACTTATCTCTATCTCTTTCTTTCAATCTCTACATCTCCCTCCCTCCCTATCTCTCCCTCTCTCTCAATCTCCCAATCGTCCTCTCTCTCTCTCCATCTTTCTCTCACTCTCTTATTTCCTCTGTATTCCCTGTCTCACCATTCTCTCTTTTTCTACTTCTTCCTCACTATCTCTCCTTCCATATATAATTCTCTCTATATCCCTCTCTCCACCTCTACCTCTCTATTCCTCCTTCCCTCATCCCCCTCTCCCTCTCTCTCAATCTCCCCACCTTCCTCCTCTCTCTCTCTCCTATCTTTCCCCCTCACTCTCTCCTTCCCTCTCTAATATCTATCAAGCACCATTATCTCTCCCTCCCTCCCTCCTCTCTCTATCTCACCTAGGATTGGACTAACCTATCAAAATCTCTTTATGGGAATGATTATTTTATCATACCTTACTATTGAATGAAACCCTAGGATTGGAATAACCTATTTAGAACGAGAAGTTCATTTGATTTAAGAGAGCAACCTTAGGTTAAATTTTACCTATTGGGTTGGGATATGTATTGGACTACTCAATGACACCTATGGGTTGAGTAGTACATTTGGTCTTGATGGGAACATGTAGGGGCAGAGAAACCTATAACATTGGACTAGTCATTGACTAAGGACTCTATCCTAAGAATTGGAAGGGAATATTGAGATTGAGAGTCACCCATGTGAATGTGTAAATCACTTGAGCTTATGAAATTCTATATGGATGGAAACATAGGTGGGATACATGGTGAGTTAAATTAGCTACTTGGTTAATTACTTTACACTATTCAAAATGAAGTCATATGTTTGACAAGACTCTACTTTGACTAGCTCTTTTATTAAAAGGGATACACACTCTCAAAGGGAAACATCTATTGTTATGTCAGGACATCATAGAATTTTCACTTAGCATGAAATTTTGGAAATTTTTTGAGTAGAACACTGGGGTAGTTACTTGTGCTCAAATAGGATATACCAAACTTGGGACTCACGTATGTGAATAAGTGAATCCATGGAGCTAACGAGAAACGTATGTGCTTGGTAATTAGGTATGAAAATTAAATTTAATATCTTCTAGAGACCAACATGATTAAACAGGGATTAATACTCAAAATTAGTACCAATTCTTATCAGGAAAATTAGATTGAGTTGAAAGATGGATTACATCTTTGAAAATAATCCTAGGACAAAAGAAATCCACGGTATGGGTGTCCTAAGATAAATGGGATTTATCTCCACTAAAATACTAACCATTAATAAATGGGAATCAAAGGTGGTGTGAGATTGTAAAATGGGTTTTCACTTAGTCAAAGAATAGACTATTAATGGATATAAAAGGACCTAAGTACCTAAATTTTTTGAAAGATTCAAGAATGAAACAAGGAAATTAATTTCAGAGTTAGGACACTCGAATGACAAAGGGAATTATCAGATGAGAAACCACTATAATATGAGAAAAGATAGAGTAAGGTGTTACAAAGTATGTAGCAAGTTATTTTCTAGTATGCCAGTAAATGAAGACCATATGCCATCATTGGTAGGGCATGTATACACTCTTGCGATTCTAGGGAGAAAGTGGTAGAACACAAGATAGATCAATCTGTCTAAGTTAGTAAAAATGACATAATGTTTTAAGTGGACAGACTCATTAAAGTAACCAACACTATTTGAAAACTTGTTTTATAGCTTTTTAGTCATAAATAATATATTGTGAGGAGTAGTTGTTTAGTATTCCTGAGAAGGTTATTTTAGTTACATGAGCAAGCAATTAATGATAGGGTTGTGTAAACCATGATCATACTATGAGACATTCAATTGAACAAATTCTCAATATATCATTATAGACAATGGGAAAAAATGGTATACCAAATCTTGAATGATTTATAAACTTCTAACATTGAGGTTTAGACCATTACATGGAAAGGATGGTTGGAAAATCTATTAGGTTGAAATAGGCTTAGAAACAGGGTTAACCATAGACTTGATAGATTGTCAAAAAGGAGTAATAGATTGAAGAGATCGATGAAACTTTTTCAATACAAAGCTTAAGTATGAAGCAGCGTTGGAATTTGGTAGGTGTTCAAGAGTAATGTTATGCTCAAGATGGACAAGTAATCAAGAACAAGTACTTTATGGAAGGAAAATGGATGTGTGATGGAAAAACTCGATTTATGAGTTGTCTAACAATGTAAATACAAAAGGAGAAGGATGGGACCCACAATGTAGTGCACAATACATCGCTATTCCTTTTCTATTTGGATTATGCTAAGGATAAATTCATGGTCCAATGATTTCTAATCACTCTGTTTTAGGTGTCATGTACAACTACTATTGTATCTAGGATGTGTATATATGATAATGTAATAAAGCTCTTTGGGAGAGTATGTGTGACACATACAAGATTTCCCTATACGATAATGAGGGCACTCGAAGCAGGGTCCAAGGAGGACAAGGTTTCAAGGTGGGATGCTACATAGGATGAATGCTTATAAATCTTACGTATTTTCAAAATTCTAAGTAAAACTTTATTTTCTTGATATGTATGTTAAAGTGCTATAGATCATCAAAGACAATGATTCACAAGGGGGGAAGTATGTTACACCCCAATTGTGTAAGTACAAAAGGGAATACATAAGTGTACAAAGACACAACACAAGACATCCCCCCTTCCTTAATTCAATGTTGGATCCCCCCAAATTTTGACACTTTATATGTTTAGTGCATAAAAAAATCCAAATGGAATAAAAAGGGGACTTTATAATTTTAGTATGATATTATTTCCAATGAATTGAGAAAAAACCTATTAACTTTCAAAAAAATTGGCACTTAATTTTTTCAATCAACAATAAAAAAGACAATAATTTCAAATTTTACCTATGTTGCCTAATTATTGTACATAAAAAACTAAAAAATATATTTTTAAAAGGATTGTTTGATGTCATCAAAGCCCAAACTTAATTGAATAGTAACTCAAAAGTGAAAAAATTTGGTTTAATTTGATGGGTGTCACAACACAAAAAGACATAAAAATAGGAATTACATTCAAAGACCAAACTCACAGCCTCATGCCATAAAAAATACATGATGTCACATGTAAATACCAAATCCAAAGAAGCAAATAAAAACCATTACAACATGAAACAAACTCCAACAGTGGTTCAAATGGCTTGCAACAATAAAATCATTGGAGACTTGATTCCTTGTATGTATACCTTTTGGCCTACAAGAATGATGCCTACACAAAGGTCAATTCCCTTCTATTTGGAACATTCTTCTATTTTCAATGCTCGATAGATCAAGTATTCTCTTTCCCACAACCTTTTCTATTAAACTCTTTGTCTGCAAGGTCACATATTATCCTTCTCATTGAAGATTCATCCCTTTCTCTATAATGAAAATGCCTATAGGTGTTGCTTTTGAGGGAATCACTAGTAACAATAATGCAATTTTTGGTGAAATATCTTAAGTGTGGAATTAATAGTCACTTCTCAAAACAATGAATTAGATTTGCACGTGCATTAAAAAATTGAAGCCTCTAAATAGATCGCTCTACTAAGCTTTCACTAGTTTTTCAACCTTGCATTTTCCTTTTAATATGTGAAAACCACCTTAAAAATATGAAATAAGCCTCTCAATAAAACTTTCCCTACCATTCATTTTGGTTCAAACATGGGTTCACTCATTCAAATTCCTTTCACAAAAAAATAGTCTTCCAATAATGAAAAAATTGTGTTGCTTCCAAAAGAGATCACAAACTTTATCAATGAAGTTATGCCGATTAAGAAATATCATGACCTCTATCAATGATGGTTGTAGGCACTAAAAATTGTCCTATGCCTGCAATGACATTTTTCTAATAATTTTCATCTAACCTAATTGTTGACGATGATTTTACTCACAACAAACAAGGCGAATAAATTCTTCACAGACAAGACCACAAAGAGCCTATCCTTCTTGAAAGATATGGAACAAAGAAAACCTAAAGGGGAATTATGCTTTGACAAGAAAATATTGGATTTATTTCAATTTCAAGTCTTTGATAACTAGGTCATGATTGCACTAGGGTCGCTCTCGGGTACTAATGTGATATTTGTTGTTAATCTCAAAGGGACTACTATTTTGAATTAAATATTTTAGGCATTGGATTTTCAATTGAATCATAAAGTCAAGCATCATGAAATCGAAAGATTTGCAATAATATTTCATGAACATCACAAATTATTTGCTATCACTTAAATAGATTTAGCATTAAGCATTCAACAATTTTATGGAAAATAAAATATTTTCAATAAAATTTCATCCATTCATTCAAATTTTGGAAGTTTTTTAGGAATTTAAACATCTACTCTAAAATAAAGCATAAAAATATTGAAAATTGAAAGTTTCTCTCGGTTATTCTCCATGGATGCCCCAAAGAATCAATTAAAATAGAGCAAACTGCTTTATACTTCATCAGATTGCTTCACAACAAGATATAAAACAATGCAAGCTTTTAAAGAGAGGGGTTTCATTTCTGGACACTAAGTAGGTTTTGTATGCACCCTTAAATGACACAGCATACAATCTTGCTCAGTTGAACTAACAAAACCAACTACAAAAGATATTGAGATAGGTAACTATCTAATTAGCTTTGATATTAATCAATGTCTACGTGCATAAAAATTTTTATGCCAGAATGGTTCATAAAATAGGAAAAAAAGAAAAAAACTTAAAAGTTTATGCTCCTTTGACATCCACAAATTCTGAAATTAAAACAAAAAATGGGACCCTCTGGCCTTTTATAGAACACAAGGCTCGTATAGGATAAGACAAATACATGAGAGGAAATCTAAGGGATCAATCTCATCAAGGCACATGGAATGTAGTGACCAATAGGAGAATTGCAATTGAAGCCAATGGAAGTCAACTCCAATTACACATTGAAGCTCTTTGGGTGTTGATCTTTAATCATCTCTAGGATGATACTTCGAATCAAAATAGTGTGTAGAGACTTCCCATACATTCAAAATGAAAAAGTGGAATTTTTTCCCCCACACATTGCTTGGCTCCGGTTCTACCACTCTCGAGAATGGGCTTCCTCAAAGGTTGGTGCTTTTCATCTACCACATGTGAAATACCGGGATCTCCATCATTGTTGTGGATTCAAACTCCTCTGCCAATAGTATCCCATAATAAGCAAACCGAAATGAAAATGATTCTATCTACGATTCAAGTTTTCCTAACCGTCCATACCCGAACTTTGCATCACAATCCATATCTCCTACAATCACAAATTCCACACATTAAATCCCTTTAAAAGAAAGAAAACATTCATAACATCTCATGTAAATAAAACCATTATTCAAATGTTAATACAAAAATATTGTAATTGACACACTTTCTAGCATATCACAAATCCTCACATATATACCAGATTACCATAATCATTAGATAATCTTAAAATTTTAACATTTTCACTTCACATTACAACCCGGTACCCGGTATCCAGCTTTACCCACTAACTTTCTCGAACCTTGGTTATACTGGAACTCCATTTTATCGGACTCCATCGTACCAAACTCCATTATACGAGAATGAAGCCTTCCATTGAAACTCACATTACCTTTCACCTTTTCACATGTTTCTAGTACCTAGTACTCGGTGCCTAAAACACTTACATTATGAAGTACTTTTATTATAAAATATTTCTCTTTGCTCTTCACTCTCGGTGATCTTGCAATTTGCTAGCTCTTGCCATAAGAGTTATTTTCACTTGGGTTGTGAGACCACACAACACTAATTAAATGAACATTATCTAGAATTAGGATTAACCCCTTTCTTATAATTAAATAATTTTAATTATTTAATTATTTAACCTTCCTCTTAAGTAATTTAATTATTTGATTAATTAATCCTTAATTTCTTCTATAATTAAATAAATATGTTAATTTACTTAATTATTCATATGAGGATGAAAATAAGTAAATTTTATTAATTTATTTTTATTAAGACTTGTCATATTTCTCTCTTCCAATTAACTATTTCTTAACTCTTATTTTCCCTCTAGTCAACTCAATCTTCCATTATCAATTAGCTTAGTCTTTAATTTGGCACTTCAATCTTCCATCATCAACTACCTTAGTCTTAATTTAACATTTCAATCTTCCATCATCAACTAACTATTCCCTATTTTAGAAACCTCTTCAATCTTCATCAAGTTAACTAAGCATGAAGTTGAAAACTTCATGTGAACCATTATCTATTATTTTAATTCAGATATTTCATTTTATCCTTTCAAGAATTGAAATAGTAACTTTCCCATTCTCTCCTTTGATCTCATCCATCAATTTTTCTATCAAATCTTGATCGCCAATCAAGCCTACATCTTCTATAAATATAACCTTCATCCTCTTTCAAGGTAACCATGAACTTCAAAATCTCATCATCATTATCATCTTAAGCTTATCACACTTGTGCACATACAAATCTGAGACCAACACTATCAAGTTATAAAACAAAGTTGGAGAAGGAAAATGGAGGTAAAATGACATTGGCATAAGAAGGAATAATATTTGCTTGAGTTTTTATACTTCTTGCATTTTTTTTGGTACTTCATTTGTAGATTAGGATTGTTAGCATAAGTCTAATGTCTTTTGTGGTTGACTTATGATCTATATTTTTTTTCATGTTTTAGTTTTTGCATGCAATTTAATTCAATTCAATAGGGGCTTTCTATTACTAATTTGTCTATGTAGCTATCTTGGCTCTCATTTGGAGAATATTTAAAAACAAAAGACTACTAATATTGTTTGTTGCAAGACATTGAGAGAGAGTTAATCTTAAAACTATTAATAGGTTTGTTATAGGATGATGGAAAAAGACTTAATCAGAAAAACCTTGTGTGTCTTCAACTTTTAGATAGCTCACATTTAATTTCTATGGTTCAAGAATGTGTGTCTTATATGTCTTGTGCACTTGCATGTTTGTGTCATCCCAGGTTGTTGTCTATGTATCCTCTCCCCTTGTGCACTCCTATGATCTTAGGTGTAAGAGAAACACACAATGGCCACTTTTTATTTTCAATAGGAGGCATGCCTGGGTATTTCATCACCTCAAGGTTTGACCTCAACCATGCTTCTCATCGAGGCATAGAAAGGAGGGAGAGAGAAATTTGTACCTCAAGGAGTGGATAGAATCATTTGAATCCAAGTTGCATGACCCTTAGTTCGTTGAGACACATTTAGTGATGAGAGTGAAGGAGACCCCACCAATCTCAAGCTACTAAAAATGAGAAATTTTTTTCACGGTTGTCCCCCACTAAGAACTCTTGTTTTAAGAAACCTAGGAGCCTTTGAACATTGCTTAGTGTAGTGTAGGTTAAAATATCATGCCTAAAGCTACTCACCATGTATCCTCTTGAGTAGAGATATAAATTCTTGGGCTTGGATTTTTTATCCTCCCAAGAAAAGAGGAAAGGTAAGCATGTTGATGTGTTGGGCATCCAATACTAGACCTCTAGCTTTTTTCTCTCAAAAGACAGGTGTTTCACACCAATCTTGGGATATTAGCACTTTGTGTGGTGGGCCTACACTAAGTATACACACCTACCTGAATAATTAGGTTGTGCATGTTTACAATTGTGTTATACTAGTGATGTCATTGGCCTTTTTCGCCGAAAGCCTTCACTCCCTAGAGTCAAGAGTCAATAATCATTCTATTTTTTCAGTGTTTTCTATCTTAAAATTGAAAAACACAACACAAAAAACCACTTTAGAAAATCAATTTTTAGAAGACCAACTAGGATCACGCATCTATCATCTTCTCATGCATTTGCAATCCTATAGCACATTTGTAGCCTTTTGTAATGCAAATTCCTAGGAAAAAACCTAGACAAAAACCAAAGTGACACAATTTCCAAGTTCTGTAACACATTTTCTATTATGTCATGCATATTCCATTCTATAACACATCTGAACCTTTTTTTCATGTAATTTTCATATTGTATTCGAGGTTTTTTATAATGCATCTAAACCTTTCCCTAATGCATCTGCTTACACTAAGAAATTAGGTTTTATCCTTGGGAATCCAGACTTCAGACCTAATTAGCATAGTGACATGATACAAAGACTGAAGACTTATCATAATTTCCTAGTTTAGCATTACACTTTCCATATTTTCCACTTTTTTTTATCTTAGTTGTACCTTTAGATAAAAAAAAATCATCCAACATCATAGCCATCAAACTTTGCATTTAAAATTAGGAAACTAATCAAATCTTGATTAAACCATATCTATCCTTGGAATGGCTTGATCTTGTACTCTTTCATCATCCTATCCAAATTTGGTCCTCAAAATCATCATTCTAGTTTAGGTTTGACTTTTATCAACCATTTGTTGCATCTCATTTGTGTTTATGGTTTGTCCTTGATGACAAAATCACTTTTAGTTGGTTCTCTTTGATGATCAGTCTCAGTTTGGATCCTTATACTTTATTATGGCACTTCTTTGATGACATTGGCATTGGTTTACATTCAGATGGCTTCAGTTGGTTTTGATATTTTGCACTTATTCATGGACAACCTTATGTGTCTTCACAGTTGATTTAGTTTGTTGTGTACTGATGCCTCGAGTTCCATGTGCAGACAGGTGGCATTCACTGGATTACATTTTTCAGGTGTTTGTGTGGTTTAGTTCAAGGTGAAGGTTCATTTTTTTAAATGTGAAGGTATAAATTATCTGGTTCATATTATAACACTATAGTTGCATATATTCCTTCTCATGGTTTTCAACTTACTTGCTTCATTGGAAAATTCAGTCATTATCATATGATTGCACTATCAGATTTTGTTGCTATGATCTCTTTACATGAGTAAAATCATTTTAGTAACACATCATATTGGTATATGCGTCTACATTGCTGATGCACTTAAGGTTGATATCATTCTCATGATCTTCTATGCTTATACATATTTATTTGGCTCGAAGGTGATTAACTTTGGTGAGTTTTTTTTGATAAATGACTTTGATTAAAGTCATATGTTTTTATCAATTTACATAAAGTCTCTTTTGCACGAGTTTTGATCAGCTTCTAAAGGTATCTTGTCACATTTATCAGAGATGGTAATGAGCTTTTGGGCTTCATACTTAAATTTTTAACTTACAATGAGTTCGGGCCTCATTGCATTTGAAAATTGACTTTGGGTAAAGTCATCGACAGTCATCATTCTCCTTGTGCTTATGTCGGCACTATGAGTTTCTTTGTCAAAATAAAATTGAAGTCACTTTGTAAGTATTAAGTGCATGATTGAAAGGTAATAACTTGGTCGGCCTCCTTTGGACAACGAACTCAAACAATGTTTATATGGTTCATTATTAGTTTGTAATTTTATTATGGACTTCAAATCTCATTATTCTTTAGCAAAGTCATTGAATGTTTTGACTTTTGGAAAAAGAATAAGGCAAAACACGTTTTCATTATGCTATCTCTTTGCAAGGGTATGAAACCCTAATCAGCGCTTCCCTAGAGAAAGTCTATTTGCTATGTTCTTCTTTGAGTTCTTTGTTGTTAATCTTTTTCCCAGCTGGCTATAACGTCTCTGTCAGGAAGAAATCACCAAGTGTTTTTGTTATGAAGAATGTGGCTATGAATGGAGTCATTGGATTTGTAGACTTGACTAGTATTCATGTGTTTCATGTTGCACATACTGGTAACACTTTCATCATTTGATATGATAGTCATTGATTTTGCATGAATCATGAAAAAAAAAAGGGGCTCTTAATTAACTTTGTCAAAAATATATTCCTGATTGCATTATGGGTATTTGGAAAATGTTGTTTATTCTTGGCATTCGGTGGTGATAAGTTTTTTGTCTTTGCTATGAAGTTTTATTATCACCATTTTTAGAACTGCTCTTTGCATCTCAATTACTAATGTGGCAAATGATGCCCTGATAGAGTATTGTTATTCATGCATTAGAGGTTATGATTTACAGTGGTGGGCAGTCGTGCTTTTTAAGTTTTTTTTGGCAGTTTCATTGTGAAATGATCTCATATGTTTCAGATTATGGGTATTTTTTGTCTTTGAGATTCTATCAATTATACTTTGTATTCTCCTTATTCATTGTAGAATTTTTTGTTTTCTGATCATGGTTTTTCATAAATTCAAGTTTGAAATTCAGGGTTTTCTGGAACAATCGAATGGGCATTTGGGTTATCAAAAATTAGTTTCTAAATGATATTTGTGCTCATTAAAAGTTATTTTCTATAGTGTTGAGGACACTCTTAGCTGGGTGAAACGGCTCTTGTATTGGCAAATTAATTTCACTTTGACTAATAATCTTGTTGGGTACAAGATGAAGATTTCAATTGTAAAAAGCTTTGTTAACTTCAGTCAAAATCTTTTCAGTTTGGTTGTTCAGTCGTTACTCCTGAACATAGTTACTTATCTGGAATTTAAATCAAAAAGATTTATCTTTACTCTATGCTCCTTTGACCACGAAATTCATTGAAGTCTTGATACCTAAAAAGATGTATAAATAGAAGCAGAAAACTCTTTTCTGTGCTATTGTTGTAATTCTGAGATTATCATTCCTTGGTTGTATGAAAATGTATGGATAAACTTTGCAATAAAATATGAATAACAAGAGGCAGAGACATTGTAAATTTCTTCTCTATATAGTTTTTTAAGGATTCAATTATTGAATCCTTAGGGTGTTATGTAGACGAGAAAACAGAGAAATATGTGCTTAACTAAAAATAGAGAAATCCTCTGAGTTATTATTGTTGTTCAAAACATAATTTGAGGGGTTGGTGCTCCTTGAGTGGGTGCTCAAAAATCAGCCCATAAGGCATTGTGAACAGTTGATTAAAAGATTAAGCCTGGAAGGAATTTTGGGAGTGGTTTTTATACCCCAGGAGGGTTTTCCACTTGGAAAAATCTTGTGTCTCTTGTACTTCTATAATCTCACTGCTTTACTGAGTTGTTTACTGCTTTGTTCATTGATTGCTTATTACATTTCTCAATTTTGGTTCTGAATTATTACATTCAACTTATGAATGCATTAATCATTTTAATATTGAGATAAAATCTGAGCTATGGTTTTTTTTTATGCAAATTGTTCAAATCTGTTATGACACTGATTCACCCCCTTCTCAGTGTCATTTTCACTCCAACAATTGATATCAGAGCATAGGGTCCTCTGATAGGTTTTAATCACTGTGGATTGATCTTGCTCTTGGAGTTTGTTTTTAATGGCACATTCTCAAGACAGTGCCTCTGTAACCAGAGCTCCATTATTTGATGGAATAGATTATGTGTTCTGGAAAATCATAATGGAAGCTTTTCTTATTTCTTTTGATGTTGATGTTTGGAGCATTGTGTAAAATGATTACAATGTACCAGCCTCTATTCCCACTGATCCCTCTGAAAAAAAGAAATATGAAACAAATTCCAGAGCTAAGCATGCCATCTTGTGTGGTTTAACTAAAGATGTGTTCATTAAAGTCATGCATTGCAAATCTGCTCATGAAATCTGGGAAAAAACTTGAAACTATATATCAAGGGAATGAGAAATTCAAACTGTCAAAAATCATTACACTCAAACACCACTTTGAGGAGATGAAAATGAAGGATGATGAAAAAGTGGTTGAATACTTCCTAAGAGTTGATGAAGTTGTCAATGCAATGAAAGGTCTAGGTCAAGAGGTTAATGAATTTGATGTGGTCACAAAGGTTGTTAGAACCTTACCATCCAAATTTGAATCTAAGGTTTCAGCCTTAGAAGAAAAGAAACACTTTGATAAGCTTACCTTAGACAGCCTGCAAGGAATACTTACTGCCTATGAAATGAGAGCTAGCAAAAACAATTCAACAGGAAAAGAAACTGCCTTTAACACTGAAAAGAAAGAAAAAGTTGGAGTCATTGAATTAGAGTTGTCTGATTCTAAAGAATCTCATTTTGTTAGAAGACTTAAAAAGGGATCAGGAAAATATAAGGGAAAACTTCCCTTTAAATGTTTTAACTGTGGAAAAATAAGTCACTTTGCTGTAAAGTGTCCCTATGATGATCAAATATGTGACAACGAGACAACTGAAAAATAGCCTAAGAAGAAGGCCTTCAAACCTAAACAAAACTTCAATTTCAAAAAGAAGAAAAGTCTGTTTAGTAAGGATGAATCTGATATTGAGTCTGAAGATTCATCAGTTGAAGAAGATGAAACTTTGTTCATGGCTAAAACTACTCAGCAAAATGATTCAAACACCATTGACATTGAAGAAGGTGAGGTAGATCTTGAAAGTGAGTTGAAATGTGCTTTAAAAGAGGTCAGAAAACTCAAAAAACAAGTTCTTGCTCAAGAACATAAACCAGATCATGAAATGGTCTCTTTGAAAACTCAACTTGAAGAAGCTAAAAGAGTTGAAGACTGTCTTCGAGAGACTGTAAGCTACAAAGATCAAGAAATTCAAAAACTGGAAAAAGAAGTAGTTTGTCTTAGGAAGGAAATTGAAAACTATGAAAGCACTCTAAAACTGAATGAGATGCTTAGCAAGCAGAAGATGTATAAAGATAAAACTGGTGTTGGTTTTGAAAAGGGTGAATGCTCAATTGACAATGCAAAACAAAACCCTTCTTCTGAAGTCAAAGGTTCAGGTTCAAATCACTCAGAATTTGGTAAGGATCATGTTCAATTTTTAAGAGGTAATAGATCTTCATACAGAGTCAATCCTTTCTTCTATGGTTATTGTTTTTTCTGCAAAAAAATTGGCCATAAGGTGAGCACTTGCAGGCTTATGAATCCTAGAATACCCAGGTTTGGTCTTAGGAAACACTATGGTTTTGTTAGACAAATTATATGTTTTAAATGCAATGCTTTGGGACATTCTGTCAAACAGTGCAAAACTGATCTGCAATCTAAACAGCAGAAAATTAAAAAGGTTTGGAAACCTAAGACTGTTAACAACATTGAGCAAACTATGTTGGTTCAAACTGATTTTCATTCCAAGAAAAAGGACTTATGGGTCCTGGACAGTGGATGTTTTAACCATATGACTAACGACAAGGATAAGTTTATAAATCTTGAAGATTATGTAGGTGGATATGTTAAGTTTGGTGATAACTCTGGTATTCAAATTAAAGGTAGAGGTTCACTTCTTATAAATGAAGACACTCCTATCTATAATGTGTACTATGTGGAAGGTCTCAAGCACAATCTTCTAAGTGTTAGTCAAATCTATGATAGTGGTTATCATGTTCTTTTCACTTTGCAGGGATGTGAGATTAAGAACAAGCTAGGAAAGGCTGTTGCAGCTGGAAGGAGGACAAAAGGAAATGTGTACAATCTTCTTGACACATCAAGCAATGACAATAATCAAGGTATGTGTTTAATGGGCCAAATTGAAGAGAGTTGGTTATGGCATAAAAGATTAGGACACATAAACTTTGAAAATCTCATTAGAATTAGTAAAAATTAGAATGTTAGAGGTTTACCAGTTCTTAGCAAGCTAGAAAACTCTGTGTGCAAAGAATGTTTAAGTGGTAAACAAACTAAAATCAGCTTCAAAACAAAAGAAAATTCTTCTTTGAAACCTTTACAGCTTGTGCATACTAATTTATGTGGACAAACAGAACAAGGTCTATTAATGGTGAAAAGTACTTTATGTTGTTTGTGGATAATTATACTAGAATGGTTTGGGTCACATTTCTTAAGCACAAATCAAAAGCCTTTGAAAGGTTTAAAATCCTTCGTAAATTGGTTGAGAAGGAATCTGATTTGAAACTTAAATGTCTGCGATCTGACAAAGGAGGTGAGTTCACCTCTCAAGAGTTTATTGATTACTATGAACAACACGACATTAAAAGATAGTATGTTGCAACAAAAACACCTCAACAAAATGGGGTAGTTGAACATAAGAATAGAACTGTAAAAGAAATGGCTAGAACCATGCTAGATGAAGCTAAATTGTCTGAAATGTATTGGAAAGAAGTTGTTCATACAACTATATACATTTTGAATAGAGTGCAGCTTAGGGTGAAATCTAAACACACTCCTTATGAACTTTGGTATGGAAAAATTGCTTCTGTCAAATACTTTAAAATTTTTGGAAGTAAGTGTTTTATCAAGAAGGATGATGATAACCTTGGCAGCTTTCAATCAAAGTGCGATGAGGGTATCTTTTTGGGATATTCAACTCACAGCAAAGCTTATAAATGTCTTAACATAAGGCTTAACAAGATTGTTGAAGTTGTGAATGTAAAGTTTGATGAAATATTACATTTAGATGCTGACACCTTGTAGGATAATGAGGAAGAACGACTTGAACTTGAATCAAATTCAGAAGAAGCTAAAACAACAAAGTCTATTGCTGAATCAACAAGCCCTAAAAATGAAAAAGCAAGTCCTGAAAAGGTTGCATCAAATGCTTCTTCTAAAACTCTAGCTAAATATCACCCCAAAGATCAGATTATTGGGGATAAAAATGCAGGAGTTCAAACTAGAAGAAAGGCTACAGAATCTGATGAAAAGGCACAAATAGCTTTTTGTCTAGTTACTCAGTTTGAGCCTAAAATTTTTAATGAAGCTGTCATAGACTCATGTTGGCGTAATGCTATGCAGGAAGAAATTGATCAAATTGAGAAAAATCAGACTTGGAATTAGTCCCAAGACTAGATGACAAGAATGTCATTGGAGGCAAATGGATTTACAGAAATAAGCTTGATGAAAATGGCAATGTTGTTCACAATAAAGCACAATTTGTCTACAAAGGCTATGCTCAACAAGAAGGTATTGACTTTGGTGAAACCTTTGCACCTATTGGTAGACTAGAATCTATCAGAATATTCTTGGCTTATTCTATTTACAAAAACTTTACTGTTTATCAAATGGATGTCAAAACTGCTTTTTTGAATGGCTATTTAGATGAAGAGGTCTATGTTGAATAGCCTGAAGGATTTATATGCAAAGATAAGCCTAACCATGTTTTCAGGTTGAAAAAGGATCTCTATGGCTTAAAACAAGCACCCAGAGTTTGGTACTCTAGGCTAGACAGTCATTTAATTTCTAATGGCTTTGTTAGAGGAGGTGTAGACAGTAATCTTTATGTTAAAACTGAAGGTTCTAATATTTTGGTTGTTGAAATTTACATTGATGGCACTATCTTTGGCTGAAATAATGTTACTTTGAGTAAGAAGTTCTCTCAGCTAATGGAATCTGAGTTTGAAATGTCAATTTTAGGAGAATTGAATTTCTTTCTGGGTCTTCAAATCTCTCAATGTGAGAATGGAATATTTATTTCTCAAACCAATTATGCTAGAGAGATGCTTAAGAAATTTAAAATGGATGAATGCCATCTTGTTAGCACCCCAATGGCTACTGGATGAAAACTTACTAAAATTGATGATTCTCCTGATTCAAATCAAATGGAATATAGATCAATGATCGGCAGTCTTTTATATTTAACTGCCTCTAGACCTGACATTATGCAGGCAGTTTGCACAACTACACGTTTTCAGGCATCACCTAAAGAATCTCATGTTACTGTTGTTAAATAGATCTTTAAATACATTCAGGGCATTCTTGATTATGGTCTTTGGTATCCTAGAAGCAATGATTTTTCTTTAATTGCTTATACTGATGCTGACTGGGCTAGTTGCTTGGATGATAGGAAAAGCACTAGTGGTGCTACATTCTTTCTTGGTGATCGTTTAGTGGCATGGAATAGCAAGAAACAAAAATCTATTTCTCTCTCTACTGCTGAAGTAGAATACATTGTTGCCACTTCATGTTGTACTCAAGTTCTTTGGATGAGTCAAACTCTATCTGATATGGGTATAGAAGTTCCTAAACCTGTTTCTATTCTTTGTGATAACACTAGTGTGATAAATATATCAAAAAATCTTGTTATGCACTCTCGCACTAAACATATTGCTATCAAGTTTCACTTTATTCGAGAAAAGGTACTAGCTAATGATGTCTGCTTATAGTTTGTTGGTTCACAAGATCATGTGGCTAACATTTTTACTAAGCCCTTAGCAAAAGAGTTATTTGAAAGGATGAGACTTTGATTGGGAGTTATCTCTCAATCGTTACTTCACTAATTCACCAAGCTTCAGCTTAGGGGGAGCATGTTATATGTTTTGATTCAATTACAGCTCTCCTACAATCTTGGTTGTTGCACTGTTACTCTTTTTGCAGCTATTTCTCATGATATTTTGGTCGGCTTCTTAGTTGTGTTTCATGGCAATGCACATTCTTCTCTTCTATCCTTTGTCATTGAGGCAAAAAGGGGGAGAGTCATTTGTGTTTTTCCATCAAGGACAAAGGGGGACTTTTTTGGATCTCATTTGTGTTTATGGTTTGTCCTTGATGACAAAATCACTTTCAGTTGGTTCTCTTTGATGATCAATCTCAGTTTGGATCCTTATGCTTTATTATTGCACTTCTTTGATGACATTAGCATTGGTTTTCATTCAGATGGCTTCAGTTGGTTTTGATATTCTGCACTTATTCATGGACAACCTTATGTGTCTTCACAGTTGATTTAGTTTGTTGTGTCCTGATGCCTCGAGTTCCATGTGCAGACAAGTGGCATTCACTAGATTACATTTTCAGGTGTTTGTGTGGTTCAGTTCAAGGTGAAGGTTCATTTTTTAAAATGTGAAGGTATAAATTATCTAGTTCATATTATAACACTATAGTTGCATATATTCCTTCACATGGTTTTTAGCTTACTTGCTTCATTCGCAAATTCAGTCATTATCATATGATTGCACTATCAGATTTCGTTGCTATGATCTCTTTACATGAGTAAAATCATTTTAGTAACACATCATATTGGTATATGCATCTACATTGCTTAATCTACTTAAGGTTGATATCATTCTCATGATCTTCCGTGTTTATACATATTTATTTGGCTCGAAGGTGATTAACTTTGGTGAGTTTGTTTTGATAAATGACTTTGATTAAAGTCATATGTTTTTATCAATTTACATAAAGTCTCTTTTGCACGAGTTTTGATCAGCTTCTAAAGGTATCTTGTCACATTTATCAGAGATGGTAATGAGATTTTGGGCTTCATACTTAAATGTTTAACTTACAATGAGTTCGGGCCTCATTGCATTTGAAAATTGACTTTGGGTAAAGTCATCGATAGTCATCATTTTCCTTGTGCTTATGTCGGCATTGAGTTTCTTTGTCAAAATAAAATTGAAAGTCACTTTGTAAGTATTAAGTGCATGATTGAAAGGTAATAACTTGGTTGGCCTCCTTTGGACAGTGAACTCAAACAACGTTTGTGTGGTTCATTATTAGTTTTTGATTTTATTATGGACTTCAAATCTCATTATTCTTTAGCAAAGTCATCGAATGTTTTGACTTTTGGAAAAAGAATAAGGAAAAACACATTTTCATTATGCTATCTCTTTGCAAGGGTATGGAACCCTAATCAGCGCCACCCTGGAGAAAGTCTATCTACTGTATTCTTCTTTGAATTCTTTGTTGTTAATCTTTTTCCCAGCTGGCTATAACGTCTCTGTCATGAAGAAATCACCAAGTGTTTTTGTTATGAAGAATGTGGCTATGAATGGAGTCATTGGAGTTGCAGACTTGACTGGTATTTATGTGTTTCATGCTGCACATACTAGTAACACTTTCATCATTTGATATGATAGTCATTGATTTTGCACAAATCATGAAAAAAAAAATGGACTCTTAATTAACTTTGTCAGAAATATATTCATGATTGCATTATGGGTATTTGGAAAATGTTGTTTATTCTTGGCATTCGGTGGTGATAAGTTTTTTGTCTTTGCTATGAAGTTTTATTATCACCATTTTTAGAACTGCTCTCTGCATCTTAGTTACTAATGTGGCAAATGATGCCCTGACAGAGTATTGTTATTCATGCATTAGAGGTTATGATTTACAGTGGTGGGCAGTTGTTCTTTTTAAGTTTTTTTGGCAGTTTGATTGTGAAATGATCTCATACATTTCATATTGTGGGTATTTTTTTTCTTTGATATTCTATCAGTTATACTTTGTATTCTCATTATTCATTACAGAATTTGTTGTTTTCTGATCATGGTTTTTCAGAAATTCAAGTTTGAAATTCAAGGTTTTCTGGAACAATCGAATGGGCATTTGGGTTACCAAAAATTAGTTTCTAAATGATATTTGTGCTCATTAAAAGTTATTTTCTGCAGTGTTGAGGATGCTCTTAGCTGGGTGAAATGGCTCTTGTATTGGAAAATTAATTTCACTTTGACTAATAATCTTGCTAGGTACAAGATTAAGATTTCAATTGTAAAAAGCTTTGTTAACTTCAATCAAAATCTTTTCAACTTGGTTGTTTAGCCATTACTCCTGAAGACAGTTACTTATCTGGCATTTAAATCAAAAAGAGTTATCTTTACTCTATGCTCCTTTGACCACAAAATTCGTTGAAGTCTTGATACCTAAAAAGATGTATAAATAGAAGTAGAAAACTCTTTTATGTGTTGTTGTTGTAATTCTGAGATTATCATTCCTTGGCTGTATGAAAATGTATGGATAAACTCTGCAATAAAATTTGAATAACAAGAGGTAGGGACATTGTAAATTTCGTCTCTATATAGTATTTTAAGGATTCAATTATTGAATCCTTAGGGTATTCTGTAGAAGAGAAAACAGAGAAATATTTGCTTAACTAAAAACAGAGAAATCCTCTGAGTTATTATTGTTGTTCAAAACATAATTTGAGGGGTTGGTACTCCTTGAGATAGATATCTCTAAATGAGGGATTGGTGCTCCTTGAGTGAGTGCTCAAAAATTAGCCTATAAGGCATTGTGTACAGTTGATTAAAAGATTAAGCCTGGAAGGCGTTTCAGGAGTGGTTTTTATACCCCAAGAGGGTTTTCCACTTAGCAAAATCTTGTGTCTCTTGTACTTCTGTAATCTCACTACTTTACTGAGTTGTTTACTTCTTTGTTCATTGATTGCTTATTACATTTCTCAATTATAGTTCTAAATGATTACATTCAACTTATGAATGCATTAATCATTTTAATATTGAGATAAAATTTGAGCTATGGTTTATTTTTATGCAAATTTTTCAAATCTGTTATGACATTGATTCACCCCCCCTCTCAATGTCATTTTCACTCCAACACCATCATCTCCATCTTTTTCCTTTTCAAGTCTAGACATTTCCTTTTATTACCTTGTTCTATCATCATTTGTTAAGTATCCTTTAAAATTAAAAAAAAAGTACAAAAAACATGGCATAAGTTCATTTTCAACCATCCTTTTAAGCTTAGAAATCCAAAAACATTACATCATTCAACATAGGTGCATGCTTTCTTAAACATACAAAAAAAAAATCATTATAAAAATCCAAAAATAACATCTTTTAGCATATCAGGTCTTATATGGTCAAAACAAGGTTGCAAAGAAAGAAAAAACAAATGGATCCTACATTTGTCCCTACTTTGGATCCCATTAACACATTGCAATTTCATGAGACATCCTCAAGTTCACAACCAACACCCAACCAAGATATGCCTTACCTCCTGGTAATCATGAGTTTGACTTATGCTAAAAAAGGTTTTACGTAGGAGCAACTCGACGAGGCCTCATAAGGTCCTAAGTTTTTGTATATAGTGGAGGAACTCTTGGTCCAATATCCCACTAGATATCTCTTAAAGCTTGCACAAAAGGGAGCTAGGCTTCTTGTGGATTTTGATGTTTCTATCATAATGAAACAAACGCTTAATATGACTTGCCAAGACCAAGGTTCCATTAACATGACACCCCCATCAAACTATCTTAGTTCATAATAGTTGAGAACAAGTATGCCACTTGGAAGGACATCTCATAACATAACAAGTGTGAACATACCTATGACTCTGAAATTTGATAAAGAAATATACAAACCCAGTTTACTACATGTCATCACATCCCCAAATGACAACACAATCAATTAATACAATACCGATGACTCAAAACATCATTAATCAAAATCAACCCATCCAAAATCAAAGTTCAAACACTTCACTTCCCATGTCATGTGAACATTACCAATGCTTCACAATACACAAATTCAAATACCATCACACCTCCAAATATGTCATTTCCCTAAAATATTACAACAAGCAATGAAAATGTCAACACATACATACCCACAACCTAAACTCAAACATTTATCAAATTAAACCAAAACTTAAATCAACCTCCACCACAACAACAATGTGCCTCTTCTCAACACATACCACCTAATCCAACCCAAGATTCACATCCCACTTCAGTCAAACCATGCAACCAATGCCACAACATCACCATTTGCACGCATTCAACCAAAAAATCCCAACTTCTAATCTAATGTCAAACTATCATAACATAACCCTGGTCATAGATCCTATATAGAGCCAAACATATAATACATAAATAAGCATTGCTCCTACGTCACCATCACCAATAGAGAAATTGGCTCAACATTTACAAATCCTACAAAAATATATCACAAGCATGCAGGTTACTATTTCACCAAAAAGACATACACAAGAGAGGACATATGTCCTTACCCCTTTGACAGGAGTATATACATGCCACCTTTCCTTGAAAACTTGAAGTACCAAAAATTGATAAATATAAGGGGAAAGGAGATCCTATAGAGCATGTCAGTGAATTTTACATAGCCTATCTAGATCTCACCTACAATCACACATACCTAATTTTCCTTTTCCCACATAGTCTTTGAGGATAAGCTATGGAATGGTTCACTCATTTACCTCTTAGTATAAGGAATTGGAATGAATTAGCAGATAAATTGATTACACGTTACTCCTATAACATTGAGCATGAGATATCCAAAATAAACTTATGTAACACCCAAAAAAAGAGGGAGAATATTTTGCTTCATTCTTACAAAGATGGGGAAATCCTGCAAGTAAATGTCCTTGTCATATACTAGAAAATCAAATGGTTTTTTTTTGCAAAAAACCTTAATTCATAGTTTATATTTCATCTTCGAGTCCATTGACCCAATACATTTGATGAATTCATTGAGAATGGTATCTCTATTGAGAAGTCCCTCATGGAAAAGGGACTTGTAAAAATATTCAAGGAGACAACAACAACCCTAGCACATCACATGACAAAACTAAATTTTAGTCATGAAACAAAAATGTAACAAATGATGGCGTTGTGGTCACCCTATTATTAGTCTTAAAGGACCTTCCATATCAAAGATGCAAACATCAAATAATAACCAATCAAAAGCTCATGAGTAATCAACAAATGCAGTTCAAAATACCACATAATGTGGTCCTCCAAGGACTAACATAAATTGAAAATGAAAATATATGTCTCGAGGGGAACCAATTGAATCAACTTTGAAGAAGCTTCTGCAATCCAATGTTATTCAACTTCCAAAAGTGATACAT
Organism: Sequoia sempervirens; assembly: GCA_007258455.2. Taxonomy (NCBI): domain Eukaryota; kingdom Viridiplantae; phylum Streptophyta; class Pinopsida; order Cupressales; family Cupressaceae; genus Sequoia; species Sequoia sempervirens. The sequence continues at coordinate 115,359,768 of VDFB02353493.1, forward strand.
TATAATCCAATACCTTTCAAACCGACTTGGTAGAACAACAAGGACTTCTATGAATATCACATGACTAAGGGACATAAAAGTGAACCTAACTAGACACATGAGTTTAAGGCTCCATTTAAGGATAAGATAGATTAAAGATGACAAGGTCAAGACACTCAAAATATGTGACTATAGTATGATCAGTGGTTTGATAAGCTTCTTAATCTCAAGACTCAAAGGTTACTATGAATGATCTAAATGGCAAATGAAAACTATAAGATGCAAGCTAAACTAGGAAATGATAAAATGTGTTGGATGTAAAAGGTAACTAAAAAAGTCTCAAGTCTAAATGAATGGTCACTGTATGAAATGGAACTTAAAGTTGGATGCATAGGTAAATGCCCAAAAATTATGAATTCTGATAGATGTAGTGGACAACCCAATAAATGTAGTGTTGTAATGCATAGATGTGGTCCAAGATCAAACAATTGCAGTACAAAACCAATCAATTGTGATGCATAGATAGATGTAGGTTTTTGGATTTCTATTTTTTGGTCTAAAATTGATGATTTTAAAGCATTTTTTGTTTTGGGAAGTTTCTAGATTTGATCATAAAACACAAGAAACACTTAGAAGATAGATTTCGCTAATTTGACTCTTTGACTCTTGGATAATCAAGTATTTCACAAGCTTTCCTCCACAAAAATCGCTAAGCCTTGGATCAAAAAAACTTCAAACAAGCACAACCTAGCTAGTAGTAATAAGTTATCTATTATAATGGGCTCACCACACAAGTTTGTTCATGCAAGAAAAAGGAGTGGGTAACTAGGGTATGCCAAGGTCATGTACCACCTTAACACCCCTTTCCTTGAAAGGATGAAATCCAAACAAGGAACCATGTCGCTTCAACCAAGAACCATATATGGTGAGTAACTTCAAGGTATGATCCACGTCCCTTGCACCACATATAATAAATGACCAAAAGGTATTAGGCTTCTAAAAACAAGGTTCGTAGTGGAGGTACTCCTAAGAACATCATGGCATAGTAGAGATGGGAGACCGAAGTCTCTAACCCATGTCTAGAATTACTTGGGAACACAAAGGCCCACCCCCTATGGCACAAGTGGATTGAACCCACCTTTCTTTTTTTCACTTTTATATAGCATACTGGGATATGTGCTTGAGGTCGAACACTAGGGTGAAATCCTAAGCAGGCCCCCTACAAAAATAAAAAGGGAAAGATTGTATTGCTATTTCTCATCAACACAACAAGATAAGATACTTTAGACAACAATGTTTCTATTTCTCATCACTTAGGAATCACACACAAGGGCAGAGGATACTTTAGAAAACACACTTTCGATAATAGACTGGCATCCGTAAAAGTGCACAACGAATAGAAGACACTTGTTCTTTTTAAGCACCAATTCTAAATGCTCCTAGAAATTAAAAATCACAAACACACAATGGAACCTACAAAAAATTGGATTAGTAGTTTAGTTCAAAGTATTCTCCCAATGATTTCCACACAACTGAAAATCAGATACTAGTAACCAAAAAGCTCTAACCTATTGAATGCAAAAAGAAGAAAAATAAAAAACATAATTTATACCCTATTTTTGTTTAACAATCAAATGCAATACAAAATCAATCAAATGCAATGTAGAAGAGAAAGATTGTGATGCACCAATGCATCACAGAAATTGATGATTATGATTTAGAATGAAATGAATGTGGCACAACAATCTAGCCCTAAAATACACAAAAATATGACAAATAGACCAAATGTAACAACCGAAATAATATAATCTCACTATCAGAATATCAAAAAAGTAATCAAAACCCTATAAAATGATCAGAAACAATAAAATTGAACAATTGTAAAATTTTGCAAATTCATAGTCAAATGTTGTGCCAAAGATGACAAATGTGGTGCAGAAAAACTTGCATGCATTGGACAACAAATGTGGCTCATAGAGGCACATATGTAGCTTACAACAGATGAATGTGGTTTTAGATTTGACAAATACATTGTAGTTTTGATGATTGTGGCATTTAACTAAATGATTGTGGTGTTTTGTAGAACAAATGTGTTACACTTCCTGAAACTCAAAATCTCTCAAAATTTTCACAAAATCCTATTAGTTCAAGTCAGGTTCACCAATTTGGAAACTAGGAAAATCAAGGGAAAGGTATGAAATCATCGATAACAACCATAAAAATACCTAAATTCAATCGATAGAGACCCTACTCTAACAATGAAGCACAAGATGACACTAGGATTCCAAATAACAAACGAATGAAACCTCAATTTCTATGCCAAATTTGATTCTCATGAATTTATCTTCTCCATTTTGCTTGTTTTCTCTTAGATTCGTAGTGTGCAAGATGTATGATAAGCTCAATGTTGATAATTGATAGAAAGATCTCAAGATGAATGATAGAAAAATAATGAAGATTGTGGTTAACCTTGAAACAAGATGGATAGCTTGCTTCTATAGAAATCCTAATTCAAATGAAGGGTGAGGATGAAGTGATGATGTATGATGATCAATGGATGAGATTAATTGAGAAGAAAAATATTTAATGATGGGAAGCATGGACCAAGATCCAAAGAATTAAATGAGAGATAGGGCTTGGATAAGAATGAATAAATTAAATAATTGTAACAATTATTTAATTTAGGAGAGGGAAAATGAATAATTCAATAATTAAAAATAAATTTAATTATAAAAGAAAAGAAGGATATGAAATATTTAAATAATTCAAGATAATTATTTAATAATACATGGAGGGAAATGGTGAATAATTAAATAATTAGAAACATTTATTTAATTACAAATAAGAGGAATGATAAAATTTAATTATATAAGAAAAGAGATAATGAATAATTAAATAATTAAAAATAATTGTTTAATGATAGAAGAAAGAAGGGAAAATGAAAATGCATATTTAAATAAATAGAAATTTATTTAATTATAGAAGAAAGGATAAAAAATAGCGATGTAATTAGATAAGATTTATTTAATTAATAAAAAGAAGAATAATGATAAATTAATTAATTAAATAATTCAAAATTATTTAATTAATAGAAGAATATTGTTGGAATCAAGCAACACAGAGAGGGGGGGTGAATCAGTGTTGTGCAATTTTTAACTTTATTATTTTGATCATTAAAGTGTTGATAACATTCAACCAAAATAAAAATGCATGCACATAAGACAAATAGCCACAACACCATAACACAAGGATTTTTTACGTGGAAAACCTGTTAGGGGAAAAGCCACAGTGGAGGTCAATCCAGAATATTGTTCTGAGTATACTCAAAAGAAAAGATTACAAAATGAGAATGCACTTGCATTCAGGCACACTGCCTAGAGCACACTGCTCAAAAATTGAAAGGCTTACTGCCTTACAAAATTTTGGAATAATTCCAAGGATTTGAACTGATAAAGTAGCATCTACAAATGCTTGATTACAGTTACGATTAGGCTCAACAATCAAATTATGGACCTTCTGACTGATTCTGCTCTTTTGCTTTGTTTTGCTTCAATTCTCACCAAAAATCCTTAATGCACAAGTGAAACTATGCATAATCGCTCTACTGACCTTCTGACATTCGCAACATACATCAACTCACATCAAACACACCAAAATAATATAATCGATCACTTATATATCCGCTACCAAGAATTTAATCATTATATGTTGACTTCAACAAAATAAGAAATATTCACAAATAGTTGGCTCAAATCATCCATAATATTCAATGTGTATCCATAAGAGTCGGCCACAACATAGTGGGGACCCAAACCAAAAAGTTCAAACACAAAAATACTTAAACAATAACTCCTGAAATATCCGCAACACATTATATTAACCAAGTCAGCCTCCAAATACTGATGAATAGAAAATTAATTCACCATACCTTCTAACTTCAACCCAAATTGATACGGGGCACCAAGATTTACGAATAACACATATTATGCATCAAACAATACTTCCTAAGATCCACAACACAAAATAATAACAAAAAATTTGCATATGAATCAAAGAACACGAAATTACCAGATGCTCTATCCTAGCTTCATAGATAATCACCGATCTTCAATCTGTCTTCCGATATGAGAAAATTTCAACGTGTAGATCGACTAGCTGACAAGGGTTTCCATCAATGACAACACTAGAAAGCATGTGCAGTGTCTCTTGACAACACCAGAAAACATGTACAGTGTTCTATTCTCCCCCTTTTACATCAATGGAAAAGATGGGTAATCCACATACAAAACTCCTAGAAACAAACATATACTTTAAACTTCATATGTACAAACTTTGTTTCAAACAACTTAATCAAACTTGAAGATACCTGCAAAATTTGTCTTTAACAGGTTCAAGCTTGTGTCCCAACACTTCTTGAGACTTTCCAAAATAGTTATGCGACCATAGAGTAAATAAGATTGCACTTCTGTAGATTCAAGGCTCATTGGATCACTAACCACCATAGCATCTTGTGCTTCTTTCAAAGCATTCAACATGGTTTCCATCTTTGGACCAATTAGCCCTCAAAGTTCACCAGCTCTTTCCACAACTCTGTCACTCTCATGCTTCAGACTCTTTATTTTGTCAAGTAAGTCTATAACTTGACCTTCTTGCTCTCCAACAAAAACAGTTAAAAGATCAAAAGCATGAAAAATAGCAACTAACTCTTTGTAGTGATCCTTAACCTTCTCATTTTCTTCAGTAAGTTTTGACAAAGACAAACACGACTTATAAATCCTTCCACCTTCTGACAATGCACTTTGAACATTTTTCTCACAGGTAGTTAACATAATTTTTTCATTAGCTATCTATCCTTTCAACGTAATGATCTTCCTAGCATCAAATTCCTTCTGAACTTTGACCACAACTAACTTCTCAAGTGACTCAAAATGACTACTAGATGGATCCCTAACATAAGTAGGCATGATCTCCAAAATTCCAGATGCAAGATTCAATAACTCATTGTCCTCACTGTGAGACTTTAGAATTTCTTCCCTAGCCTTAGCTTGTGCAAATGATGCAACTTTCATTTTTTGAATTGGGGACAAGGTAGACAAATGAATAGGAGCATCTCCCAACTCAAGATCAAATTCTTCCCTTTTCTCTTCTAGAAACTTCTTCACTGCCTCTGCAGTGTCTCTTGCTTCTACCGAAATTCCCTTAACTTCAACCTTCTTTTCCTCAACTATTGTTTCCACAACCACAAATTTTTGCTTGTCATTTAGAGCTTCAACTTCTTCAATTGATATGTCCTTTTCTTCAACTGACACAATTTTAGGAGCTTCAATCTCTATAGGTTCTTCTATATTATGTACATCCTAAGGAATCTAAGTGTCCTCAACTGTAACCTCTTCATTTACCAGACCAGGTGAAATATCTTCGACATGCTCTTCTTCAAAAATAACACCAATTATGTTCTTTAATAGAGCTTTCTTCAGAATGCTTTCAGTTTCTTTTTCTACTTCAATTTTACCCAACATAAGCTTTTTTATTCTTTTTTGCTTTTGAACTCTCTTTTTGCTTCTTTTAGGATTGACTTCATTTCTTCAACAGACATTACCGAACCTAAATTTGCAAGAACCCATTCTATCAGCTGCTCTTCTTCAATTGTAGCATTAACTCTTCTCATCTCCAAAATTTCATACAATTCCTTAAGCAACTGTGCCATTATCTCAACAAGAGTCATATTGAAATTGTTCAAATAATTTATTGTAGCCTCCTCAAGGACTCTGAGACCAATAGTATCAAAGGTACCTTACACTTCACACGGGGGGTTAAGATGTCCATCCTTAATTATACCTCTTTCAACTTCCTCTACTGACATGCCTGGTTTTTTAGGCTTCATCTTCTTCTTTGCTTTCTCCTCCTCACCAGAGGGCTTGATTATTGTTGCTGCAGGGGTCCTCATATGCTTTATTTCCCTAACTTCTTCATCAGATTTTGTCTCTTCATTGTCTGAAATAGTTGTATACACTCTTGTGCTCTTATCCTTCTTCCTTTTAACGGATTCCTTAACTTGAGCTTTTGTATGGGCTGACTTCTTTGCATGACCGGATAGGGGTGTTGAGCTCCTTGTTGATCTAGTTCGAGAAGAGGATGATGTCAAACTGGCAGGTTCAGTTTTAGCAAGATCTTTTCCTCTTTTCACTTTCAGCTTTTTCTCTTTTCCTTCTGGCTTCTCTTATAGCTTATGTAGGTATGCCCATGCTCTCTGTGAAGACTTCCATTTCTTTCCTCACTCTCCAGACTATCATTGGTTTCTTCAATTGCTCATGGACTTGCATATTTTTCTCTGCATATGTTCCAAACCTTTCTTCAAATGGATCCAAAGGCTTACTCAACAAATGTTGTGTGTATAGCTCCAAGATTCTTTCCTCAACTTCATAACCCATTGGCATAATCTATATGGTTCTAGGGTTTTCCGCTTCCATCAAGCATTGATCAATATCCACCATAAAAAAAAAATTGTATCCTTATAGTTTTCCGCAATAGAAGTGGAAATTGTTTCCCTTGCTTGCATTTCATTCTGAAAGTTTTTGAGATATCCCCAGATTGCAGTTTTTTTGGCTTGCAAATCACCAAGGCCGAATAACATGTCTCTAATTTGAACAACAACAGGCTTATCGCTTTGCCAATGCACCTTCCCAACTCCTAGAACTTCATCCATGAAATAAAAGAACAAACATAGCAAAAAATTACTATGTTTACAGGAATTTTTTTTGTCTTTCTTCACCTTACCAAGATTTTCCATAAGATGACATCGAAGCAATTCACATAAATCATACTCTTTATTCTCCTTTACCATTTGATAAGCTGCATATATGGCTATACTGGATACAAAATTTTCTCAGCTAGAATGATATATCTTATAACCAATGACCATAGAGGAAAAATTCACACCCACATCAATGATGTTATCAATTGTCATCGCTCTTCTATCAAATACAGAACTAGTTGCATCAGTGACTTTGATTTTTAACAAACTTCAAAATCGGTAGTCCACCGAAGGAATTTAAACTTGTAACAAAACTTATAGCCTTTGTTGTAATCTTGAAGGGTTGATTCAACCACATGAATTCAACATGGACTCGACTCAATATGTACCAAACCCATTCATTTTCACCAAACACAGGAAATTTCATAATCTGCATGAATTTCTTTTCCTCTAGGGTTTTGAATTCGATCTTAACACATAAATCCTCTCCAACAATGTGTTTGGAATACAAATTTAGCAATTGTGAACTCCCTAACTCCTCAATATTAACATGAATGTATGCCCTAATATCTTCAATGTGCAAAACATCATACAGAACAAATAAAAATGCACCTAAGGGCTCGGTCTCAACAAACTTGAAAGGATGCCACTTAAACTTCAGACGAGGTCTATCCTTGACTTCAACTACCAATGGAGTAGCCATTTTCATAAATTCACAGGTTTACAAATTCTCCTGAAAAATACCTTTTAGCTGGATTAGGGTTTGAACTTTGAATCACCTTCACACTTTAATTCTCACCAAATTTTTCCAAAGTTTGCTTCAGAGGTCTTCAAATTTCTTTTGCTCAAAATGCAAAGTGAAAAATGAAAGATAGAAATAACCTTTTATCATTCACACACCTAACCTTTTTGACGTAATAAATGATTTTTCCCTAGCACATCCAAATATCTTGTTTCCATACTCTATAAAAGATAACTCTTATGTGGACCTTCAATTATGTATAAATACTCTCTCCAATTGTTCAATAGTATATGTAGATGATCAATACAATCACTAAACTCATCCACATCCTAATGTCAATTTCTTGCAGGGGGTTTGAAATATTTTCTTGATAGTTCCCCCTAGGCCAGAGGCCTTAACCTAATTCCAAGAGGAATTACCAGGAGCTGATTTTGGTGTTGGCTCATTTTCTGCAATAGAGGGACTCTTCTTTACCCATGTATTCTTCATCTGCTTACTGATCTAATCTATAGTGACTTTCCTTTTTCCTTTTTCATCCTTTTACATATTTCTTCTCTGATTTACTGGACCTCTTCTACAAAATCTAGCAATATGACCAATTTTTTTGCAATTGTAGCACATCATATTTCTTTGTCCATACCAGTTGTTCCACTGTCTTTCTCTTGATTTTCACTGGTTAGCAATATGGCCAAATCTATTGCATGTATAACAACTAACATTCCTATAAAAATTGTTCATCACATTTCTACATTCATTTGACTTATGACCATACTTGTTACAATTAAATCATTGACTAGAGAATGATGGACCACTTGAATTCATTCTACTTCTGCATTGAGATGCCATATGACCAAATTTATTGCAAAGATAACATATACCATTAAACCCTTGAGCATTAGGTTGTCTTACCAGATACCTTCCAGTGTTCATCTGATTTCCTTGTCTAAACCTCCTTTGTCCATATTTCCTTTGTCTGGATCTAGAACTTTCTCCTTCTTCATATCGTAGACCTTGCTTATCACCATTAGTACTCTAACTTTTAATTAGTTCATCAAGCTTGGCTGAGCTAATCTTGAACTTCTACTTGAATTCATTTGCAGTAGCAAGTTCATCTCTGAGAACAACAATGTGTGTTTCAAGCTCTTCCTCATTGTGCTTGGATTGTTCTAACTCAAGTTCCAACTGAATGAATCCATCAGTAATTTATTTGCATTCTTCAGATTTCTCTTTTAGGGATTGGGCAAGCTTTTCTTCATTTTTCTTCTTGTCTTCAATTTCCTTAGTCATCCTCGTCATAATATATTTTGTCTCATGCTTTAGAAATGCATTATCCCTGGCCAACTTTTCACATTCTTTTGCCTTTTCCTTTAGGGTTTGACTTAGTTGTTCATCTACAATGCATTTACTATCTTCCTACTTAATTTGATCATAGAGTTCCCTTCTATTCTCTCTAGACTTGTTGATTTTTTCTTTCAATGACTCAATGAATCTCTCAACATTCATGAGATTTTCTTGTAATTCCCAGACTTCATATTTTTCCTAATCAAGATCATCTAGGGCCACCATAAGTTGTTGTTGAAGACTGCTTAAATCCATTGAAACACTTTCCAAGATCTTCCTCAAGCTTTTAAGATTCTTCCAAGGAAATTAGCTCTAATACCAATTGTTGGAATCAAGCAACACTAAGAGGGGGGGCAAATCAGTGTTGTGCAATTTTTAACTTTATTAATCTGATCATTAAAGTGTTGATAACATTCAACCAAAATAAAAATGCATGCACATAAGACAAATAGCCACAACACCATGACACAACGATTTTTTATCTGGAAACCCTATTAGGGGAAAAAAACATGGTGGAGGTCAATCCACAATATTGTTCTGAGTGTACTGAAAAGAAAAGATTACAAAATGAGAATGCACTTGCATTCAAGCACACTGCCTAAAGCTCACTGCTCAAAAACTGAAAGGCTTATTGCCTTAAAAAAATTTGGAATACTTCCAAGGATTTGAACTGATAAAGTAGCATCTACAAATGCTTGATTATAGTTTCAGTTAGGCTCAACAATCGAAATTTGGACCTTCTGACTGATTCTGCTCTTCTGCTATGTTCTGCTTCAATTTGCACCAAAAATGCTTAATGAACAAGTGAAACTATGCATAATCGCTCTACTAACCTTATGAAATTTTTAACATACATCAACTCACATCGAACACACCAAAATGATATAATTGATCACTTATATAGATCCTCCACCAAGAATTTAATCATTATATGTCGGCTTCAACAAAATAAGAAATATTCACAAATAGTCAGCTCAAATCATCGATAATATTCAATGCACATCCACAAGAGTCAGCCACAACATAGTGGGGACCCAAACAAAAAAGTTCAAACACAAAAATAATTAAAGAATAACTCCTCAAATATCTACGACACACTATATTCACCAAGTTGACCTCCAAATACTGATGAACAGAAAATTAATTTACCAGACCTTCTAACTTCCACCCAAATTGATACAAGGCACCAAAATTTATAGATAACACATATTATGCATCAAACAATACTTCCTAAGATCCACAACACAAAATAATAACAAAAAATCTGCATATGAATCGAAGAACACGAAATTACATGATGCTCTGTCCTAGCTTAACAGATAATCACTGACCTTCAATTTTTCTGTCAGTATGATAAAATTGCAACATGCAAATCGACTAGCTGACAAGGGTTGCCATCAATGACAACACCAAAAAACATGTGTATTGCCTCTTGCCAACAAATATCATATTAGGAAATAACTAAATAATTAAAATTATTTAATTATGCAGAAAAGAGTCAAATTAGTGAGAAGATGTTGCTTGTAGGCTTAGGAATTTTTTCTGCCTACACCATGATAGATGCAAACAATGATAATGCACATAAGAAACAATAAAAAATGTGCAAGCCAAAAAAAACAAGATTATACCCTTGGTCAAGCTAAAAAATTATTGATTTATGATGAAGAGGATACAAAATTCAATGATAAGAACAATGCATACCCCAAGGATTATTTTGTTAATGATAAGAACACTTGTATTGAGGAGGATATATACCTATTATGGTAACTAGATTAATGTGGATCAATGGATTATCAACAGATTTGGATCAAAATCAGTAAGTGCTTTTGGATGATGTGCAAGACTACAAGATTGGACTACATGGATTAAAGATTGATTGCATTTGTATGGAATATTCTTTTATGTTTGAGTTAGAATGATAGATAGAGGATAAATGGATTGGATTGGATTGGATAGGATAGGTTTGGGTGGAGGATAGAAGGATAAAAGAATTTAGGAGATGATAGATTAATAGATGACAAGGGATAACCAAGGATTGGTAAAAGAATGAAAGCATAAGGGGATTTATTGGATATGATATGAAGGGATTGATTGGATGGATAGTGATGGGTGATAAGAGGATGGTATAGATTGAGGATAGGAGGATGGATCTCCAAGGACTATGTTGCAAAGGAATAGATGCCCCACACAAAAGGGGTGCCATTATGGATTGATGATGGGAAAATATGCATGAAATGGAATGATAGCACATGGATGCTGAAGGAAGTAAGACTCTTATTATCCAAGGAATGTAAGTATATTTGTCCCCTAGTCCTATCAAGATCAAAGGAGGGAAGGGAGGATGGGTTTGGATAGTATGGAAGGAGACTCTATGAGGAATATGGGATGGAAGATACAAATAAGATAAGGTAGGTAGGATAGCATGGAACATTTTCTCCTAAGATCTTTATAAAGATCAAATATGGGAAAGGTGGGTGCAGTTGGATAGGATGAGGAATGTGGGATGAAGGATATATAGGATAATCAAGATCAAAGGTGGGAAATAAGGATGGATTTGGATAGGATGAGTGGGTATGATAGCATGGATGAAGCTTACCCCCAAGTGTAGAGCGCAAGAGGATGGATGATTACACATGATGTATATTTGAAAAAATTTCATCATGGTACTTCCCAAGGTGTTGGCCACAAGAAGTGGTTTTCACCATTTGATGAATGATTTCTCTCTGTTTTTCAATTTATTTTGGTTTTTTATATATTTTTAGAATAGAAAGGATGTGGAAGGATGATGATAAGGATGTTGATAGGTGGATTTGAAATATAGTGGATGGGTGAGAGGGAATTGGAGGAAAAAATAAATAATTTAGTTCCATAGATAGTACCCCTTGAAGATGTGCTAAAATTGACCATAGAAATAGGAGGTATGCTCATAAACATTAGTATAATGTTGTAATGATGGAAAAAGATAAGGATTTATGCAAAGGCTTGGATAGGAGGAGGAGTATTAGGGATTAATAATAGATTATAGATGGTGGGTTGGATTACTTGTGGATGGATGGATGGAAATTTTGGAAAAATCAACATTGGCACACACCTTGAGGGGTGGTGGAGTTGGTGAAAAGTAGATTTTAAATTTGGAGATTTGGATGGAGAATTCAAGATGGATTTTGGTACATAAGGGCCTCAAACAAATGGAGGAAATGATGGAGGGCTTAGGATAGTGTATTTTAAGACATAAGATCCCAAAACAGATTTGGAAGATGGAGGATTGGAGGACTTATGAGTGAAGAAATCTTTTGGATCAATAAGTTTGAATTCCAATTTAGTTTTTTATTTGATATACATTGCTTCTATTATTTTCTCTAGGATACACATGTTTTTTTATATTTTCTTCATGGTACTCTATGGCCTTTTGGATTAAGCTTTCTTTTTTATCATATTTTTCTTCTTTTAGGCATGTCTTTTGGAGGGTACATGTTAGTCCTTAGATGTATGTGTATTTTTTACTTTATTAATTTTATGTTTGGCATATAAATTTATTTCAATAGCAATGGTATGGGTGCATGAAGGTGGATGAATTAGATATTTTATGAATGTGATGATGGAGGGAGGATGTTGGAAGGATTTGAAGGATGTATGACATTGTTGATCTTGGTTAGGAATGTGAGGTGCTAGATAAATAGGATGAATGGATTTTGAGATATGAGGGATGGGTTGTGGAATGTAAGGACCCAATATGGATGGAAGGGATTAAGGAATTGGCTTTGGGATATAGGGACCCAAAATAGATGGAAGGGACAAATGATTTGGATTTGGAATATAAGGACCCAAGATAGATTTGAAGGATGGGGAATTTGGATATTTGGATTTAAATGGATGGATTTGGGATTTGCGAGGGGTGGAAGATAAACCAACATCGATATGTTGATATCCTTGAGGCCATGAGAATGATTACTATATTGGTTTTAGATGGGTTCTAAGATGCCTTATTCATGAAGGACTAATCCTTTTCCTTGATTGTTCATATTTGACAAATCCTTTTCCCAATGGGATACTTTTTATTTTGGAAGAAAGACATGAGTACATTTGGAGGGGGATATAATGTGAGAGTAATGACAAATTCTTTTAGAAAATTAAATTAGATGAAAATGGAGGAACCCATGTGATAGGTATGGATCTCATGGATAGCTTGGATAAGGGTGATGGGATCTTGTGTTCAAGATTGAGATCATGAGAAGAATTAAGAGGGACGTTAAGATATTAAGATGGAATGGGATCAAGAGGGGGATTAGGAGGGTTATTGGGATGTGGAGATAGAGTACAATAATGACATGGAGATGAAGGGATACTTTCATGTTGACTTGGGAGGGGATCATGGACAAGAATAGGAGGGATGTATTGATCTTGATATGGAGGGTCATGAGGGGGATTATGAGGGATTATTTGATCTTGATTTAGAAGGGGATCATGAGGGGATTAGGAGGGATGCTTTGATCTTGATTTAGAAGGAGATCATGAGGGTGATTAGGAGGGATGCTTGGATATTTATTTAGAAGGGGATCATAAGGTGGATTATTGTATGGAGTGTAAGGGATGGGATTATGAGATGTAGTTGAAGGAGTGGTTTCCTCTTGATATGGTATAGGATCATTAGATTGGATGGAAGGGATGTCTTGATCTTGAGGTGGAAGGGGATCATTACATGGAGTGGAAGGGTGGTTTGATCTTGATATGTAAGGGAATCTATGCTAACATTCTTTAGATTAAGGGATTAACATATTTTATTTGGTGTGGATGGTGTGATGAGGGAGGAATGCTAGATAGACTCCTTAACTTGGGTGGATGAAGAGATAGGAGATTTATGAGTTTTAGGGGATTAGAGTTTGATAGTTTTGATGGGTTCAATGGTGTTAGGATTTTGGACTGGCATGATGGATGTGGGGTGACATGGATCTATAAATTTGTGATGGGGACTTTACAATGATTTATTTTCCTATATTCATTGGAGGGATTCATGAATGAGGGATTTGGAGGATGGTGATGATGTGGATTGTTAGGATGTTAGATATGAGCAAGTGAAAAATAAGAAGTGGAGTTTTTAAATGATTTGTGATTGAGAATTAGAGTGAGGATCTTGAAAAGGAATTGGAGATGGGGATTTAGGATATGAATGAATTTTGAGGGGAACTTTGGATAGAGGGTTAATTCCCCTTGTCAAATAAATGGGAAGGAGATATAGGATATAAATTTGGATTAATAGAGATAGGTATGATGGAAGTTTGGCACCAAGACTTATGAGGTATTTAACCATGGAATTTTTGTCATTGCTAAAGTGTTGGGTGAGGAAAAAATTGGTGAAGCCCTAATGAGTGGTAAAGTATTTGGTACAAGAGGTGGTGGATGGGGATGATGTTGGTGGTAATTATGTGGGAGATGATAAAATTAAATGAGAAGTATAGGCTTCAATGGATTTGTTGATTGGGGATGAGGATAAGGATTTTGTAAAGAAATTAGAGATGGAAATTTGGGACATGGATGGGGGATTAGTTTCCCTTATCAAAGGAAGGGGAAGGATAATAAATAGGAGATTGATTGGTATTGGATATATCTTGTTGAGATGACATAAATGAAGATATGGTAGATGGGTATAAGGTTATGGGATTGACTTGGTAAGTGGGTTGGGGTGAGATGTATGAATAAATGAAGGTTTTATAACTTTGAGGCATGGATAAGTTGGATTAGTTTTATTGATAGGTTGGTTGTGATGGCATGGTCTCATAAGAGAATGAAGGTTGGTATGATAGTAATGTTGGTTGGATTGGAGGTACGGTTTTAGGAATGGTGTTTGACATGGATTCTTCAACTTTCATAACCATTTTTCAAACCAAATAATGATGTTTCTATGTGGGTTTTGGATTAGTATTAGGTGATTTCTTAGATGGGGATTATGATGGGATATGGATGAGCTTTGGAATATGAAGGATGATGGATGAAGAATTAGGTTGGCTAGGAAATTTGATTGGAAAAAAATTAATCGATAAGGGATAAGTTTGGAGGGATTTAGAATTTTTGAATGGATAATGGGTTAGATTGTAAGGAGGATATATGGGTTTGGATGATTCAGATGGATGAGAAATTGGATAAACAGATTTAGGTGAAAATATTGAAAAAATGGTTGGATTTGGATAAAGGTTTTACTTGCTTGACTAGGAGATACACTTGAAAGTACACCAACAAATAAAGTGTCTTGAGGAATTTATATTTGATAGGTATGCATTGTTTTCACACAAGAAGACACATCAAGCACTTGCATAAGTCTATATAATTCAAGTGGAAGTGATATTCTTCATGGACTCACAATGACCAATTTTGTGTTCACTCAATTAGAATAGAAAAATTTGACCAATTAATACCATATACCACATGAATGGAGTGTAACATGTCATATACCACTTTAAACCCATTACCTTGGAGGACTAGCCTTTTCAAAAGTAAACTATATTTCACCACATGAAGATACATGTGAGAATTTTCTCCCCTCAATAGCAGTGCACCACAATATTGCTAGGGAGTCCTCTAAATACATCAAGGGTGTGTGAGGCCAAATCCATAGATGAAAGGTAAAAATTATAAACAATTGAGATGAGTAACCCACTCTCAATTTTCACTTCTTCAAGGTATAATTTTTTATGATAGTTAGCTCAAATTGACAAGGTTCCACTTCCAAGAGGAGTGTCTTTCAATTCACACCTATTATTTATATTATGTTGAAACATGAGAGTTGAGATCATCCCCTAGGATGATCAAATCCATAGGTAGGCCCCCTAGAAGGAATTATCCAAATAATTTTGGTCACCCAGATTACACAAAGCACAAGGAGAGAGTATGTACACACATTGGGTTCTTTTGGATAACCACAAAAAAGAAAAAGAAAAAAGAGTAAGTGATTTTTTTGATCCTAAAGATCACACAAATGCATAAGAGAAGAGAATACACACCAATTATCCAAAGACATGGAAAAATTTCATTAACCTTTAGAAAAGAAGTGTGCAACTAAGCCTAGTCAAATGCTAATTAGCCTTGGAAAAACATGGTTACAACACAAATGTGTTAGTTGTTTATTATTTTTATCTTTGAAAATTGATTTCAAGATACAAAAAAAGGGGTTAGATGTCAAACTAATCAAATAAAATGATTGTTACCATTGAGAAAACCATTAAAAAATGCAAAAAAATCATGAGCAGAAAAACAAAAATAGAAGAGTAGAAATTAGGACATGAAAAAAAAATGATTCTCACCTTAATAGCATAAGTGTCACTTTAGAGAGTGGAAGAAAAATGATAGAACAAAACGATCACTATAGAGTGGAAGTACAACTATAGAGTGGAAGCACAACAATAGAAGCAAAAGCGTAATGGAAAAATGGAAGCATGATGACAAAATAAAAGTGCAACTTTAGAACTAGAAGCATAGAGGTATGAAAAAATCATCAATTTATAAGATGAAAGTGTAATTATAGAAGTGAGGAGCCACACCTACAAGAAAGGGTTAGGTATCTATAAAATAGGGGTTAACCAAAAAAAAATCATCCAAGAGCTTAAAAAAATAGATGAAAAACCTAACAAGCTAGATATCTATTTAAACCAAAATAAAAATAATATTGAAAGGGAAAAAAAGCGAAAGTGTCAATTTAAATTATTTTCAGAAAATGAAATTATAGATTGAAAGCTTACATGCTACATCCTCATGGGCTTGATTCACTACAACAAAATCAACTCTAAAAAGAAAATCTACTATTCGGACCCACAATTTGCACTATCAGGGCCACCTTCTACAACCCCCACTTAACCCTTTTTATTTTCCCCAATAACCACTGTAGAATGTTCTAAAAACATCAAATTTCCCCTTTTTTGTTTTGGTGCCAAAAGTCCCATCAATTGATTTATGGCCTAGGAAGAAATTTTTATGAAATTCACTTTTTAGATGACCAACTTTGAAGGGATATAACTGTTGATCTGGGTGTCTGATTTGCTATAATTGCATATTGTTGGAAATCTCTCAATGAACCCTACAACATGTAAATCCATTGTAGGTCAGTTCGGCCATTTTTTGACTTGTTTTGGGACCTCTAAAGTTTTATATCTACATTTGAAGCTTCATTGGAGAAATTTCCTAGGATGAAAAATTTAATTTCTCCCAAACTGTGCAGGGTATTGAGGTGATTCTTTTGAGACCAGAAATATTTTTCAACTTTGCTCCTTGGGGTAAATTTTCACGTCAATACAATTTCTCCATCATGGGACTTAGAACAACTAAAGAAAATAAAGAAAACAATTTTTTTTGGGTCATGTAAAATTTCCCTACGCCGTTAGATGCTCCTGCATCAGACACCCAGGGTAATTTGAAAACTAACCCTGTCACTTCTCAAGAGTTAGGGGGTAACCAAGATGGTTAACCTCAACCTTAGTTAACCATGATGAATCTTCAATGGGATTTCCTCTCCATTTCACCAAGTACTTTGCATATTTCTTGTTTCTTGTGCTTCTACCCACACAACTATCCATGATTTCTCCTATCTCTTCCTTCTTTGAAGTAGGTGCTAGAATTTTCAACTGTTCATTTAGCAGCCCCTCCTCTATATCACATTTATGATACTCTATCAAATTAGAAATGTTGAACATATTAGAAATGTTTATTCCATTAGGCAACTCTACCTCATAAGCATTTCCTAAATCATGCTTCTTCAGGATCTTACATGGTCCAAACTTCTTCATCTTTAACTTTTTGTATGTACCAACTAGAAACCTTTCCTTTAGCAAAAGAACCATGACTTCATCTCCTACCTGGAACTCCTTATACCTACTTTTCTAATCTACTTGAGCCTTATATTGTGATTTCATCTTACTAATATGTTTCTTCACCTCTTCGTGCAAATTCTTCAGGTGCTCAGCAAAATCTTCAGCCTCAACACTACTCTTCTCCCCCTTATCCATCTTTCTCAGTTCAAAATTAGTTCTTGGACTACTCCCATATATAATTTGGAATGGTGATTTACCAGTGCCCCTATTGACAAAATTGTTGTAAGCAAATTCCACCTGTGGTATAATCAAATCCCATCCCTTGGGCTTATCTCCAACTAAGCATCTTAGTAGGTTACCCAAACTCGTATTCACCACTTGTATTTGTCCATCAGTCTATGGATGGTGTGCAGAATTGAACTTCAAATCTCTCTTCAACTTCTTCCATAATGTCCTCCAGAAATAATCAACAAATTTGTTATCTCTGTCTGAAACTATACTCTTTAGTAGACCATGTAGTCTCACCACCTCTCTGAAAAACAACTCTGCAACATGAAAAACATCACTAGTATTATGACACAGAATGAAATGTGCCATCTTTGAAAATATATCTACCACCACAAATATGGAATCATGCCCTCTCTATGTCCTTGGAAATCCAAGAACAAAATCCATGCTAATATCTTCCCATGGCCTCTCAGGTATAGGTAATGGCTAATACAATCCAATATTCTAACTTGTTCCTTTTGTCATTTGACATACTCTGCAACTTTGAAAAAACTTCTTCACATCTTGTTGTAACTATGGCCAATAATAATTCTCTCTTATAAGAGCAATTGGTCTTATCTCGACCAAAATTTCCAGCCAATCTACCACTATGCTTCTCCTTCATTATATTCTCTCTTATAGAGCTCATTGGAATGCACAATTGGCTTCCTTTAAACAACATCCCATCTTGGATTAAGATATCCAACCATCTCATCCTATCCAATGTAATAGGTTCCAAACAAGCTTTCCAAACTTCTATAAAGTTTGGATCTTCAGGATACAAACTCTTGAGTTCATTAAACCCAACAACCTTTATATTCATTTCTATCAACAAATTTTTCCTTCTACTGAAGGCATCTGCAACTCTGTTTCATCTTCCACTCTTGTACTTCAAAACAAAAGTATAACTATGCAAAAACTAAACCCATTTTAAGTGCCTTTGACTTGACTTTCCTTGACTATTGAGATACTAAAAATGCTAGTGATCACTATATAAAATGAATTCTTTTGGCAACAACTTGAACTATAGCATAAAACTCTTGATCATAGACATAATATTTCTTCTTAGCATCATTTAACTTCTCACTAAAGTAGGAAACAAGCTTACCTTCTTGACTTAAAAAAGCTCCTATGGTACTGCCACTAGCATCAAAATCTACTTTAAAGACCCTATTGAAATCTAGAAGTGCCAAAATAGGTTGCTCTGTAACTTTCTTCTTCGACATTTCAAAAAATTTGGTTGCTCCTATAGTCCACTTAAACTCTTTTCTATCCCCTATCATTGCTTTAGTTAGAGGTGTGCAAATACTACTGAAATTCTTAATAAACTTTCTGTAAAAACTTGCTAGACCATGGAATGATCTCACCTTTGTAACATTCCTCAGGTTAGACCATTCAATGATAGCTTTCACCTTCTCTGGATCCATTTTAAGACCATTTGTTGAGACAAAAAATCCCAAATACACCAACTCTCTCTTCACAAAACTACATTTCTTCATATTAATCAACTTCTCCTCCCTTAGCTTCTAAAAAAAAAATGGATATGCATCAAGTGCTCCTCCAATGTCTTACTGAAGATCAAAATATCATCCAAATAAGCATAATAAATTTTCCTAAACATTCTTTCAATACCTCATTCATAAGCCGCATAAATGTTCTCGATGCATTGGTTAGCCCAAAAGGCATGAATAACCACTCATACAAGCCCTCCTTGGTTTTAAAGGTTGTCTTCAATTCATCTCCTTCTCTAATTTGGATTTTTTGATATTCGCTCTAGAAATCTATCTTCGTGAAGTACTCAGCTCCACTCAAACAATCCATAATTTCATCCATTCTTGGCAAGGGAAATCTATACTTGATGGTGATCTTGTTGGTGGCTCTATAAACTGTACACATCCACTATTCCCCATCCTTCTTTGGTGCTAGTACTACAAGTACTCCACATGGACTCAAACTCTCTCTGATCAATCCCTTCTGCAACAACTCTTGCACTTGTCTATTCAACGCTTCACTCTCTGTTGGAGTCATACAATGAGTTGCGTTATTCAGAAAACTAACTCTAGGAATCAAGCCCATCTGATGACTAATCATTCTTATCGAGGCAAACCTTTAAGTACATTATCAAAAATAATAGCTTGAAACTCATTCAACAAATATGAAACCTCTACAAGTACCTCAGTGGTATCTTCTTTATCAACTCTAGGGATCAATGCAAAACACATATGCTCATGATTTATAACTTCTAGGAACTTTTTTCCATCAACCAGGAAAATTCTTGCATTATTGCATACCTTTTCTTCTACCTATTTCAAGGGCTTCAAATTATTATGAACCTCGTCCTTTGTCAAAGAATAGGTGTTGGCATTCCCATCATGTATTGCTTGTCGATCAAACTACCACGGTCTTCCTAACAACATATGACAAACATCCATAGGCATAATATCACACAATACCTCATCATGCTAATTTCCAATCCTAAACTTTACTAGACATTGTTCATTTACCAAGGCTTTACGGTCCTTTTGCAACCAAGCAATTTGGTATGGGTTTGGATGCCTTATTCTCTCCAACCAAAACTTAATAACCATTTCTTCTAAACCAAGGTTATCAATACTTCCTCTATTAATAATAACATTGCAAACTTTACCTTCACACTTACATTTGATGTGAAACAAATTCTTCCTTTGAGTTGGCTCATTCTCCTTATTCAACAAGCCTCTTCTAGTGACAAGAACATCTCCTCTTTCTGCATCCTCAGAATGTGAAGACTCAACATCTTCATCAACATGTGCAACTTGTGCATTACACTCAGGTCTTCTATTTGTCCTTGATGTTGAGGACACTCATAGGCTATATGTCCTTCACACTAGAAATAGGTTCCATAGAAGCCTCCTCTTTCCAATCCTTGACCATATCCTCCTCTTCCTCTTTGGTCTCCATTATTCTAATTAGGAGGACGATAGGTGTTATATCCTTTCTAGTTCTGGATACCACTAGATCCTTCATCCTTCTTTTGATCTTCATTTTAAACTCCATATGACCATCCACCAGTCTTTCCTCCATGAACTCCACCTCGTTTTTTTTTCTCAAACCTCTTGTTCAATTATTCTTCAACCTTTAGAGAAAATTGATAAGAATCTTCAATAATGGTCATTCTTACCAGTGCAAACTCTTCGTGTATGCTTGGCTTCAACCCTTTAATATAATGAGTAACTTTCACTTTATTCACCATAGAATGTCCTTTGCAAATCAAGACCTTGTGAAATTCCCTTGTGTATTATTTCACCGCCCTTGTCCCTTGCCTCAAGCTTTGCATCTTCTTGAGCAGCTCCAATTTTTAATCAACTGGAATAAACTATTCCTTCAATTTTGACACCATTATGTCCCATCTAGAAATTTTATCTTTCCCTTGTCTTCCTCTTTTTAACTAGACCTCTTTCCACCATATACTAGCATGACCTTTCAATTTTGTCTTCACAAACCTCACTTTGTGAAGATTTTCCATCTCCCAAAACTCAAAAAATTCCTCCATGCCATTGATCCAATCAATCAATTCTTTATAATTCAAATTTCCATTAAAAGTTGAAACCTCCATTTTAGGTCTCTTCCCAATGCTTGAGATCGCTCTCAACAATCTTCGTTCTCCAGGATCCATTGGATCCTTCTCTTTCTCTTCAATTTCCTCTTTCATTTTATCTTCACTGTCATCTCTATCTCATTGCACATCTCTTCTTTGAACCTCTTGTTGCAAGGTTTCTAATTTCCTTTTAAGGGCTCTAATTTCATCTCTTGGTGGATATCTTCCTCCACAACCTTAGCCTCTACCTCTACCATACTGGCAATTCTTGTAGGCATCTTGAACTCAACCAACACTCATAAGTCCTACTGAAACTTCCTCACATTCAACGCTCTGTTATAGGCTCAAGAACTCCTACTCTAAAATGACTTGATGAGGGACACACTACCCAAAACCCATAGAAATCACAATAAAATATACAACCACAAAAGATGCAAGATAGAAAAATGAGTCACTTTCAAATATTTTCAAAAAATGATATTACAGATTCAAAGCTTACATGCTATAGCCTCATAGGCTTGATTTATTACAACAAAATCAACTCTGAAAAGAAAATCTACTATTCAGAGCCACAATCTACACTATCAGGGACACCTTCTACAACCCCCACTTAACCCTTTTTATTTTCCCCAATAACTGCCCTAGAATGTTCTAGAAAGATCAAATTTCCCCTTTTTTGTTTTCATGCCAAAAGTCCCACCGATTGATTTCTGGCCTAGGAAGAAATTTTTATGAAATTCACTTTTTAGAGGACCAAATTCATGGGGCCATAAATTTTGATCTGGGTGTTTGATTTGCTATTATTGCATATCATTGGAAATCTCTCGACGAGCTCTACAACACATGAACCCATTGTAGGTCAATTCAGTCACTTTTTGAGATGTTTTAGGACCTCTAAAGTTTTATATATGAATTTGAAGCTGCATTGGAGAAATTTTTCAGAACAAAAACGTTAATTTCTCCCAAACAGTGCAAGGTATTGAGGTGATTGTTTCGCGATTGAAAATGTTTTTCAGATTTGCTCCTTGGGGTAAATTTTCACATCCATACAAACCCATTTCGGCTCACTTACCAAAAATAGTAAGTGCCTATTTTTCGCTATTTTTGATGCCTGACAGTCTTATACCCCTTAAGTGCCATCATGTGACTCAAAACAACCAAAGAAAAAAAAGAAAAAAAAATTATTTTGAGTGATGCAAGATTACCCTAAACCCCTGGATGCTCCTACATCAAACACCTAGGGTAATTTGAAAAGTGATGTCACTTCTCATGAGTTAGAGAGAAACAAAGACTATTAACCTTAGCCTCAAATAACCATGATAAATCTTCAGCATGCCTTCCTCTCCATTTCACCAAGTACTTTACATATTGTCTATTTATTGTGCTTCTACCCACATGGCTATCCAGGATTTCTTCTATCTCTTCCTTCTCTAAAATAGGTGTTGGAATTTTCAACTATTCATTTAGTGGCTCCTCCTCTATATCACCTTCATGATACTTTGTTAAATCAACAATGTTGAACATAGGAGAAATTTTTATTCCATTAAGAAACTCCACCTCATAAGCATTTCCTAAATCATGCTTCTTCAATATCTTGCATGGTCCAAACTTCTTCATCTTTAATTTGTATGTACCAATGTGAAACCTTTCCTTTCACAAATGAACAATGACTTCATCTCCTACCTGAAACTCTTTATACCTCCTTTTTTTATCTGCCTAAGCCTTATATTGTGAGTTCATCTTACTGATATGTTTCTTCACCTCTTCATGCAAATTCTTTAGGTGCTTAGCAAAATCTTCAGCCTCAACACTACTCTTCTCCTCCTTATCCATCTTCCTTAGTTCAGAAGCAGTTCTTGGACTACTCCCATATACAATTTGGAATGGTGATTTACCAGTGCTTCTATCGATAGAATTTTTGTAAGAAAATTATGCATGTGGTATAATCAAATCCCATCCCTTGGGCTTATCTCCAAATAAGCATCTTAGCAGGTTACCCAATAACCATTCAACTTTACTAATATACCAAATAACCATTGACTTATATTTTAAATTTTTCAAAAACCATATTACTAAAATTTATAAGGTTAATTTTTTTATGTGGGCATTGAGTTGATTTGGGTTATACCTATGGAAGTGTCATCTGGGTTGAATTATTCAGTCTTGATAGTCAATATAAATTTTGAGTAGGATAATCTGCTTTAGGAGAATTGAGAACCAGAGCTCAAGATTGTGGTGGAAGTACATTGAAGGACAATGTAGTTTTCCCAGGCTTCAATTATATCATGCAATACCAATGCTGATGCCATTCATTCTTCATCTCAATCTCAATCTCGCAACATCACGTAGGAAGCACGACAAATTCTGCTCACTACACATAACCCCACTGTACAATCTTCTATTAGTCTCATACTATTGTCGACCTATGTGACCAAGAGTGCGCTTTCTCAATGTAAACAAATATACTCTCTCATCAATCACAGGGGATTCACATTTGCTACATGTAAAATTTTTCAAAATAACCTTATCAACATGTATGCTAAGTGCAGTAATTGCGTTGAAGCCCGTAAAGTGTTTGATGGAATGACAACGAGACGTCTCCTCATGGAATACCATAATTGCAGCATACAGAATATGTGGTTATCCTCACCAGGCACTGGCTTTTTTTCACCAAATGTAACAAACAGGTGTTCAACCCGATTGGTTCACCTTTTCCAGCATACTCCAAGCCTGTGCTAAAGTAAGGGCTTTGGAACTGGGTATGAATGCCCATCAAGGTATAATGGAAAGGGGATTTTTGTCTGATGTGGTAATTGTGAATACTCTAATAGACATGTATGCAAAATGTGGAAGCATACACAAGGCACGTGAACTGTTTGACAAAATGCCTCAGAGAAGTGTGATCTCTTGGAATGCAGGGTATGCTCAAAATGGTGTACTTGATAAGGCTTTAAGGCTTTTAGATGAAATGCCACAAAAAAATGTGGTCTCATGGAATGTTATGATTGCAAGGTATGCACAAAGTGGTGCTATTGATCTGGCTCTAAGAATTTTCAAAGAAATGCCTCGACTAGATGTCATCTCATGGAATGCCATGGTTGCGGGATACGCGCGAGATGGACTTGTTGAAAAGGCCTTGGAGACGTTTAAGGAAATTCAATTGGCAGGTTTAAAGCCAAATTCCTCAACCTTTGTGAGCATCCTCACAGCCTATGCCAAAATGGGAGCTTTGGAACAGGGCATGGACATCCATCAAAGCATAATCGAAAGCGGATTTATTTCAGATGTTGTAGTTGTAAGTGCCCTGGTAGATATGTATGCAAAATGTGGGAGCATACAGAAGGCTCGTAAACTATTTGAAAAAATGACTCAAAGAAATGTGATCTCATGGAATGCTATGATCGCAGGATATGCACAAAATGGATTTTCCCAGGATGCTCTTGAACTCTTTGAACTAATGAAGCAATTTGAAATGCACCCTGATCATGTAAGCTTCGCTTGTATTTTATTTGCATGTAGCCATGCAGGTTTAGTGGATAAGGGTTGTAAATACTTTAACGACATGAGTTCTGCATATTGCATTATGCCAATGATTGACCATTATGTGTGCCTGGTTGACCTTCTTGGTCGTGCTGGCTATCTTGAGGAAACTCTCAACTTTATTATCAAAATGCCAATTAAGCCTGTGGTGGTTGTTTGGATATGTTTTCTTGGTGCTTGTCAATCACATAAGCACATAAAGTTAGGAGTATTTACAGTAACTCTCCTTTTTGAGCTGGATTCTGGAAACATTGCGACTTATGTTCCTTTGTCAAACATCTATGCAGAATTGGGCAGGTGGGATGAGGTTCAAAAGGTAAGGAGATTGATGAAAGATAGGGGAATAAAAAAGATACCTGGATGTAGCTGGATAGAATTCCATAAAGTGGTACATTCTTTTTGTGTAAGAGATGGATCCCAACCTTAGGCACATGAGATCTGTGCAAAGTTGGAGACATTGTCTCAGAAAAAAGAATCAAGATGTCTTCCAGATGTAAGGCATATATTAAATGATGTGGAGGAAAAATATTTTTTAAAATTTTGTTGAATGGTTTTGAATTAGTCTATCAAGGATCAAGTCTTGTTGAGTGTAAAGTCCCCACATTATAAAGGATGAGGCTGGAATCATATCTTGAATAAATTTTATGGAATGAATATCCTTCAGCCTTTGGTTCTCAGTCAAAAAGGTTTCAGCCTAAAAATTCATGCTCCCATATTAGATAGCTAAAAATTCTTTATAACCATTAAAAAAAAGGACAATTAAATTTCAAATTGCTAAACATACCCCTGGAACAACTTTTTGAATGGTCAAGAATCCTTAAGAATATGTGTTGACTACAACACTGCACTGAGTTTATCTCCATGATTGTGCAAGACAAATTTCTGTGATAGATGCAAACAGCTCTGTCATTTCAAACAAAGACTTGTAATATAATGAGGTACGTCATATCAGACCTAAAGTGATAAGAAGGGATTAGGTTTTATTTACTATATTTAAAATGTCTTCTTTTCCAAGTTTTTGTAGATCCAGAACACACTATTGACTTCATAAAATTAGATACATATACTGTATGTTGAACTATTTTTCACGAAGCATGTGCATTTGTGGATTGAAAAAGGTGTATATTAGAAGCAGAGGATGGAAAAGAGCAAAAAGGATTGGAATGCTTGAAGGAAATGGATAGATGGTTGACCATCAGAAAATGTTTGAGAAATGGTTAAGATCGATTTAGTGGTTGGAGATGGGAGATGATGGGAAGAGCATCTTTCATAGTTCTTTACTCCAAGCAATGGATGTTATTTTTAATGAAGGACAAATGTTTAAAAATATTGACAAAATTGTGGAGATGCAGAATTTTTTTGAAATTACAGGACAAGAGGAACAACAAGAAAATCTACCACCATTACAAGAAGCCACTGTTGGAAATAATGACCAACCATTATAACATAATGGAAATGAAGAACAACAAGAAGTAGAAACCGTGCAAGAGCCATTACAAGAGATTCCACTTCGTAGATCTACTAGGCCTCAAAAGGTTTCATAAAGATATCCTCCCTCAGATTATATTTTATTAACTGATGAAGGTGAACCTAGTTGTTTTCAGGAAGCTTGTCAAGATGAGCATAGTAAGGAATGGAAGAAAGCAATGGAGGATGAAATGGACTCTTTGCAAGAAAATAGAACTTGGGAGTCGGTAAAGCTTCCAAAAGGAAGAAAAGCTCTATGAAACAAATGGGTGTATAAGATCAAACATGAGGGTGATGAGAAGAAGAGATACAAAGCAAGGCTAGTCGTGAAAGGATTTTCTCAGAAAGAAGTTATTGACTTCAATGAAATTTTTTCACCTGTTGTTAAAATGTCATCCATTAGAATTATTCTTGGTCTTGTTGCTACTCTAGATTTGGAATGTGAATGTTAGATGTAAAGATTTCCTTCCTTCATGGAGAATTGGAAGGTGAAATTTATATGGAGTAGCCAAAAGGTTTCAAAATAAAAGGTAAAGAGAGCTTGGTTTGTAGGTTGAAGAAGAGCCTTTGTGGGTTGAAATAGGCACCTCGCTAGTGGTATAAGAAATTTGATTCATTTATGTTGGAGCATGGTTTTAATAGACTAGAGACTGATCATTGTGTCTACATTAAGAGATATGACTAGGATAAGTACATTATATTATTGTTATATGTGGATGATATGTTAGTTGTTGGACAAGATAAGAATATGATTAATAGGTTGAAGAAGGATTTGGGAAGCCAGTTTGCAATGAAGGATTTGGGTCCAACACAACAAATATTGGGCATGAAGATCATTCATGATAGAAAGAAGAAAAAATTGTGGCTGTCACAAGAAAAATATATTGAGAAGGTGCTTGATAGATTTAATATGAAGGATACCAAGCCAGTTGGTACCCCCCTCACTTCCCATTTCAAATTGGATTTTGATTCATGTCCTTGTGATGACAAGGAGAAGGAAGAAATGAAAAAGATTCCTTATGCTTCAGTAGTTGGTAGTTTAATGTATGCCATGGTATGCACATGGCTAAACATTGCACATTCAGTGGGAGTAGTCAATAGGTTTCTTGCCAATCCAGGAAAACAACATTGGCAAGCAGTGAAATGGATGTTAAGATACCTTAAGGGTACTAGTCATTACTGTTTATGTTTTGGTCATACTGATAATGTTCTTGAAGGTTTTACAGATGCAAATATGGCTAGAGATGTGGACACTAGAAAGTCCACCACTGGTTATCTATATACATTTGTAGGTGCAGCAATGTCTTGGGTATCTAGGATACAAAAAATAGTAGCTCTCTCCATAATAGAGGCATAATACATAGCTACAACTGAAGCGTGCAAAGAGATGTTGTGGATACAACAATTCCTTGGAGAGATAGGCATAAAAAAAGACAAGTAAGTGTTATATTGTGATAGTCAGAGTGCCATTCACTTGGCAAAAAACCCAACCTTTCACTCATGAACCAAACACATTGACTTAAGGTATCATTTGATTAGGTAGGTGTTGGAGGAAGGAAAGCTACACTTGGAAAAGATCCATACAACTGAGAACCCTGCGGATATGTTTACAAAAATACTGCCAAGAGCTAAGCAAGAGTTATGTAGGAGCTTGGCAGGCTTGCAGATGACTTGATGTGCAGGTTTGGGCAAGGATCAATAGCAAAGGTTCATCCACAATAGCAGTTTGTTACCTAGGAGCCTTTCATTTAGCTTCAAGTGGGAGAATGTTAGTTGTGAAGGATAAATTTGGCTTCAAGTGGGAGAATGTTAGTTTTGTGAAGCTTAAATTTAAGAAACTTCTAATTTTGAATAGATGCTTCCATATTTTTCCTTATTATTTAGAAACTTCTCATTCAGAAGTTTCCTCTTTTTTATAAATATGCCAAATGGTCTCCCCTGTTATAATTTAATCTTGCATTGAGAAAAGTGTGAAAAAGAGGAGATTTTGCCTGGAGTTTGGAGCTTCTGATGAAATGTATTTTCTACTGTAATAATAAAGTTATTGATCCTTGCCTCATGGTTTTTTTCCCTCCACATTGGAGGTTTTTCCACATAAATTTTTGTGTATTCTGCACTCTCTAGTTTGTTGTGTATTTTGTTTCCTAAGTTTATTTTTATTGCTGCCATTATCATACATACTCTGTTTTAAATTGCATAACAGTAATAACATTAAATAAATAAAATTTTAAAAATAATAATAGTGTGAGGGTTGGAAGGTGGTCTAAAGAGAGATTTCTTTTAAGTACAATATGATTAAATAATAAAAAGTGTATTTATTGTTGTTATAAGTTTGAAATATGAGGAATTGAAGAGAATAAGGACCATAAGATCTTATTAGAGGAAGAGGGAGACAATGCAACTATTAAAGTTATGCATTATTATATAATGAAGGTGTCATAACATTAAACTTTTATATGAAGCATGGGCATTTTAAGATGGAGATTGTGATGGAAAATGAAAAAAGGATAGGAATGCTTGATTTTCTTTGTATGGTTTTTTTCTTTAGATTATTTTGTATCCATGTTAGTTTTGGATAGTTGGGCTTAAATTATACATAGAAGGTTATGTATGCAAATTTATATATGTTCATGTGGAGTTTGTTTCATTGATAATTGGAGATTTTTAATATTTCATGTTCAAATATATTTTTTGTCAATAGATTTGACATCATGAATTGCTATTATATATCTCAATATCTAATAATTATCACCTTGTTTTTAACCTCTTTGTTGTCTTCTTTTGAGGGTTTATTTTTGTAATGCATTGATTAAATTACCCTATTATTGTTAGCCACCTATAACACATTTGTGAGCTATTTTGTATTAATTTCTTGGATTTGATTTGAATGTTTAATAGCTGTTTGTACGGGTGATGTTACATTTCTTTGCTCTCATGCATAATATATGAGTATTTTCTATTGGATATTGGTCTTTTATTGATCCAACTTACTTTGCATTATTTATGTATGTCTAGACACCTAATTCTAACTAAATGATTAAATTAATGATCATTTTCACTTCATCTTGATAATTAAATAATTTCATATTATTTAACTAAATTCATATTATTTATTCCTCCATATTAATTAAATAATTAATGTTATTTAATTAATTTTCTATTCTAAAGTTTAATTGAATAATCTATTATTTTTTAATTAATCATCCATTTCCCACTTCCTAAATTAAATAATTATTTAATTTATTTAATCAATCCATTTATCTCTCAACACTATCCAAGATAAATAAAATCTATTTTATTTATTAAATTCAACCTTGCAAATGTAAATAATAATTAATTTTATTTAATTATTAAATACTTATGCAAATTCCACCCTAATTTGTGACTAAAACTTACTCTCAGACCACTCATCAAACAAATCCACTTCACTCCCACTCACTTCAAGTCCTCTAAGCAATCAATTTAGTTCACTAACTGTCAGTCTAAGTTAACACTCCAATAATCATCTTAATTGAATTATGCAATTAGTTATTTGAAATCATGTAGAAAGTTAACAATCAATCAATTCTTCTCATTAATTCTCAAACATTGATCTTCTCAACCTCTCCTCTGATCTCGACCATTGATTGGTGTCATCGAATATCGATAAATGCAGCCATCCTCTCTTTCATTTTTATTTTAGATTGTGTAGGAAAATGATACTCATACTTTGTAGGTGCTTTTGTACTATTGTTCTCAATATAAATATGAGAGCAAAGACTATTCATACCATTTCTCTCAATGTGAAATAGATGAGAGCAATGGAGTTGTGCTAAGGTGAATTATGTGTGTGCAAGGTTTGCATCATGTTTTATTCAATTTTCTTTATATACTCTATTGTTGTGATCATTTGACTATGTTTTAGTTTGATTTATTACTTTATTCCTTCAATATTTAATAATTGATTTATTTAGTCATACATTCTAGCACACTCGGTGGGACCCCACATCCCTGATTTGACATTTCTTGAAGTTTTTAAAAGCTTGTAGGGTTACAAAGATGTTTTTTGAGACAAAATGATACTTTTGTTACCCGCGGTGACGTTTCTGTTATAAATTGATGCCTATGCTAGACGTTACAACAATTCTTTTGTTCTAATGTGACACATTTGTTCTTTCTAGGTTTCTAATTTTTTTGAAACTTTTTTCAATTTGTATAAACCTAACGTGGACTTGTTTCTTGAACTATTTGAGCTAACATTTGCATAGCTTGTGGCTTATGTTGGGAGAAGGATAACATTTAATTTTGGTGCTCCTAAAAAAGAACAACTTTAATATTTAGTTTTGGTGCTTCTAAAAAGAATAACTTTCATAATTTGATTTTGGTGATCCTAAAATGAATAACTTACATATTTAGTTTTGGTCCTTTAAAATTAATGCACAACTTGCATACTTCAATTTGGTGCTCCTAAAAAGAACAACTTTCGTATTTGATTTTGGTGCTCTTAAAATGAACACCAACTTTCATATTTAGTTTTGGTGCTCTAAAATTAACCAATAACTTGGATATTTCAATTTGGTGCTCCCAAAATGAATGACAACTTTCATATTTACTTTTGGTGCTATAAAATTAACCCACAACTTACATATTTTAATTTGGTGCTATAAAATGAACAACTTTTACATTTGATTTTGGTGTATTAAAATTGAACAAAACAACTTTCATCTTTGAATTTGGTGCACTAAAATGATTTATATGCCATGTCTAGTAAGCTAGTGGTGTAGGAAATAAAAAACACCATTAGTTTGCACATGAAAATCAATTCTTTTAATTAACTAATTATCTCCCTGGTTTACAAATCATAAACCATCCTTCCCATTGAGATCGAGCTCCCATCCTTAAGAATATCATTTCAAAATCTCATAACTAATGAAGAATATCGGGTGTCACAGTTGAATGAGCTAGAACTACTAGGTGAGCGGTGTATGGATGCTTTGAACCATCTATAGGTGTACTAGAACCATCTCAAGCGAAGCTATAATAAGAAGATCAAGAGTCGGTAATTTCAAGTTGGAGAGCTCGTGTTGAAAGAAAATCAGAAGAATGTACCAAATCTAGACAACAAGGGAAAATTTGAACCCAATTGGTTGAGACCCTTCATCATCACAACAAGTTATAAATCAAGATCATGTCAGCTATCTACACCCAAAGGTGAGCCTCTACAGGAGCCTATCAATAGCTCTCATCTCAAAAAAATTTATGCCTAAATTTACCGGGTATAAATCCAAAAAACTCAAAAAAATATAAAAATATAAAAATACAAAAAAATCAGAAAAAAGGATTAAAAATAATAAAGAAAAAAAATCATCCTCTAGTGAAAACCATTTCGGTGGCACTTTGGGCAAGTACCTTGGTGAAAACCTGGAAAACAGGCACCTTGTGTAAATAAAGCACTTTCCATCCACCATTGATTCATTGGCTTTTTTTGCATCACCTACCATCACTTTCCATCGCATTCACCCATCACATTCCATTTCACCCATCTGCATCT
Organism: Sequoia sempervirens; assembly: GCA_007258455.2. Taxonomy (NCBI): domain Eukaryota; kingdom Viridiplantae; phylum Streptophyta; class Pinopsida; order Cupressales; family Cupressaceae; genus Sequoia; species Sequoia sempervirens. The sequence goes on from VDFB02353493.1 coordinate 115,391,760, forward strand.
GCATCATGGCTTGATCCTGTGTTTGTATCATGCTCCAACCTAAAACTACTCGACACATTCCTATGGTCAGTTTGTCCTACCTATATCGGAGTAGTCTACCACATCACGCTAGGGACATGATCTTATACCTACATTGGATCAAATTCATGTATATTCTTGGAATCTTCCTTAAAATCAAAATAAAAAATAGTCATAAAATCAAAAAATCAAAAAACCCAAAAACATCCAAAACATCTCAAAAATCCAAAAAATAGGTCAAAAAGTCAAAAAAGTCAAAAAATAGAGTTGTCGTGTCAAAATACAGGTCTCTAAGCTTGAATGTAGGCAATTCCATCATTGATGTGCCCTCGAGACACATTAGGTTAGTCCTTTAGGAGTCTGTCACAATAAATTGGCATCCAATTGTTCATATCTCATCAATAAACGAGTCTGTGTCAGTTGAACTACATGGTTTGTGCATGTATAACATAGGCAAGGGTAATCTTTGATCAGCCGCTGAGGCCCCTAGAATAGGTCTTTAGATTAGGTCCTTGGTCAAAATCTCATAAAACACCAAAAATATTGGAAAATTGGAAAATCGAAACATTTGTAAAACATCTCGAAAAACCCAAAAACAACCTCAAAACACTTCAAAATACCAAAAATAGATCCAAAAATTTGAAAAAAATCCATCCATCCCATTTCAATTTCACCCTCAATATACATCCACTCATAATAAATGATTATCATCCTCAACCTTTAGTAAACAATCAGAAGCAAGTATGGAAAATTAAGAGTGAAAATTCAACTGTCAAAGGTCTCAAGTCTAGGTCAGTAGGTAAACAAGTTGGTCAACTCTTGGTATCAATAGCCTATCATCTTTTCAATCTTACCATCATCTGATCATCATGTCCTAGGATGCATCCTTCCTACAATGGACATCAACATCAGGCATCATCGTAGTTTAGTCTTGGCTAGAGGTATGAAGAACATTAGCTTGTTTCTTTACTTGATCTTTACTTGTGATTTATCTTATCGCACCTATTCCCATGACCTCTTGAGGATGTCTATCTAAAAATATTTAGAGAGAAAGGAATGAGGCATTGGTCATTATCTTTTGTCCGTTATGCTTGTTGGATATTCTTATAATATAACTTGGTCATGCTTACTTTGTTTGGTTTGTAGTGAGGGTGTTTTACATGTCTTGTTGACTATTACAAGGGAAGGTTTGGCCTTCCTATGATTTGGTCTAAGATGTTTGAAATTTTTGAAGTACATCCTAATAAGGTTTTGTATGCTAGGTGTGAACATGGATACTCCTATTTGATTGTCGAGTCAAATTCCATCTCACTAGGTACAATGCCATCTTGGTTTTCTATACCTTGATGCATCGTATCTATGTGTGTGATAAAAAATAAGGAAAGTTATGCTCTTTACATCCCCAATCTTTGGATAAGCAACACATCATCATCATTCATAATCATATCTAATAAAGTCTTGACAACTCAGACTTGTTAGACTTCTACATCTCCTCAGAATCAAGGGTTGATCCCTCTCATTCTTCTATCCTCTTTCACGCTAACATGCTATCATGGCATCCATCCATCCTGCATTCATAAAACATCAGCATACTCATCTTGCATATTCATACATATCATCATAATAGGAAACCTCATCCATCTCACATGCATTGCATCATCATTTAAGTTGTTTAGAATAATATAGATTTGTTATTCTAAGCATCTTAAAAACATCTCATTTGCATCATCATTATCATATAGATCTTTTAGTCTAACCATCCATTAATCCATCTTGAACCTCTTTATCGTGAGATCGACCCTAAAATCAAAATTTTTGCTCGATCTCTCATGGGGGCAATGTGCCAGCGTACTTCTTTCTGCTGGGGCATCCGAAAAAATTAGGAAATTTTTTAATTTCAATTTTGGCAATGATATTCTTTGAACCAACACAACTGGTATGCTGCTTCAAAGAGGGGAAAATGTAGACATGCAAATAATCCTAACTAACATCATGCATCTAAGTTTGATCAATTAACATCATTTTGTCTATCAATCAAATAAAGTAATTCATTAGATTAATTCACTAATGTTCATCAAATTTAATTAAATAAATCAAATTATTTAAGTCAAATGTCAAATCCCCTAAATTCTTCCAAGTTAATTAATTTTGGATTAATTAACTCCTAATCCTAATTACCCATCCTCTAGCTTTTGACTCAACCTTGGTCAAACTCAACCCCTGACTAACCCACCCACTTGCACATGAAATCAATTCTTTTAATTAACTAATTATCTCATTTTCCCTCACAAAGGCATATTCTAAGGGAATATTCCTTCATTAACTCCATTTATTTGACTTTATTTCCCAAACAAATTCCCTCCAAGACATCTCAACCACATTCATTTAATAATGCCTCTTACAAATGCATTAATCTCTCTTACACCTCTCAAATCCTCAACCACATGCATTAACTATGCACATTCTCCAAAATGTGCTCCAACTTCACCCATTAGATTTGTGACAAGTGTCACAATCTCATTGGTTCTCCTTTAGTCCCACATTCCTCCCATCTCTCCATTCTTCAACTCTTCAACCTATAAATAGAAGCCACTTCTATCCACAATCCATCCACAATCTTATGCATTTGCACTATACACACATTCATCTTCATCACTTGCATCTTGATCATCATTTTGAAAGCTTATCAAGGGGGTGGGAAGGGAATCCTTTTCACATCAAATGAGAACCACTCCCACTATGGGATAGGTTTGCACATGATTTTTACATGCTTTCAATTAGTTTTTTTGATCTTTTATTTTTTTTGTTTGCATTACCAAGTATGTTCGAATATCTCATAGGAGTACTTGGTTTGCTTTGTTTAACTTGATTTATATGATCATGTTTGTCAAATTTTAACATCTATAGGTTTAGTACTTACAGTTAGAACCATTTCTATGTCAAGAATACAATCCAAAGCATGACAAAGACTTACTAGTTTCTCCCAAAATTTTGACATTACTGAATATCATAGGTCCCAAGGCCCATCAAACTGGCACACCACCTAAACTTGTCTATGATCACTAGTTTCATTAATGCATCTGCAAAATTTTCCATAGTATCCACTTTTTCAAGACTGTCCTTTCCATCCTCCACCATATTCTGTGCAAAATGATATTGCACATCAATATGTTTCATCTTGGAATGGAAAGTGGGATTTTTCACCAAATAAATAGCACTCTGACTGTCACAACAAATATTAATCTGCCCTGCATTGAACCCAATATCAGAAAACAAATGTCTAAGCCAAATGGCTTCTTTATAGGCATGTGTTACTGCCATATACTCTACCTCCATAGTAGATAAAGCGACTACATCCTACAGTTTGCTCATCCAACTAATTGCACCACCATTCAACTTGAAGATGTATCCACTGGTGGATCTCCTACTGTCAACATCCCTTGCCCAATTAGAATCCACATAGCTTCAAATGTTGATGGATCTCTGTGACCCAACTAAGTTACCATGATAGCACAAAGCATATTGAGAGGTACCTTTTAAATATCTAAAAACTCTTTTCACAACATCCTAGTGTGATCTACTTGGATTTTCCATAAAATGGCTGAGAACTCCCACTACTTGGAAATTTTTTGGCCTTGTACAAACCATTGCATACATTAAACTGCCAACTGCACTTGCATAAGGCACTTTGGTCATGTCCTCCATCTTAGTAGGATATTTTGGAAAATCTTCAACAGATAGCTTCATTCCCTACAACACTGGAACAACTAGCTACTTGTAATCAGTTATACCAAATCTCTCCAAGACAGTATTGGCATACTTACTCTAGCTTATCCAAAGCTTTCTACTTCCTCTATCCCTTTTTATTTCCATCCCAAAATATACCTTGTTGCACTTGGATCTTTCGTTTCAAACTTTGCTGACAATTGAGATTTTAGATCAAAAATCATAGTCTTACGATTTCCTATGAACAACATGTCATCAACATACAAGGCAATAAGAAGAACTCGATCATTTTCAATTTTGAAGTACACACAATAATCAAATTTTGATCTTACAAATCCCAATGACAATACAAATGTGTCAAAATTCTGGTACCACATTCTAGGCGATTGTTTTAAACCATACAAAGATTTCTTTAACTTGCAAACTAGATTTTCTTTACCTTTTTCCACAAAGTGCTTAGGATGGAACATATAAATTTCTTCTTCAAGATCTCCATGAAGAAATATTTTCTTCACATCCATCTATTCAATCTCTAAGTCATACGCTGTTGCAAGTGACAATAGAAATATGATAGATGTCAGCTTAGCTACAGGAGAAAATATTTCACCATAATCAATTCCCTCTACCTAGGAATAGTCTTTCACAACCAACCTAGCTTTATACTTTCAACACTTACATCTAGATCGATTTTCTTCTTAAATATCCATTTACGACCAACATGCTTTCTAATGCAAGGTGTACAACACACCTTTTTCCTAACAACTTTGTGTGCAAGAATTATGAGCATTTAAAATTTTAAAAATTAAGGAGGAACTTAAAATGATTATAGTTATTTTTTATGACCAATCTATCACAATAATACTATCCATTGTGTAGATCTCTAAATCACCTTTTCAATTCCTGTAAAATATCAAAATTTCAAAAAGTGACACAAAAGTTATGCCCATTTTACTAAAGTGTGCTTTTTTAGGCTTTTCAAAATAGATACCCATTTTGAAAATGTAAAATAAATTAAAATACTTGTTGAAAATGGATATCCATTTTTCTTTTCAAAACATATATCTATTTTTCTTTGCAAAAGGATATCTATTTTTCTTTGCAAATTGATATCTATTTTTCTTTGCAAAATAGATATATGTTTTTCTTATCAAAATGGATATCCATTTTTCTTTTCAAAATGGATATCCGTTTTTATTTTCAAAATGGATATCCATTTTTTTTTTTCAAAATGGCTATCTGGTTTGCACTATTTTGAATACATAAAGTGATGAAAAATATTTTTGGGAAACAAATATCTATTATTAATGGATATCCGTTTTGGTTTGGTATTAATAAACCAAATTCAAATTTTACCGACCTGTACAAAAAGTCAACTTTTTTGTTTCACAATTTTGGCAAAGTAAAAACACATTTTTTTCCTTCATTTCCACTTTTTGGCCCCCCATGATCTTGCACATACCCACAAGTCTAGAGAATGTTCAAAGCTTGAACAAGAGATTGTGAATTTAAGGAAAAATCTAGAGAAAGCAAAGATTCAAGAAGATAAATTCAAGAAGAGCTCTACCTTGCTTGATGAAATGATTGCTAGTCAAAAGGCTTCTAAGGAAATAGAAGGTTTAGGATTTGAAAGAGGAGAAAGTTCAAAGGAAAATAAGACTTCAAACAATGCTGAAAAGAAGAATGATGGGAAAAGGAAGACTAGAGATAAAAAGAGCAATATCAAATAGGTTCGGAACCAAAAGAAATATTTCAAAAGGACTCCTATCAGACAACCAACTGCACAAAGGTATTCATCTTTTAATGGTTACTGTTACTCTTGCAATAGATTTGAACATAGAGTAGTAGAGTGTAGAAGTAGAATGAATCAGAATGTTTAATCATTTTCCAGTCAGTGTTTTACATGCAATAGACTTGGTCATAAAGCTAGTAAATGCAAAAGTCATATGATGAATGGTTACAATAATGGTATAATGTTCCAATCATTCAACGGTTACTATTATACATGCAATGGATTTGGGCATAAGGTTGTTGAATGCAGATCTAAAATGGCAAGAAGTAAGTTTGTTTAGCAAAAAAGTGTCATATGTCACAAATGCAATAAGCCAAGAGACAACTAAGTTTTGCAAGAGTAAGAATGTGAAACCCTTTGTTTTATAGAAGAAGGTTGATCTAGTGAAGAAAATCAATCCGATGGAGATGAAGAAGGAAATGAACAAGATCTAGATGAAAAAGGAAGAGAATGAGGTGAAGAATGAGTTTGTGTTAGCTCCTAGTATATATGTTACCTTTGAAAACTAGATAGAGAGCTTTGGCTTAGGGTAAATTTTTTTAACATAAAACTTTCAAAGCCCCTGCCAAGGATGTATGATGATATCTTCAACATACTGGTTAACTATTGTACCTAATCTATTGGTGGTTCTCTGGTGTGAGATATCTTGTTGCAAAAATTTGTGGAGTGATTGAAGGTGCCTGTCATAACATAGTAAGGGTTTGCCAACTTTTCAACCTAACTTTTCATTGTTGCAATGTATCTAGATGCAAACAATGTAGATAATGCAACCATAGAAGAGGTTATTGTTAAGTATAAGATAACATTCAATACTGGCCTAGATAAGATAGATGATCAATTTCTAGATGATCTGAAAGGTGTGTTGAATGCTATAAGACAAGAAGCTATTGATGAAGATGTTAAGATAAAGGCATTTTCCTTGGAGAATATTGGTTCCTCATTGTCTCATGAGGTTATACACAAGTTGTCTAAGTTGTATAACAAGAAATTTAGGACAAAACAAAGAGTTATCACTTTTATGAGAGGGGACAAGGAAGACATTGAGAGGTTAAGGAAAGAGACACTACAAAAAGTTGAAGAGCTTGCTAAAGAGTTGGGAGTTCCTCCAGGTAATAAAGATAAAATGCGACAAGATACACCCCTCACAGATGTCAATGAGATTTTTGAAAAATAACATGAGCATGAGCATGTACAAGAAGACATGTTGCCTAATAACACCCCTCTAGTTGTGGAGAAAGTTGTTGATGAAGAGGAGGAAGAAGATAAGAAAGATGCCTCGAAGAAGAATGAAGCTCAAAATGAATAGAATTTTCCCCCTTTGGATAAGGAGACAGATGTTGAACAAAATAAAGAAGATCTGCAAGGTTTCCTAGAGAAGACTGGAGAACAAAAAGAAGACACTTCACCTCGTCTAAAAGTTGAGAAGAATATTGAAGAATTTTTCGATAGTGGAGAAAAGGAGAAGAGTGAGAAAAAGGAAAAATAAGGTGTAAAAACTGGTGGTGAATCCCCTAGAGCCAATGAAGACTCACTGAAAGGTCTATTGGACACAATTATAGTTTGAATCAGTGTTGTCTACACAACTTAGGTGCAAATTCCCATGCAACAAGGTCAGGTAGACCTGGACAAGATTTCCCCTTTACACAAACTATAGCTTGGTGGTATATTCCATACCTTTTCTAGAAAGGAAATTCTGTAAACACACCAAAAGAGTTCAAAGTTGGTAGATGAAGCAATGAAGGTGTTATAGGGAGGTATTCCCAAAATAACTATTGATAATTCCTTATCTGGTGTGCATAAATTGAAATTATTGCTTGATTCTTTTAAGGATTATTTTGATAGTTTGGAAGAAAAGATTGAGAAGGAAATTGAAAAGAAGGTCAATGATAAGATGTTAGCAAAAGTTTCTGATAAAGTGTGGTACTACACATGCCAAGTTGCAAGGAAGCTTGGAAGATATTAAAAAGTGTTTGGAGGAATCCAAACAATTATTTCAATTTTGTTTGAAGTGAGCAGGTTCTACAAGGAGCATTAAAGATCATATGGACTCAATTGAGTCTCAAATTGCTCAGGCTTCAAGAGTTTATGATCTAGTAAATGATGCAGATGGAGCTACATGAACAATTATTGAGAATTCGCATGGTCAATTCTTTCTACTGCAAGAATAAAAGGAGAAAATAATAATGCAATATGGTTAGCTCAAAGATATGGTAAGTGCAAGGCTTACCCATTTAACCAAAGTTTTAGCTAATGTTGAGAAGGTGGTGCAAATGAATCCATTGCCTAATTCTCCAAAAGAAGGAGAAGACCTCCATATTCAGTTTGAAAATCAGTTCCATATGCTTGCCTTTGCTAACAAGAACTGGGAAGTTGCAAAAAAAGACTAGGAGGCACACCTTGCTAAACTGAAAGATTCTAAGGGTTAAGTTGTACATTTTTTCTATGTATATGCAAATTTCTGGTTTGAATGTACATATACGAAAATAGTTGATGGTGCTAAGGTACAAGTTTTATCATTTTTGAGGATTACATTGTTAGGGGGAGCCACTTTGATGTAAATTTTTTACTAAGGTGGAGATTATTGTTGAAGTGTGTTGAGTATAGAAGAGAAGTATCTTTTTGGTACCCTTTTCCCTTGATGTCAAGGGGGGAGAATTTTTTTGGGAGTAGTTTTGGAAGAGTGTGTTGCCATCAATGACAAAAGGGGAGATTGTTGGCAACATGAGCATGTTGGTATATGGTCTTGTCGTTGATGAAAACCCATTGTAGAAAGGTAGAAGTGTTGGTCTGGAGAAGACCGAGTGTTTTTGAGAATTGACTAAGTCCTACTGTGTATATTCAGTGATCAGAGGAACAATTTAGTGGTTCACATTGATCCACTATGCAAAATCTTGCCATGTGGTTTTGAGGTGTTCCTGGTATGTGTTGGATGTGTCTAAATCCAAAGTTTCTAGTTTTGATGTCTTTTGCAGTTGAAGATATTTTTGACATTGTGTCAGGCTTAGTAATGGTAGTGTTACAGTTGTAGAGTGCATGTTGGAATGCTTTGCATTCCACCACAGATGAATATTATGCTATGAGATTTTGAGGAAGTGTTTGAGGATGTTAGATTTGTGTGCCATCTAAGTGGCAAGTGATTTGGTGGTCAGTGTGTTGAGTTATGAATGAATAGTTGGTTCATTCAATTGTTGCGTCACTTGCAGTGCTGACCTAAAGGTTTTGGGGTCATGAGGAGTTGAATTGTGTATAGAGAAGAATCATGGGAGTGATTATAGGTCACGCCGACCTATTTTGGTGTGGTACATATTTTTGTTCCTTCCACAAGGCATGTGTGATGGAGTTTTGGGTTGACAGGTCATGGTGTTATACGATTCATGCAATTAGGCTGACCTAATTGATGTTTTGGTTGGTTGCAATATATATACAAGTTTAATTCATTATGTGATGTAGAGTATGTTGGATGCGATTAAGAGTGTGTGAGATCTGATTTAGTGTCAAGTGCAAAAGGTGATAGTGGTGAGGTACGAAGTGTGTAAAGTCAGTTTTTTGAGCTTAATTGGAACTATATCCTCGACATATTGTAAATGCATTATTAACAATTCATCCTTGGCAGTGAGCCACCCTTTCTTCTACTCTTTCTATTTTGGGTAGTGAACCCTTGGCAGCGAGCCTTTGATAGTGAGCCATTCTTTTTGGACAGTGAGTCCACCATTCTATAAATCCATTATAACTGGTTATATTATATTGTGAGCTAATCCTCACCGTGGTTTTTCCCTTTCAAGGGTTTTCCACATAAATCTGGTGTGCTTGTGTTTATTGATGTGATGCATGCTTTAATCGTTTCTTTCCATTTCAACAAGTTTGATATGTTTTGAATGCATGTTTAAGTTGACGAGTTAACAAATTTCAATGAATATTGATTCACCCCCCTCTCAGTAGTTCTGGTGTTCAACAATTAAAACAATTAGTTTTGAAATAATATAGCATGTTATTCTAGGTATGATAATCTTAGAGTAGGATTTTTTGTGAGCTAACTTCTGTCTACAACAATTAAGGATGAGAACCTACAACTGAACTTGTAGCATGCCTACAATTAAGGTCATAGTTTTCTATAATTGTGTGACAATAACAGTCACTTCTTTGCAGTCAAAGATGAACCTCATTAATACAAGAGGGATGATAAAACAAGTGGCATAATACCTATTCTTCAACAAGGTTATGTATTGCTGAGGAATTGAATAATCTTGCCACTCATCTCTATGTTTTTTAATGACTTGTATCTTTCAAGCATAGATTGGAGTGTTCTAGCATGAGTTTTCTGCTTTAATTACTTTAGACTCAATTTCCTAATTTTATTCCTATTTCTAAAATAAGAAGTTCTCCTATATAGTAGGAAGTGATTGGACAAGTGTAGCATTAGTTGTTTTAGATCAATAAATATATGTAAAACAATAAATATATGAAGTGGAAAGAGAACTATATAGTGTACAATCTAGCATATCTAGGACATATTTTTGCATGCATGTAAGGAATTTGAATATATAATTTAAAAAGACTCTTTCTTGTCACATGACTTCTTTTATCATTTTAATGCTATGAGTTATATGAGATGCTGATTTAACTATTAGTTCAAAAAAGGGAGAAAATGAAGGTGCAACTAACCCAAGAAAGAGACCATGTAAGGTGAACTACAATTGAACATTTATCTTGCTACTTTAGATTTTTATGATCTTAACTAAAATTTTCTATTACAATTAACTTATTGTAGTCAATAAGTCAATTCAACAACCTATAACATCTATAAAGAACTTGTAGCGATTATTGTGTAATTTTTGGTTAATTAAAAGTTTGTAGAATAAATTTCCCTAAGTTGATAAGATAAATGTAGTACATTATAACTCAATAGGTTGTCTACTAGAGGATTAGAATATCTATTGAGTTGCATCCATGTCTTAATTGTGTCAGGTTTATTGGGCATAATCAGGTTTCTTGTGTCCGTTCCATTTGAGGATGTAATTTTTATTAAACGCCATTCTTAGAGAAAAGCAAAAACCACATACAATTCAATTGGGGTTTTTACCAGTGAAAGCCAAACAAAAGAGCAACACTTCTTACAACATGAATTACATTGGCAACTATGAAGAGCAGCCTAGTGTTAAATTTGCAGTATCATAACCATGTTAAAAAGTATGCTTTGGCTACGAATAAGATTAATAGCCATCAGAAAAGCAGTCCCCGGAGCTTCGGTTTCGCTGCTCTCCAGGACATATTCAAAGATAAGGTGGCAAGTAACCAAGTAATTCAAGATCATTTGAGACTGCCTACCAAATGTTTGACAAAATGCCTCGAGGAGGATACCTTGGATGGTAGACTTACTGAGGTGAGTGCTAATACTTATTCTTGTCTACTGCTGGAGTGTGTTAGAAGAAGAGACCTGAGAGAGGGAATGACAGTCCATGGCCAAATGATCAAAGTTGGATTTGAACCCAATGTCTATGTAGTAAACTGTTTAATTGACATGTATGTGAAATGTGGAAGAATGGATGATGCACGCCATTTTTTTGAAAATACGCGTGTACGAGACGCCTGTTCATGGACCACTGTTCTTTCTGGGTATGCTAATTCTGGCCAGATGTATTATGCATGGGAACTGTTTAACAAAATGCCTGAACGAAATGTGGTTTCCTGGAATGCAATGATTGCAGGGTATGCGCGAGAGGCATTTGGGAAGGAGAATGCATTGAATATGTACTACGAAATGCAAAGGATGAGTTTTAAACCTGATGGTTTTACCTTTGCTAGTGTTTTGAGCGTGTGTGCAAGCTTGACGGCTTTGGGGTATGGAGAGGAGATTCATGTTCAGATCATCAAAATTGGTATGAAGTTTGATGTGTTTGTGGGTACCGCTCTTGTTGATATGTATGCTAAATGTGGAAGTGTAGAGATCGCACGCCAAGTGTTTGACGAAATGCCAGTTCGGAATGTCGTTTCCTGGACTGCAATGATTACTGGATATGCACAAAATGGGCGGCCTGAGGAAGCTGTAAATTGTTTTCATCAAGTTCATTGTGCAGGTAGAAAAGTTTATTTTCATAGGTTATATTTTGCCATAGGATTGGTAATTTTGGCATTAAAGTCAAGAATTAGGTTTCACAAGTTAACATTTATTTTTTCGAAGACATCATGTGAAAATTTATACGTTATGTGTATTTAAGGTTTTTACATTTGCCGATTTCTACAAGCATAAACATTAAATCCATTTCTTTCTTCAGATATTATACTCTAATATTCCCTGTTTTGAAATGGAAAGATTCGCCAACTTTTCTATACTTGTAAAACGATTTCTTTCCCTTAAAAATTTCCCTGCAGGTATGAAACCAAACAGGTTGACGTTTGTAGGTATTATAAGTGCATGTGCTAGTTCAGTGGATTTGGATTTTGGGGTACAGGTTCTTACGCAAGTTGTAAAAAGTGGATTTGAATTGTATGTTTCTGTGTGCAATGCAATTGTCACAATGTATGCTAAATGTGGGAGCATAACAGATGCGCAGTACTTGTTTGATAAAATGCTGGAACGAGACTTAGTTTCATGGAATACAATGATTGCAGGTTATGCCCAAAATGACCACGGTGAGGAAGCCTTAAAGCTTGGCTTCCAAATGCAATGGGCGGGTGTGAAGCCAAATCAGTTCACTTATGCCAGCATTCTCAGTGTATGTTCCGGTTTGCTGGCCTTTGAGGAAGGCAAACAACTTCATGGCAAAATCACGAAAGTTGGTTTTGAGTCAAATGTCTTTGTTGCAAGTGCTCTTGTTGATTTGTATGGTAAATCTGGGAACACAGATTATGCCCGATGCTTATTTGAAAAGGCGCCTCGACGAGATGCAATCTCCTACAATGCACTGATTGCAGGGTATGTGCAAGGTGGAAATGATGAGGAGGCTCTCAAACTGTTTTTTGACATGCAACAGACTGATTTGGAGCCAGATGAGGCTACTTTTGGAAGTGTTGTTAGTGCATGTGCTAGTCTTGCCATCCTAGAATATGGCAGACACATCCATGCACACATAATCAGCATTGGATTCATATCACATTTAAATGTGGCGAATTCCCTGGTTACAATGTATGCCAGATGTGGAAGCATAGAAGATGCATGGCAAGTTTTCAACAACATGTTCGAACATGATCTTATCTCATGGAATGCAATGATTACTGGTTATTCCCAGCATGGGCATGGCATGGAATCCCTAAGGCTATTTGAACAGATGTTACTTAAGGGCATGCAGCCAGATGCTGTGACCTTTAATGGTGTTCTCACTGCTTGTAGCCATGCAGGTCTAGTGGATGAAGGAAAGCGATTTTTTCATTCCATGAGTCATGAGCATCACATTATGCCAAGGATGGACCATTGTGCCTGCATGATTGATCTGCTTGGTCGTGCCGGCCGTCTAGATGAGGCAGAGGACTATATAAATAAAATGCTGTTTGAACCTGATATCAGTATCTGGATGACATTGTTAAGTGCTTGTAGACTTCATGGCAATTTGGTGATTGGAAAGCATGTTGCAGAATTGCTTTTTACGTTAGAGCCTCAAAATACTTCATCATATGTGCTGCTGGCAAACATCTATTCTGCAGCTGGCAGGTGGAATGATGCAGCCAAGGTGAGAAAAATGATGAAAGATAGAGAAGTAAGAAAGAAGCCAGGGTGTAGCTGGATTGAAGTCAAGAACAGAGTGCATGCATTCATGTCAGAGGATAGTTCACACCCACAATCAGCGGAAATCTATGCAGTGCTGAAGACATTGGCTGGGCAGATGGAGGATGCAGGGTATGTTCCAAACACAAGCTTTGTGCTCCATGATATGAAAGACGAGCTCAAAAAACAAGTTCTGTATCACCACAGTGAGAAGCTAGCCATTGCTTATGGACTTATGAGCACTCCTTCAGGGCACACTATCCGTATTATAAAGAACCTCCGTGTATGTGGTGACTGTCACACTGCTGCTAAGTTTATCTCTAAAATAGTTGGACGTGATATTGTGATAAGGGATGTCATTAGGTTCCACCATTTCAAGGATGGGGTGTGTTCTTGTGGGGATTATTGGTAGGAGAAGCTATAAGTGTAAGCATTTTCTTGGAAGCAGGTGTAGTGTTCTGTGAATGCTTTTGACTCGAAAGGAAGTGGCTCTGACATGGTGAAGTGAGGAGATATATCTACACGATAAGAACTCTCATATTGGAATTATGTGTAAGGAAAACATACGCATTAAAACACAGTGTTTCATCTAGCCTCTCATGGAAAGCTTCTTACTGCATGGTGGACTCACCTTGGTAAGTTGTGTACAGTACCCTGTCTAATTATGGAGATCAATGAATAACAATCAGATTCATGATTTTTACGTTTTGTTTTTCCAGTTAAAAGGATTTAAATTTAATATGTGTATAATCATATGATATCTTTCACAGAACTCATTTTAGAGCTTCTGCGCCCTACAACAAATCTACTCAGGGAACTGTTAAAAATTTCCTTTTGGAAGGAGTGACAGGAACATTATGAGTGAAAATACAAAGAATGAGTATGGAGTTTCTCTACAAGAGACAGGTAAATATTTTGAAGATGCATGGTATCAAGATTAATCTATCCACTGTTGAAACCATAGAAGCAATAATCTGCAAAAAATCCCGATTAATCCCGATTTTTAAAAAATCTGTAGTCTGGAGATTTTTTCCCCAATTTTTTGAAAAAATCTGACCTTTTGGTCAACGATTTTTCCCCATTTTAAACTGCAAAATTGCCAAAAAATTCATTTAAAGCCTGCAAAAAAAAATCATGTTGATTTTTGTGCAAAAAAAAACCATGAGACCATAGCTTGTTTGAAAGCACTTGTTTTAGGCTTTTAACCATAGCAGCAAGGCAGTGAACTGTTTGATAAAATGCTTTGGTAGACATGTATGAAAAATGTGGTAGCATAGACAAGGCACTGAACTGGTTGAAAAATTGCCTCAAAGAAATGTGGTCTCATGGTGATGGAATGCCATGACGAATGTGATGGCAAGCAATTGTTTACTATTATGCTTTGAATCTTGATAGAGTTTTTCCAAGCATCCATAGCTTGTTCGAAATCACCTGTTTTAGGCTTTTAGCCATAGCAGCAAGGCAGTGAACTATTTGATAAAATGCTTTGGTAGACATGTATGAAAAATGTGGTAGCATAGACAAGGCAGTAAACTTTTGAAAAAATGCCTCAAAGAAGTGTGGTCTCATGGTGATGGAATGCCATGAAAAGCAAATTGCTATGGATTATCATGTCATTCCATCACCATGAGACCACATTTCTTTGAGACGTTTTTTCAACCAGTTCACTACCTTGTCTATGCTATTGCTTACCATTATGCTTTGATAGATTTTTTCCAAGCATCCATAGCTTGTTCGAAAGCACCTGTTTTAGGCTTTTAGCCATAGCAGCAAGACAGTGAATTGTTTGATAAAATGCTTTGGTAGACATGTATGAGAAATGTGGTAGCATAGACAAGGCAGTAAACTGATTGAAAAAATTCCTCAGAGAAATGTGGTCTCATAGTGATGGAATGCCATGACAATCCATAGCAATTTGCTTGTCATGGCATTCCATCACCATCATGGCATTCCATCACCATAAGACCACATTTCTTTGAGGCATTTTTTCAAACAGCTCACTGCCTTGTCTATGCTATTGCTTACTATACAGCTTTGATAGATTTTTTCCAAGCATCCATGGCTTGTTGAAAGCACTTGTTTTAGGCTTTTTAGCCATAGCAGCAAGGCGATGAACTGTTTGATAAAATGCTTTGGTAGACATGTATGAAAAATGTGGTAGCATAGACAAGGCAGTGAACTGTTTGAAAAATGCCTTAAAGAAATGTGGTCTCATGGTGATGGAATGCCATGACAAGCACATTGAGACCACATTTCTTTGAGGCATTTTGAAACGATACTGCTTTCTTATCTATCTTCTACTATTAATGCTTTGGTAGATTTTTTCCAAGCATCCATAGCTTGTTGAAAGCACCTATTTTAGGCTTTTAGCCATAGCAGCAAGGCAGTGAACTGTTTAATAAAATGCTTTGGTAGACATGTATGAAAAATGGTAGCATAGACAAGGCGAATTTGTTTGAAAAGGGCCTCAAAGAAGCATTAGTCTCATGGATGGAATGCCATGACAATCCATAGCAATTGCTTGTCATGGCATTCCATCACCATCATGGCATTCTTCACTATGAGACTTGATGCGTGTTTTGTAACACACCAAACATTAGAATAAAATGCCCAAAGACACCCTATCCTCTCTTGAAAAACCACTGCGTATGCTAAGATTGCGAGAAGATCATATGGCGATTCCAAGGTTCCTTATGTCGTGTGGGTAAGCTCAATGGTCGTTGTGATATGCTGGTAACACAAAGGGACTTATGCTAGGCTTGTTCAATTCACAATGAAGGTCTGAACAATGAAGCTCTATTGTTTGGGTCTCAAATCAAACAAACTAAAAAAAGGAGATAAGGGTTTCTACTTCCTAAGGATTCAAGAGACAGTATTGACTTGGTGAAACAAATAACCACGCTTTGCTTCGCCACGCTCAACGACAACTACACAAAGTGGGTGCAATCTTCAAGGGAGTGTGCTTATGATTTTCATGTCATGAATAACTACCATCAAATCGAACAATATTTATCCAGACAAAAGTTAAGTATTCACAAAGTAAGCTCAGGCTAACTTTACGCATTGAATGAAAATCATCCATTCAAAGAAAGTATTAGCAAAAGTTTCACCATAAATCAATACTTATTAGATCTTGCATTCATCTAACATACATGAAATAAAATCTAAACTATGACGAGGGATAAGAACCATGACAACTCTAAAATAAGAGAAGTAATCACCATCAGAACAATGCATGCATTACTTATTATTTTAGCAGTCGTACACAACAATTACTTATCTCAACATGTTTTGCAACATGCTCCCATGCTTTACAAATGAGGGGTGAGCTAAATTTATAGGCTCCCCAATTACAATTCAATGGCCAAGATTGATTTAAGATCAACGGCCGAGATTACAGAATAAAACCCTAATTAGGGTTTGTCCTAACTAACTCCTTGACCAATGAGAAATTACATTCGAGGACACTTGTCTTTTTTGCTAAATATGAACCAACAATAAAATAAAAAATTGTTTCATGTTGATTTGGAATAATTTGATTGGTTGGAAGATGACGAGGTGCCACCTCAGTGTGTTGGAGGTCTTCCTTGGTCACTTTGGTCTTGTTCCATGTGCTTGCCTTAGAATATTTTCTTGCCGATGATTCTGTCCTTTGCGCTTGTTCCTTCCTAGCTTTGATCTTGGATCTCCTTTAAGATTTTGATTTCTTCTTCTCACTTGCACTTGAGGTTTGGAAGTCTCCCCTTGGAGCAGATGTCTAGACTTGAAGTTATCAAGTCATTCTTTCCAGATTACTTTGAAATTCCTTGAATTGCCTTGAATTTGGAGAACACCCCTGTGCTTTCGCCATGTGCTTTTCGGACTTTACTCTTGTCTTGCCATGTGCATGTCGGACTTTAGGACTTCCTTGCCATTGTGCCTTCTAGCTCGGGCAAACTTCTTGACTTTATTTCAGTGGTGGATTGGACTTCATAAAGATTTTTTCCACATTCTCTCTCCTAAAGTTGGACTTGCTTGATTCTTTTCTAATCTACCTCTAGCGGACTTGGGGACCTTTTCACCATTCCTTCTAGGCGAACTTGATGAGTTCTTTTCCATTTTCCTTCTTGGCATGGGCATATTTTATGTTAAATTCACCATCTCTTCTTCTTGAATTCGGACTTCTTGTTGATTTACCATACTCTCTCTCTATTCGTGGCAGACTTCATGAAATATTTTCCAATTACTTTTCTCCATGGTGGACTTTCTTTCTTGTTATTTCACCTTTCTCTCTCTAGGCAGACTTCCTAGAGGTCTTTCCAATTGTTTTTCTCAAGGCAAGGTGGACTTGCTAGAGAGTTTTCTCATCTTCTTTCAAGGCTGGGCGAACTTTCTTTATATCTCTCCATTCTTCCATTTCAAGAGTTGGCGAACTTGCTAGATGATTTTCCATTCACCTCTCCAACTGGGCGGACTTTCTCAAGCTCCTTCCAATTGCTATCTCACCCTATGGCGGACTTTCTTAAGTTTTTTCACTCCCCATCAAGCTGGGCGAACTTCCAAAAGGACTTTCCACTTACTTATCCAAGGCTAGGCGGACTTTGAAGATGAATTTCCATTTACCTCTCCTAGCTGGGCGGACTTGCTCATGGTCTTTCCTCTTGCTTTTCCAAAGCAAGGCGGACTTCATGAAGAATTTTCCAAATGCCTTTTCAAGGCTGGCGGACTTTCCATAGCTCTTTCCAAATACCCCTCTCTACATGGCGGACTTCCCATAGGAGTTTCCACTTGTCTTTCTAAGAGATGGCGGACTTTTAAGAGGACTTTCCACATGATTTAAAGTGCTGTGTGGACTTTCTTCACTCTTTTCCATATGCTTTTCTTAGGAGGTCGGACTTTCTAAGGAGATTTCCACTTGCTCATCTAGGCTGGGTAGACTTCCAAAAGGACTTTCCACTTACTTTCCATACCTTCATGAAGCTAGGCGGACTTCCAAGGCTTCTTACCATCTCCATTCTACATGCTGGGCGAACTTTCCAGCCCTTTTGCCATGTCTAATTTCAGACCAGCCTTCATACTTATTCAGATTTCACCATGGATTTCATAATTTTTCAGACTTTTCGATGAATTTTTCCAGATTTTCAATTGATTTTCTGTGATTTTCCATTGGTTTTTTGGGACTTCTTACTGATTTTTTGAAATCTGGGCATTTTCCAAAGATGGAAACCCTGCCAAAAATAGAAACTTTTCCAAAAATAGTAACTTTCCAAAAATAGCCCCTAAAAAATAGGTAGTCCAAAATAGGCCAAAAGTGCCAAAAATAAAGTCCCTAAAAAATAGGGGGTCCGGAGGGTCAATCCCCAAAAAGTAGGAGATGTTAGAATTGGGTGAAATGACAGTCGATCTTCATCCTCCGGACCTTCTGAGTCCGTCTGTGGTGTTTAGACACTGATTCAGGCATAAAATCTTTACTTGGCTTGGCTGACCCCTCAAAAACTCAAACTTCTCATTGTAAAAGAAAATGGTAATAAGTAGTTGCGATGCCAAGGAAAAACTCAAAAAAGCAAAAACAAAGGGTCCCCATTTGCAATGGGGCGATGTGGGAAAAGGTCACAACATGGCCACATTTCTTTGAGGCATTTTTTTCAAACAGTTCATTGCCTTGTCTATGCTATTGCTTACTATTATGCTTTGATAGATTTTTTCCAAGCATCCATAGCTTGTTTGAAAGCATCTGTTTTAGGCTTTTAGCCATAGCAGCAAGGCAATGAACTGTTTGATAAAATGCTTTGGTAGAAATGTATGAAAAATGTGGTAGCATAGACAAGGAAGTGAACTGTTTGAAAAAATGCCTCAAAGAAATGTGGTCTTATGGTGATGGAATGCCATGACAATCCATAGCAATTTGATTGTCATGGCATTCGATCACCATGAGACCACATTTCTTTGAGGCATTTTTTCAAATAGTTCACTGCCTTTTCTATGGCTTGTCATGGCATTCGATCACCATGAAACTACATTTCTTTGAGGCATTTTTTCAAACAATTCATTGCCTTGTCTATGCTAGCACATTTTTCATTCATGTCTACCAAAGCATTTTATCAAACAGTTCATTGCCTTGTTGCTATGGCTAAAAACCTAAAACAGGTGCTTTTGAACAATCTATGGATGCTTGGAAAAAATCTATCAAAGCATGATAGTAAGCAATAGCATAGACAAGGCAGTCAACTGTTTGAAAAAATGCCTCAAAGAAATGTGGTCTCATGGTGATGGAATGCCATGACAAGCAAAATTTTTTTAGCCATAGCAGCAAGGTAGTGAACTGTTTGTTAAAATGCTTTGGTAGATATGTATGAAAAATGTGGTAGCATAGACAAGGCAATGAACTGTTTGAAAAAATGCCTCAAAGAAATGTGGTCTCATGGAATGCCATGACAAGCAAATGCAATTGGCAGCTACTCCTAGTTATTAGTTATGCAATGTAAAGTAATTGCATAACTACTTAGGTTGACTTTGTAAAAACTATATTGTAATTGAAATTTTGTCATCTATCAACATCTAGTTATCAGTTATGCAATGTGAAGTAATGCTTTGAGTTTGAAAGATGTGCAATGCAATGTAATCAGCAATGTGAATATAAACTACAAAAATCTATTTTTTACAATTCGTTAGTTAAACTCTTTATTTTATTTCCTCTCTATGTCTCCATGCTATGGAAATGCCTTTCAATTTCAAAAGAAATAGTTTTTATCTCTTGTTTTGCAATTTTTTACGTTTTTTTTTAAATCCAATTTTTTCAAAAAATCTTATACTTTTGATTTGCTGATTTTTTCCCCAAAAGATTTTTGCTGCTATTGAAACCATAGTAATGAGACTCAGAGTCGGCTCAGAGTCGGCTAGGACGACTTGACTCGGGGCTTGGGACTTGGCGCTTGGACTCGGCGTGGACTCGGCAAAATGAAAAAACCCTAGAAATTTAGAGATTTTTAAGGATTTAAAACTTGTTTCAAGCACCCTTTATTGAATAAACCTTAAAGACACAATAACATCATTAAATAGTGATCTGTTTTTTGGATCTATGACAATTGCGTTCGAATGCATAATGTTACAATTTTAAATCCATAATTAATTAAATGAAATTAACACGAATATAATTAAATAAACAGGAATAACAAGTGATGAAAATCAGAATGAGAGAAAGGAGAGAAAATGCAAACAAAGTTGATAACGAAGTTCGTCATAAAAACGACTACGTCTTCAGGCCCCTCTCCAATGAGTGGACCAATCCGATTAATTCTCCAGAAAATCAGTACATAACTCCGGCATAGTTTCTCTCTGTTTTACAAATAAATTTTGAAAAGCTCCTCCAAAGTGCGCAAGAACAATCTCCTTGAAAGCACGGGATGAGAGCAAGATTTCCCTAAGATAATTCTCCCAAGTTACCACTTAGCTTTTCACATCCTACCCCCCTCCTTTTATAGTAAAAATTTACTAAATTTGGTGTGTAACCAAATGATTTACAATATCTCCCATATTGTAATGTCCCCTTCTCAAGTCTGACTTCTCCAGTGACCGTTGGCCTTTCTTTGGGAACCCGAAGGCTAGTCGGAAGTTAAAATTAGGGTTTCCTAATTTTGAGGAGGTCATTGCTCAGAGATGGTGGATTCAATGGCAGATTCCTTCTGGGTTTTCAGAGGGCTTCGCAGTGGTATGATCATCTCGGCATTCAGAGCACTTTTTGGAATTTACTATTTTTAGTAAATTCTATTTTTGGCAGCTTTCCAGATGAGCTCAGGTTGGTTGACTTCCGGCTTCAGATTGATTAGTTGACTTCATCAGTATTGGCTTCAGGGCACTTTCGGAGAAATAAGTTAAGTCATTTAAATTAAAAAGTCACGTTTTAATTATTATATTTTAACGTTGACCCTTGGCTTAGAGTTAATGACTTAAGGTTGTTTTAAAAAGGTGGTCATTTGAGGGTGGCGCCTCATTAATGAATATTTTAATAATTTCTAAAGTCTGAGCAAGCTAATGTTGGGCGCATTAATTAAAGTATGATATTTATTCAAAAATATCAAATCAAAAGCTTGAAGGCAAAAGTACGCCCATCATTGAGGAGAGTGGGTTTTGACCTAAAAACAGATTTTAGGGTTTTGCGAAGTCAACGGAAGAAATTATAAAGAGGAGTCTTAGTGCATCATTTCTTCATCTTTGGACGACTATACTGTTATGCTGCCGGATTGGCTCTGGGACTGCTTCGAGGAATGAAGGCCTCCTAGCTTGGGCATCACTTCGTGTTTGGAAGACAACATCTAGTGGTGAATCATTGTACTGTGAGTTGCATTTAGTGTGTTTGTTCTCAGCTCATTGCATAGTTAGATTCGAAGTTAGCATTTAATTGTTTCAGCTTATTGCATTGTTTCTAGACAGCAGATTGCATGTTTGGTTCATAAATCATAAAATACCAAAAATATCATTGTGGGTGTTAGCTCATTGTCTGTGTTAGCCTTAGGCGTCCCTATGCTTCAAATTGCAGATTTTAAGGTTGTGAATTGAATTTTTAAAGCCAAGTCGAGTTTCTCAGCTGGGCCGTACCATTTAGTGACATTGGGTTTCGTGCATAATTGATATGTGGGCTTTAGATCTGTTTTCAGTGTTTCATCATAGGCGTGTGATTGGTTAAGAGTTAGTGCATTTGATTTCTAGTCAATCGGAGATCATACGTGGAAGATATGAGCATTTTAGCAATTCCTTAGACTGCTGGTTTAAACATTTAATGAGCAGATTGTAATAAAAATCAGAAATCTGTATCTTGATATTTGAAGGCATTTGGTTTTGGTAATTACTATTCAAAGTAAAGGTGATTCCAAATGATGTAATGCTGATCCTTTAAATTCATAAGACATTGGCAGGCAAAGGCTCCTTATTTGTAAAACTGACAGTAGTACTGGCAGTTATTTCTTTATTGCTTAAATCTGGTTGTGTTCTCATTTTCATTCAAAGTTATTGTAATAGTGAGATCTCCGCCCTATGGTCGCTACTATCCCATCTCGGGTTAGCAAGCACATTTTGGGTGTCGAGTAGTTTCATTTCTTAGCATTTATCTTTCAAGCATTGTTTTGTATTCACTCCGTCATATGGTCGCCCCTCACTCCGCATTGGATTGGGTAACACATACTTGGCATCGAGTTCCTTTTCCAGCATAAGCAGTTTGTTTTAGATCCTTTGACCAATGCTCGCCATCATCGGCGCCATTCTGGTTAGAGTTGCTTTCTTGCACGTTTTGGTTTTCTCCTCTAACCTTAACGGGTGCACTGCTTTGTAATTTGTAAATTGAAAAAACGAAAAAATTGGCTCGGAATATTTCAGTGGTATCAGAGCCACGCATCCTGCCATCCTGTGAAATCAGCCTTCTATGAGTGACAGAGAACAGAGGTATTTGGCAAGAGTATACAAGAGGGATACAGTTCAGACATAGTTGTATCAACCTCCAGAAGGTCAAACAGCATCAGAGATCTTGAGGGCTAATTGGGAGCCTTCACAAGAAACAGAAATGGGGGATAATGAAAGAAATGAAAGGATTCTTGGTGGCGGTGAAAGAAGTTCTGGCAACAGAGATGACAGTGGAAAAGGAAGAGAGAGATCTACGAGTCCCGGGAAGGAGTTTGGCAAAAAGATGGATGCCTTGATGGACATGGTATCTTTCATGATGGGGAGAATGGGACAGAATAATGTTCCACAGAACAACTCAGGCCACAGAGGGGAGCATAGTGCTTCCAACCAGCATGATGAGCATGCAGCCCGGACAGTGTCACACAATAGTTACATCTCTTCCAGACCATTCAAACCCACTTTTCTAGCTCCTGTAGTCAATTAGCCAGAGCCTGAAGAGAATGCTTCATTCGTGGAGCAGTTGAGGGTTGGCCGTACAGAGTATGACTCTCTACCTGTCGACATCAGAATGGACATGTCCTTCAATGATTTCATGGATCATAAGAGGAAGAACAAAGGGCAAGGAAGAAACTTTGATCAAAGAAGGCCATCAAATCAAGGAGACTTATACCAAGCTGTCAACAAAGTTATACTTCCTCATTTTGATGGGAGTGATACAAGTTCAGCCCGAGCTTGGATTCAAAAGCTGGATAACTATCTAGCTCTCAGACCAATGGCGGAAGAAGAAGCGATCAAGTTCGCTACGCTACACCTTGATGGGGTGGCGCACGAGTGGTGGTACCATGGCCTCGTTACTCTGGGTCATCGGTCTATCACAACTTATGATGAGTTCACCACTAGGCTCATCGAAAGGTTTGAGAAAAAAGATCCTGAGATCCATTTCAGGGAGCTGGCTCAATTGAGACAGTATGGCACAGTTGAAGCCTACATCGCGGAGTTTCAGAGACTCTCAGTCATGGTGACTGGAATCACGGAAAGGAGATTGGTGATTCTTTTTAGTGAAGGGTTGACAGAACCCCTCAAAGGCTAGATTAAAGCCTTTGATCCTCCAACACTGCAAGAGGCCATGAAAAAGGCAAGAAACATGGAGTGGGCTGCTCCTAAGGCGAAATTTCAGTCAAACTCCCCTTTTCAGAAAAGGGATAAAGGAAAAAGGCCTCAGCATAAAAATCATTTGAGACCTCAGAACAAGGAGTTCAAGAATCGCAATCCACATGTCACCAGGTTGGATCAAGAAACCTTGAATGAACTCAGAAGAAAAGGGTTGTGTTTTCGGTGTCAGGAAAAATGGTCTCAAGACCATGTTTGCCCTAAAGGGGTCAAGTTCAATCAGATTGAGTACTATTCTGCTGGGGAAAGTAGTTCTGATTTTTCCGACCAGCAATCTGATTTTGAAGGAAATGAAGAAGATAGAGCTCCAGAAGAGTCCGGAGATGAGAAGGGAAGTGGTGGAGTTTTAGCTCAACTTTCCAGTTTTCAAAGAAATGAATCATTCAAGGTTCGTGGGATGGTCAAAGGGCAGCGAATCGTTGCTTTGATCGATACTGGAGCAACTCATAACTTCATTGATGAAGTTGTGGTAGCCAAGAAGGGGCTGCAAACAGAGGAGTTCGAAGGATTCAAGGTCATGGTTGCCGATGGATTTCATATTACTTGCACCAAGAAAATATCTAACATGACCATGCAGTTGGGCAACTACGAAGTCAAGGATGACTTCTATGTAGTTCACATTGGGGATACTGATGCCGTTCTAGGCATTCAATGGCTGCGATCTCTTGGAGAGATCTCTTTGAATCTGCAGACTATGGAGTTGAAGTTCCAATCAGATGGGAAGAAGATAGTTTTGAGAGGCATGTCCAATGGGGGTCCTCGAGTAGTGTCATTCAAAAGAATGGCAAAGCTGATCCGTCACGATCAAGCTGAGTGGATTGCCGAATGCATGATACTTCCTACTAGTCCTGTTGAGACTAAACGTGACCAACCTCCTGATATCCAGTCACTACTCACAAAGAAGAGCAAAGTCTTTGCAGATTTGCCTCCTGGACCACCACCTGAACGGGGTTTAGAACACATCATTGAGCTCAAGGAAGGAGCTAAACCGGTGATCACAACTCCATATCGGTATCCGAAGAGGCAAAAGGATGAGATCGAGAAGAATATTCGAGAACTTTTGGAGATGGGTTTCATACGCTCAAGCAAGAGCCCTTTTGCATCTGCAGTGGTTCTTGTGAAGAAGAAGGATGGTACCATGCGCATGTGCGTGGACTATCGTGCTTTGAACCAAAGCACCATCAAAAATAGATACCCCATTCCCAGGATAGATGAGCTCATTGATGAGCTACATGGGGCCAAGTTCTTCTCGAAGATCGACTTGAGATCGGGATACCATCAGATTCGGATGAGGGGATCTGATGTGGAGAAGACAGCGTTCAGATGTCACTATGGCCATTTCGAATTCTTAGTCATGCCCTTTGGGTTGACTAATGCACCGGCCACCTTTCAGTCTTGCATGAACCGTGTGTTTCAGAATCAGTTAAGGCGGTTTGTGTTGATTTTTTTTGATGATATTCTGATTTACAGCAAGACTTGGGAGGATCACCTCAAGCACTTGGAGGAATTGCTTAGTATCATGGAATCTGAGAGCTTATTTGCAAAGGCTTCCAAATGTGAATTTGGAATGGTGGAGTTACTGTACCTTGGCCACATAATTAGTGCTGAGGGAGTGAAGGTGGATCCAGAAAAAATCAAAGCAGTAGTTGATTGGCCACCTCTTGAGAGCTTGACTCAGTTGAAAGGTTTTTTGGGCCTTTGTGGTTTTTATCGGAGATTCGTAAAGGGGTATTCACAGAATGCTGCTCCCCTTACTGATCTCACCAAAAAGGGGGCCTTTGCTTGGTCAGAAAAGGCTCAAATTGTTTTTGATAAATTTAAGAAGATCATGAGTTCGTGCCCAGTCCTGGCTATCCCGGATTTCTCCAAGCCATTCGAGCTGCAATGTGATGCATCAGGTGAAGGAGTGGGGGCTGTCCTGATGCAAGACAAACACCCTATCGTGTTTGAAAGCAGAAAGTTACGGGGTGTTGAGAGGACATACTCAATCTATGATAAAGAAATGCTTGCCATTATGCATGCATTAGCCAAGTTCAGGCAGTACTTGGTGGGGAACAAATTCGTGGTTAAGACTGACCACAATAGCCTCAAGCATTTTATGCACCAGAAGGATCTAAATGAGAGGCAACAGAAATGGGTGAGTAAGCTTCAAGCTTACGACTTTGACATTGAATATGTCAAAGGGAAAAATAATGTCGTGGCCGATGCTCTCTCCAGAAGGCCTCATCTTAGCTCATTGTGTGAGCTTACTGCAGATTGGAGAGACATGTTGCTTGCTGATTATGCAAAAAATCAGTTTGCAACCAGCATTCTGGAAGGTACTTTCCATGATGAAAGGTACCAGGTGGTTGAGGGATTGATCCGTTATAAGGGAAGAATCTTTCTGGTGGCTGATTCTAAGCTCAAGAAGAAGATTCTTTTGAATTTTCATGACATTCCAGTTGCTGGTCACCAAGGCTTTTTCAAGACCTATAGGCAGATCCGAGAAAGGTTTTCTTGGAAAGGTTTGAAGAGAGAGGTTCAACGCTACATTCAGGAATGTCCTGTTTGTCAAGCAAATAAAAATGAGCATACATTGCCAGCCGGTTTGCTGCAACCACTTCCAATTCCCAATCAAAAATGGGAAAGTATTTCGATGGATTTCATCACGGGGTTGCCCAAGGCCCAAGGGAAGGATTGTATTTACGTGGTTGTCGACAGATTAACCAAATTTGCTCATTTCTTTGCCATTACCAGCACTTTCTCTGCAGCCCAAGTTGCAGATTTGTTTTTTCGAGAAGTGTTTAGGCTGCATGGGTTGCCAAAGAATATTGTAAGTGATAGGGACAGCAAGTTCCTAAGTACCTTTTGGCAGGAAGTTTTCAGAATGAGTGGTACTGTGCTCACTCCAAGCACGAGTTATCACCCCCAAACTGATGGGCAAACAGAAGTGGTGAACAAGTGGTTGGAAGGCTACTTGAGAAATTATGTGTCAGAACAGCAGAAAGCTTGGGTTAAGTGGCTGCATATAGGCGAGTACTGCTACAACTCTACTTTTCATATGTCAATCAAAATGTCTCATTTCTTGGCACTTTATGGGTATGAAGCACCCAGTTTTGCAGATTTGGTGTTTGGTGACAGCAAAGCACCATTAGCCAAGGATTTGTTGCAGCATAGTCAAGACATAATGAGATCCTTGAAGGATAATTTGCAGATTGCACAAAATCAGCAGAAGTTGTATGCTGATCAGAGGCGTGTAGAGCGTTCTTTTGAGGTTGGGGATATGGTCTATCTCCGTTTACAACCTTATAGACAGTCTACTCTCAAGAAGAGTGGAGCTGAGAAGCTCAAACCTCGCTTCTATGGGCCATTTAGGGTCATCAAAAAAGTTGGGGCAGTAGCTTATGAATTAGAGCTACCTTCAGATAGCAAGGTGCATAACGTCTTCCACGTGTCTCGCCTCAAGAAGGCACTTGGACACAATGTGATTGCTTCTTCACAGTTGCCACCGTTGGATGAAGAAGGACAGTTGGTTCTAGTTCCCGAGGAGATACTTGATGTCAGAGAACGTTCCTTGAGGAATAGAACTATCAGAGAATGTTTGGTAAAGTGGAAGAACCTACCTATGGAGGATGCAACTTGGGAAAGTGATGAGATATTGCAGCATCCTAGTTTGCGATTGCTTGAGGACAAGCAATCTTGGGGAGGGCGGACTGTAATGTCCCCTTCTCAAGCCTGACTTTTCCAGTGACCGTTGGCCTTTCTTTGGGAACCCGAAGGCTAGTCAGAAGTTAAAATTAGGGTTTCCTAATTTTGAGGAGGTCATTGCTCAGAGATGGTGGATTCAATGGCAGATTCCTTCTGGGTTTTCAGAGGGCTTCGCAGTGGTATGATCATCTCGGCATTCAGAGCACTTTTTGGAATTTACTATTTTTAGTAAATTCTATTTTTGGCAGCTTTCCAGATGAGCTCAGGTTGGTTGACTTCCGGCTTCAGATTGATCAGTTGACTTCATCAGTATTGGCTTCAGGGCACTTTCGGAGAAATAAGTTAAGTCATTTAAATTAAAAAGTCACGTTTTAATTATTATATTTTAACGTTGACCCTTGGCTTAGAGTTAATGACTTAAGGTTGTTTTAAAAAGGTGGTCATTTGAGGGTGGCGCCTCATTAATGAATATTTTAATAATTTCTAAAGTCTGAGCAAGCTAATGTTGGGCGCATTAATTAAAGTATGATATTTATTCAAAAATATCAAATCAAAAGCTTGAAGGCAAAAGTACGCCCATCATTGAGGAGAGTGGGTTTTGACCTAAAAACAGATTTTAGGGTTTTGCAAAGTCAACGGAAGAAATTATAAAGAGGAGTCTTAGTGCATCATTTCTCCATCTTTGGACGACTATATTGTTATGCTGCCGGATTGGCTCTGGGACTGCTTCGAGGAATGAAGGCCTCCTAGCTTGGGCATCACTTCGTGTTTGGAAGACAACATCTAGTGGTGAATCATTGTACTGTGAGTTGCATTTAGTGTGTTTTGTTCTCAGCTCATTGCATAGTTAGATTCGAAGTTAGCATTTAATTGTTTCAGCTTATTGCATTGTTTCTAGACAGCAGATTGCATGTTTGGTTCATAAATCATAAAATACCAAAAATATCATTGTGGGTGTTAGCTCATTGTCTGTGTTAGCCTTAGGCGTCCCTATGCTTCAAATTGCAGATTTTAAGGTTGTGAATTGAATTTTTAAAGCCAAGTCGAGTTTCTCAACTGGGCCGTACCATTTAGTGACATTGGGTTTCGTGCATAATTGATATGTGGGCTTTAGATCTGTTTTCAGTGTTTCATCATAGGCGTGTGATTGGTTAAGAGTTAGTGCATTTGATTTCTAGTCAATCGGAGATCATACGTGGAAGATATGAGCATTTTAGCAATTCCTTAGACTGCTGGTTTAAACATTTAATGAGCAGATTGTAATAAAAATCAGAAATCTGTATCTTGATATTTGAAGGCATTTGGTTTTGGTAATTACTATTCAAAGTAAAGGTGATTCCAAATGATGTAATGCTGATCCTTTAAATTCATAAGACATTGGCAGGCAAAGGCTCCTTATTTGTAAAACTGACAGTAGTACTGGCAGTTATTTCTTTATTGCTTAAATCTGGTTGTGTTCTCATTTTCATTCAAAGTTATTGTAATAGTGAGATCTCCGCCCTATGGTCGCTACTATCCCATCCCGGGTTAGCAAGCACATTCTGGGTGTTGAGTAGTTTCATTTCTCAGCATTTATCTTTCAAGCATTGTTTTGTATTCACTCCGTCATATGGTCGCCCCTCACTCCGCATTGGATTGGGTAGCACATACTTGGCGTCGAGTTCCTTTTCCAGCATAAGCAGTTTGTTTTAGATCCTCTGACCATTGCTCGCCATCATCGGCGCCATTCTGGTTAGAGTTGCTTTCTTGCACGTTTTGGTTTTCTCCTATAACCTTAACGGGTGCACTGCTTTGTAATTTGTAAATTGAAAAAACGAAAAAATTGGCTCGGAATATTTCACATATCCTCCATTTTTACATCAAAATCTTGAAAAATACCCCCATTACAAATAAAATAAATTAAAAGTCCCCTTTTGGTTACAAAAATATTTCTTTCCAGAGGCATATATGCCATCAATATATTTAGCCCCATAACCATATGATATAATTGGGCTTTTAAAATATTAAAGTGTTGGCTCTCCTTAATATTAGGGGATATTTTCCGTTATTATATTAACCCCTTAACATATATTTTTAAATAGGTATTCTGAAGGGGTTTATCCCATTTAAATAGGGTTTATCCTTTAAATTAGGGATTATCCTTTAAATAGGGATTATCCTTTAACATGTGTGCCCACCTTTGAAGCCTTAAATGAAGGCTTTTAAAAAGGTACGCCTCCCTTTATGTATATTAAAAAAAATAGCCCTTTAAAAAATAAAAGCCCCCATAATATATTTTACCACTTTTTTATTATTTATTTATTACTATTTTTTTATATTCAAAGACTATGGGAGTGCCACATGGGTAGCTATGGAGCCACTTGTCATCATTCCATTTGCTGGTCAAAGATTCTAATGTTGACGTGTCCACTGATTGGCTTGATGACGAGGCGCTGACTGTACCATGATGATGTCAGCATGGTTAATGTTTGACCCGATCTTTGACTGCTCGTAACGCGGGCATACGGGCTCCGATTTGCGCAAAACAAACACCGTCGGAAAGCTCTCGCTGAGCTCTTTGCAATGAGACC
The DNA here is from genome assembly GCA_007258455.2 of Sequoia sempervirens. Classification (NCBI taxonomy): domain Eukaryota; kingdom Viridiplantae; phylum Streptophyta; class Pinopsida; order Cupressales; family Cupressaceae; genus Sequoia; species Sequoia sempervirens. Next base: position 115,421,791 of record VDFB02353493.1, read on the forward strand.
AATATTGACCACTTTTGGTGACTTTGAATTTTTGCCTTTTTTTGAGTCCTGAGTTGACCAAGGTTTGACCGAGCATAACTCAAGCTTCGTAGCTCCGATTGACTCCGTTCAAGGTGCGTTGGAGTCAAAATTATGAGCTCTTCCTGATAATGCCAATTCTAGAGACAAAAGAGAAACTTCAATTTTTTGACGAAGATCCTCCGGATCAGTCCTCCCCATTGGAGAGCTTTTGGATCTTTGAAAGCTTGATTACTTGGAAAGCAAGTGAGGGTAAAGTTCCCTCACTTTACCAATCTACATCCATCTTGCTTTGCTTGGATTCATCCCCTTCAATCCCACTCTGAGGTATTCAACTGCTCCTCTTCGTGAAGTTCTGACATTCCTGTCGAGGATGACGTCTTCAGGTAACTCTGACATGTATTCTGGTGAAAGGTCATCAACTGATGGAACCTAAATATCAGTCTCCTCGTCCAATATCATCGGAGGTTCATACAACTTCAAGTTCTCAACATTGACAACTGAATAGATCTGCATGTATGGGGGAAGATTAAGGCGGAAGGCATTGGTACTGATCTTTTCTAGAATCTCAAAGGGACCATATCTGATTGGCTTGAGCTTCCTTCCTTCACCTTGCATTCTTTCCTTGCTAATATGTAACCAAATGCGGTCACCAACTTGAAAATGATGATTGGTGCGATGTTTATCATGCTGAGCCTTGTATTTGGCTTGGCTCTTTTCCAACTGTGCTTCCACTGCCTGATGGATTGCTTGGACTTTCTGGAAGAACTTCAAAGCCTTCTCTGCATCATGGCGTCCATCTTCAACATCGTCTTTCCCAAAAGCAAAGTCCATCGGTGTTTTAGGCACATAACCGAAACAAGTCTCAAAAGGAGACCTCTTTGTAGAAGAGTGTGCCACATGGTTGTGCGCATGTTGCACATAGTGTAGGCTTTCATACCACAACTTGGGATGCTTTTTGCAATAACCTCTGAGTAGATGCACAACTGTCCTGTTCACTACCTCTGTCTGCCTGTCGGTTTGCGGATGGAAGTCTATACTTTTCTTTAGCTTGGTATCCATAAGTCCCCACAAAACTGACCAAAACTCCCCTAGGAATTGAGAATCTCGATCCGATACAATAAAAGTGGGTAACCCAAAGTGAACCTATACAAATTGAAAGTACATATGAGTTGTCAGTTCAACAGTGACTTGCTTTTTACAAGGCATTAAGATACACATTTTGTTGAACCGATCAACTACTACAAACAAGTAATCATGTCCCTTCCTAGACATAGGTAAGCCCCGACAAAATCCATTCAAACACTTTCCCATGGACGGGAAGGTACAGGAAGTGTTGTGTACAACCCCAATTTCCTATTGCTAGGTTTACTTGTTGCACACATTACACAACCTTTAATATATTTTGATACAGTTTCCTGCATGTGAGGCCAATAATAGTATTTTTGCAATTGAGTCATTGTTTTGCTTACCCCAAAGTGTCCTGCAATTAATGACGTGTGCTTCTCTAATTACCTGTGCCTGTTAACCTTTTGGAATACGCAACTTCCCTAAATGATACAAGAAGTTATCTTGCACATAGTAATCTTGCTCTTCTACATGTTTGCCTATGATTAGAGCTGAATAGATTTCCTTAAAGTCTTCATCATTAGCATATTGTTCCTGAAAACTTTCATGTACCATGGAACTACCTTTAAGGATAATCAAAGAATTCATAACAGGAGGCCTTGAAAGCAAATTTGCTACTTTGTTATGGACACCTTTCTTGTACTTAATTACCAAATGAAACTGTTGAAGAATACCCATCCACCTAAAGTGCCTACTTTGTTGCAGTTTAGACTGTGAGTGCAAGTACTGAAGTGGCTGGTGATTAGTGTGGATTACAGTTTCTTTCCCCACTAAGTAGTGTTTCCATTTTTTAACAGTCTGAACTAATGCATAAAGTTCCTTATCATAAGTAGGATAGTTAATCACTGCACCTGAAAAGGTTTCAGAGTGGTAGTAGATTGGTTTTTCTCCTTGCATTAGTACTGCTCCAATGGCAAATCCACTTGCCTCTGTCTCGATCTCGAATGGTTGTTGTAGATTTGGTAAAGCTAGAACTGGTGCTGTGGTCAACTTTTCCTTTGAAGTGTCGAAGGCCTTTTGCTGTGGACCTCCCCACTGAAAAGTTGTCTTCGTACTGGTCAATGTGTGCAATGGTGATCCAATGTAGGAGAAGTTTGCAATGAACTTCCTCCAATACTGGACTGCACCTAAGAAACTTCTAACTTCTATGACTGGACTTGGCTTAGGCCATTTTACAATAAATTTGACCTTTGTAGGGTCTACTTTCAATTGACCACCACCTATGACATAGCCTAAGTACACTAAGGATGTCTTAGCGAATTCACATTTTGACATCATTACAAAGAGTTTTTCTTTTCTCAATACATAAAAGCTTTTTTTACATGACTTACATGATCTTCCCAAGTTCGACTGAATACAAGAATATCATCTAGATAGACTATGAAAAAATCATCAATAAAAGGATGAAAGACATCATTCATGACTCTCATAAATGTAGCTGGTGTATTGCAAAGCCCGAAGGGCATGACCAACCACTTGGACAGTCCCTCTTTTGTCTTAAATGTAGTTTTCCAAATGTCACCTTCCACAATTCTTATCTGAGGATATCCGCTACGCAAGTCTAACTTAGAGAAATAAATTGCATGTTTTAACCGATCAAGTAAATCATCAATTCGAGGAAGAGGATATCTATTCTTTACTGTTATCTTGTTCAGGGCTCGATAGTCGATGCACATTCTCCAAGACCCATCCTTCTTTGGAACCAACACAATTGGAGAACCACAAGGAGATGTACTAGGATGGATGACTCCTTTTTCCACCAACTCATGAACTTTCTTTTTGATTTCTTCATTTTGCAAAACTGATAAATGGTACATGCCGAAGTTTGGAAGAGGCACATCCTGCTGTAAATGGATTTCATGTTGTATCTCTCTCTTAGGTGGCAACCCCTTTGGTTCCTGAAATAAGTCATCATAAGTAGAAACTATTTTGACCATCTCCGTTTTACGCTTTGGATCACACCCCTTAAATGCTTCAGCTTTTTCATCCTCTTGAGGTTTTACAAGCATTAATACAAAGTTCTTACTAGAATTGACCAGCATTGACTAGTGCAAGATTAGTCTTAACTTTGTGTGCACATACAATGTATTCTATCCCATCCTTAAAAAGATGATACTTATTCTCCCCCCTATAAAAGATTGCTTTTCTGTCATACAGATAAGGACTCCTTAACGCAAGCCCACAAATATCCAAAGGAACAACATCTACCTCTACCTCATCAACAAAGTTTGTAGTGATAGCAAATTTCAATTTACATTGTTTCGTTACTTGTAGTTGAGCATCATTGCAAACCCATCCAAGCGGATATGGCTTTGGATGAGGTGTTGTAGTTGAATTAAGTTTCTTTCTTTACCACCTTTTCAGATATTAAGTTGACTTGAGAACCCGTATCAAATAGTGTGTCAATCTTAGTGTGCTTAGGTACAACTCGAATATGAAACAACTCATTCCGTTGTTTGTCAGCTTTAGGAGGAGTAGATACTTTACTTGTACTTGCATAAGAAACATTTGCATCAGAAGAGAGTATTATACCTTTCCCTTTACCTTGGATCTCGATAGCAGCAATATGTGTTTCATCTCCAGAATCGGATCCAAGATCTTGTTGAATCATTGCAACAGTCTTTTGCTTGCCTTTATTGCCTCCATATCTTTTTGGCCTTAATTCGGGATGCAGCTTCCAAAATTTGGAATCATCATACCCCCCTTTCTTGCAATGGGAGCATGTGGGCTTATCACCCTCCTTAATTGTAGCTGTCTTTTTCCCTTTGCCTTTATCTTTGTCTTTACCTTTACTCTTAGACTTCCCCTTAGACTTAGATGGTTTATTTGAGAAATTATCACTAAAAGTATTCTTACCCCTTGACTCTAAATGAGTGGCTTGGACTGACACTTCATCTAGATTATTAGGACTCAACATTAGAATAGTATGTCTTAGGTAAGAATGCAAACCACCTATGTACTTAAGTAGTGTATCTTGAGTATACAATGAAACATTTAAAGCAATAGCCCGTTTTCTAAACTCATGGGTGTAATCTTGGACAGACTGACCCTTACCTTGCCTGAAGGTTTGCCAATTCATTGTTAATTGTTGCATATAACCTAAAGGATAAAACTGCTTTTCAAGGGTAGCAACAAATTCCATCCAAGTCATATTAATCTTACCATGGTGAGCAATTTCCTCCCTAGTCCTACTCTCCCACCAGGTGAGAGCTGTACCTCCCAACCAGAGAGTGGCTAACTGGATCATATAAGCATCTTCTGTTAGGCCTTGAACCCTACAATATACGTCTACCTGTTGGATCCAATCATCTAACTTTTCGGCATTTAACTCCCCACAATACTTAGGCAATTCAAATTTTACATCCAGTTTGATAATAGGCTTAGACTTGCTTTTGAAAGGATTAACAATAGTAGAAGAGGAGAAGAAGAAGGGGAAGATGGAGGAGATGGAGCTTCTGGATCCTTTCCGCCTTTGTCCTTTCGATCTTCCTTCTTTTCTTGCTTCGAAGAATCTCCCTTTTTGCGCTTCTTCTTGTCTGCATAAAACTCTTGCTCAGTACTTTTCCCAGCTTCAGTTTCATCCATTGTTGGCAAAGTCCTTCGTTTGCCGATCTCAGGATTGTATTCTTCTAGCTCGCCTTCACCTCGCTGAAGCTTGGAGCGCGTTAGCATTCGATTATGCAATACTAGTCAAAACAAAGCTCTAATACCAAATTTGATTTATTTTTCGGATCTATGACAATTGCGTTCGAATGCGTAACGTTACAATTTTAAATCCATAATTAGTTAAATGAATTAACACACAAATATAATTAAATAAATAGGAATAACAAGTGATGAAAATCAAAATGAGAGAAATGAGAGAAAATGCAAAAAAAGTTGATAATGGAGTTTGTCATAAAAACGACTGTGTCTCCGGGCCCCTCTCCAATGAGTGGACTGATCCAATTAATTCTTCATAAAATCAGTACATAACTCCGGCATAGTTTCTCTCTGTTTTACGAAGAAATTTTGAAAAGCTCCTCCAAAGTGCGCAAGAACAATCTCCTTGAAAGCATAGGATGAGAGCATTTTTTCCCTAAGATAATTCTCCCAAGTCACCACTTAGCTTTTCACATCCTACCCCCTTCCTTTTATACTAAAAATTAACTCAATTTGGTGTGTAACCAAATGATTTACAATATCTCCCATATCCTCCATTTTTACATCGAAATCTTGAAAAATCCCCCCATTATAGATAAAATAAATTAAAAGTCCCCTTTTGGTTACAAAAATATTTCTTTTTGGAGGCATATATGCCATCAATATTTTTAGCCCCATAACCATATGATATAATTCGGCTTTTAAAATATTAAAGAGTTGGCTCTCCTTAATATTAGGGGATATTTTCCGTTTATTATATTAACCCCTTAACATATATTTTTAAATAGGTATTCTAAAGGGGGTTATCCCATTTAAATAGGGTTTATCCCATAGTTGCCGCGAGATTGGTATTGGTATTGGTACGGGAGACTGGTACCGGTACCGATACGGCATTTTTTTGAAAATAGGAGACAGGGGTACTTGGAGACGCCTTTTTTTTTTTTAATATAAAAATTAATAATATATAGAAAATCTGAAAATATAATGACATTGAACTTTCAAAACAATAGCAATAGTAAAGTTTAAGAATGAACATAACTTTAAATACACAAAATTGAAAATTCAAATCCAAAAGCCATTGTCACATTGTGTCAAAGAGTCAAATAGTTTCAGTTCATACTTCAAATTTCATAATCATAGTTCCAACTTCTAAGTTCACATTTGACATTACATATTCAATTACATATTGGAATTCAAAAATATTGATAGTTCGATTGGCTGATATGCAAACAAAAAACAAAAATCAGAAATCTATCTGATATCTGAATCTCATATCATCTACACCACATCAATATCATCCATGTCAAGGTCCTTAGCTATGATGCTCTCCAAATACTCATCACTCTCTAACTCAGATTCCTCTGCTGGTAGTAGAATTGGGGGTAAATCAATAAGGCCATCTGGTTCAACCACTTCATCCACTATGGCTGCAACATCTTCATCAGGTGAAATTTGGTCCCATTTTGCTGAAGGACCCTCATTGTATGCAGGATCTACACGAGAGAAAAGGTGAAGTGAGCTATGAATGTAAACCAGGTTCTCTGCTTTCTTTGACCCCAATCGGTTCCTCTTTAGTGAATGAATAAAACCATAAGTACTCCAATTTCTCTCACAAGATGAAGAGCTAGCTACTTGTGAGAGTAATCTTATTGCAAGTGATTACAATTCAGGTGTTTCACCTCCATGGTTCCACCACCACTCTATAGGGTCTTTCTTTGCTTGCATATCATATAAAGCTTCCATGGAAGAAAAGTCACCATGCCCACGTGAAAACTTATTCCATTGACTCCTTATAATTGATGCTTCCTCACCTCGGCCATATATCTTTTTTATTGCAGCCCAAAACCCCTTCATTACCTCTCTATCCTCATATGGAGCCCTCTTATTGGTCTCTTGTATATTATGCCATTTAGGATTTAAGGCATAGGCAACACAATGAAGAGGTGTGTTAAGTTTGTTCCATCTTCCATGTAACTTATCTTCTATCAAAGGATATAGAGAAGGATCTTTTGCATCTGTTATTTGCTTAATTCTTTCACATGGAATCTATTTCTTCATAAATTTCCCCCAAACATGGCTTGTCTAAATCTGCAAATTTGATCACCTCACATATGGGCTGAATAAAGTCCACAACAAATTTAACATCAGCCCAAAAATGGTCATCAAAGATCATACCTCTCACCTCAACTGCATCATTTGATGTAGATTACCTCCAAGCTGCCCATGCATCACTAACAACCGTGGAACACAAAGCACCTTTCACTTCAAAAAGACGGTGAAGAAGAATAAAATAAGAAGCAAACTTTGTATTAGCTGGTTTGAGAAGCTCCACCTTTGCAAATTTTCGATAAATAGCTTGTGTTTGGTGATGGTTGCATATAAACATTTGAATTTTTCTGCCCTTTTCTATGAGCTAAAACCCACTCAAACTTGCCAATATCTTTGAGTGCATTATTCAATGAATGCACACAACATGGTGTCCAAAATATATGCTTGTATTTCTTTTGCACCAACATGCCTGCTGCTTTACAAACAGGGGCAGCATCTGTAACAATTTGGACTACATGTGATGCCCCTACCTCCTCAATGCCGTCACATAGCTGGTTATAAAGATACTCTACATTTTTTTCATGCCCCGAACAATCCAATGCCTTCAAAAAATAAGGCCCTTTGCTGCATGTTACCATAATATTAAGTAGTGGACGGTTTCTAGTATCCGTCCACCTATCCATCACAATGCTGCATCCTTTTGAAACCCACACTCTTTTCAATGGTGCAGTTTGTTGCTCTAATCGAATTTTTTCTTTATCAATTAGAGTAGTGCAAAGCTTTTCATACATAGGTGGTCTATATCCAGCTGGTGCATTGTTGATTGCTTGGACCATCTCTGTATAGAAAGGTGATCGAGCAACATTAAATGGTATTCCATTGGCATAAAAGAAGCGTGCAATTGCTGCATCAACCGCTTCTCAACCTTGCACATCAAATAATTTGCCAATGGGGTTTGAGCTACTAATGTGTGGCCTCTTGTGAGAACTTTCTACTGCTACATCTCTTGAAGACACATCCACCTCTGCCTCTCTATTGATATTTTGATTTTGATTTGCAGCAGTGTTTGTTGGAGCGTGAGAGCTCATATTAGAAACTTTACCATTAGCCCTTTCTTCATCCCTCACAGCCTCATATCGATCCACCTCATTTATACAAGGATCAACACCTTTTCCAGGTATGTGAAGAAAATGAGCCCTCACCCTTGTGTAAGTACCTTGCCATGACATTGGGCATAATTTGCATAAGATCGTGGATGTTCCACCTGAACCCTTTGGCCCCTTAACACGATCAACATACTTCCACAACGGATACAAGCTTTGTTTGTTTCCCCCACTTGACATTCTTGATTCAATGATTCAAATTCTACACAAAAAAAAAACAAAAAAACATTATGATTAGAAATCAAATGACTATAGCTAAAGTTATGAAAAAGGAAATAGAAAAAAATAAATAAATTGAAATGGCTGTAGCATGTAGCTAAAGTTATGAAAAATCAAAAAAGAAACAAAAAAAGACATGTCTTTGAGGAAATTATTTAAATGAACCATGATTCAGATTGCACAATGCACACATCATGAGCAGTAGCACACTCAAAATGAATCCAAAATCAGGAAGGCCATAAAAATTTAAAAATTAAAATGGTACATGCTTTTAGTTTTTGACATTTTGTGTAAGAGACAAATGATCAAATCACATCCACAGACCAGTAATCTCCAGGTAGCATACTCATGAGACTTGATCCATGACTCAGTCATTATTACAGTGCAAGCTAGGAGCCTATTTTAAAAATTTTAATTTTATTATTTTTCAGATTGTTATTCAGTATTACTATTCACTTATTTGTTTTATTTAGAATCAGTATCACCAATAATCTCCACAAGGGCATT
>VDFB02353493.1:115430616-115467121 GCA_007258455.2 Sequoia sempervirens
AAAGACCTAATTATGAAACTCAATGATATCCAAGACTTGAGAGAAACACCTAAAAATGTAACCAAATGATAACATAAATCCAAGAGATCAAAGGTATGCACTTAGGAACCTAAATGAACTTGAATAAAGTCCTGAAATGCTAAAAACATTGAATTTAATGTTGAGTGGGACTCATGCCATTCTAGGTGATTTAGTCGAAGAGTGGGTTTTCTATGCCAAAAATGGAATTTGACAGTGCCTGATTTGAATCTCCTGAAACCATTAAAAAATGGTAGCACTAGGACTCATATGCAGAAGGTAGTGTATTATCCTAGTATGCCTTTTTAGAGGGTTATGACCTAATTCTACCCTCCAATCTCTGCTCTTTCTACTCCACTTCATTTATGGATCTGAACCTATGATTTCAAACCTATAGAAGACCTGAGATCTTGCAAGTGAGGAGACAACTCCAACAACTTCCTTCAAGCTTATAACCTAGTTTTCAAAGATCATTCATGCTACAAGACACCTAGATCTGCAATCACACATGTAAAGAGAAGAAAAACTTGTTGATTGTTGGTGAATAGGGGTTTGCCTAAGTTAATCCCCTTGTAGTTATTTAAACCAAATGATGGCATAATGAAATAAGGACATGAAACATGAAGCATGGAACATGAAACATGAACAATGATACCTTGAGTGATGTCTTGTAACATGAATTAACAATCTAACATGAAGTGGTCATGTAGAGTGGAGAACTTGATCTTGAAAATAAGTGTAGAACAATGTTTGGTCTTGGATTTTCAATGCTACATAAAAAATATATCTCAACAACATGCTTGATGCCTGATAATCTTGACATGATGATGGATCTTGAATTTCTGCAACAATTTGTGAAGAATTCTACTCTTGAATGCCTTAGGAGTGATCTTGTAAACTCTCTTGATGCTCTTGTGAAGTCTTGGAATGCTTAACTCTTGAGTGCTTGACTTGATATCATGAAGGCTTAATGAAATAATGATTTGAGATCTTTTTTATATAGGAAATGCACCCAATTTATCATTTATTAGACCCTAGAGGTCAACATTCATAAAATTTGAATTTAAAATCTCGATTTCTCACTCAAAACCTTAAAAAGGGGCCAAATGGGACTCATACACAACCCTTGGTATATGGGTGCCACTTGGACAGGAATCATACACCCAAGGTGGCATATGGGTTCCACAAGACCTTTTTAGAGAGAGAAAGTGTCAGGGAGTTAAGAAATTAAGTCTATTTGTTGATCTTGTTAGGATTTTGACTGAAATAAGCCTTAGGATGCATAATATAGGGTATTAGGGGCCTATTAATGATGATATAAAGGTCATAAATGCAAGAGGGCCCAAAAATTAGTGTGAAATTGTAAATAAATATACTTTACAACATAAAATTAAGGCAAAATTAGTTCTATTTAGTTTAAAAGGGCCCTAAATCTAATATGAATGTGTAGAACACATTCCAACATTAGATTAAGGAAGAATTAGGTCCAAGGGCCATAAATTTAATGTGAAGGTGTAAATGAATACAATTTACAATATTAAATCAAGGAAAAGTTAGGTTTATTTAGCTTAAAAAGGGCCCAAGACCTAATGTGAATGTGTTATACACAATACAACACTAGATCAGGGAGACATTAAGTTCATTTTAACATTAATCATCCCGAAATTAAGTGTGAAAATGTGAACAACATTTTTTGACACTACAAGCAGTACTAAATTTTTAGGAAAAAATAAAAAAGTAGGTGTATGTTTGATCAATCTAAGTACAAGAAAAAAAATAATTATTTTTTTGAAACTTTAAATATAAGTAGAGGACACATACTTGGATGTGCCACACCTTTTTAAAAAAAAAATTGCGTAAATAATTAGTTATGAACTTTTTATTAAATTTTTTTTCTCTAACCATCATAACTTGGTCAAAATTTTATGAAATTCTTTTTTTCTTTTTTAATCCTATATTATGGGAAGTATAGAATGTGTTGCATCTTTCAGATTAAAAAAATGTTAAATTGTTTAAGGATTGTAGATTTTTTCAATCAGCCTATCAATCAGAACTTTAATCATAATGCATGTAGAAAATCAATAATAATTATCTATATATTCCAAATAAGGCATATCTTATATGGGCAGAAAGATGAAACTTTTCTCAATAAACCCTAAAGTTTGTTTCACCAATTTTGGATAAAAAAATGTCATTAGCCACTTTTTTGTCATATTGCCACTTTTTGGACCCCCATGATCCTTCACTCATCCTCAACCTTCCTTAATTGCACAAGAGATCAAAAAATAGTATTTGAGTGGGATCCTCTCCAACTTGACAAAATATTTTGTTTAGTGTAAAAACTATTTGAAAGCTCCACCATAGTGTCCCTCTATAGGAAGTAGAAGAGTGCATAGGAATTTCTTTGACTAATGGTAGTTGGTTGAGGTTTCCAAAGAGTGGGATTGAGTAGTCTCCAGAAGTGTTGTGGTTGTGTGTTGGGAAAACTTTGTGCAAATGATAGTTAATGCGCATTTAAGCAACTTTGGACTGATGAAGCTCATTTCATCTATTAGAATGTAGCGAATGAAGTATATTTTCTATTGGAAGCTTGCTAGTGTTTTGCCTTCTAAGGGAGGCAAATATTTGATGGGTATATGAAGTGTGGAATGAATCTTTGATTCTCCAATGTTGAATTCTACAACACTTGTTGGTGCAAGAAGTAATAGTAATGTTTGACCATTTGGAGCTAAACAATTGACTACATACATAATTTTTTTTATTGGGCGTGGCATTCAAGTTCCTACAGTTGATTGAACAATCATTTTGAGTGGTGAATAGTAAGTGGTGGAGGATAGGTGTGACAACAATAAATCCATTATTTTATTTTGTTCCAATGAAAGGTCATGGTGGGTATTTATAATGGGGTATGTGCAGGATCATGATGGCCCAAAAAGTTGCAATATGATGGGTATGTGGCTGATGACTATTTTTTTACCCAAAATTGATGAAATGAAAAGGGTTTTTAAAGGAGATTCTCAGCTTTCCATCGATATAAATTATGCTTTATTTTGAATTTAATAAGTAATTATTATTCATTTTCTATTCAAATTATGACTAAAGTCCTGATTGATAGGCTGATTGAAAAACATCTATAGCTTTCAAATGGTATCATATTTTTTGAATCCAAAACATGCTTCACATTATATGCTTCGCATACTATAGGATTAAAAAAAGAAAAATTGAATTTCATGAAGTTTTGACCAAGTTAAGGTGGTCAGACATACGAGTTTTTATATTTTTTAAAAGGTTGTAATAAAAAATTCATAATTAATTATTTAATTTGAAAAAAATTGCAAAAAATATGCATCACATCAGAGCATGAGCCCTCTACTTATATCTAAAATCTTATAAAAAAATATTATCATTTTATTGTGGTTAGGGTGGTCAGACAAACACCTACTTCTTATTTTTTCCTTGAAATTTAAGTACCACTACATTGAAATTTCAAATTTTCACCAAATAGATTTATTTATTTCTTAAAAAAACCTAGTAGTTTAGAAACTTCATTCAATTTGCTATAGATTCTATTTTTACATAATTTTGAAATTATATAGATAACTTATTCAAATTTTTACGTCAAATTTCTTAACTCTGATTTTTCTGAATTTTTTGCCACTTAAGGGCTTGTTTTTTCCATGATGATCCTGCACATACCCAATGGGTAGAAGTGGGACTTGAAATGTTGTGTGGTTTGAGTCTACAAAGTTGGATGTTGTAGTGTGTTCTAATGGATTTATGGAAGGATTATCCCAATTATGGTTAAGGTCTATTTCATGGTTTCCTAGCATGTCAAGCACATCTAGTTGGAGTTGTTGGCCTGGGTGTACACTTGACAACACTTTCCATTTGTATTGGTTGCATTGATGTGGGGATTTTGCATCGTTCGGAGGAGAGTCAAGGTCTAGATTGGAGGTTGTATCTGGTTGAGTGTGTCACACATGCCATGGGTGGTAAGTGTATTACATCCCCTCCCAATGTGCCACAATTTGAGTTGTGGATGAACCAAGGTCAACTGCAATGTTACGAAATGGTTTTTAGGTAACCAATTTACCCTAGTAGAAGTTGTGAAAACTTGGTTTTTCCTTTGCAAGAATTCTTGTGAAATGTGGTGACACTCAAAAAAATTTCTTTAGAATAACACTCTTTCCACTGGTTTGATTTATGAGATGTTTTGAATCTCTAGTTTTTAGTGACATCAATTAGTGACAATGTCTCTAGAAAAATTGGATGTTCCATGTATGCATCAATATAGTTTGTGTCTGATGATATGGATGCAGGTGAGAGTGGAATGTGTTGACAGTGTTTTTGGTTTACATTTAAAGAAACAAATATCTGACTAGACAAGTAGAGTAGTAGTTTTAATAAAGGTGTCAACTTTCATGGGCACTAATATTACAGTCCATAAGGTTGTCAACAACCATTTTTATAAAATCTATTAGTGTTGGATTGTTAGGATTAAAATTGGTTGAAATATGAGAAAGCATTACATGATATGTTTGAGATTTGGTTTTTGTTTTTGTTGCATATTTTTCTATATATTTGAGTACTGCATCTATTGAGAAAATGAGCTAGCAATCTACATTTTCTCACCAAATAGAGAGGATAGTGTGCTTGTGAAGATTCAATTGGTCATCATTATGAGTAGGGGTGTGCTTTGGTTGGTCAGTCTCATTTCAAAGGCTTGAATTGTCTTGCATGGCCCAAGGGGCTTTATAGTGATATTCAACTATGGCTCCTTTTCTTTGTAAACATGTGTGAAAGGTACAATGTGTATGGCATTCAATGCAATTAACTAGTTCATTGTAGTCATGTGAAGGGTTGGGTAACATAATCATTCTTGTGTCCATTAAGCAGAGGTTGTTAAAGGAAGACTGTGAAACTCTTTCATTTGAGAATTGGTGGGGACATGAGTTCCAAGTAGAGACATATTTTTCAATGTAGTCGATTGTATTTTGTATTGATGCTAGATTATTCCATTGTAGTATGGAAATATCAAGTGTGTCTTTGAGCCAAAGGAAACCAAGGACATCTATAGAGCCTCAATGTTTCCATTTATAACTAGACACAAAATATGTTATTAAGAAAATGGTTTACCAAAGAAGTAAATATAAATGATGTGAAATATGTTTACCTATAATAGTAGTCATTTGTGCAAAGAATCTTCTCCAAAACCTCTACACAAAATGTAGTAAATCTATGATGCATGTAAAGTGCCGAGAGGTGTGAGTTTTACACTATATTTTGGATCTTCCACCGAGCAGTAGTAATAGGATTTGTTGGTGTGATAGATGACATGGAGTTGCGGGGTGGGTGCAAAAAGATGGGGGGCCAAATTGTGGCCAAATAAAAAAAAAATCATAGCTCATAAAGTGAGCACGTTATAACGCGAGCGTGTTATAATGTGCTCGTGTTATGGCTTGGTGTTTTGATCCTAAGGATCGGCCACACCGAGCCTATTCTATGCTCACAATATAATGTGATCACAAAATAATGTGCTCACGTTATGAGCAATTAAAAGAAAAAAAGAGGAAATTGATCTCATTTTCTTTATGACATTTTTTTTCCCTGAGCCAAAAGCCCTTCTTTTGTGCACTTGCATTATAGGAGGAGTGAATCTTGCAATTTTTTCATCAAATTATTGCTATTTCATTGCTAAGATACTACCACATCAACGAGGATGTCAAAGAGGTAAGGATTGTTTGTTTTTTGTTGTGAATTTGTTAGTTTTAGGTTATTTTTTATATTTATTTGTAGAATTTGTAGGAGATGATAATGAACCTACAAAAACTCTTCAAAAACTTCCTAAAAATCCTCAGCAAGTAGAGAAACAACAATAGGAACAAAATTCTCAAGTTCAACAACCACAACAACAATCTTCTCCACCCATCCCTCAACATCCTCCTAGCACTCAACAAAATTTAATGAGTCAAATTGAAAATAATAAAAAACAAATCAAGGAGTTAATCATGAGGTTGAACAATCCAAATGGTTCAACCATGGAAATAAAAACACTTGCAAATTCACTTAAATAAATGCTAAAACATGTAGATGTAATCAAAAAACAATTAAGTGGTTGGCAAGATAGGAGGTAGCCAGCTAGGAATTTTTACAGAGATAAATTATCATATAAAGATCTCAAAGATCTAAAAATTATGAGATTATATTTGTGCACATTATTCACTGACCCATGCACAAATCAAAATCTTAGCCTCAATGTGAAGAGGTTTCCTATCCATGGTGCCACCACCAATAGATTAGGAACCCTTTTTGGGATAGGTGGTACATGGTTTTTGATTACCCACCATGCACCAATTGTGAAGTCCCACAATATTTCTTCAAGAAAGTATACTGTGAGTTCATCCTAAACAAAATCTTCAATTATTTTTATATGAGTGACTTCTAGGGGAGAGGTTGGGGGTTGGCTCCAGATACACTTGGTGCACAAAAGGATCCTAGGTGGCAGGCGAGATAACATCTTGCTAGGCCACCTCATGAGCACATTGTTATCCCTTCCATCGTGAAGGAGAGTTTCAAGGTAGACACTTTGCATGCCATCAACTCTTTGACCCAGAGTGTCATCCAACATGATATCCCTATACTACAACACTATCTAGGGGAGTGTTCTAGTGGTGGGCTTCGATCCCATTTGTGTCAGGCTTGCGGGGTGACTTGTTCATATGACCCTGTAATGTCCCATGTGTGCGGTTGGGCTCGTCTTGACGGCCACATGTCTGACAGGCTTGCATAAGACCCCAGATTCTCTTGTGGTGGCTTCAGTGGTGAAAGATTCCTCCCTAGTTGTTGCCCTTAACACCTTGGGTAGCTTCCCTTACTAATAGGCCAGTCTTTTGGTGTAGTGGTTGGGCCTTAGTGGTATCAAAGCCGAGGTCTCGAGGTCGAGACCCACGGAGCGTGGTGTGCTGTAATGTCCCATGTGCACAGATTGGTGTGTCTTGATGGCAACGTGTCTGACGGGCTTGCGTAAGACCCCAGATTCTTCAGTGGTGGCTTCGGTGGTGAAAGATTCATCCCTTGTTGTCGCCCTTAACACCCTGGGTAGCCTCTCTTACTAATAGGCCGATCTTTTGGTGTAGTGGTTGGGCCTTAGGGTATCCTAAAATATGCTAACCAATTTTTTTGATAGATTTTCACACACAATGAACACTTCACCAATTGAATTAGCATTGGCATCAAAAACTAAAATGCAAGCTTGAAAAAACTCAACGCTAAGAATGCACACTCAATCCCAAGGATGGATAGGTGCTGTCATATGGCGGAGAAACTAAAATAAATAACTTGAAAAGAGTCAAACTCAACGTCAAGAATGTGCACTCAAGATCCCACTGAGGGTGAGGTGCTAACATATGATTGAGTTATTAATTGAATTGAAACAATTAGGCAGATAACCAGCCATGAAGATACATCTATCTAATTCATCCACTGTGGTGGGCATCCACTTAAAAGTGGGGATTCACCACTTGAGAGTGGGTACAATGAGAGCTACAATGTTCATTCTCCACACTGGTGGTAAACCATCCAGGGGTAATTAATATGGAAATTAAACAAGTAATTGCAAAAATTAAATGGTTGGATTAGTACTACTATATCTCAACCATACAATCATGAAATCTGCAAATAAAAAATTACAATAATAGATAGCAATGCTAAGAAGAGGAGAATGAATTCTTTCATTTTTTTTCAGCTCTTCAGTGATGAAAGAAAGCCAAAACTGAAAATTAATAAAATCTAATATAAAACTAAGATTCTGGAAATTCTTATCAGCAATTGTGAAATTCAAAGAAATATTCACAACTCACTCAAAATACTTCTGAATGACGTGAGAACACCTGCAATGAGTTGCTGGAAGGTAGGCGCCCATTCCATGATGAAGAAACAACAACAAATATCAGACTTTAATTCTTGGCATAATTCCCAAGGCACTCTAAATGGTATGACCCTTGAAAAGGGCATTTTTCTTCTTAAAAAATAAATACTTCAATATAAAATCTGCCACTTTGCAAGAAGGGTCGCCATAGGTCTACAATTGCATAGAAAGGATACCCAAAATAGAATAAAATTTATTCAAAGAGTTGTTAGCAAAATTCACTTTCAGCTGTAGCTGCATCAACATCTTCAAAATTGATAAAACTCCAAAATTCTTCAACATTCGAACTCAATTTGCTAGTCTAGATGAGAAGCAGTCCCAAAACCAACTAGGCACTCTCTTTGAAACACAAAATTGGATAAATGCTAAGAAGTAAGCATTCCTCGAAGCTAAATTCATGAAGTCATTCTGACAACATAAGAATATGATAAGCATAATGGATACCAGGGCTGGAGCAAAACCTTCACTATATAGAAGCTCACAAAACTCTTCAATTTCCTAAGAAGGCACACCAGAAGACACACGAGTCTTTTCAATTTCCAAAAACAAATAATTCTCAAGATGGCGTCCCTCTTGCACAATTATGAACTTCACTTTATTTTTAAATATATCTCCTTAAAAGAGGCTTCCACTTTTCCCAAGGCATTAAGACATTATTAAAAAATATAATAAACACTAATGAAGGAATCCCCCTTTCAAGTCCCTCTTTTAAACATAACTTAAAGTTGTTCTCCTAGGCTAAGGGGTCAACAGAAAATTATAACATTAATGCCTTTATTCACCAAAATAAAAACCTTTAGAATCCAGACTTGAATTGCATTAAATGTTCCAACTAAAAAATGAAGACCTTGAAGATTGATAACTGCATACTGCCAAAAATAGAATTTACTATAAATAGTAAACTCCCTGAAATTCCATAGAACCTCTGAACATGGAAACCCTAATTTTACCTCAAACGAGCCTACAGGCTTCTGGAACAGGCCGATGAGTGTCATAATAGATCATTGATGAGAAGGGGAGATTACAATCCACCCTCCTCAAGATTGCTTGTCCTCAAGCAACCGAAAAGATGGATGCAACAAAATATGTTCTCCTTCCCATGTGGCATCTTCAATAGGAAAATACCTCCATCTAACCAAGTATTCCTTGATTGTCCTTCTCCTCAAGGAACGTTATCTAGTATCAAGAATCTCTTCTAGAATCAATACCAACTAACCTTCCTCATCCAATGGAGGTAATTCTGAAGTAGCCACAACATTGTGTCCAAGTGCCTTCTTGAGGCGTGACACATGAAAGACGTTATGCACCTTGCTTTCAACTGGAAGCTCCAACTCATATGCAACTTCACCAATCCTTTTGGTGACTTTAAAAGGACCATAAAAACTTGGATTTAACTTTTCTGCACCACTCTTCTTAAGGGTAGATTGTCTATAGGGCTGAAGCCTCAAGTAGAGCATGTCTACAACTTCAAAAGATCTCTCAACACACTGTTGATCAGCGTATAACTTCTGCTAATTTTGAGCTTGTTGCACATTTTACTTGAGTGATTTCAAGATGTCTTGGTTTTGTTGAAGCATATCCTTAGCTCGTGGAGCTCTACTATCACCAAACACCAAATATACAAAGTTAGGAGCATCATAACCATAAAGGGACAGAAAAGGAGACATCTTAATCATCATATGATAGGAAGAGTTGTAGCAGTACTCTCCCAAATGAAGCCACTTAATCCAAGCTCTTTGCTGCCCTGAAACATAATTCCTAAGGTAACCCTCTAGCCACTTGTTGACAATCTCGGATTTCCCATCTGTTTCAGGATGATAACTAGTGCTTGGAGTAAGCATTGTACCACTCAGCCTGAAGATCTCTTGCCAAAAGGCACTTAGGAACTTGTTGTCCCTATCACTGACAATGATTTTAGGTAAACCATGCAACTAAAAAACTTCTCTAAAGAATAACTCAACCACTTGAGTTGTTGTAAAAGAAGTTGTGATCGCATAGAAATGTGAAAATTTAGTCAATCTATCTACCACCATAAAAATACAATTACGTCCTTGTACCTTAGGCAACCTAGTGATGAAATCCATTGCAATGATTTCCCATTTCTGATTTGGAATTGGCAAGGGCTACAATAACCCAGCTAGAAAAGAATGTCCATTCTTATTCTTTTTGCAAATAGAACACTCTCTTATGTAATTCATTATCTTATCCTTCATCCCCTTCCAAGAAAACCTTTGTCTACTCTGCTTGTAAGTATTGAACATGCCTTGATGACTAGCAAGGGGAACAACATGAAAAGCCTATAGAATCTTCTTTTTAAGCTTAGATTCATGCACTAAAAAGACTCTACCTTTATAGAAAATTAACCCATCAACCAACTTATACCTTTCATCAAGCAAATGACCTTCAAACAAGTTGGTTGCAAACTGATTTTTAGCATAATCAGCAGCAATTAACTCCTTCCAATATGTTGATAACTCACAAAGTGACTACAAATGAGGCCTTCTTGAAAGGGCATCAACCACTATGTTATTTTTCCCTTTGACATATTCAATGTCAAATTCATATGCCTGGAGCTTACTTACCCACTTCTGCTGCCTTTCATTCAAATCCTTTTGGCACATGAAAATTTTAAAACTATTGTGGTCAAACTTAACAACAAATCTACTTCCCACCAAATATTGACAGAATTTAGACAAAGCATGCATGATGGCAAGCATCTCTTTGTCATAAATGGAGTAAGTTTTTTCTGCTCCTCTCAACGTCTGGCTTTTGAAGACAATGGGATGTTTGTCTTGCATTAGAACAGCTCCAACACCTTCACCTGAAGCATCACATTGCAATTCAAACAGTTTTGTAAAATCTGGAAGAGCCAACACTGGACATGTACTCATGATTTTCTTAAACTTATCAAAAACTTCCTGTGCCATCTTGGTCCAAATAAAATCTCTTTTCTTTGTAAGATCTGTGAAAGGGGTTGCTTGATGAGAATATCCTTTCACAAATCTTCTATAGAATCCACATAAACCCAAAAATCCTCTCAAATGAGAAACATTCTTTGGAGTTGGCGAATCAAAAATGGCTCTTATCTTTTTAGGATCAACCTTCACACCCTTTGAATTGATAATGTGACCAAGATATAATAGGTTTTTCATCCCAAACTCACATTTTGATTCTTTGGCAAAAAAACATTCCACTTCCAAAATACTAAGCACTTCTTCCAAATGCTTAAGATGCTCTTCCCATTAGTTACTGAAAATGAGAATGTTGTCGAAGAAGATGAGCACAAACTTCCTCAACTGCTGTCTAAAAATCTTGTTCATACAAGATGGAAATGTTGCTGGAGTGTTTGTCAAACCAAAAGGCATGACAAGGAATTCAAAATGCCCAAAGTGACATATGAATGTTTTTTTTTTTCTATGTCCGTCTCCCTCATTCTGATTTGATGGTAACCTGAACGAAGATCAATCTTTGAGAAAAACATAGCTCCATGGAGCTCATCAATAAGCTCGTCTATCCTAGGAATAGGATATCGATTCTTGATTGTCTTTTGATTCAATGCACGATAGTCAACACACATACGCATTCTGCCATCTTTCTTTTTGACCAGCACTACTGCAGAAGCAAAATGACTCTTTCTTGGTCTAATGAAACCTATCTCCAATAGCTCCTTGATGGCTTCTTCGATCTCATCTTTTTTCTTCTTTGGATAATGGTATGGTGTAGTCATGATGGGATTTGCTCCTTCTAATTGAATTACATGCTCAGAACCTCTTTCAGGAGGTCTTCTAGGAGGTATGCTTCCAAATACTTTTCTCTTCTTTGAAAGTAAGGCTTGGTTATCAGGATGATATTGCCTCTTCTCTTCCACTGGATTAGCTGGTAGGACCATACACTCAGCGGCCCACTCAACTTGATCATGAAGGATCAACCTTTCCATTCTTTTCAAGGAAACAATTCGAGGGCCCCCATTTGACATCCCTCTCAAAACAATCTTCTTTCCATCAGCTTGAAATTTCAGCCCTATTGTTTGTAAATTCAAAGTGATCTCTCCAAGAGATCGTAGCCATTGTATTCCTAACACAACATCGGTATCACCAATACCCACAACATAGAATCATCTTTTACTTCATAATTTCCTATCTGAATAGAAAGGTTAGGAATTTTCTTAGTGCATGAAATGGTGAAACCATCAGCTACCATTACTTTGAAGCCTCAAACTCTTCAGTTTTCAAACCTCTCTTTGTCAGCAATCCTACATCAATGAAGTTGTGATTTTCTCTAGTATCAATTAGAGCAACTATTCTTTGAGATCCAACCACTCCACGAACCAGAAAGCAGTCATTTTTTTGAGAACTTGATAGTTGTGCGAAAGCACTACCATCTCCCACCTCATTTGGCTTCTCTTCTAGAGCTTCTTCACCTTCACTTATTGCTGATTCGTATTGTTGATCAGACGACTTAGATTCTGATCCAAAATCAGAATAGCCCTCCATTAGGTTTGCTTTTCCTCTTCCATAGCATAGGTGACCCTTAACCCAAGGTTCACGGAAAGTGTAGCAAACTCCATCTTTTCTAAGCTGCTCTTTGAGCTCTTCTGACAACTTTGGAAACTTCTTTGGCAGATTTGAAGAATTTTTTTTATCCTTCTTATGGCTGAAAGGTTTTGAATGAAACTTAGGCCTTGGGGCTGCCAACTCCATGCTCCTCACTTTCTTGATGGCTTCATCTAAAGTTGGTGGATCAAAATATTTGACCCATCCGTTCAAAGGCCCCATTAATCCTTCTGAAAAGAGTACCACAAGTCTTCTCTCAGTAATGTTAGGCACCATTACTAACAACCTTTGAAAATCAGTCACATAATTTTCTAAAGATCCTTGTTGTTTCAATCGTGCCAATTCTCTGAATCTCAACTCTAGATCCTTGGTATCAAATCTCTTGATTAGCTTGTTGGTAAACTCATCATAGGTGTGAATGAGGTTATGGCCAAGAGTGACCAAACCGTGAGTCCACCATTCATGAGCTATCCCATCCAAATGCAAGGTAGCAAATTTGATAACATCTTCTTTTGACATTGGTCTGAGAGAGAGATAGTTATCTAGCTTCTACACCCATGATCTAGATGTACACTTATTACTACAATCAAAATGCTCCATAGTTATCTTTCCCAAAGCTTAGTAGAAATCATTTCTATGCACCGTAGGAGGACGTTGCTCATTCCTTCCTCCATTTCTCTGACTCCTTTGATTCATGAACTGATCAAAGGTCCATGCAACTCTCAAGTCAAGAGGTAAAGAAACGTACTCCATGTAATCTTGACACACATCATCAGCAAAAGTTGGTGCAACTTCAACCTGTTGTTGCTCTTCCCTTGGCGTGAAGATGGGGAAAAGGGGTTTAGAGGATGACCCAATAGGAATTGCAGTATGCTAACCCACAATTCTATCTCTTTTATTCACCTAAGGACTGCCATTATTGTTATTCCCATTAACTCCACTGCTTTCTCCAGTTGAATTATTTTGGGGCTGAATGATATTCTGAGCTGCTTGCTGGTCCAACTTGGACAATAATCGGGACATCATGTCTATAGTCCCATCAAACTTCTTCTCAACTCTGTCCCTCTCTTCAGTAGCTTTCCTTACACTATCTGATCTTATTTCAACTATCTTTTCTCTACCTTCCACTGTGTTTTCCAGATCCCTTAAGGCTTCTGGAAAAGTCTCTACCTCTGGAACAGGTGGAAATTGATGCTAAGTTCTGGCCTGACTTCTAGTGAATGGTCTAGTGTCTTTTTCACTCATCAGACAACCAACTACAAAATGCCACAAGATGGCAGGGTCTTTTGCTTTGATACCACTAAAATATGCTAACCAATTTTTTCGATAGATTTTCACACACAATCAACACTTCACCAATTGAATTAGCATTAGCATCAAAAACTAAAATCCAAGCTTGAAAGAACTCAACACCAAGAATTCACACTCAATCCCAAGGATGGATAGGTGTTGTCATATGGCAGACAAACTAAAATCAATAACTTGAAAAGAGTCAAACTCAACGTCAAGAATGTGCACTCAAGATCCCACTGAGGGTGAGGTGCTAACATATATTGGAGTTATTAATGAAACTAAAACAATTAGGCAGATAACCAACCATGAAGATACATCTATCTAATTCATCCACTGTGGCGGGCATCCACTTAAAAGTGGGGATTCACCACTTGAGAGTGGGTACAATGAGAGCTACAATGTTCATTCTCCACACTGGTGGTAAACCATCCAGGGGTAATTAATATGGAAATTAAACAAGTAATTGTAGAAAGTAAATGGTTGGATTAGTACTACTATATCTCAATTGTACAATGATGAAATCTAAAAATTACAAATTACAATAATAGAGAGAAATGCTAATAAGAGGAGAATAAATTCTTTCAATGTTTTTTAGCTCTTCAATGATGAAAGAAAGCCAAAACTGAAAACTAATAAAATCTAATATAAAACTGAGATTTTAGAAATTTTGATCAGCAATTATGAAATTCAAAGAAATATTCACAACTCACTCAAAATACCTTCGAATTACATGAGAACACTTGGAATGAGCTGCTGGAAGGTAGGCACCCATTCCAAGCTGTAGAAACATCAACAAATATCAGACATTAATTCTTGGCACAATTCCCAAGGTACTCTAAATGGTATGACCCTGAAAAGGGGTGATTTGCTTCTTAAAAAAAATACTTCAATATAAAATCTGCCACTTTGCAAGAAGGGTTTCCATAGGTCTAAAATTGCATAGCAAAGATACCCAGAACAAAATAAAATTTATTCAAAGAGTTTTTAACAAAATTCACTTTCAGCTGTAGCTGCATCAACAACTTCAAAATTGATAAAACTCCAAAATTCTTCAACATTTGAACTCAATTTTCTAGTCTGGATGAGAAGCAGTCCCAAAACCAAATAGGTGTTATCTTTCAAACACGAAATTGGATAAATGCAAAGAGGTAAGCATTCCTTGAAGCTAAATTCATGAAGTCATTCCGACAACATAACAATATGATAAGTATAATGGATACCAAGGTTGGAGAAAAACCTTCACTATATAGAAGCTCACAAAACTCTTCAATTTCCTGAGAAGGCACACCAAAAGACACAAGATTCTTTTCAATTTCCAAAAACAAATAACTCTCAAGATGGCATCCCTCTTGCACAATTATGAACTTCACTTTATTTTTAAAAATATCCCCTTAAAAGAGGCTTCCACTTTTCCCAAGGCATTAAGACATTATTAAAAAATATAATAAACACCAATGAAGGTGTCCCCCTTCCAAGTACCTCTTTTAAACACAACTTAAAGTTGTTCTCCTAGGCCAAGGGGTCAATTGCAAATCATAATATTAATTCCTTTATTCACCAAAATAAAAACCTTTAGAAGTCAGACTTGAATTGCATTAAATGCTCCAATTGAAAATGAAGACCTTGAAGACTGATAACTGCATACTGCCAAAAATAGAATTTAATATAAATAGTAAACTCCTTGAAATTCCATAGAACCTCTAAATATGGAAACCTTAATTTTACCTCAAACAAGCCTACAAGCTTCCGGAATAGGTTGATGAGTGTCAGAATAGATCACTGATGAGAAGGGGAAATTACAGATCTCAGCGACACTCAGGAGGTTGTTATGCAGGATACATCTATAGCTATGGAGATGGTGAGGGTAGCTGACATTTTGAATGAGGATTATGGCATCGATACTCGGGTAAATGTTAACATTTCATTGAATTTAATTTATTAAATTTTAATTTTCAAATGCAAGATTAACTAATTTATTTTAATGATTTTAATAAAATTTTAGGGTCACAATGTTGATACTAGATACACTGGCCCTACACCTATTTATTACTCCACTGTATCTACCATTGACGTATGTAACTAGTAAACAATTATAAATTCATTACATGGTAATAGCATTTTTATATGAATGGTATTCTAATATTTGATTTTGGATGTTGAATAGGCTAATATTGGAGGTTTTGTGCGAACACCTCCCGGTGTTAGTGGATTTAGACAAACCTGCATGCAAGTAATAGAATAAAGAGTTTACGTAATGAATTGTACTTAATATATTTGTGTAGTTTATATTCATATTGTTGACGGCATTGCATTGCACATATTTCAAACTCAAAGCATTACTTCACATTGCATAACTAATAACTAGATGCTGATAGATGAAAAAATGTCAACTACAATATAGTTGTTTAGAAATTTAACATAAGTAGTGATATAATTACTTCACATACCATAAGTAATAAGTAGGACCAACACCCAATTTCATTTGCTTGTCATGGAATTCCATGATAACACTTTTTACTGAGGCATATTTTCAAACAATTCACTGCCTTGTATATGCTATGGATGCTTGGAAGAAATATATGAAAGAATAATAGTAAGAAATAGCATGACAAGGAAATGAGTTGTTTGAAAAAATTCCTCGAAGAAATGTGGTCTCGTAGTGATGGAAATCACCATGAGACCCAATTTCTTTGAGGAATTTTTTTCAAACAGCTCACCACCTTTTCTATGCTACCACATTTTCCATATATGTCTACCAAAGCATTTTATCAAATAGTTCATTTCCTTGCTGCTATGGCTAAAATCCTAAAAAAGGAGCTTTCCAAAAAACTATGGATGCTTGGAAAATATCTATCAAAGCATAATAGTAACCAATAGCATAGACAAGGCAGTGAGTAGTTTGAAAAAATTCCTCGAAGAAATGCGGTCTCATGGTGATGGAATGCCATTCCATCACCATGAGACCACATTTCTTGAAGGAAATTTTTTAAACAACTCACCACCTTTTCTATTCTACCACATTTTTCATCCATGTGTACCAAATCATTTTATCAAACTACTCACTTCCTTGCTACTATGGCTAAAAGCCTAAAATCGGTGCTTTCCAACAAACTATGGATGCTTGGAAAAAATCTATCAAAGCATAATAGTAAGCAATATCATAGTCAAGGAAGTGAATAGTATGAAAAAATCTCTTGAAGAAATGTGGTCTCATGGTGATGGAATGCCATTCAATCACAATGAGACCACATTTCTCTGAGGAATTTTTTCAAACAACTCACTCCCTGAAGAAGAGAAACCGACCCTTTATCCAAAATTCCCCTCCAAATTCTTTTCAAGGTCCTCATCCTCATCCTTAATTTACCAATCCATGGAACCTTCCACCTTTTATTCCACTTATTCATGTCCCCACCCCTCCCTCTTCATTTCATGATCACCCTCCATCTCATAACCAAGACCAAAATTTACCATCAACCCCATCCCAACATAATACCATAGAGAAGGCAATGAACTGTTTAAAAAAATTCCTCAAAGAAATGTTGTGTTATGGTGATAGAATGGCATTACACATTTTTTTGTAATGGAATTCCATCACCATGAGACCCCATTTCTTTGAAGGATTTTTTCAAATAGTTCACTTCCTTCTCTATGCTACGACCGTTATCGTACATGTCTATGAAATTTTTTGTATCAAACAGTTCACCACCTTGCTACTATGGGTAAAATCCTAAAACTAGGTGCTTTCAAACAAGCTATGAATAGGGAAATAGTAAGCATGATAGTAAAACATATATAGTTTGATAGGTACTCAAAATTTTGTTCATTATCTCATACATTATAAGTCATGACATGGATCGCTATTATAATTTTTGTGATTGAATAATTTGTTATTTTATTTTTAGATGTTGGAAGTGGATACACCTCGGTGTTTCATCTACTATAGACTCCTCGATGGATCTCATGGAGGAGGTATAAGGCATATTATTAAATTTCAATTTATATTCGTTGTTATAACTATTAGTTAGTGAAAAATCAAACCATTATTGATTCGTAGTTAAATTTCTCTTTGGATGGTTTCCATAGGGATTTAGCATGCCACAACATGGGTATGTGAATATTTCCCTTGAGGAGATAGATAGTCTACTGGCGATAAGCGATTATTTTGTTAAATATATCTTTTTTATAATGTAAGTTCTATATATTAATGTCTTTACTTGTTCTTACATAATAGAAAAAGCTTGACCAAGAGCTAAACCATAGGAGGAGCACTAGGAGCACTCCTCGACCTCATAATAAATGATGATAGACCTATTTCCATTTGGATGACAAGAAAAGAGCAAGAATTTATTTCAAGAGGATGCATAGCAATGAATTTTGATTCTAGAGCCCTTTGTTGTATGCCTATATGGCATTTTTGTACATATTTTGTATTGGATATATTTGACATTGTATGCCTATATGGAATTCTCGTAAGCCTATATGGCTATTTTGTATATATTTTATACTTATATCGACATATAGTGAAGTATGTCTACATGGATATTTGGTTAATACAAATATTTTTTTATCGATGGTATCCATATTTTCATTATAAATCCATGGTTCAATAGATATGAGTTACATGTATTCAAGTGTATACTTTAAAAATTACATGTATACTTTGTGACATACATGTATTCGAATGTATACTTTACAAATTACATTTTTTCATGTGTATACCTTTTATTCATGCATATACTTTGTATTAATTTGTGTATACTATGTATTCATGTGTATACTTCAAGGATTACATGTTTTTGAGTACTTGTGCTTCCCTTATTCAAATGCATTCTTGACTTATTCACATGTATACTTATTAATTGGTTATCCCTAGCATTGATCATTGTTGTCCTTCATGGTTTTTCTTGAATATTTATTGATTGATGCTACACAACTTTATTAGTTGATGCTAAACAACTTCAATATTTCTAGGAATACTAGTAGAGTTACAAATTATAAAATTGCACAAATTGAAAAGAAAAAAATAATTATAAATAAATGCACTGATTATTAACTTGATAATTGATTAAGAATAAGTATAATATATATCAATAGATGAGCCTTCTAGAATGGCAACTGCTAACTAGGAAATAGGCAAAGCATTCCCAATACATTGAAAGCAATAATCCACCCAAAATTGCAATGGGAGAGAAGGCCTATTTAAGATCCTTGAGCAATTTATTTCCTAATGCTCCCTTTCCCTTACATATCTCAATTCAATTTAATTCAAAGATTTCCATCAAATTCTTTATCTAAAAGAAAAAATCATGATTTCAATTGGTATTCCATGAGATGTTTCCTAAAAAGATTCTAGTATATTTAATAATTTGATTGGAACAACTCAATTAAGAAAAAATTACATAATCTTCACAACACTTGCAAAAAATAATATTCATAGTAGATGATGAGTAGTTTACTTCTTGAAAAATTATTATACAAACATTAATGGGTATGTGCAGGATCATGATGGGCCAAAAAGTGGCAATATGATGGGTATTTGTAGGGTATGTTGTTGATGACTTTTTTTTTACCCAAAATTGATGAAATGAAAAGGGTTTTTAAAGGATATTCTCAGCTTTCCACCAATATAAATTATGATTTTACTTTGAATTTAATAAATAATTATTATTCATTTTCTATTTGAATTATGACTAAAGTGTTGCTTGATAGGTTGATTAAAAAAACATCTATAGCTTTCAAACAGTGTCACTTTTTTTGAATCCAAAACATGCATCACATTCTATGCTTCACATAATTTAGGATTGAAAAAAGAAAAATTGAATTTCATGAAATTTGACCAAGTTAAGGTGGTCGACATACGAGTTTTTATATCTTTTAAAAGTTGTAATAAAAAAATCATAATTAATTGTTTAATTGGAAAAAAATTACAAAAAAATATGCATCACATTCAAACATGAGTCCTTTACTTATGTCTAAAATCTTATAAAAAAATATTATCATTTTATTGTGGTTAGGGTGGTCAGACAAAGACCTAGTTTTTATTTTTTCCCTGAAATTTAAGTACTACTGCATTGAAATTTCAAATTTTCACCAAATAATTTTATTTATTTTTAAATAAACCTAGTAGTTTAGAAACTACATTCAATTTCTTACATATTCTATTCTTACATATTTTTGAAATAATAAAAATAACTTATTCAAATTTTTATGTCAAGTTGCCTAACTCTAATTTTTATAAAAAAATTGCCACTTAAGGCCCTATTTTTTCCATGACGATCCTGCACATACCCTAATCTTGAATAGTCTTTAAACATTTTCATAGCATAATCCTCACAGTATAGAATGAATTTTTATGTTCTTGATCCATCACCATATAAACACATCGAAAGATGTATATGTCAACATTTTGCAATACTATTTATTGTATAGGAAATAGACTTGGGAGAAAGATTTATAACTTATAATACAAATAAGAAATGGACTTAATGGTGGAAACTTTATTTTTCACACCAAATAATAAATGTACCTGAGATCATCACTTGTTTCTCTTAGACTCCAATTTTCAAGCATAGAAAATAATTTCAAATGAAAATGAAAAAATGCTTCAAAACCAAAGTTGTTAATTGAGGAAAAATAAAATGTTTCCAAGTAGCACCATTGTACACATTTACAATTGGTTGTATATTGTTGTAAGGGAAAGGAGGATAATTAAAATATTTCTTGCGCTTGCTAGACTTGAGGATGATCATATGTTTTTTATATGGAAAACTCAAACTTCTCAACTATCATGTGAATGTTTCTCTTTTCAATTGTTTTCCATGTCATCATAAGGAATTGAGCTGGTTGAACATATATTAGAGTGATTCAATGTGTTTGGGTGAAAAATAGGACCATGTGTAGCATAAATGTACCTATCAGGATGTGTTGGAATAGTTCATTTAGTCACACGAGTTGTAGAACAAAAGTTGCACCACTTTACACCTTTACACTGCTTGCATTTGACACTTTTTCCATCAAGTAAAAACTAGACACCATGAGAAGATGACTTTGAGATAACAAAAAATAAGAGAGGTTATTGTAGAGGAGCCCAACACAATCACATAGGCTGAGATATAGAGTTCGTAAGTGTCATTATTTTTGAGTAATAGCTTGTCAAAGATTGCAACTATTTTGTAGTTTGGATCCTTAAGAGATCGAGTCGGTTGAACTTGGCTTGAAGTGATTCGACATGTTTGGGTGTGAAAGAGGACCATTCTTAGTGTAAATTTACCCATCTAGATGCATTGGAATAGTTTTTTTGGTAACACGAATTGCAAAATGAGAGTTGCACCACTTTGCAACTTTACACTGCATTTGACACTTTTTCCATCAAGTGAAAACTGGACACCATGGGAAAATGACTCTGAGATAACAAAAACTGAGAGACATTATTTTAGAGGGGACCAACACAATCCCATAGGCTCATATGGAGAGTTCATAAGCGTCATGATTTTTGAGTAATAGTTCGTCAAAGATTGCTTCCCTTTTGCACTTTGGACCCTTAAGGGATCGAGCTGGTTGAACATAGATCAAAGTGATTCGACATGTTTGGGTGAAAAAATGGACCATTCCTAGCATAAGCGTACCCATTTGGATATGTTGGAATATTCCTTTTGGTCACATGAGTTGCAGAAGGAAATTTGCACCACTTTGCAACTTTGTACACTAGTTGCATTTGACACTTTTTCCATCAAGTGAAAACTAGACACCATGGGAAAACGACTCTGAGATGACAAAAAATGAGAGAGGTTATTGTAGAGGGGCCCAACATGATCCCATAGGCTTAGATGAAGGTTTTTTAAGCATCATGGTTTCCAAGTAATATCCTGTTAAAGATTGCTACCCTTTTGGACTTTATACCCTTAAGGGATCGAATCGATTGAATGTAGCTTGAAGTGATTTAGTTTGTTTAGGTGTGAAATAGGACCATGCCTAGTGTAAAAATACCCATTTGTATGTGTTGGAATAGTATTTTTGGTCATACAAGTTGTAAAATGAAAGTTGCACCACTTTGCAACTTTATATTGCTTGCATTTGACACTTTTTCCATCAAGTGAAAGCTAGAAACCACAAGAAAATGAATATAAGATAACAAAAATTGAGAGAGGTTATTGTAGAGGGGCCCAATATTATCACATAGGCTCAAATAGAGAGTTTGTAAGCCTCACGGTTTTTGAGTAATAGCACGTCAAAATTTGCTTCCCTTTTTCAATTTGGATCCTTAAGGGATCAAGCTCGTTGAACGTAGCTCACAACGATTTGGCATGTTTGAGTAAAAATAGGTCCATGCCTAGTGTAAACGTCCCCATCCAGATATGTTGGAATAGTTTTTTTGATCACACAAGTTGTAGAATGAAAGTTTCACCACTTTACAACTTTATAATACTTGCATTTGATAGTTTTTCTATCAAGTGAAAACTAGAAACCACAAGAAAACAACTTCAAGATAAAAAAAATTTGAAAGATTTTATTGTAGAGGGGCCCAAATCAATCTCATAGGCTCAAAAAAAGATATCATAAGCATCGCGGTTTCTGAGTAATAGCCCGTCAAAGATTGTTGCCCTTTTGCACTTTGGACCCTTAAGCAAAAGAGTTGGTTGAACATAGTTCAAAGTGATTCAAGATGTTTGGCTATGAAAGAGGACCATGCCTTGTGTAAACATACCCATCCAAATGCGTTGGAACTACACGTTTGGTCACACAAGTTGTAGAATGAAAGTTGCACCACTTTGGAACTTTATACTGCTTGCATTTGACACTTTTTCCATCAAGTTAAAACTAGAAACCACTAGAAAATGACTCTAAGATAACAAAAACCAAGAGTGGTTATTGTAGAGGGGCCCAATTTGATCTTGTAGGCTCATATGAAGAGTTTTTAAGTATCAAGGTTTACAAGTAATAGCTTGTCAAAGATTGCTACCCTTTTGCACTTGGGACCCTAAAAAGATTGAGCTGGTTAAACGTAGCTCAGAGCGATTGAACATGTTTGGCTGCAAAAGGGAACATGAAGACCATAAACATACCAATTTTGATGTGTTGGAACATTTTGTTTGGTCACATGAGTTGCAGAATGAAAGTTACACCAGTTTGCAACTTTACACTGCTTGCAATTGACACTTATTCCATCAAGTCAAAATTGGACACCCCAGAAAAATGACTTTGAGATAAAAAATAATAAGAGAGATTATTGTAGAGGTGCCTTATTTCATCTCGATGCCTTAGATGGAATTCCCATAACTTACAAGGTATTTGGGAAATAGTCCATCAAAGATTGCCACCCTTTTGCAATTTGGACTGTTAAGGAATTACGTTGCATGAATTACAAATGTTTGAGGGCAGTAATAAATTTCAAAATTTGAGTAAATATCATTACAAATTTTTATTTGAATATAATGTATGCTATATTGATATTGATATACAATCATTAGGTTGTTTTGTTTTAATAATTGAAGTGTTTATGATAAGTCAGTCAATTGATGCGAGTTATAATAGGGAGAGAATACAAGAAGAAAAATAATGATTAGTAACTATCAATGGTTATTTTAAACTCACTATATTAATAATATGATTTTTACAATAAAATTATATTTATTTGGCTATCCTAATTCTTTTTCTTTTGCTAAAATTGTCTAATATGCTTCAAAAATTGTTTTGAAACCCAAGTGCTTGTACTTGTAGGAACAATTCCTTAGGTACTCCATTCTCATAGATCTTTTACAATGTCACTCATAAATTCAAGATTCTCTTATAATTTCTACATCATAGGTGCTCATGATGAGGTTAAATTCAAGTGAATAACTTGAGATTCCCTCGCTAAGCTTCACACACTCTTTTATAATGGCTTCAAATCAAAGTTGAGATATGTCAAGATCATCAAAATAAGGATGTTGCATTTATTTTTGGGTTGAGATTCTCTTGGATGGATCATAAATCAATTTTTTTTGCAACGAGACACCAATTAATTTTTAGTAGTTTACTTACAAATAGGCAAAGTAAAAGAAGAAAAAGAACGAGCATCCAAAATGGAAATGAAATGAAAATATATGGAAGACACTTACAAACAACAAATCCACACCATTTGGTTCCAAATCGAGAACACAAAGTCATAAATCTTGATGCTTCCATTGAGTATAGGCATGCAAGTCTCTCAACTTAGTCACTCCTGGTCATACATCTTTATTGGGAGTTCCAAGATACCTATTGCACACAACACCTCTCATGAATAGAATAACTTATAATTCAAGATGATCATATAATGTCTACATCATAGGTTCTCATGATTAAGCTAACTTTAAATGAATAAATTTAAATTACCTCACTAAGGTCCACACACACTCTTATAATGGCTTAAAATCATAATTGATATTTATCAAGATCATCAAAATAAGGATGTTGCATTGCATTTTTGGCTGAGATTCTCTTGGATGGCTCATAAATCAACATTTTTTGCAAGGGGACACCAATCAATTTTTAGTAGGTTACTTACAAATAGGAAAAGTAAAATAAGATGACACAAACATTAAATGATAGCATTGGCATCATACAAATTAATGTGCATACAAGTATAAATTAATAAGAACCAATGTGCATACTTACAAATTAATCCAATGAACCATCCGGGTTTGCTTTACTCTTTATTGTGTCAAGTATTGCCTCATGGTCAGACTCATAGACCTTACACAAGGTCTTATTCAAATTTCTACCCCCATATTTGGTCAAATGAACATTGGATACCACAACAAGGTTCGAGTAATGAAGAATCTCCCAATGCGTGTCCAATATTTAACACTCTTATGTGGGTACCTTCTAAGCTACATTTTGATAGCAATTGAACCTATAGGGCATTTGATGTTTTCTCCATAGATAACTAGGGCCTCCAATTTATTTTTGGCATCAACACAAAAAAACAAGTAATAGTTTGTTCCCTCTTCATTGTCTTGATCTGTAATAACTACATAAATATGCCCTGTATTGATATGTGCAACAAAGATTTTGAAATTAGTTAGTTGGAAAGAAATAATGCACAAGTCATCTGGTATTGTCATTGATGGAAACCCTAGCTAGTAATCCCATCCACAACTTAATAATTGCTTACATCGGAAGTCATATTGACTATATGTGTTATATGTCAAAGCTAAAATAGGGCATCTGACAGAGTTGTGTACATTGAATCATATGTAATTTCTTGTTACCATTTTATGTTGTGGATCTAAAGGAAGGTATTTTGATGTATGAAATATCTTATCCTTGAATCATAGTGCTTCACATTGATTGGTGTGCAAGTTACAAGATTTGGTTTATTGATTTTTAGTCTAATAGTGTAGAAAGGATAACTAGATGAGTGTAGCGTGTTGTAGATATTTGAGGCATAATTGTTTAAGGTGTTTCATGTTGGAGACATTTTTTTTTTGGGTAATTACCATGTTTTGGCCAACATTGTTTGGTTCACATTGATAATAATTTATGGATCGGGCTGACAGTTTGTGCGTGTTTCATATTTTGTTAAAGCCGACATGCAGTTCTAATCTCTAGTTGTGGATATATATAATCGATTATTCATATCATTTTGATATATGATGCTAGAGTTAGAAGGATTATAGATCGATTGTTCATAGTTTCATTTTAGTAGAACAAAGATTGGTGATTCAAATTAAAGAAGACAAAGTTTGAAGAGCAGAATCAAATAGAATGTGAAGAATGCGATCAATGTGCTTAACCAGAACTATAACCAAGCATTAGCAGATGCTCTCTCATAGTTCATCCACTTGAGTTGTCTTCTGACTATGACTGTAAGATAGTCTTCTTTTGGGTAGTAGGCCTTTTTTATTTAAGCAGTGAGCGCTAGGTAGTGTGCCTGAATGCATGTGCATTCCATTGTAAACACTTATTTGAGTATATTCATATTGTGGATTAACCTCCACTATGGTTTTTCCCTTAACAATTTTTCCACATAAAATTGCTTGTATTATGGTGTTTTGGTTGATTTCGTTGTGTTCTTACATCTTTCTTTTGGTTCAATCCTATAAGTGGTTTAAAGATCAAGTTAATAAAGTTAAATTTTGTAGAACACTGATTCACCCCCCCTCTCAGTGTTCCTTGATTCCAACGATTGGTATCAGATCCTAGTTCCTCAGAAGAAGTTTAATAGCTTGGGGAAGATCCAGGAAGGCGATTCAATGGATGTTGGTAGTCTTCATCAACAAATTTTGGTGGCACTAGATAATCTTGATCAGTCCAAATATGAAGTTCAAGAATTGCAAGCAAGCCTCATGAATGCTGAGAAATTCATTCAATCATTGAAAGATCAAATCAATAAGTCTAGGGAAAAGAGAAAGGAAATCTATGATCAGCTCAAGCAGAAAGAGAGTAAAAGCATGGAAGATGAACACCTAAGTCAAGCCTTAAAGTAAAAGATAGAAGAATGTGAAAAGCTCACCAGAGATAATGTTGTCCTAAAGCATGAGATGGAATCTATTATGATGAGTATGACCAAGGAGATTAAAGAGAAAAAGAGGAATGAAGAGAATCTTACTCAGTCCTTGAAAGAAAGATTTGATGAATGCAACAAAATTAATGAAGGATTCAATCAACTAGAGCTTGAATTACAACAATCCAAAAACAATGAAGAAGAGGTTGAAAGATAGATTGTTATTCTTAGGGATGAATTCACCACTGCAAATGAATACAAGGATAAGTTCAGGATTAGCTCAGCTAAGCTTGATGAGCCGATTCAAAGTCAGAAGA
Source organism: Sequoia sempervirens (assembly GCA_007258455.2). NCBI lineage: Eukaryota > Viridiplantae > Streptophyta > Pinopsida > Cupressales > Cupressaceae > Sequoia > Sequoia sempervirens. The sequence continues at coordinate 115,457,191 of VDFB02353493.1, forward strand.
TTGGAGGTGATAAGAAAGGTCTTGGATATGAGAAAGGAGAAAGCTCTGGATCTAGCCAAAGGAAATTTAAGCTAGGAAATCAGATGAGCAAAGCTAGAAGGTATCCGGTAAGACAACCCAATGCTCAAAAGTTCAATGGATACTATATTGTTTGCAATAAATTTGGTCATATGGCTGCTCAATGTATAAGTAGAATGAATCCAAGTGGTCCATCATTCTACGGTCAGTGTTCAATTGCAATAAGTATGGTCATAAGTCAATTGATTGTAGAAATATGACAAACAACTTTTTCAATAGAAATGTCAGATGCTATGCCTACAATAGATTTGGCCATATTGCTAACTAGTGAAGAACAAGAGAAAATCAATGGAATAATTGTTCTAGAAAAAGAAATGTCGTGTACTATAATTGTAACAAATTTGGTCACATTGCAAGATTTTGTAGAAGCTGGAAGGGTCCGATGAACCAAGGGAAAAACATGCAAAAGGATGATAAGGAGAAAGTAAAAGTTATTGTGGATCAGATCAAGAATCAAATAAAGAATTCATGGATGAAGAAGAGTGTTTCTAATGCAAGAAATGAATCCACACTAGAATCTGGTGATAGAAATTCCTCTGGGAATTAGTTTAAGGCCTCTAGCTTATGGGGAGCTCTCAAGAAAATCTTTTACCCCCTGCCGGTAGTTGGTACTAGAGTGTGGAAAATTGCAATGATTGCATTAATAATCTACAAATGTTTTGGGAACACTTGTGGAGGAAATTTATGCAAAATTAAAGGTCCATAAAAGAATTTTCATTCACAGACTATGAAAACAAGGTATCCAAAAAACCTAGGGAAAAAACATTTATTGCGATAAAAAGTTAGGTGTGCAAATGATAAAATATTACTTCTATTCCTCATTCCTCACATTGCATTTCGAGAAGAAGAAGTTTGGAGAGCTTTGCAAGTGAATTTTGGTGAGATACAAGTGTGAAGGTGATTCAGTGAACAAACCCTAATTCGGCGAAAGTTATTTATCTGCAAAACTTTTGAACTTGAAATTTCTGAAAATGGCCACTCTGTTAGTTGTTGATATTAAGGATAGACCCCGCCCAAAATTCAAATGGAACCCATTCAAATTCATTTTGATAGATCAATTCTAGGATCATTTTCTTCCGTTTTGTATGGTGTTTTTCACGTTGAGGATATTAGGGCATATATTCATGTGAATGTTGAATAGTTAGGAAGCTTCCAGTTGTTAAATATGTATACAAATCACATTGTGGGAGAAGATATTTGTGTAAGGCCTGAATTTAAGACTTTGGAGGAGAAGTTCACATAAATTGTAAAGTTTCTCACGTTCGATGAAAATGAATGGGTTTGGTACATACTAAGTCGAGTGCATGCTGAGTTCATGTGGTTAAATCAACCCTTCAACATCACAAGAGAAGCTATAAGCATTGTTACTAGTCTGAATTCATCTAGTGGGTTGCCCACATTGAAATCTGTGAAGAACCAGATAGTCACTGAGGCAACCAGTTCCACTTTCAACAAAAGAGTCATGAAAATTAATGACATCATTGAATTGGATGTAATATTTTCTTCTATGCTTATTGGATATAAAATCTATACTCCAGTAGGGATAACTCGGTATGTGGTACTACAATCTATGCAGCTTATCAAATGATCAAGGAAAATACAGAGTATGAATTATGTGAGTTACTTTGGAGCCAACTAATTCAAAATATTTCTAAAATCAAGGACAAGAAGAAATTTTTCAAGTATGGCAATCTGTTGTTATGTTTATTCTTCTACTTCATGAATGAAGTTTCGGGAATTGGTAAAGTGCAATGGGAAGGTGACAGACTGGTAGTTGTTCAAATCAGAGACATCTTATATAGAATTGGTGATAGAAAAGAAAGAAAAATTGCTATTTGGGGTTACTTCAAAAGCTTTCAAAATGAAATACAAGCTAGGGAAAGGATTCCTAAATCCATTGTGGAAAAGTATAAGGAAACTATTTTCTTCATGGTTGACATTGATCAAATTTTAATGGTAGCAATAGAACCTAGAATAGTTTGGATAATGCATATGTGATATGAGGTTGAAGAAAAAAATTTGGAGTTGTATGCCCAACACTTGTTGAGTAAACCTTGGGATCCGACATAAGAAAGGTTTGATACCTTTGACGAGAAAAATATGAAAGTGCATGCACAACTGAAGAATCCTATGATAGTCTGGAAGGTGAGAAAGGAAGTTGAAACTTTTGCAGAAAGCATCGGCATATCAGTTAAAGCAATGAGGGAAGCTAGGAAGAAAAGAAAACAAGCTAAAAATGAGTCAACAAGATCGAGATCTACAAGAACCTCTACACCCTCATTTGGTCCTACAAAGAAATCAAGCCCAGTAAAAGCTCTACACCCTCATCTGGAAGAGAAGGAAAGAGGAAGAAGGATAAAAGCACAAGAGTATATGTTACTGTTGAAGATGATGAAGAAACTTAATTAAATGAAGAAGTAAGAGAAATCAAGCATAAGGGAATAATGGCATCAAAATTCTCTAAGGACAAGCCCTTTGGTGAAGAAAAAGCCAAGAAAAAGGTGAAAATTGATAGATCAGGTATGACTATAAAGGAAGTGGAAAAGGGTTTAATTAAGGATGGTAATATCAAACCACTTTCTAAATGGTATGGCACTTTTGATAGTGTCGTTCAGAGAACTCTTGAAGAAACCACAATAAAATATTTGAATATTTTCAATATGAATCTCATAGAAATAATGTTAGAGTTACCTAAAGGGTTATATGAAGTCTTAGAAATGAGGAGAGTAAATTGAAGAGATGAAGATGAACGAATGAGATAATTCATTTTTCCAATCTATGTCTGGTAATGTCAATAGAAGAAATGAAGAAAATCCTCAATGATGCTAAAAAGGATTTTAAGAGAAAATCAAGGGTGAATAAGCTTATGATTCAGACAGACTGAGGAAGTAGCAAAAGACACTAAGAAAATTCTTAAGGAAGTTCTATTGAAGAACATATATAACATTGTCAAGAAATTCATGATGAAGATGTTCCATCTACTCTAGAAGTTCAAGATATACGAGCTAATATTGAAGAAGTGAAAGAAGAAAAAATTGAGGACACCTAGAATCCTCTAGATATGCAAGATACTGAAATTCCCATCGAGACCGAAGCTCCTAAAGATATGTCAGCTGAAGAAATAGAGATTCCCAAATCCAAGCAAGAATCTATGATTGAAGAAAAGAAGGTTGAGGCAAAGGAGGTTGTTATGGAAGCAAGAGACACTATAAAGGAAATAAAGAAGTTTTTAGAAGAACAATAGGAGGAGTTTGACCTTGAATTGGTTGAAGGTCCCATCAACTTGGCCAGTCTATCTCCTATTCAGAAGCTAAAGGTAGCATCATTTGCTCCGACCAAGGAAAGGTACGAGATCTTGAAATATCACATTGAGGACAATGAGATACTAAGTATTTCATCCAAGATCTTGGAGAAGATCATGCCAACCCATGCCAAGGACTCATCTCATTCTCCCTCAAGTTAGCTAAAGAAACTCATCAACTTTGTAAGTACTCACTTTGAGTCTCTTGAAAATTCAGTGGAGGATAAGGTCCAAAATGAATTTTATGCAAACACATTCAATAGATTGAAGTGTATGATTGCTAATGATAAATCCTTATTAGCTACCTGCGAAAAGAACATTCAAGGTGCATTATCTGAGGGTGGAAATATCTACAAACTGTCATGCTTATCCTTATCAAAATTCACTGAGGTCACTGAGAAGAAAATTAAGGAATATGAGAAATAGTTAGCAGATATTTCTCAAACCTTTGATCCTCTAACCATTTCTATGAGTAAGCAAGAAGGTCAATTCATAGCCCTACTTGAAAAAATTAAAAGTTTGAAGCATGATTTTTTTTTTTTTGAAAGGGTATGTGAGCTCAGAGGACTAATTGATCCTAAAATGGAGACAATGCTTAGTGCATTAAAGGAAGCACAAGATTCTATGGCTGTCAGTGATCTAGAAAATCTTGAGTCAGCATAGATGCAATCCTACTTGTTTTGTGGTCACATGACTATTTTGGAGAGTCTCAAAAATGGTTGGGACACTAGTTTAAGCTTGTTGAAGAACAAGTTTGTAGAGATATTCAAGTCCATGTAAGTTAGAAAACCATGTATGTACATATACAGTTTGTTCATAGATATTTTGTATGATTTTTGGTATGTGGATTCCTATCTTTGCCATTGCTTCCAAAGGGGGAGTGTGGGATAGTGAAAAATCTCATATTCATCTTAGGGAGAGTTGTGATTAATTTTTTTTTTAAGTTTTGAGGATTGCAGTGTATTCATGTTCGTATTGATTCTGACACTTAGTCATTTTTCACTAAGTGTTGTCATCAATGTCAAAGGAGGAGATTGTTGGCAAGAGACATTGCACAAGTCGTCTGGTGTTGTCATTGATGGAAAACCTAGTCAGTAATCCCATTTGCACCTTAGTAATTGCTTAAACCGGAAGTCAGATTGAAGATATGTGTTATATGTCAAAGCTAAAACAAGGCATTTGATAAAGTTGTGTACATTGACTCATATGCAATTTCCTGTTATCATTTTTTTTTGTGGATCTCAAGGAAGATCTTTTGATGTATGAACTATCTTATCCTTAAATCATAGGGATTTTCATTGATTGATGTGCAATTTAGAAGATATGGTTTATTGATTTTTAGTCAAACAGTGTAGAAAGACCGACTAGATGAGTGTAGTGTGTTGCAGATATTTGAGGCATAATTGTTTAAGGTGTTTCATGTTGGAGACATGTTGTTTTGGGTCATTACCATGTTTTGGCTAACATTGTTTGGTTCACATTGATAATTGTTTATGGATTGGGCCAACAGTTTGTGCACATTTCATATTTTGTTAAAGCCAACATGTAGTTGTTCTAATATCTAGTTGCTAATATATATAATCGATTATTCATATCATTTTGATATATCATGCTAGAGTTAGAAGGATTATAGATCGATTGTGCATAGTTTCATTTGAGTAGAACAAATATTGGTGATTTGAATTAAAGCAAACAAAGTTTCAAGAGCAAAATCAAATAGAATGTGAAGAATGCGATCAATGTGCTTAACTGAAACTATAATCAAGTATTACCAAATGTTATCTCATAGTTCATCCACTCTAGTTGTCTTCTGACTATGACTGTAAGACAATGAGTCTTCTTTTAGGCAATAAGCCTTTTGTATTTGAGCAGTGAGCTCTAAGTAGTGTGCCTGAATGTATGTGCATTCCATTGTAAACACTTATGTTGAGTATACTCATATTGTGGATTAACCTCCATCATGGTTTTTCCCATAACAGGGTTTCCACGTAAAAATCCTTGTGTTATGGTGTTGTGGTTTATTTCCTTGTGTTCTTGAATCTTTCTTTCTATTCAGTACTATAAGTGGTTTAAAGATCAAGTTAATAAAGTTAAATTTTGTAGAACACTGATTCACCCCCCTCTTAGTGTTCCTTGATTCCAACATAGTCAACATTGCAAATACACTACAAAGTAAGATAACAATAGTAATTTAAAAAAACTAAGCAATTAGATATATTACTTGGTTGAACTAGATCTGATATGTCGTCAAAGTCAACTGATGAATCCATCTATGTTAGTTCCAATGCCATCAAAGGGAAATATGTGTGAAGTGGGCTAAGATAACTTAATCGCCATTTCGCAACACACTCCTTTGAATCACAATGATCACAAGATTGCATTGTAGATGAAGAGAAAAAGCATGGCATCTTTCGTGTATTGATACTCCATAAACCTGCATCTAAGCCACAGAAAGAATGTAGCTCAATCGATCTTGTTAGTGTACAAAAATCCTGATATGGTGTAATGTTAGTATCCTCTATCAACCAAAAAAATATATGAACTGAAGATGTACCTTCATTACCTAGACCCATCAAAGCATTACACCACTCGATGATTAATTTTGCATCTATCAAATTTGCATTGTCTTTATACTTTAACTCTTCTTGTGTTAATGCTCTTGCACCATCATGCTCCCCCTTTCCATGTCTGACCTAAAAAAAGTTTCACATATGTTGAACACCTTTAATGGAATGCATCCTACACAACTAGTAGAACATGTGCGAGTTCTTGAACTATGCTACACAATTATTTGACCATATTATATGTCAACTGTATGCTATGCCCCTCTAAGCCAAATCATTGTAGAATGTTCATCTAGAAGCAACCTTGCATGAAATTTGGAGAATGTGTGCGATCATCACTAATATAAAAGTGATACTCCCTCAATACCTCCCTTTGGTTCTCTATACTATCAGCTGCATGAATGAATGCTATGTGCACAAATATTGAAATCTATGTGGAGTTGTAATATTGTGATTGCACCTCACATTGTGGCTGTAGAGTGTAGTTCTCTACAAATTCAACCACTAAAAATATGTTTCCAACTAGAAAGGTGTCCTTGCATAGCTTGAATTATGTGTCCATCCATTGGGCTCTATGGGTATTCCTTGTATACTCATACACTATATTGTCATGAAACATAGACATAAACTGATACACTGGAATCTTTTGAATAACCAAATCACACCTTTTTTCTTCATTACCATATTTTGTAATGTAACTATTTTATACTTCCCAAACTCTACTAGTTTCTATCCCACCTAATATGTGCTTTCCATATGTTGACATATTGGCATATGTTGCAAGCCACCACAATGCTGGCATGAACCATCCAAGCATAGTGTCCTATAGAATATATGGCCATCCTCTATTTCACATAATTTTTTTGATAAGAACTCTCTTGAAGATGTTGGTGGGTCTTGTATGCCACAATCCTACAAAACATTGTTAGTATGCAAATCTAAACATATAGAATGACAAACATCATAATGGTTAGAGAATTCAATATGTAGTCTACAACAAGTAGTGCATGTGTGATTTATCTTGACATAAAAAGGTTTAATAATTTCAAAATATCTTTGAAAAATACTAATTTGAGGATAATCCTATTGAAATTTATGAAAAAATTGGGTTTGAGTTGTATCCAAAAAATGCTTTGGATGTGGCTCATAATTTCAACTACCGATTCTCCTTCTTACCACATCCCTTTGATTCAGAGGTGGCCTTGTGTTATTATTCGAATACTCTTCAATTACTATTCTCAATGCTTCAACATTTTTTTTATCTTTTCATGGAAATCTCCCCAAGAATTTCCATAATTCATTTGAATTGATGCCCTCAATTCTTTGCCGCCTTTGAATGACTCTTGATAAAAAAATTCTATTAATTCTCAATTGTTCACTCATCTTTCTAATGAGATGAGCTCTCTTTTTTTGGCTACTTACCAAAGTCAATGTAGTCACATTTCGGGTGACATTACTATCCTTTGAGTGTGAGGTCTTACCCACACTCTCATAAGCATCCATTAGATTCTTCACAATTGTGTTTTCACTAGAAGCATTTGGTGTTCTCAACCCAAGAGTCTTCATGATCCTTCTATACTTTATACCTCACATCATTTCAACAAATAGTTGACATCTTGTGCTCTCATTTAGCCTTTCAAAGAACAATTTCCAAATCTTATCAACATATCTTCTACAAGTGCATTCTGGAATCTTACCTTCCATGTGCTACAAAATATCATCAATATTAATCGAATACTTTGGATTTCTATGCAAAATTCTAGGTGATGTTCTCCTAGGTACATATATCTCAACATTAGGAATTTCATCAATATTTAAGTGAGGTGGGCTATATTTCATACCTTTGATTGAGGGTGGAATAGACGACATACCTTGAGGTTCACATGGGGATGATAGTGTACCTTTTTTGTCAAATCTGAGTGATGATGTGCTCTCAACTTGAGATGTGGTGGATGATGTCCCTTCATATTCTCTTGTAGTAGATGGTGTCCAACCATATTCACTTGTGGTAGATGGTGTCCCACCATATTCACTTGTGATAGATGGTTTCCATTTGTATTCACTTGTGGTAGAAGGTGTGTCTCCAACTACAATTTTCAAATGTCTTACCATGATTCTTTCACATTCATTCCCTTTGTGCCACCAATGCCTTTTCTCCTTTTTATGGTTTAGATTCCTCTTCAATTGGCTTGTTTTCATCAATCGTATCCAATTTCTTCTTTTCATGATACTCCCTCACTCGTTCTCTATTTTTTTCTTTATTGGTTTCATACTCTTTGTTTTTTTGTTTATTCCTTGTTCATTTCCTCGGAATGGCAAATAATTTTACCTACATCATGGTAATGAGACATATATTAGTTCCTAAAAAATCAATCCATAAAAATAAATGAAATATATGTCATTCAATTCTTCATACAAAATACTTGCAATCATCTTGTAGAAGATTATTTATAGCATAGACAAATGTCACATGAATTTTTCTGATGGAATTCCTTAAAGAAATGTGGTAATGTGGCATGCCATGATTGCAAGATAGGCTCAAAATAGAAGTATGGACAAGGCATGTTAATTCAAATTGCTTTTCCATGCTTCCATTTTGAGCCTATATTGCAATCATGGCATGCCACATTTATTTAAGGCATTCCATCAAAAAAATCATGTGACCATTGGCAAGTTAGTGAGCTCACAAGCTTTCCAATTCGGTAGGGTTGACAAAGTAGGGGCAGTGTGAAAAAATGCCTCATAGAAATGGGGACTCATGGTGATTCCCCATTTCTATGAGGAATTTTTTCACATTGCCCCTACCTTGTCTACATTACTATGAGTCCCCATTTCTATGAAGAATTTTTTCACGTTGCCCCTACCTTGTCAACCCTACCAAATAGGCAAGGTTGTAGATCACTAGCTTGCCAATGCAGTAGGGTTGACAAAAGACATCGTATCCTCATAGAAATGGGGTCTCACGGTGATGTACATCACCATGAGACCCCATTTCTATGAGGCATCGACTCTTACCTTGTCAACCCTACCACATTCACAAGCTAGTGAACTCAACACCATGAGATCCCATTTCTATGAGGCATATGCTTCCCCTACCTTGTTAACCCTACCACATTGGAAAGCTAGTGAGCTCACAAGATTGTCTATACTACCACATTATGCATACATTTCTACAAAAAAATTATTGTTAAACAATTCAAATGCCTTTTCCTTGCTTCCATTTTGAGCCTATCTTGCAATAATGGCATGCCACATTACCACATTTCTATGAGGCATACATTTCCCCTACCTTGTCAACCCTACCGCATTGGAAAGCTAGTGAGCTCACAAGCTTGTCAATTCGGTAGGCTTGACAAGGTAGGGGCAGTGTGAAAAAATGTCTCATAGAAATGGGGACTCCTGGTGATGTACCAAGCTAGTGAGCTCACAAGCTTGCCAATTTGGTAGGGTTGAAAAGGTAGGGGCAGCATGAAAAAATACCTCATAGAAATGGGGACTCACGGTGAATTACATCACCGTGAATTCCCATTTCTTTGAGGCATTTTTTTCATGCTACCCCTACCTTGTCTACCCTACTGAATTGGAAATCTTATGAAAAATCTACTATTTCAAGCAAAGGTGGTGGAAAGATCATGAAAAATGTAGTGGAATGTGAAAAACATGCATGCACACTTCAAAAAATCATCAATTTTTTTTTTTCTTTTTCAGAGCATACATAGAACGAGGAGAATATGTAGAATGTGGGCCTTGCGATCACGGGTATATTGATTTTTTTTATCATTTTTACAACAAGAAAAATGTGCTCGCATTATAACGTGCTCATGTTATAACATGAGCACATTATGTATTGCTAAAAGAATGGCCATATCTCTACTACTTCAAAACACACTCGCATTATGAGAAAGTTGTTTTTTTATAGGTTTCTTTTCACTTTCTTTCTCTTTATCCTCTACCCTCTACCCTCTATCCTCTATCTCTCACCCACTCC
>VDFB02353493.1:115467141-115508448 GCA_007258455.2 Sequoia sempervirens
CTTAAATCCTCTTTCCTCTACCCTTAAACCCTTAAACCCTATACCCTCTACCCTCTATCTATCTCCCACTCCTACCCTCTCTCTCTCTCTCTCATTCAATTCCCCCTACCCTCTCTCACACTCACTCCTATCTCTCTCCCATCTACACTCTACTCTTAACACTTAAATCCTATTTCCTCTACCCTTAAACCCTTAAACCCTATACCCTCTACCCTCTATATCTCTGCCACTCCCTCCCTATCTCTCTCTAGAGTCTCTCCCTCATACCCCCTCTCCCTCACTAAAGTATCCCTCTCTCGCACTCACTCCTTTTATCTCTCTCCCCTCTACCCTCTACCCTTCACACTTAAATTGTCTACCCTCTACCCTCTATACTGAACCCTAAACCATATACCCTCAACCTTAAACCCTCTACCATCTACCCTCAACCCACAACCCTTAATCCCTCTACCCTTAAACCCTCAACCCTCTAACCTCAACCCTAAACCCTAAAACATATACCCTCAAACCCTAAACCCTCTACCCTCAACCCTAAACCATCAACCCTAAAGCCTTAAACCTTATACCCTCTACCCTCAACCCTAATCCCTCAACCCTATACCCTCAACCCAATAGCATAAACCATTAACCCGAGCACTTCTAATTTCAACCTCACTCTGACTCCCTCTCCCCTCTCTCTCTCTCTCTCTCTCTTCTCTCTCTCTCTCTCTCTCTCTCTTTCTTTCTCCCTCCTAATTCTCCTCTCTTTCAAGTCTCTCTTTTCACTAACTCCACCTTGTATTTATCCCTTCTCACCTGCTAACCCTCTACCTCTACCTTTTAACACTTAACTTTCTAATTTCTCATCCTTAAACCCTTAAACCCTCTATCCCTTCACCCCTCAGATCTCTCTCCCACTCCCCTCTCTCTCTCCCTCCTGTTCTCCCTTCTAATTCCCCTCCTCTCTCAAGTCTCTCTCCACTTACTCCTTATATCTCTCTCCCTCTCCCTCTAATTCTTAACACTTAACTTTCTACCCTCTACCCATAAACCCTTAAACCATCTACCCTCTACCCTCTATCTCTATACCACTACCTTCCTCTCTCTCTCTCAAGTCTCTTCATCCTACCTCCTCTCCCTCTCTCAAGTCTCTCTCTCTCTCTCTCACTCACTCACTCCTATCTCTCTCCCCTCTACCCTTAACCCTCTACTCTCTATCTCTCTCCCACTCCCTCCCTCTCTCTCTCTCTACATCACCGAGAGACCCCATTTATTGTACCCTAAACCCTCAAACCTAAACCCTTAAATTCTCAATTATCAACCGTCAACCCTTAATCCTTGAATTATCAAACCTCAAACCCTAAACCCTCAACCCTATACACTAGACCCTCAAATATAATTCTTTAACCATATGTACCCTCAACCCAATACCCTAAACCATAAACCCTATAGGTCCTCAACCCTACAACCATAATTCTCAACCCTCTACCCTATAGATTGGATCCTCAACCCTCATATATCTATGTCCCTCCCTCCATCTCCCCCTCCCTCCATTCATCCCTCCCTCTCTACCCTAATCCCTTAGCCATTTACCCTCAACACTTAAACCCTTAAACACTCAACTCTAAACCCTAAACCATCAACCCTCAACCCTTAAACCCTTAAACCCAATTAAAATCTCTACCCTAATCCCTCAACCCTCTTGACCCTTAATCCCTCAACCCTCAACCCTCAAACCCTAATACCTCAACCCTCTACCCTCTACCCTCTACCATCTACCCTATACATTGGACCATCAACCCTAATCCCCTAACCCTATACCCTCAATCTTCTACCCTCAACCTTAAAATTTCAACTCTCAAACATTAAACCATCTACCCTCTAACCTCTACCCTATTCAGTAAATCCTCAACCCTTAATTCCTCAATCCTCAACCTTTAGAACCTAAACCCTCAACCTCAATATGCTTTACCCTATACATTGGACACTCAACCCTAATCCTTCAACCATATGGACCCTCAACCCTAATCCATCAAACCTATACCATCAACTGAATACCCTAAACCATCAACCGTATAGGTCCTCAAACCTATAGCCTCAATTCTCAACCCTCTACCCTATACATTGCATCCTCAACCCTGATATATATTTGTCCCTCCCTCCTCTTCTCTCCTCTCTATCTAACTTCTCCCTCTATCGCTCCATCGCTCCATCCCTCCCTCCCTTAAACACTCAACCCTAAACCCCAAACCCTCAACCCTCATCCCTTAAACAATAAACAATTAAAACCTCTATCCTCTACCCTCAACCCTAATACATCGACCCTAATCCATCAACCCTTAAATCCTTAAACCCAAGAAAATTTTTTACCCTAATCCCTAAACCCTAAAACCTTAATCCCTCAACCATTAAACCCTCTACCCTCTACTCCCTACCCTCTACCCTCAACCCATAAACCCTAATCCCTCAACTCCTATACCCTCTACCCTATACATTTGACCCTCAACCCTAATACCTCAAACCTATACCCTCAATCCTCTACCCTCAACGTTAAACCCTCAACCCTTAACCCTTAAACCCTAAACCCTTAAACACTCTACCATCTACCCTCTACCCTATACATTAAACCCTCAACCCTCAATTCTCAACCCTCAACCCTTAATCCCTCAACCCTCAACCGTTAAACCCTAAACCCTCAACCCCTATAACCTCTACCCTTTATATTGGACCTTCAACCTAATATTTCAACCATATACCCTCAAACCTATGCCATAAACCCTCTACCCTCAACCCTAAACCCTTAATCATAAACCCTTTAACCCTAAACCCTTAAACTTCTACCCTCTACTCTCAACCCTATACCCTCTACCCTCAACCCTTAAACCCTAATACCCTAAATCATCAACCCTATAGGTCCTCCTCCCTAATCCCTCAACCATATACCCTCAACTCCTATCCATTTCTCTCTATCTATACATCTCACCTCTCTCTCCCTCCCTATCTCCTACCCTCTCTAATTGTCTCTATCTACCCTCCCTCTTTCTACGTACCTCTTTCTCAATCAATCCCTACCACCCTCTCTCACTCAGACTTCTATCTATCTATCTCTATCTCCCTCTAACTATCTCTCCATCACTCTATCTCTCTCCCACTCCCTCTCTCTCCCTCTCTCTTAGCTATCTCCCTCCCACCCCCCTCTCTCTCTCAAGTCTCTCCCTCTAACATCCTACCTAGGAAACTCCCTCCCTCTCTCTCTCCCCCATCTCTCTATCTATCCCTCCCACCCTACCTAGATAAGTCCCTCTCACTCCACCCACCTCTATTGCTCTCTCTCTCAGGTCACTCCCTCCCACACCCTCTCCCTCTCTCAAGTATCTCACTCTCACACTCCCTCTCACTACCTATCTCTCAAGTCTATCCCTCTCACCCCCCTCACACTCTCAAGTCTCTCGCTTTGGCACCCTACCTACATAACTCTCTCTTTCTCTCCCTATCTGTCTTCCCCCCCACTCTCTCTCTCTCCCACTCTCTCTCCCCCTCTCTCTCAATTCTTTCTCTCCTACCCCTATCTCTCTCTCTCCCTCCCTCTATCCCTCCCACCCTACCTAGACAACTCTCTCTCTTAAAATTCTCCCTCCCTCTAAATAAATACATAAATACATACATACATACATAAAAGCATAATACATATGTAATACAATCCTACATACATACAAGCATACATGTACATATGTAGATATAGTCTTACATGCATATAGGCATACATACATACATACAAGCATGCATGCATACATGTATGTACATACAAACATACAAATATATAAATATACATTCAATAGTGTAGCATTTAACATAAAGCAAGACATAACAAGAGAAATTTATACCACACTCACATTATGTCTTGCTAGACATGTCCCGCACTTACTCCAAAAACCATGTGAAAAATAAGATATAATGTGTTTGCGTTATATCTTGCTTTGGGAATCCCTAAGTGTTAGGATTGGTATTTTCCTTGGAATACCAACCCAAAGGCTTGGAGGGCCTTCCCCATGACCAGATATGTGCTTTTGCAAATTCTACAATATTTCACATAATCGCGTTCATGCTCACTGTCAAGATTGCATGTGTTTCAATGTCAAACAAATCAAACACCTAGACAATGTTAGGTTCTCTCTTATCTATCCAATGATGTAATTTTTTTCACTTTTTGACTTGATGTTAAGCCTTCATCTATAGTTTCTTTTGATTGTGTGTCTCTTTTTTGGGAAAAAGGAGTGTTTAGTGTTTTTTTCATTATAAATTAACTGTTCATCGAAATTTCAAATAAATTACATTTTTAGAAACTAGACTCCATTCTACAAATTTTTAAAAATAATAAAAATAAATACAACTAGTTTCCAAAACTTGTAGGAGTACCATGACCAAATTCTATTTTTTAGGAAGTGTCCACTTAGAAAATTAGTAACAAATCAAATATTCATTAAAAAATTATTAGAAAAATCGTGAATCAACTATGTACTATTAGCTAATTTCTCACCAAAGGGATTTTAAAAATACTAAAATAAATTTCACCATGCTAGGGACGTACAAAAGTTTCTATATTATGTTTTTCTAACAAAAAACCCACCAATTTATGTACTTCCCTCTTTTTAACCCATTAATCTCAACCATTTTCAAAATAATTTATTAGTTTAGAAAGTAAACCCAGATCACTATGATCCTTGTTTTTGTTGCATCTCAAAATTTTGAGTGTAACTATCCTCAATTTCATGTCCAAGGTTAGTATTTCCTAATTTCAGAAACAAAGTGGCCACTTAAGCCCCCTTTTTGGGCCCCCATATTTTTGCACTTACCTTGTGTAACTTTGGCCATTTAGTATCTACTGCACTAAGGGTGAAGAATAGATTCAGGCAACCAACTTGAATAACCATGTTAAATAGCTCCCCCTACGATGATTCTAGAAGGGGCGTGTACCACAAATTTTTGAGCCAAAACACATAACTTGGTCTACAAGATGTTCATCGAGAAGGTCCTTTATCCTTTGGCATAGGGAAAGTATTATTATTGGTAGTCTACTTTCCAAGTGTTTTTGAACAAAAATATAAGTTGTGGCCTAGCTACAATGACACATAGGAATATTAAGTATGAAGTATCTAAACCATGGGTGTTGGCCGAACCTATTATCATGGTATCTTAGAAGATGGAGAGCATATTCATGTAGCTTGACCTCTTTCATATTTTGTTGATTGAATTTAGTTGTTCCCTTTGGAAAAAATGTTGGGAATGACATAAAAAAAATCCTTTAGTGGCTTATTTGTTGATGCGAATAAGAGAAACTGGTGGCCAATCAATAATAGGAGTTGGGCATCCTTCCCCTAACTATAACAAGGCTCACAATTCTTGCACTTATGTATGTGTAGGGGGTAGGTTTACCACAAATGATGATTTTTCTTTCACATTCTCTTGCAATTTTTCTTCAGTCGTATTATTTTTTTCCATGAAACTTACATCAAGAGGATCTGAAGTTGAGGTTGTTACATATAGAAGGCCAGAGATGTCAATGGAGAAAATAGGAAAGCATAAGAGAAATTCCTCATCTAATTGTTCATATTTTTAGTAAGGGTCTCTAGCTTAGAAAAAAGTATCTCTTGCTTGATTTAGGAATAATTAATATTGACATGATCTAGTGTTGTGAGGTGTAATACACATCCACATTAGGTCTTGGACCCTTGGAAATTGAATAAAATGAATGTCTTGTAAAGGTGTTATAAATAATTGTAAATGACTTTCACACTTTTCTAGACTTTTGTTAAGCATTAGTCTAATGGTCCTTTCCTCCCTACTTTTGAATTAAGTATTATTTTAATTCAAAATTTAGCTTTTCCCTCTTCTTCTATAATTAAATAATTATTTCAATTATTTTATTATTCATTAGTTTTTTCTCTCTATCATTAAATAATTTTATATTTATTTAATTATTTATCCTTTCTTTATCTCCCCAATTAAATAAATATTTTAATTATTTAAGTATCCCTTCCCTCTACATTAAATAATTGTTTTTAATTATTTATTGTTTAATACTCCACCTTTCCTCTATAATTAAATAATTATTTTTACTTATTTAATTATCTAATTATTTTTTCTCACCTTTCTTTTTAAATAAATATTTTATTTATTTCTTCTATGGTGGCCACTAAAATTAAATACCTTTAATTTCATTTTAGCTCCTTGATCCATGTCTTTCTTCTCTCAATTAACCTCCACCCTTGATTAAATTATTATCTAATTTAATCTTGTCCCTTGATCATGATCCTTATTCTAGCCACTCACTTAAAAGGATACCTTTAATGCTAATTCATTATTCATTCATATTGCCAAGTCAAGCAGAGAAGAATCAAGCATTCAAGATAGCATTCAAGCTCAATTCTAAGGCATTCAAGAGCAATATTATTCATCAATCATTGCAAAAATTCAAGATCCATCATCATGGAAAGTTTTTAATTTCATTATTTCATGTTTCATGCTTCATTATCTCATTTCATCATTTTGGTTTAATTACTTAAATGGGGTTTGACCAAGGCAAACCCCCAATCCCTAACAATCAACATTTTCTCTCTCTTTCTTTGTGTGATTGTAGATCTAGGTACTTTGAGGGATTGGAGATCATTGAATAACAGGTTTAAAACTTGTTGAAGTTATCTCCCCATTGGAAAGGTAAAAATCTACACAAAAAGTCACTTACAACCTTGAAAATCAGGATTTTAGATCTATACACTTTGAGGAGTAGAAAGAGCAGATTGAGAGCTTTCGTTTCAACTTTCAAGTTTTTAGAAAATTCAAAGTGGACTCATATGCCATTAGTGGCATATGAGTCCCACTGTACATGTTTCTCAGGGATTTCTATAGATTTGTATACCCATTTAGCTAAAATAGGCTCTAGAACAATTTTCTAGATCTGGGACTAAGTCACCTAGATTGGCGTATGAGTCCCAGTTGGCTTCTACATCAGGATTTTTAGGATTCCAGACCTCCATCCCATCCTTCTTTAATCTCTAGGTGCATACCTTTAGTTTCATTATTCTTTGTTATAGTTTACTTGTATTTCTTGGTCATTTAGCATATCACAGTGTGTTTTCAAACATCTTGCATTTTCTAAGTTTAGACTTATTGGTGAACCCACATTTTCTATTTTTAGCCTTTAAGAAAATCCCTTTTTTACATATTTTTATCTCATTTGCATTGGAATCTCAAAGGTTTGTTCTTGACTGATCCATTAAGATTTTTGGTATCTCTCTCCTTTTAGGTGTAAAACCATAAAAGTATAAGAGAGCCCCACACATCCAAAAAAATTTGGTTCATTTTGGTGAACCTGCATTTAGAATATTTTCTCTTCTAAATTGGGTTCCATCATCATCCTATATTTAGCTTGCATTAACTTTGCATTAGGGTTAACATTAGTTAATTGACATACTACAGTTTCAAAATTTTGCATTAGTGAAAATCAATATAGGTTGCTTTTTTGCATCTCAAACATTGCAAATCATCTAATAATTTCATTTCCACTTAGCATACATATCATACAACATAAAAATTATAAAAACCCATTGAAAATTCCTAAAAATGTTGAAACAAAAAACCATACTAGGACTCATTCGCCACCTTGGGTGAATTAGTCCCTATACAAATATGAAACAACCTTTAACAACACTTGAAAAAAAAAAATTAAGCTTTTGTTTGCTACCATTGGTTAGTTCTTTCACTAGGTTGACTTTATGTTTCATGCATTTTACAGAATCTAGTTTAAATTGGTCCATTTCATGCATTGCTTAATTTCAAATTTGCATTCACAACATTTCATTTTCAAATCATGGCATAGTGTAATTAGTAAATTACCTTGTTTAAAATCTGAAAATTGCATTTCATCCTAAGTCTTTACATTTCATTTTAAGTTTTCATAGCTTCTGTTACATTTAAATCATTAGCAATAAGCATTATTTACATTCATGGCAATTATAGATAGCATTAGAATTTTGCAATTTTCATTTTCAACATTAGTTCCTAGTTCATTTAGATCAAATTCATTAGAAAATGAAAACAAAAAACAACAAACATCAAAAGAAACAATTCAAAAAATGCTTAAATTTAGAAAAATTATATAATCCAAGCCCTTTAGTAGTGATGAATTACACATGTCAGATGAAGTCCTTAAGGACTTCCTCTCACTAAAATCATCCACTAAAGGTATGACACAAAAGGATGCAAGCATCAATTTAATCATGATAATAATATTTGTTCTTTTCCTGATATCTCTCCCATTGGTGATGAAGGTATCTTGATGAAAGAAGACACAATCATTGAAGATCATGAAATTGTTTCTTGTCTTCCTCCTCCTCCCCCTTCAAAAGACACTATGACACACAAAACTAAGATCATGGCCACAACTCCCAACACCTCCCCTACTTGTGAAAATGCTTTAGTGAATAAGGACACAATCATGAATGATCATGAAAAACACATTTTCGTGGAGGATATATTGATATTTGAGAGCTATGAAAATCCTACCTCTCCTACTCAAGAAGACATTATCGGACATGGGGATGTAAATGTAGATAATCATGACAATCAAAAATTTTCTTCTCGTACTATCTTCTCTAGACATAATGAAGATAGTTTAGTTTTAGAAGATATCCAAGTACTGAGACTCATGAGAATCTTATTCCTCCCTTTCTTGATTCCCCTACCATTTGGGAAGACTTATTTGAACCAAAAATTCCTATCATTAGTAATCATGAAACTCCTAGTTATCCTTCTCTTGATGCCTCTCCTATGAGCGATGAAGCTACTTTATCAAATCCAACCATGAAATGTGTTGAACCTATTGTTTGTAAATTTCATAAAAGCTCTCCTCCTAGGATGGAAATTAGGGCACAAGAGAATGAGACCTTAGAGAAAAAGAATGAAATCATAGATAATCACAACACTCAAATTTACCCCTCTCCTAAAATCTCTCTTATTAGTGATGAAGATATTATGATGTTACAAAATCATGTTGATGAGAATCATGAGGAAAACATTATTGAACAAAGAAACACCATCATTTTCAATCAAGAAAATCCAACCATGGATCATTTCCTTACATGTGATAAATTCAATATTAAAGAAAAAAACATTGAATGTCATCAACATCTAGTTTGTAGTTCATCTAAAAACTCTCCTAATAGGGAAGGTATCATGGTGAAAGAAAACATCAACACTATCATGTACAAACCAAAAATCAACCTCACTTTGACGCATCTTGAATTGCTCAATATGGATCAATCCTCAAAGAAAATGCTAGGAGTTTATGAAAGGTCACCTTATACTCCTCAAAACAAAAAGGATACATGTGCTATGATTACTACCAAAAAAAATGGTATATAAAGACAAAAGAAAATTGAAGAAGGCACAAATTTATTGGAAGATTCTACAGAAACCTTTAATTTCATTTCTACATCCATGGGCGAATACATGATCATAACAAAAGAATCTAAAAATGAAAGAAAAAAGGATGTAATGTCAAAAAAATCCACTTCAACCACCTTAAAAGAAAAGACAACAACCAAGAAAAACTTTGTGGAAATTGAACAACCACCAAATCTAATGAAAGTGAGAAAAAATTTTGGAGGACGATGTGATGCTATAAAGCCTAATGATCTTGGTTATTGTCCCTAAAAACAAAAAAACTTCATCCATTGACAACACTATCACAAAAGATTCTTCCAAGACAACTTTAACCTTGGTACATCCTAAACTGATAGACATCTCATTAAATATGTATCAAGTAAAAACTTTGTTTACTTATCATAATAAATAATATTGGTTGCTGCTCCTTGCCATGTAATGGTTGTAGAATCATAGCATGCTCACTATTGCAATGAGCAACATATCATCATCCATTCCAAGCTCACCTTTGTCCTACACTAAGTGGGGGAAAGGGGATAGGAAGTCTTATCCCTGTACATCACTTGTCATTGTCTCTTTTGGCTAGCCGTTAACCTTTCATGACCACATTAGAGAAATCTTGGGATGTGGATGACATGCCTTAAGTTGACTCACATGTGACATACTTATTCATGATCTAGCTCACTTCAGAAACATATGACTTTGCATAGGGATTTCCAAGTTGGCTCTCATGTATTCTTTCATTCATCATTGGCTACTTTAAAGAAATTCCTCACAGTGATGGTGTAGCAACCACTTTAAAGTGGGGCCATACATAGATGACATCTTTTGGAAAAAAATTAATGGTGTGATTTTTCTTCTTTTTTTTCTTGTGATGTGTCCTCCTCTTGGTGGTTTCATTGGGTTTGATTCCATCCAAGAGTGTATGATCTTCTAACATGGCATGAGGAGAATGAGGCATCCCATGGGGAATGATCTAACACCTTGACTTTTCCTCTCTTGGAGAGATTAGGCACAATGCTTCTTAAGAAGAAGACCTTACATGAACAAAGAAAAATCCCTTTTAACAAAATCTATATATGACATTCGAAAGCATTTAAAAAAGAATTTTCATTGTCGTACCTTATCAAATTTATCAGGACGATAACTTTGGTATGGTTTTTATAATGGGAAGCCAATACACTAACATGCCTTTCTCATTATACGGTGGGAAGTTGACACACTGGCATGAATTTCTCACTAAACCACTTCTTCAAGACAACTCACCTCATGGATGACTTGATGTTTCGTGGCCCCAGAGTGATCGTATCTTTGATCCATGTCTCATTTTTCTTTCTTTTAGTTCTTGACATTGCATGATCACGTATCTTGTTTTGCTATATATTATACACCTTGTGTGTGTCCTTTTGTGCTCATGTTGGTTTGACTTACAATCTTGGATCTTGGAGTCTTGACCACTACCTTGATCTTTGTCATCCTTTTTCATCCACATTGTTATGATTGGACCCCTCTTGAATGTCTACTTTAGTGTGAGTTTAAAGTAGGTTCATCCTCTCACTGAAGTGGGGGCTAAATGTACCGTAGAAAAAGTATCTCTTGCTTGATTTAGGAATAATTAATATCACCTTGATCTAGTGTTGTGAGGTGCTTTACACATCCACATTAGGTCTTGGACCCTTTTAAATTGAATAAAATGCATGTCTTGTAAAGGTGTTGTAAAGAATTGTAAATGACTTTCACACTTTTCTAGACTTTTATCAAGCATTTAAGTCTAATGGTCCTTTCCTCCCTACTTTTGAATTAAGTATTATTTTAATTTAAAAGTTAGTCTTTCCCTCTTCTTCTATAATTAAATAATCATTTCAATTATTTAATTACTCATTAGTCTTTTATCTCTATAATTAAATAAATGTTATATTTATTTAATTATTTATCCTTTATTTATGTCCCTAATCAAATAACTAGCACTTGCACCTCAACGAGGTGCAATGGTTACGTCGATAGCAGGATATATTCTGGAGTATATTGAAGGACAAGGGGGAAAATTACAATAAAATGTAAAATTCTTTTCTTAAGACTAACTATTTATATCAAAAGTCAATTGATTAATTCATTCCCATTATCCGTATTCACTGATGCCAACTCTTATTTTACTTGTCTTGACAATTGCCAATGTCCACAGGTCAACACTCAAGCATGTTGCGAGAAAATTCAAAAGGAATGAACAAGACATATATAAACAGTAAGAAACAATAGTAGCATGGCTACTCACACTCGTAGTTGCACGGTATGAGTAGGTAGAGAATATGGGCACTATGAGCACACACCCCCTTTCAGTAGTTAATCGAATTAAACAGTAAAGTGGACCGTATAGGGTGTGCTTTAATTCTATTTACAAAGTGTCAAAATAAAAAATAATACAACAAAAACTCAAATAATGCCAACAATGGCTAAGAGTGAGAAAGTGGACACCAAACAAATTGCTACCTCAAAGTACAATAGTTTTTCAATGGATGAAGAAGACCTCAATTGCATCACATTCTAGACAAAGCCATACCATAGCAGAGATAAGATACAATGAGGTCTACAACATGAGTGCTACACGATAAGAGGACTGATAGGCTTTGCCTTAACTTCTATAAGGAAGAGGGGCAAGCTTTGACACAAAACATTATTTCCTACTCAAATTCCACAGAGGGAGAAGTTATATTAATGTTGACACATGATCAAAAGCATTTTAATGGGACTTAAAAGTACACGAGAAAACTTTAGATCATTAATGTTAAAACCAGATGTGCGCATTATTGGGGATCTTCACAGTAATTTTCATTTTAATAAACTTACACTAAAACCATCGTGGAAACACTTTTTTTTTTTCAAATTGCAGCTTGCTAAATTGGAGAAGTGAAAGGTCACCAAGGAGGAAGAGTTTGGGGGAGGGAAACCATACCAACTAATAATATCTCACAATGAGGTCTACAACATGAGTAATGTTGACACATGATCAAAAGCAGGTCAATGGGACTTAAAAATACATGAGAAAACTTTAGATTGTTAATGTTAAAACCTAAATGTGTGCATTATTAGGGATCTTCACAGTAATTTTCATTTTAATAAACTTACACTAAAACCATTGTGGAAACACTTTTTTTTTTCAAACTACAACTCGCTAAATTGGAGAAGTGAAAGGTCACCAGGGAGGAAGAGTTTGGGGGAGGGAAACCATACCAAGTAATACTATTTCACAAGTTATGTTTCCAGTAATCATTTAACGTATGGCCATAACTACAAGGTATTCAAAATAGAAATACCATTTAACACCAAATTTTTAACATAAATAATACCATTTCACTATTTCAAATGTAATAAGAATTATACTCTAATATACTAAAATATATCTAAAATAATATGATTAAAGATATAGTATAATAACCTATACCAACATATCATGATATTTTATAATTAACCTATGGCTACCCTATCTAGTGATAACATCCAAAACATTGTATAAATGTTAAGGTGTGATAGCCATCAATAGGTTCAGTGGTAAATTCTTTGATTTATTTTTGGTGGAGATAAATCACATCCTCAACATGGGAGATCTATGCCAAATCAGAAAAATTGGCTTGGAAAAAGAAGGCAGCAAGGTATTCCATATTCAAGGTTGTTACTTAATGTAGTGGAAGAGAAGATAGTAATAAATAATCATTTATCTGCCACCAAATATAAAGTTTAGAAAATGCATTTGGTTTGTTAAACGTGTCCCCAACCTTAAGTACATCTATCAGAGTTGTTAAGAACCTTCGAGTATGTTCTGATTGGCACACTGTATCTAAATTCCAGCTCCAAGATTGTTGCTAGCAAAATTGTTAGAGAAATTGTTCTAAGCGATGTGGACCGTCTCCATCATTTTAAATAGGTGCGAATGTTCTTGTAGAGAATATTGGTGATGCTAAATGAAGAAATCTGGAAAAGAACAGTTTTCCCTATAATATTGTGCACTGTATCAGATATCTAGTAATAATGAAGGGACATCCATCAAGCATAACAATGGAATTTTTCTATCATAAGTTGTAGCTACATTTTCCTTGCTAGACATAAATAAAAAATGTGGAAGCATAGACAAGGAGAGTGAACTCTTGACAGAATGCCTCATAGAAATGTGATCTCATGAAATGCAAAAATTGCAAGGTAAGCACAAAATGTATTTGTTTACAATCTTTAGAAATTTCCAAGTAAATGCAATCGGCAGGTGTAAAGCCAATTTTTGCAACCTTTACCAGCATCCTCACTACCTACATGAAAAAGGGAGCTTTGGTATAATGTACACATATATGCAAGGCACGTGAGTTGTTTTCAAAGAGGTGCGATCTCATGGAATGCCAAGATTGCGGGATAGCACAAAATGGAATTGTTGAAAAGGCTTTAGAAACTTTCAAGAAAATGCAATATGTAGGTGTAAAGATGGATTCCAGCATTTATCAGCAAAATGCAAAAAGCATAGACCAGGCACGTGAATTGTTTGACATAATGCCTCAAAGGTTTGTGGTCGCAAGGACTTCATTGATTGCATGATATGCACAAAATGGAATATTTGGAGTGGCTTAGGAACTTTCAAGCAAATGTAATCGGCAGGTGTAACGCCAAATACTGCAACCTTTTCTAATAATCCCCCTACGTATTCCAAACTAGGAGCTTTGGAGCATGGCACAACATCCTTCATTAGACCACAAAACCAATGCTACCTTTAACCAATAGTGACAAATTTCTTCTGGAATGCAATAAAATACCACCAAGAGAATCATTCAGCCACGTACAGATTCCTAAACCATGGACGGTGACTTACCTCAAGCTTCTGCGCAACTTTTGTTATCATTCTGCCCACATGCTAATCCAAGTAAATGGGTAGAGATTGTAGGAATGAATATCTCTACCAATGTTATTTATTCTATCTCCCCCGAACGCAAGGTCCTCCGATCCCCCCAAAATTATGTTTCCCCATATATCCCCCTTCTTGAGCAAGGGATCAACCATTGCTCCAACCCCTAGAATCTTCCTGCTAGAGAATGATGATTTCCCCTTCTCCCACGTGAAGATTGAACATCAAGAAATAGGGCTCCATGCTTTATAAATGACTCCACTAACTCCCTTCCACTCCCCCATCCTTGGTAATTGCTTCTTGCAGAGTCACATGTAGCCTTGACAGGGGCAATTCACATGCCACACCCTTTTTCCTCCAGACTTTACCCCCTGCTTTGTCCTTTATCCTCCTTCACTCCCACTCCCATCGTCTACCACCTATTAAAACCATTCCTGTGCCTTTTATTTTCCGGCAGCAGCGGAAAACTTCAAGAATTTTACGGCATCTGACAATCAGACGAATCCAGTGGGATTTCCCACCCACAATAGCCTATTGGCTAATTATTTTAATTATTTAATTATCCCTTCCCTCTCCATTAAATAATTGTTTTTAATTATTTAACGTTTAACACTCCACTTTTCCTCTATAATTAAATAATTATTTTTAATTATTTAATTATGTAATTATTTTTTCCCACCTTTCTTTTTAAATAAATATTTTATTTATTTCTTCTATGTGACCACTAAAATTAAATACATTTAATTTAGTTTTAGCTCCTTGATCCATGTCTTTCTTCTCTCAATTAACCTCCACCCTTGATTAAATTATTATCTAATTTAATCTTGGCCCTTGATCGTGATCCTTATTCTAGCCACTCACTTGAAAGGAGACCTTTAACCCTGATTCATTATTCATTCATCATTCATTCATATTTCCAAGTCAAGCAAGCAAGAATCAATCATTCAAGATAGCATTCAAGCTCAATTCTAAGGCATTCAAGAGTAAGATTCTTCATCAATCATTGCAGCAATTCAAGATCCATCATCATGGAGAATTTCTAATTACATTGTTTCATGTTTCAAGCTTCACGGTGATCCCATAATAGTGGTTTACAATTTTTGGCCAAACTGGACACTGAAATTATTATTTTTAACTAAATCTTCACATTCGGGCACCTATAGCGGCTAAACTGTGAGGAATTTGAAGATGGTGCAAACTAGAGTCTCATCAAATTTTTTCTGTAGATTCTAAAAATATTTTTTCAAAATTTTTGGAATCAAATTGTACTTCTTTTCCATCTCCCACGAAAATAGATTTTTTTCAGAAAATAACATTTTTAAAATGGATTTATTGATAGCATAACTTTTTTTCCATGAAGGATAAAATTCTAATTCTTTCAAATTTAGATTTGTAACTTTGATATCTAGTGCTTCCACTTAGTTAGATAGTTTTTATTGAATATTTTTTCCTTAATCAAGTTTCAAAGTCAAATGAATTATAATTCGACACAACATTTGTATAATGCGAATTTTTGTATATGTCAAAATTTAATTTAATTTTTTGTTGGATCAAAGACTTCAATATCTGGTGCACTCATATTTTTCAAATTTTTTTTTTGATAATCTTCTATTTTTCCACATGTGAAGAACAAAGATATTCATTTTCGATGAAAAACCTATGTTTAATAAAACTTAAAAAACAAATACATAACAAAACCAAAACATATTAGAATTATATTCATTGGATAGCTTGTTCTGAGGAATACCATAATCATTTGAAATAAATTTTAAATGAATTCATTTGATCCCCCAAAATTTAAATCAAAAGTGATTTTTTATCAGCATTTTGATAGGTGTAAAGGAGACGCATTTATAGGTATGGTTTAAAACTAGCAAGGTTCTATCCAAGGGGGTTTGATATAAGGTGATTTGATCAAACCCTCTTCAATTGGAATCCTTAAAATGGAACTTTTTAAGGATTAAATCATTATATTTTCTAAAAATATGTGATTTCAGCTAAAATTCGTTCCTCTTAGGAATTGTTAACCACTATTATGATAGCACTGTTCATTATCTTATTTAATCATTTTTGTTTAATTACTTAAACAGGGTTTGACCAAGGGAAACCCCCAATCCCTAACAATCAACATTTTCTCTCTCTTTCTTTGTGTGATTCCAGATCTAGATACTTTGAGGGCTTGGATATCATTGAATAATATGTTTCAAACTTGTTGAAGTTATCTCCCCATTGGAAAGGTCAAAATCTACACAAAAAGTCACTTATAGCCTTGAAAATCAGGGTTTTAGATCTAGACACCTAGAGGAGTAGAAAGAACAGACCAAGAGCTTCCATTTCCACTTTTGAGTTTTCAGAAAAGTCAAAGTGGACTGTACATGTTTTCTAGGGATTTCTACAAATTTGGATACCCATTTGGTTGAATAGGCTCTAGAACAATTTTCTAGATCTAGGACTAAGTAGCCTAGATTGGCATATGAGTCCCCATTGGCTTCTACATTAGGATTTTTAGGATTTCAGACCTCCATCCCATCCTTGTTCAATCTCCAAATGCATACCTTTAGTTTTGTTAATTTCTATTATAGTTTACTTACATTTCCTGATAATTTTGCATATCACAACATGTTTTCAAAAATCTTGCATTTTCTAAGTTTAGACTTATTGGTGAACCCCTCTTTTGTATTTTCAACCTTTAGGGAAATCCCCATTTGATAGATTTCGATCTCATTTGCATTGGAATCTCAAGGGTTTTTCTTGAGTGAGCCATTAATATTTTGGGTATCTCTCTCCTTTTAGGTGCAAAACCCTGGAGGTGTAAGAGAGCCCCACACATCCAAAAAAAATTGGTTTAGGGTCACTAGAGACCTTATATTGTAA
This sequence comes from Sequoia sempervirens, assembly GCA_007258455.2. Classification (NCBI taxonomy): domain Eukaryota; kingdom Viridiplantae; phylum Streptophyta; class Pinopsida; order Cupressales; family Cupressaceae; genus Sequoia; species Sequoia sempervirens. The sequence continues at coordinate 115,484,315 of VDFB02353493.1, forward strand.
AGCCTTGTGAATATGTGCTCTACAAACATAGAAACTATATTGTTGGGGATAATTTTTTTGTTAGCTATGAGTATATCTAGGTCATGCATGTGAAATGGCAAGTAATTTTCTATTATTGTAATATCCTGAGGAAATCAAATAGTGTGGCCTATTTTAGTTGGCCCCATCTTGCATAAGTAACTTGGAGGATAGGGTATGTGCAGGATCATGATGGGCAAAAAGTGGCAATATGATGGGTATGTGGCTGACAATTTTTTTTTACCCAAAATTAATGAAATGAAAAGGGTTTTTAAAGGATATACTCAACTTTCCACCAATATAAATTATGCTTTAATTTTAATTTAATAAGTAATTATTATTCATTTTCTATTCGAATTATGACTAAAGTCCTGATCGATAGGCTGATTGAAAAACATCTATAACTTTCAAACGGTATCACATTTTTGAATCCAAAACATTCATCACATTCTATGCTTCACATACTGTAGGATTAAAAAAAGAAAAATTGAATTTCATGAAGTTTTGACCAAGTTAAAGTGGTTAGACATATGAGTTTTTTATATTTTTTAAAAGTTGTAATAAAAAATTCATAATTAATTATTTACTGGAAAAAAAATTACAAAAAAATATGCATCACATCGGGACATGAGTCATCTACTTATATGTAAAATCTTATTAAAAAATATTACAGACACTTGTTATTTTTACCCTAAAATTTAAGTACTACATCATTGGAATTTTAAATTTTCACCAAATAGACTTTAAAAAAAAAAAAAAACTAGTAGTTTAGAAACTATATTCAATTTTCTACAGATTTTATTCTTACATATTTTTGAAATAATATAGATAACTTATTCAAATTTTTATGCCAAGTTGCCTAACTTTGATTTTTTATTTTTTTTTGCCACTTAAGGGCTTCTTTTTTCCATGATGATCCTGCACATACCCATAAGGTTGACTCTTTCTATAAGCATCTCCTCGATTTGAGATAGGCATTGTAAACAAGTTGGCTGCTCACCAGGGTCCATGTTGTTCCACTTTGAGAAGTGATTGCATTTGAGGTGTGAGTGATTGCAATGGGGAGGGGTTATTGGAAAGAGAGGGTGGGGATGTGGAGGACCTTGCAAGGTAGTCGTGATGGTTTTCTCTTCTTCATCTATTAATAGAATCCTTATGTACATGGTACCATAAACATTGCAATTGATTACAATGAGAACACTTTGATTCCATGCTTTCAACTTGGTTTTCCATGATAGGGGTTGTTGAGGAACAAAGTAATACAATATTACTTTGTAGTAGTTACAAAAAAAGTAGAAAGAACATGTAGAATTATTTACAAGAATTTGCAAGAGATAATTTAAGTGTGTGAAATTAGTTTATACCATAGATAAATAAAAAAATACTTGTAAAAATAGTAAGTGTGCTTAATTCTGGTTGTGTCTAAACATTGTGCTATTGTGCATAGAATTTTTTGTAGTTCTATATAATATGAATGACCACAATTCTTGAAGTAAAAATCTTTTGTATTGACTCAACTTTAATTAGAATACATATCTTGTGAAAATAAGAAATCATATTTCCAAAAAAGTGCAAAAGATAGCATTGTGGTACCAAAAAGACAATGTATTGAATTTTTGTATAATTGTAGGCACACATGGTTATAGATGACAATATTGAAAGTAGTAGAAGTTGTACAAAATAAGAAAATACTATACAATACTATGGAAAGTAATAGGTACTTGCAAATTTTAAACAAGTTTTATCATTGTAATTACAAAGCTTTGTATTTATAAGTTCCCAACAAATGAATTCATTATGGTGGCCACATCAAAGAAAAATTGGTGCCCAAGAACTTGATCCAACACTTGTTTAGCAGCATTAGGTTCTACTGGTACTAGTTGAAATTTTTTAGCAGATATACCAAACAAGGCATTTGCAGGTCCTTGAAATGCAGTGACTTTAAGAAGAGTACATATTCCATTGTCCAAATCGACTTTTACCATGTAGCTAAAATCACATCCATGGAGATCAACAGACCAATTTGGGTAGTGAAAGCTATTGGGGCTCTTTTGTACAACCTTTTTCTTACATTTCTTATTGCCCACCATAAGAGGACAAGAGAGGTAATAAAAATTTTCCAAGAAGACTTTTGATATGCTTTATTTTACGCAAACATTTCTTTTTTCAAGAGAGTTTGTATTATTGATTGATCAATGCAATTTCAATTGGATTTGCAAATTTGTTGGGAGAAAGATGATCTATTGAGAGGGAAAGGAAAGGTGTTTCATTCCCTATAGTCAAATACTAGTCAAGCACTGATGAGGCTTCTAACAATTTTGGATTTATTACAATTATAGTTGCAAATATAGTAACAAGAGCTTTTCCATGCTAGGAGGTTATACACTAGATTTGATTAAGATAATTGGAGGGGTTGGTAGAAAAGGAAAACTAGATAATTCTTTCCCTTCAAATTCACAATGATGACCCCAAAGTGTAACATCAATGGTCAAACATGGCATGCCTATTATTGTTGTGGTACACTTGAGTGTTTCGATTCCATCTCTCTTATGGATGGTTGATGTAGGGGAGATAGATAAAAGTATTCCAATACCATCAACAAGGGAATTAATAGGTAATGATAATAGGGAATCTATTCTCTTAATATGCAAGTTGTGCATGGGTATTGTAGGGTCTAAACATGTTGAAGGAACTATTGTTGATGAGTTTTGTAAGAAAATTTCAAATGGGTTTGTCAAGCTACTAGAAATTGTATTAGAAAACTTTATGTGACCATTAGAAATAATGCACAAACTATTAGAGTGCACAAAATTATACAACTCATCAACAAGTTCATTGAAGCATGTGACATGTATTTCAGAGCTTGCTTTGTCATGATGTCAAAACCACAAACTTTTCCTTCCCAACTAGCATTTTGGAACTCATGGATTTGAGTCTTTGCTAGTGCTCTACCCTCAATAGACCGATGCCTATAATATGAGGTCAAATTTTTTATGGGAATTATTTCAGAAGGGGAAATGGTTGGTTGTTGGGTAGAGCTTACATCTTGTTGTAAAGCAATTGGGCCCTCAAAGATAGTAGATGGAAAATGGATTTTAGCCTAGAATAGAGGAGTTGGAGTGTCAATGAGTGGTGCTTTATTTGAGACCATCTCAAGACTATTCATAATTATATCCCTACAATCGAATGATGGAAATGATTTAAGAAAATATCATGAATGAAGGAGATGGATATACGTGTATTTGTAAAACACCTTGGATGTATAATTATTTAAGGTGGATAATAGACCCAATGACCATAGCTTCTTCGACAACAATATTGTTGAATTGTCTGGGAAGCAAAGTTTGATGGGTGTGGACACCATGAGAAAGTTGAAGCTGGTATTTAACATCTACAGAATGAGACTATTTTATAGTGTGTATGGACGTAACCTATAATGAAGGGTCAAGATCAAACATTCCTGGAAGAATTTCTTCAATGGCATTTGGAGTTAGAGTTTCCATTGAGAAGGTGAAAGCGAGTTAAATTTTTGTTCCTGTAAGCAAGTTGTGAGTGTTCGAATTGGCTATTCTGACAAATGAAATAAAGGTGCTTCTTAATTGTAAGATTGTTGTTAATGGGGAAAACCACAAATGAAAGGTAAAGGGAAGTGTAGGCTGCATAATATACAGACACATAGTTTATGTAAATTTTTATCAAACCAATGGTTTTTGGAGGAGTTAAATTTTATGTAAGGTTTATAATATAAAACATACTTCGAGTTTTCAAATGCAAAAAAATATTTATCGACATATATGTGCTTATTTTTTAAGATTTTCAAATAGCTACAACTTTCATATGGAAACAAGCATTTAATTAATTAATAAAGTTTAATTTAATAGAATGATAATTGAAAAAACATCACTATGTACATGATAAGCAAATGCAATGTTAATATTGAAACTCTTTCGGAAAAAGATAATACAAGAAAAATTTGTAGCATTTCCTTGTGTGAGACAATATTTACAATGCTTATATAAGAAGTGTGTGTTAAAGATTACTATAGAAGACTATCTAGTTTCTTTACATTGTATCCATAAGCATGCTTAGTATAGACACAAAAAAATACTTATAATAGACTATAGGCTATCAAGGTAAATCTGAAACACATCGACTATTGTAGGTGTTGCAATAGTATTAAAGTACTAATCAAATTTAAGCTCCCTTAGGGAATTGCACAATCCCTCTAGTTTTGTGCAAGTGGATTGGAAAGTTGATAGTCAGGCTCGAAGAATCTCAAAATCCAATTCTTCGATAGGACTTGTTGTTTGACATGCAACTTTGACTTTTCCCACAATGTCGAATCAACTATTAGATACAGTTGCAGCAAAATGTTGAACATTTGTGTGAATAGAGTCAGGTTTATTCACAGTAGATGATGACTCTAATACTACTAGTGTTGGATGCACTAGAATGGAGGGGCTTTTTTGTATAGTGGTCATCTTGCCTCTAGACATTTGAATGATGTGAGGAGTATTTGAATGTGTAGCCATGGTGTGGCATGAGTGGATGAAATATACATGGGAAATCATGTAAAAGAATGAGAAAAACATGGTAATTAATTAGAAAGGAATTAAAAAATTACAAGGACTATGTATTATATGTTGCACTTTACAAACATTAGATCAAACAAACAATGTATAAAATAAATGTTTCAATTAAATATATAGAAATTATTTTTGAGAATTGTAATCTATATTTGAATTGGGAAAAATAGATAATTGATTATATGATGATGTATCTTGTTTATATAGGTTGTAATACATAACCAACTAGACTTGAAAGGATAGGATTGTATAGAATAGGTTGTAGAAAAAAACCACCTGCAATAAAGAATGGGATTCTTTTATATGTCGAATAGTTATTAGGACATCTCGACGCAACACTTATTTCATCTCCCATTAGTGAGGAAATCACACATAGACTGGACACCTCACCAACACTTCTATTCTTCCAACTTATTGGATTTGCATGTGCACCCATTCCTTAATTAGAATTAGATGTTTCCCACCTACTTGGACATTATTTATGAGGGTCATTTACTATAATAATTATGGATGATTTTCTGAAAAATGGATCTAGATGACAAGGTATGGACAATGTTACAACCTCTATTGAAATAAATTTATGTACCCTAGATTATATCGTAAAAAAAAGAATTTTTGCATATGGTTACAAGGTTCACAACATCTCAAATCTCCTTATTTCCATTTACTACCTCAACCAAAATATTGTAACTTAGAACTATATTAGCATTTACAAGTCACTAATAGCTAGACACTAGGACATGTATGATCCTATATCAGTCCTTCATGTCTCGAAATAAATTTAGAATTCAAACTATATGAGTTTATGAGATTTCTAGTACACAATTAAATTTTTGGCTACTCTGAAGAATAGAAAGTTCTACAGTTTCAAAAAATATGGGTTGATGCAAGAAGTTGGGTCCACAAAAAGCTAAAAAGGTGGAAGTGTTTTTGCTGATTTTCAGAATTTGTCACACTTGGACTGAACATTTGAGGCATTTACACAATGAATCTTTTAAAAATTCAAGAATATGAAATTTAACATTTTGAATCTAGTTTCCAAATATGTAAATTATTCAAATATGCAAATTATAGAAATTAAATTTTGATAGGGATCTATAAAAACCAAATTTTAAAAGTCCTTGTTTTTTAACCATACCATGAACATGCACAAACAACACTTTTCGACAAAAATAAAAGTATTTTGATAATTACTTTTGGGGAAATAGAGCTAAAGACATTAAGATTGATGATTTTTTTTTGTAATATTTTTTTGAATAGTTTTTTTTTATTGAATTTTTATTGGCCTCAATTGTTGTTTTTGAAAATCAACATGTACGTACAGCATAATTTGACCTAAACTAATAATTTCTTGAATATTTTTTTTTATTGTGTAGAGAATTGTATGAATATTTATTCCATATAATTTTTTTTATAAGAAACTTAACCAAAAAAAAGTTATTAAGAAACAAAAAAAGCCTGATATTTCAAGTTGAAGGACCAGTTTTCTTAGAAATTAATTAAAAAAGAACAAAAATAATCCAATATTAATTAAAATTATATATTCAAAAACTAGACATCATGTTCTCTAATGGGTTTTAATTTTATAGATTGATTCAGAAAAAAAAGTTCATTAGCCATATTGCAAAAGTTGGACATTCTTCTTAAATCTTCCTTAGTTTTTTAGTTGTAGGTCAAAGGCTAATGCTTAGATTGCCAATCCTTTCATGAGCCTAAAACCAAGGCTACATGTGGGTTGGGAATTCAATTTTTAAATCATGTGTACACATTATTTAAATGAAATGCGTACGTGTTATTTAAATGAAACATGTATGTGTTTCATAACGCATATGTGTTATCTATTTACCCATTAGGTAAAGCTAATGTGTATGTGTTATAAAATGTGTACGTGTTCCTAAAATAGAATGCGTATGTGTTTTATAATGCATATGCATTTCTTATATAGTCATTTTTTCCTAATTTGGAAAATACTAATAAAACATGTTTTTCCTGCAACATTCCTTTTCTGCAGTATGGTTCGAAAGCACCATTTTCTACATTTTTTATTGAAATTTTTTCTTGTGTAGGGAATATTATATTCAAATTGTTGGAAGAGACAAGTGTAGGTTGAATTTTCTGAAGTGGAATCAAGTACAATAGCATTTCACAAGAAGATTTGGAAGAAGATAACTTTTGGATGTATTCATGATGGTTTTGTACTTCAAAGTTTATAGAAGAAAGGATCTTCATACTACATAGTTTTATTTGAATAGTTGAAGGAGATGGAAATTTGAAAATAGGTTACTAAATCATTTTTTTTTTCATCAAATAGGGTTTGGTAACCATGGGATCAAAGCAAAGACAAAGAAAAAAATGTAGAAAGTTAATGACACCTGAAGAAATTCAAGCAAATAAAGAAATGGAGGAAAAAATACAAAGGGATAAAAGAGAAAGGATTCGTCAAATGAGAAATTTGGAAGAATCTAGTTCCATGAATGTTGAAGAGGAAGCCATGAATGATGAAATGAATGTAGATGATGGGTGATCCCATAATAGTGGTTTACAATTTTTGGCCAAACTGGACATTGAAATTATTATTTTTAACTGAATCTTCACATTCAGGCACCTATAGCGGCTAAACTGTGAGGAATTTGAAGATGGTCCAAACTAGAGTCTCATCAAATTTTGTCTGTAGATTCTAAAAATATTTTTTTCAAAATTTTTGGAATCAAATTGCACTTCTTTTTCCATCCCACAAAAATTGATTTTTTTCAGAAAACAACATTTTTAAAAAGTGACACACACCGTATAACGCATAACTTTTTTTCCATGAAGGATAAAATTCTAATTCTTTCAAATTTAGATTTGTAACTCTGATATCTAGTGCTTCCACTTGGTTAGATAGTTTTATTGAATATTTTTTCCTTAATCAAGTTTCAAAGTTAAACGAATTACAATTCGACAACGCGACCGTATAATGCATAACTTTTTTTGTATATGTCAAAATTTTATTTTATTTTTTTTGTTGGATCAAGGACTTCAATATCTGGTGCACTCATATTTTTTCAAAAAAATCGATAATCTTCTATTTTTCCACATGTGAAGAACAAAGAAATTCATTTTGATGAAAAACCTATGTTTAATAAAACTTAAAAAACAAATACCTAACAAAACCAAAACATATTAAAATTATATTCATTGGATAGCTTGTTCTAAGGAATACCATAATCATTTGAAATAAATTTTAAATGAATTCATTTGATCCCCCAAAAGCTAAATCAAAAGTGATTTTTATCAACATTTTGATAGGTGTAAAGGAGACGCATTTATAGGTATGGTTTAAAACTAGTGAGGTTCTATCCAAGGGGGTTTGATCTAAGGTGATTTGATCAAACCCTCTTCAATTGGAATCCTTAAAATGAAACTTTTTAAGGTTTAAATCATTATATTTTCTAAAAATATGTGATTTCAGCTAAAATTCGTTCCTCTCAGGAATTGTAAACCACTATTATGATAGCACCCTGATGCAAATGTGGAGATGGTGAATATGGAAGAAAATGCAATTATGGAGACAAACCCAACTATGCCTTCAACTTCAACTTTGAATGATATGGAAATAGTACCTATGCAAACAACTTCAAGTATACATCTTCAAATCCACCTCCCAATGATATGTAAAATGCACCTATTCAAACAATCTATCCAGGTCTGTTTTTAAACCCAATTCTTTATAATATTGATCTTGCTTGTTTAGATGAAGCTGGATATACAATTAATGGTATCAATAATTCTAGGTTTGAAACAATACAAAAACAAAAAATTGATGAAATTATATCTTATGAGAATGCAAATGAGAATGAAATCCCTCATATTGATGAAAACGAGAATGAGATCCCTTTTACATTTGAAAATGAAAATGAAACCCCTTGTATGGATGAAGGTGAAAATGGTTTTTTTACAATTGAAAAAGATATGCTAGATAACCTTTGTGGTAAAGTTTCTTGGAGAAAAGAAAATGAGCTTCTATTCACAAGGGACTGATCTGCTGTGGAGGAGTAGGCCAAGCTAGGTATCTAGCAAATCTTCTCAACCAAAATGAAACCTGATTATGAGAAGTGTTCAAGCAAGAAAGTCAGAAAGAAATCATTAAACGAGCTAAGGCTAATGGATGGTGAAGCTGAAGGGCAGCTTAAGACAACATCTCTACTAGAAGCAGGGAAGGGAGGCCCCCTTCCCAAGGAGCCATGATGCTCCTATCATGGATTGTTAGGGGCCTTAATGCCCCTAACGAAAGATGCCTGGTCAAGCGGAGGGTTGGCTTGACCAAGGCTGAAATAGTCTTAATCGAAGAAACAAATCTGGACAGAGATGAGGTGGAAACATTTGCTAAAAGCTTCAAAAATTGGAATGTGGAGGTAGTCCAACCGGTTGGTGCTTCTGGTGGGCTAGCAATAGCTTGGAACATGGATATGTGAAATTTGAGGTGCTTGGGGCAGGAAGTCATTGGATTGGTGGAATCATCAAGAGCTTGACATCCAACATGCAGTTCCTATTGATTAACGTATACGAACCGATCTCCTGTCTCAACAAAAGAGTGCTTTGGCTTGAGCTCGATAACTTCATGGCAGTAAACGCATTCCCACATCAAATTATAGGTGGTGATTTTAATGCCATCCTTAGTAGCCAGGACAAGAAAGGAGGCTCTCTCAGGCTGGGGCAGTCACAAAAGGACTTTAATGATTGGGTCACAAGAAATAACTTTATTGAGATGGAAACTGGTGGAAAGGCTTACACTTGGAACAATAGACATCTTGGCTTTAGCAACATTGTGGAGAAGCTGGACAGATTTTTCTTTGGGGGTGACTTAACGACCTTTCCTTTCTCCATGGTCGGCTCCATTCTTCCTTGTTCTGGGTCAGATCATTATCCCATCAGACTTGACCTCTTCGGCGATGTGCAACCAGCAAGGTCTCCTTTTAAATTTGAGAAGATGTGGACCAAGGATGAGAAATTTATGAGCTTGATACAATCTTGGTGGAATGAAGAGCAGTTTGAAGCGTCAAAGTTGTTTTTCTTTGTCTCAAAGTTAAAACATGCAAAGAGCAGATTGCTGATTTGGAATAAGGAACACTTCAAGAATATCTTTCAAACCAAAACTAGAATTGAGGAAGAGTTGAGTGTTCTTAACGAGGAAGTTATCAAAAATGGCATGACTCAGGAAAGATTTCTTAAAGAGAAAAACTTGTTAGCGGACTATGAAGATGTGTTATCAAAAGAAGAAGTATTCTGGAAGCAAAAATCACAAGAAAATTGGATTGGTGAAGGGGATAGGAACACGAAATATTTCCATAGCATCACAAAGCAGTGGAGTGCCTTAAACAGAATTTCAAGTTTGGTGAAAGCTAACAGCCAACGTATCGAGCACCCTAAGGAAATCAGGGAAGAAATAGTAAAATTTTATCAGGCTCTATTAAACAACCGAGAGGGCTCAAACCTCATGGCCCAACAAAATATTCTGCAACATATTCCCCACATTATTAGCGAAGAGAAAAATAAGGCCCTCAATGCGAGAATCTCCCAAGCATAAGTTGAATTAGCTCTTAAGCATCTCCACCCGGATAAGGCTTCGGGACCAGACAACTTCCCTGCTGTTTTTTATCAAAAGTGTTGGCCAATATTTGGTTTTGAATTAGCAGAAGCCCTTGAAGAAGCCAGAAATTTCGGGAGGTTACTCAGAGAAGTGAACAACACTTTCATCGTTCTTATTCCCAAAAAGGAGAAGGCCACGAAACTGGAGGACTTTAGGCCAATTTCCCTTTGCAGTACCCTCTACAAGATTTTGTCTAAGGTACTAGCAAATAGACTTAAAACTTTGTTACCGAGCATCATCTCAGAAGAACAAATTGGTTTCGTCTCCGGGAGATCAATCTTAGATGGTGTCATCATAGCCCAAGAAGTTATTCATACTTTGCAGAATTCACATGAGGTAGGAATGTTGATCAAACTGGATGTCCGGAAAGCCTACGACAAGGTAGATTGGCATTTTTTGTGCAAGATCTTGGCTGCCTTTGGTTTTAATAGACAATGGATTAATTGGATTTTTGAGTGCATTTCGGGTCCCAGGTTCTCCATCTTTATAAATGACTCACCAGAAGTTTTTTTTGCTGCTTCAAGAGGGCTGAGGCAGGGAGACCCAATCTCCCCTTTCTTGTACATTTTAATGGCAGAAGTACTAGGAAGGGCCCTCAAGAGCATCCACTCTACTGGGAGTCTAGACGGTTTAACAGTCGCAAGAAACATTTGTGTCACTCACCAACAGTTCGCCGATGACACCATGCTCTTTGGAGTCGCCAAGAAGAAAGAAGCCCGCCAATTTCTAAAAGTGCTCTCATTGTATGCCAAGGCCTCGAGTCAAGAAATCAACCAAGCTAAATTAGGGGTATTCTTCCTTTCGACCCCCCCAAGAGTAGAAATGGAAATATTGAACATCTTGAAGTTCAAAAAAGGAACTCTGCCTTGTTCCTATCTTGGTTTGCCTATTGATAAAGGGTTGAGAAACTCCAAATTATGGGACCCCCTGAGTGTTAGGATGGACAAAAGAATGAATTCTTGGAAAGGTCGTTGACTCTCCTGGGCTGGGAGGTTAGTGATGTTGAAAACAATTATCTCTTCTTTGCCCATTTACCTGTTATCTTTCCTTGCCCTTACAGCTAGCCCCAACTCGAATATTATTCAAAAGATGAGAAGATTCTTTTGGCAAGGATTGGCTGAAAAGGACAGAGTAGCTCTCATCTCTTGGGAAAAGATATGCACACCCAAAGAACATGGTGGGGTTGGTCTGAGGGATCAAAGCTAGCAAAATAAAGCACTGGGTGCTAAATTGGTGTGGAGAATGCTTCATGAACCAAAACTTAAGTGGGCTAGGATTTTGTAATCAAAGTACCTTAACACTAATGTTCCAACTGAGATTGTCAAGATTGTTAATCCTCCTAAGGGGTCGCGGGTGTGAATTTTATGCTGAGTTACAAAAATGTTATTTTTGATCATGTGTCTTGGGATATCTACAGTGGGGAAATAGCTCTATACTGGGAGGATTCTTGGGGAGGTTACCCGAGCATTGACAAAAAAATTAAAATAGAGCAGACCAAGTCCTACCTTAAACAACACTAGGGCAGCACGGTAAGGGATTATGTGGTCTTCTTCCAAAATAATCCATCCCTTGGCTAGAAATGGAAAGATATGTCAGAGTTACAGCTGCCAAGGGAAGACATTGCCCTGTTAACAGATGTTATTAATCAGAGAAAGCTAGTCTTCAGAAGTGGGGTAGACAAGCTTATATGAGCAAGATCAAAGAATGGCCTCTATAATGCCAAGGACTGGTATAGCATCATTGTTGGTTTGGAAAATGCAGCTAAGTCTAACAGCCCTTATCATTTATTTTGGAACAAACATTGCATACCCAAAGCTGGTGTCTTTGCTTGGGCTACCACTCAGAAGAAAATCTTGACTACAGAAAGGTTTAAAAAGCTAGGTTACGAGGGACCATCATGGTGTGTGCTTTGCAAACAAGACGAAGAGAGTGTTGACCATCTGCTGCTCAGATGCTCCTACTCTCAACAGTGCTGGAGGTGGTTGTGTGCAAAATTGGGGTGGATAACGACACTCCCAAATGACATTATGAGCCTCTTCAAGAGTTGGCCAAACAAACCATCGTCTGGCCTCGCTAGTAGTTTTTGGAGCATCTGTCCCTCCCTTCTTATCTAGGAGATCTAGAAGGAACGAAATAGGCAGATCTTTGACGACAAGGCATTGGAAATTGATTCCTTTTTAAACAAGGTGGAGGTAGGAATAGTGGAAGTAGTGAACAACAGGATATGTACCTATTCAACGCAAACAGAAAAATTCACAAAGTGGGATAGGCAGATGCGGTTTAGGTGGCATGGGCTTCGCATCCCTCCTCACATCGGGAAAGGAAGGAAAGCCTCCCTCAATTACTGTAGAGAGGCAAAATGGCAACGTCCCTCCAAGGGCTGGTTCAAGTTGAACTTTGATGGGGCATCGAGGGGAAATCCTAGGCTCTCAAGTGCTGGGTGTGTTATCAGAATGTGGAACAATGACTTTGTTGGTAGACTGGCCATTCCTCTGGATGAAGATACCAACAATGTTGTAGAATTTACTGCTCTAATCCATGGGATTTTACTATGCAGGGATCTTGAGTTGGAAAATCTAGAGATCAAGGGTGATTCTATGCTAGTAGTTAACGCCATAAGAAACAGGACAATCCCTAATTGGTAATTGAAGGCAATGTTGGAGAGGGCGTTGGATTTGTTGAAATATTTTGAGGCTTACACAATAAATCATACCTTAAGAGAAGCCAATAGTGAAGTGGATGGATTGGTGAACAGGGCTACGGATGGGAATGTTTTTGGTTCTATTGGACCTGGGTAGTTTGTGTTGGGGGGGCGCTGCTAATGGTGCTTGCTGTATTCTAGCCTCCCTCTTGATTCGATTGCATTTGTTCAGGTGATGCTACAGCTGAACGATGTCTTCTTGTCCCCCTTTCAGTGTGGCTTCTCTATTCTAAGTTCATGGGTCCAGTACGCTAGTAATGCCTTTCTCTGCACCGCTGCTGGAAACATAATATTCAGAGCAGGTTTGAGCACTAGGGTGTCTTCAAGTTGGGCGTACATTCTTTGAGTAGAACAAGTTTGTGTGGAAGCACATTTTTGTCTTCACCCATATTTAGCGTAGAAACTTGGCCTTTGACGCACTGGTGGTTCAGAAATTCAAGAAGGCTGAGATTTGGAAACGATTCAAAGAACATTGCTTGGCCTTTTGGTGTCCTTCTGTAAACTTTTTATTTTAATAATATATCTCTTCGTAGCTCTACTGCATGTTATCTATAAAAAAAAAAATGTTTCTTGGAGAAAAATTAGAACTTCTGAAAATAGAATATATAAAATGTTTTTTTATAGAAAGAAATTGAGATTCTAGTGTCAGCGCATGGTGCAATTGATGAGAATGTTGAAAATGAGAAAAGTAATGAAAAAATTAGGTAGTTTTGTAAAACCAAAAAAGAAAGATGATTCAGTAGAGCAAGTCATATCTAGTGTTGCTAATGCTATTGATTTTATAGGTAAGAAAAGTCGATCTAAAGATAAGAATGCGGCTCATTGTGTAATAACAACTACTCTAGTTGATAAAGTGACTTCAAATAAAATATTGTTAAGTTAGATTATTAAATGTATACAAGTAAATCCTAAAAATTTGATAAGAGCTGCTAAAAGAAGAGAAAGTATTGAAAAGGATCCAATTAATCAATGTTGGAGTTTTAGTGGTAGACTCCCAAGATCAGACATGAAATTAACTAATGAAATTAAATCCTTAATCAATAAATTTTGGCATGATAATACAAAAGTATCACCTAACATTAGAGATCTCTTAAAATTAAGGGTGGGTTCCAAAATTAGTGAACCTCATCCAAAGCATCTCTTAGATATTAATTAAACTAAATTATATAACAAAAATTAGATGCTTCAATCTTACCATTGAATATTAACATAAGTCAAAGATCATTCGAAACGTGTAAACCTTGGTATGTTAGAATTAATAAGCAATAAATTTCTTGTTGTTGTAAGAATCATATATAATTTCATTATTATTACATGATAGTTTTCAATATATACGATGCACTTTGCATGCTAACCAAATTATGCATGACATTTGTGGTATTAATATGGCACCTGAAAGAATTAAAGATTTTATAGCAAGTTTTTTTGGTGAACCCTCTAATGGAAACTTATTTTATTTAAAAGCATGTATTTCTGGAGAATGCGATAAATGTGGTAACTTTTCATTATTAGGAAAATGTATGCATGAAAGTAGTTTAGATGAATTTGGATGACAATTAGTGGATGTAAACAAAATTAAAAATGTTGAGTATTCTTTAAAAGATGGAAAAACTAGAAAATGTTGTGAGCTAATTATGGAAAAATTTAGTGTGCATGCATTTATTAAAGAATTTAAAGATAAGATTGTACCTAAATATGTTCAACACTCTCAGTATGCTAATTGGCTTGATAATCAATTCCGCTTATGTAAAAACACATTCCCAATTGGAACTATATTGTTAGTTGTTGATTTTGCTGAAAATTATACTCTTGCTCCACAAGAAGAAATTCAATCACAATATTATAATTCAGTGCAAGTAGCTATATTTATTCATATTGTTTATAGACATGTAGATGATAGTAGAGAAGATAATTGAGAGAGTACCATTTTTATGTGAGTGATAATCGATTACATTCATTTGAGTTTGTTCATTATTGTTTTGATATATTTTATAAAAAATTAAAAGAGAGAGGAATTAAAATGCTAGAACATCTCATATGGTTATATAATTGCATGGGTCAATTCAAAAATCCTAGAATGTTTTATTGGTTATGTAGAGTTAATAAGGAGAATAATATCCAACAAATATGGAGTATTTTTGAAGTTGGTCATGGTAAGGGAGAACATGATGGAGTAGGTACATGTATTAAAAGAGATCTTGCTAGAGAGCAACTAAAATTTGAGGATGCACAATTGTAGATTGGTGAAATACCAAATTATCTACAAGAAAAAGTGAGAGCTCAATAATTTTACGCTTCTTTTGGTTAGTTGAAGAAAATGATATGTTTTCTTGACAAGATTGTGAAACAATTAATGGATTTGCAAAGTGGCATTCATTTAAGAGTTTGAATGCAAACACATGGACATTATGCACAAGGGAGTTGGCATGCTTTTGTCAATTTTGTGGTGTGTGAAAATATGGAATGGGTTGAACAATGGAAACAAAGAGACTTAACACCTACATCAAAACATGTTCAACATGGAATGAAAATTGAGATAATCAAGTGTTTGCATCAGATGATTATGATTGTGTTTCGGATCTTGTACAAGAAGGTACATTATTTTTTGAGTTGAATTTTATATGTATGCATGTTTATATGTGAATTAAAAATAAGTCACTCTTTATTGATTTTTTAATTTATTTTTGCAAGACATGTGTATGTTGTTGCTGTACCTGAGGGGAATGAAGAGGAAACAGAGTATTGGTTGGCTAGATGTGTTAAGAGAAAAAATAAGTTGGTACATCCTAGAGTGGATGATGAAAACTTTGATTATCCAACTGGTTCAATGGTTGTTGTTGGCACCTGGCTTCAAAAATATTTGATAAGAAAGAATGTCTTGCCTACATTTGAAGATTATGAAAGACACAAGAATATTATACATTATTCACATTTGATTTTTGCAACCAATATAAAACTAGTTAGATATCAAGGGGGGCCTACTAATAAAGTTTTATGGACACTTTCAATGGATGATCATGAGACAATCATAGATGCATTACAAAAAAGAGAGGATACAGATGGTACAACAAAGTAAATAAATATTTGTAAGTATATAGTTGTATATATTTCATTGATATATATATTTGTCTTTAGTCATTTTCAAATTAAATTTTTATATCATTTTTTATTTCATGTCTCCCAAAACTAGATGCTTTACAGAAAAGAGAGGAGATGCACATGTATTGCAATGGAATTCAAATCTAGAGACAAGTAACTATATATAGTTCTAGATACATTTAATTGATAGTATAAATATAAAACTGAATTTAATTCATTGTCATTTTATAAAAAAATTCTAATTGATTTCATATCCCCTTAAGTCATTCTCTTAAAACCCCTTAATCCATCCTCTTATGTACCATTAATCCATCCTCTTGCATCCCCTTAATCCTCTCTATTAATTCCACTTAAGCCATTCTTTTAGGACACCTTAATCCATATCCTTGTATATCTACCCTTAATCCATCCTCTTGCATCCCCTTAAGTCACTCTCTCAACACCCCTTAAGCCATCCTCTTAGGAACCCTTCATCCATATCCTCATATATCTACCCTTAATCCATCCACTTGGATCCCCTTAAGTCCTTCTCTCAACAACATGTAAGCCATCCTCTTAGGACCCCTTAATTGATATCTCATATATCTACCCTTAATCCATCCACTTGCATCCCCTTAAGTCACTCTCTCAACACCTCTTAATCCATCCTCTTAGGACCCCTTAATCAATCCAC
The DNA here is from genome assembly GCA_007258455.2 of Sequoia sempervirens. Classification (NCBI taxonomy): domain Eukaryota; kingdom Viridiplantae; phylum Streptophyta; class Pinopsida; order Cupressales; family Cupressaceae; genus Sequoia; species Sequoia sempervirens. The sequence goes on from VDFB02353493.1 coordinate 115,501,021, forward strand.
TTGCATCCCCTTAAGTCATTGTCTCAACACTCTTTAAGCCATCCTCTCAGGACCCCTTAATCCATATCCTCATATATCTACCCTCAATCCATCCACTTGCATCCCCTTAAGTCTCTCTCTCAACACCCCTTAAGCCATCCTCTTAGTACCCCTTAATCCATCCACTTGCATCCCCTTAAGTCACTCTCTTAACACCCCTTAAGCCATGCTCTTAGGACCCCTTAATCCATATCCTTGTATATCTACCCTTAATCCATCCACTTGCATCCATTTAAGTCTCTATAGGGTTCATGAGATTCTTATAATAACATATCTATATGGGTTAATGGTTTAGGGTTCATCTCCTAGTATTTAGGTCATATAGTTTAGGGTCTATTGTTTCTAGGGTTCATGAGATGCTTAGAATAACAAATCTATACGGGTTAATGGTTTAGGATTCATCTCCTAGTCTTTAGGTCATATGGTTTAGGGTTTATGGTTTCTACGGTTCATGAGATGCTTAGAATAACAAATATATATGGGTTAATGGTTTAGGGTACATCTCCTAGTCTTTAGGTCATATGGTTTAGGGTTTAGGGTTTCTAGGGTTCACGAGATGCTTAGAATAAAAAATCTATATGTGTTAATGGTTTAGGGTTCATCTCCTAGTCTTTAGGTCATATGGTTTAGGGCTTAGGGTTTCTAGGGTTCATGAGATGCTTAGAATAACAAATCTATATGGGTTTTAAGGGTTTAGGGTTCATGAGATGCTCAGAATAACAAATCTATATGGGTTAATGTTTTAGGGTTCATCTCCTAGTCTTTGGGTCATATGGTTAGGGTTTAGGGTTTCTAGGGTTTATAAGATTCTTAGAATAACAAATCTATATGGGTTTTAAGGGTTTAGGGTTAACCTCCTAGGATTTAGGTCCTATAGTTTAGGGTTTCTAGGGCTCGTGAGATGCTTAGAATAATAAATCTATATGGGTTAATGGTTTAGGGTTCATCTCCTAGTCTTTAGGTCATATGGTTTAGTTTTTAGGGTTTCTAAGGTTCAAGAGATGCTTAGAATAACAAATTTATATGGATTAATGGTCTAGGGTTCATGAATCTCCTAGTCTTTAGGTCATATGTTTTATGGTTTAGGGTTTCTAGGGTTCATGATATGCTTAGAATAACAAATCTATATGGGTTTTAAGGGCTTAGGTTTCATGAGATGCTTAGAATAACAAATCTATATGGGTTAATGGTTTGGGGTTCATCTCTTAGTCTTTGGGTTATATGGTTTATGGTTTATGGTTTCTAGGGTTCATGAGATGATTAGAATAACAAATCTATATGGGTTAATGGTTCAGGGTTCATCTCCTAGTCTTTAGGTCATATGGTTTAGGGTTTAGGGTTTCTAGGGTTCATGAGATTCTTAGAATAACAAATATATATGGGTTAATTGTTTAGAGTTCATCACCTAGTCTTTAGGTCATATGGTTTAGGGTTTAGGGTTTCTAGAGTTCATGAGATGCTTATAATAACAAATATATGTAGATTTTAAAGGCTTAGGGTTCATCTCATAGGATTTAGGTCCTATGGTTTAGGCTTTAGGGTTTTAAGTCATTCTCTCAACTCCCCTTAATCCACCATCTTACATCCCTTTAAGTCATTCTATCAACTCCCCTTAATCCACCCTCTTACATCCCTTTAAGTCATTCTATCAACTCCCCTTAATCCATCCTTTTGCATACCTTCAAGTCATTCTATCAACTACCCTTAATCCACCCTCTTGCATCCCCTTAAGCCATCCTCTTAAAGGAACCTTAAGTCATATCCTCTTACATCCCCTCAATCCACAATCTTGCATCCCTTAAGTCACTCTCATAATTCCCCTTAAGCCATATCCTAAGGTTCATGGCATGCATCCCCTTAATCTACCCTCTTACATCCCTTTAAGTCATTCTATCAACTCCCCTTAATCCATCATCTTACATCCGTTCAAGTCATTTTATCAACTCCCCTTACTCCACCTTCTTGCATCCCCTTAAGCCATCCTCTTAAGGGACCCTTAAGTTATATCCTCTTACATACCCATAATCCATAATCTTGTATCCCTTAAGTCACTCTCATAATTCCCCTTAATCCATCCTCTTAGGACCCATTAAGCCTTATCCTAGGGTTCATGACATGCATCCCCTTAATCCACCCTCTTACGTCCCTTTAAGTCATTCTATCAACTCCCCTTAATACACCCTCTTACATCCCTTTAATTAATTATATCAACTCCCATTATCCACCCTCTTGCATCCCCTTAATTCATCCTCTTAAATCCCCTTAAGGAATTTTCTTAGGACCCCCCTGATGCAATAGCATCTACACAAAACCACAATTCACAAAGGCTACTCAAGAACCAAACTCAACTTGGAGAAGATCAACTAGCAAGCTCACTTATTTCTTCATCAAACTTCATCAATTTCACTAGTTTCCATATCACTACAAGACTTCAAAAACATGTCAATATTCCAATTCACTAAATTACACTTCATTTAAACTCCTTTCCAACCAAGGTAAAAAGACCTCATTCACTTATCTTGCTATTAATCTTTTATCTGACACCAAGTCACCTTTATGACTAACAATCTGACTATGGAAAAACAAATAACTGGTAATCTAAAGACTCAGATACACTCAACTTGATCCCTTGTACACTCAAATCACTTATTTACACCATGAAACCACATTGTCAAACCTTCCAAAAACAACACACTTTTCCTTCTAGACTTTCCAAGGCATAAAAAACATCTTTACCAACATCTTCTAAACTGTTTCCAAACAAAATCAATCACTTTTACCACTGTATGCTTAGAAACTCAATTTCTTGCATGGGAATACCATTATTCTACTAGCACTACAAAACCCCTAAAATAGGTATACCATCAATTCCATCATGCTTCACTTCGGAAAATAGACATTATTAGGGACCTAATATGGCATATGCAAACATACCTCAATGAGAGATCAACTTGATTTGGAAAATAACACAGACCAATTGATTGTCCACACCTAATTACTTCAAATCAGGTTCAATTTTCAAAACAACCACCATCTATCCAATTCCAATTTACTAAATAACTATAAAAAGTATTTGTAGAAGTGGAAAAACACACAAATCATCAATCTTCAAAGTAGGAAATGCCCATCAATTCAAACAAACAACAAACCCTTGTTTATAGTATTAGCAATCCCCAAAGAATGAGGGTTTGAAGGAAACATATATTTCAAACCACCTTATGCTCTTCCACTACTTTAGTCATATTCTTTTGTGTCTAAATATGTCTTAGGAAACATTTACAAACCTTTGCATTTGGTATTTCTTCAAACCCTTGACTGTAGCAGTAGTCAATGCATGGTAACCTTTCAATTTCCCCCTAAAACAACAACTCCATCAATGCATTCTTGTTTCTCTTGTACCTGAAAACAAGTTCAAAACTTAAAACATCCTAAATCAATCTACTCCACTGATCTACAAGGCCTAATTTGGTGGATTAGAGAACATTTGCTTAATTGACTCTCAAACCCCTATTTTAAGGGTTTCTAACTGTTCTGCAAAGAATGCCTTCTAGATGGATTTAAAGAAAAGTTAATTCACTGATCTAACAAGAACTATAAGGTTTATAACCTAAATCTTCTACCCAAACTATACAAATGGATGAACAATAGGAAGAAACTCAGAAAATTATTAAACAGGGTACTTTTATTTATTGTAAATCTTCAAGAATACAATGAATGATCATTTTCTCACCCTTTACAAGGTTTATATAGATGTTTATATGAGTTTTTAACTGCCCCAACAACTTCTTCGACCAAGCGTTTCCTTTTCCACATTTGACTCTTCACATTCCTAATTTTTTGCTTTTTGCATCATTTACACTATTGACAACTTTTAGCAATTTTACAATTTTTTCTTTTTCCATCTTTTGACCTCCTAGAACCTATTTGAGACTCAATTACAATTGAATAGGCCTTATTATGACCTTTTACAATGCCTTTACACTTGGAAATTCAATTTTAAAATTTTTTCCGATTGAAGGCATTTAGAAAGCAAGGTGCTCCTACACCATACAACCAACCAACAAAAATTTTCCAAGTCCCTTGGAAACATATTGCTTAAACCTTTCTTGTACCTACAAAAAAAATTCAAAATTTCCTTGGAATTTTTCTCCTTCTTTGCTCTCTGAATCTTGTACTTTCCTTTGTCTTTTCCATCTATCTTCTTCTCTATCTTCTCTTGCCTCTTGCCTTTCTCTTTCTATAATCAGGTTCACAATCACTTTTCTTCTAAAGGACACATGACTGCCCTTTCACCACTCTCAAATTTTCATAAAATTTCCCTCAACCAAAGACACGAGACTTTCCTTGTAAAATTTCCTCTTTCTTTCCCAATTCATCCTTGACCTTCTCTGACCAATCACCTTTTTCATCTTCTCAACTACTCCCATCAATGGTGTACTCTTTAGTCTACAAACTCAAGTGCTTCTTTAAATAGGTATTCATTTGTTTCTTACTAACTCACCACATAACTCAAAAAAATTCCCTGCCTCACCTAGGTGTCTCTGATTTTGTCTCCCTAGTCTTTTGGAAACCATCAACTAAGTTCTTTCTTAACCTGCACACAACCACAAACTCACAAAAAACAAACTTTCTCTACAACTTAGATGGATCAAACACTTTCGGCCAACCAACAAAAACTCAAGAACCAACTTATCAAAATCAGCTAGCTCTAATACCAATTGATCCAATGTTATCTACAAAAAATCACAATTCACCAAGGGTACTCAAGACCCAAACTCAACTTGGAGAAGATCAACTAACAAGCTCACTTATTTCTTCATCAAACTTCATCAATTTCACCAATTTCCACATCACTACAAAACTTCAAAAAAAACATGTCAGTATTCCAATTCACCAAAACCATATTCCAAACAATCATCAGCATCAAATTGTCTGAACTTAACACAAAAACCTGATTACAGGAACTAAACTTATCATTTCACTCAACATCCACCAAATTGCACTTCCTTTCAACTCCTTTCCAACCAAGGAAAAAAGACCTCATTCACTTATCTTGCTATTAATGTTTTACCTAACACCAAGTCACCTTTATCACTAACAATCTAACTATGATAAAAAAAAACTGGTAAGAAAGACTCTGAGACATTCAACTTGATCCCTTGCACACTCAAATCACCTATTTACACCATGAAACCACATTTCCAAACCTTCCAAGAACAACACACTTTTCCTTCTAGACTTTTCCAAGGCATATAAACATCTTTACCAACATCTTGCAAACTATTTCTGTGAGTTCCTTTAAAAATCTGCAAACACTATACTCAAACAAGGGTTAGTATCAACAAATCCTTCAAGAATACTCCTATGAAATACATTGTAAATGTTCCAAAATGCCACAAAAGATAAAGAAAAGCCAAATGCATGATGAAAACATTCAACAAATTACCTATTCCATAGTTGGATTGGTGTCACATGTGCTAGTGACCCTTTCCCAACCCTTGATCAAAGCTAAGATGATAAAATGCAAATGGATATGGTGGAGTGATGATAAACAAGATCAAATCTCAAATGAAGAGAGTAACCTTGCATGAAATTGTGAAGGATTTGCTTGAGGATGATGCACCTATTTAAAGATTTTCAAAATGCCAAGTGTTGAAGAGGGGCCAATGTGGGATCAAAAATAAGCCAATGAGTTGAGGACACTTGTCATCATGTAATTAGTTGATGTATGTGCAAGATTTGGGAAGAGTGCCCATGAGAGGGAGAATTCAAATTCAAATTTGCAATAAATTTTGAGAGGGGGACAAGAAAGAAGAGCAATAAATGCCCTGTTTGACTTGTCATGTTGAGAGAAAATGAGGTTTTAATAAATCAATAAAATTGATTTATTGTGCAAGTGGCTAGGTCTAGATAATGCAAGTGGGATGTGATTAGCATTAGGTTAGGATTAGATTAAGTTAATGATGATTAGGCTGATTTAATGCTGATTAGATGATTTGACTTTTTGGACTTTGGTAATTGATTTATTTAAATTAGAAAATGATGAAATATAATTTAGGATTTGATTTAAATGGAGTCCTGATTTATTTAATTAAATGGATGATGTAAAATGAAGGTTGAATGATAATGTTTATTTGATAAATGAGATTATTTAATGAATGGATTAAAGGTGATGAATGGACCTAATGCAACATCTAGTTTGATTGAATCCGATCGAATGCATAATGTAAATTTTGCATGTCTACATTTTGCCCCTCTTTGAAGCAATGTACTTGTTGCGTTGGTTCAAAGAATAAACTTGCCGCGATCGAAATTAAAAGATTTCATGATTTTTCGGATGCCCCAGCGGAAAGAAGTACACTGGTACATTGCCCCCTCGAGAGATCGAGCGAAAAGATTCAATTTGAGGGTCGATCTCGCGATAAAGAGGTTCAAAATGGATGGTTATGGATGACGATGCAAATGAGATGATTTAAGATGCTTAGAATAACAAATCTATATTATTCTAAGCAAATTAAATGATGATATGATATGAGATGGATGAGATGGATGATGTGATATGCTGTGATTATGCAACAGATGATTTATGATATGCTTAGACTAACAGATCCTATATTATGATGATGATATACAATGCATGTGAAATGATCGATGTTTCCCTATGATGTATGATATGAATGATATGTGGTATCGCGATTATATATTGGTGGTTTGCAGTCTTTGGATGGATACATGATGGATGCATTGGTGATGTTATGTTAGCGTAGAAAAAAAGACATCAAGTGATGACAAGAGGATCCAACAAGTCCATGATCTGACGAGGCCTTATTAGAGATGATGATGATAATAAAGATGATAATGATAAATGATGATGATAGATGGATGATTTGCTTATCAAGGATTGGGATTTTCAAAGGGTCACTTACTTTATTTTTGATAACACACCTAAATCTGATGCATCCAATTATGAAGGACAGGGATGGCGTTGTACTTAGATGTGATGGACTTTGGCCTTCGACAAATAGATAGGAGTATTCTTGTTCACACTTGACATATGGAAGCCTTGCTAGGATGCACTTTAGAAGTCTCAAACATCTCGGACCAAAACACGGAAAGGTATAACCAATCAATGCAATAGTCAACAAGGTATCTGAAACATCCTCCATACATATCTAACAAAGCAAGTATTCGCCAAGTTATTTTACAAGAACGTCCAACAAGCACAACAAACAAAAGATAATAATTGTTGCCCCATTCCTATTTCTCTAAATCCTCTGTTTTGGGATATCATCGAGACGTCCTTGGAATGAGTGCAATTAATATAAGTCAAAAGCTAAAGACCAAGTAAATAAACAGACTAATGCTCTTCAATACCGCTAACGGAAAAGG
>VDFB02353493.1:115508548-115533004 GCA_007258455.2 Sequoia sempervirens
TGTTATGGGTCGCATCTCTCGCATGATAGGTATTATGAGGCCGTTGTCATTTTGTCCCAATCTCTGGTTTCAGTCATAGCCCATTGCAAGCATCATGTGTAGGCCTCTGCTTCTTTCATCCATTGGTAATTCAGGTGTCGGTCTTTCATCTCGATACAACATGTTTGATGGATCTGCTTCAATTACCTCATGGCCAAGGTCTCCCCACCTTGTGAATTTAGGATAATTTTGAGGATAGGTTTGTGATGAGGGAGCTTGATTTTCTTGTGGGCGTCCTCGTGATCTTGGAGATTGTGGTAACTCTCCTATCACAAAAGCATTGTTAGGGAGCCTATAACTTCCACAACCGTCCTCCTGGATGATAAGCTTGATATCGGATATGGTGGGAATGGCAGGTGTCTCTGTCGCAGAAGTGGACGTGAGAGTGGCGGGATTGATGTATGATGTGGATGGGCCTTCATCATTTTTTGGCACTTGGGGGATTTTGTAGTATTTGGCTTCCAGGTTCTTGCAATATGAAAATGGCTCAGGATCTCCATGGATAGTGACCTCTTGTCCATTATGTGTAAATTTTACACATTGGTGGAAGGTTGATGCTACGGCTTTCATTGCATGAATCCATGGGCGTCCGAGGAGAATGTTGTATGGTAAGTCGAGGTCCAGGACCTGACAGGTGGTTTCCATAAGTGTTGACCCTACTTGGATAGGGAGCTTAATTGTGCCCTATGACACTCTTTCTTGGTCATCATATGCTCTGATTGTTATGCCCTTTCCTTTGTCAATGGAATCTTCTGATATCTTTAACTGCTTGATGAGGATAAAAGAACAAATGTTTAAACCTGCACCTCCATCCACCAGGACCCTTTTGATTTTGCTTTTGTTCACAATGACCTCTAAGTGAAGTGCACGATTGTGAGATGGTTGGGTGGGAAAATCTTGGTCGGAAAATGTAAGGAGGTTAGGCGTTATGATGTTTCCGACCATAGCTTGGAATTGTTCCGCATCGAGGTCTGCGGGGACGGTAGATGAGGCTAATGCTTCTTCGAGGATATTTTTATGGGCCGATGAGATTTTTAACAACTCCATGATGGAGATGTGTGCTGGCGTTCTTTTGAGTTGGTCTACAACATTGTAGCTATACGGAACGGCTCTTGATGTAGGGACTCTATTGGGTTGGGATGACCCTGCAATGGTGACTTTTCCGCCTCTTGTGGTGACTCCACAGTCTTCGGCATGGGCGCCTTTGATCGTGATGACCATGCAATTTTCATTGAGGTTGGCAACAACCGTTTCGTATATATGATTTACACTGCCTTTTCCTTTATCCTTGTTATTCCCTTTGTTGCCATGATTCGGCATCGGGTTCGTGTAGATTTTAAGATCCTGATTCCCTGTAGGTGTTTCCACATTTATGATTCTTTTGTCGATGAGATCTTGAATGATGTTCTTGAGTCTCATATAGTTATTTGTGGTGTGGCCTTTGATCTTGTGGAACTCACATAGTTGATTTTCATTGTACCAAGGAGGTTTGACATCAGGTTCTTGATAATTCTCAAACGTGGGAGCTTGGATGAGTTTTTCGTCGATTAGCTTTTTCATGATGTCCTCAAGTGGTTCCCCCAAAGTAGTGTATTTTCGTTTGGGGTATGTTTTGCGTTGAGGTGGTCCTCTTTGGTCATTGATGTTATTGATGGTGGGATTATTGTCGGGTTGATATGTTGTGTGATGAGTGTTTTGGCGTTGTGGTTGGATTTGTGGTGCGGGTGTATTTTGGCGTGGACCACTAATGACCACCTTGGCATCGACGATGCCATCATTAGTGATGTTCTTGTTTCTCACCCATGTACGAGGTTTATCATTGTAATTTGAGGGTGGGCAATTGTTTTGTGGTTCATGATATGATGTTGATTCGATGGGTTGGGTTGCAAGGGCTCTTTCGATGCTAAGCGCCTTGGAAATTAGTTGATCATAGGTGGTGATTCCCTGAACCTTGAGGTGGAATGATAGACGACTTTCAAGATTGGCTATGATTGTGTAGACTTGTTGTTCTTCTGGCATGGTCCATTTGCTCCGATTGGCCTTGGATCACCATCGTTGAAGGAATGAAGCGAAAGATTCATTCTTCCCTTGTTTTAGAGCGTATAGTTCTTCGAGACTAACATCCATTGCAATGTGCCACATGAAGTTTCTAATGAATGCTGCCTCTAATTTCTCAATATCCTAATGCCCTAAGGTAAGCCGTAGAGAACTATTCTATGTGGCATTGCCGCTAAGCTCCTAGGAATGAGCCTATCGAGCAGTATCGTCATATGCAACCTCCATACAATGAACCTGGAATTCCCTGATGTGATCTTCAGGGTTTCCCGTCCCTCGATATTTGTCAAATTTAGGGATCTCAAATCCCTCAGGGAATGGTTTCATGTCTAGGCTCCTATCAAATGGATAGGGACACAAGTTGCTTTGCGTTTTGGTTGTTCGCCCTGATTGAAGATTGAGTACTTGTTGTGAGAGCAACTTGAATTGTGTCGTCATATCATTCTGAGGATCAGGGGGTGGGATGAATGTGTTTTGGGGTGTTGCAATTGTGGTTTGGATGGATGGGTTGGTTTGGATGGGTGGGTTGGTTTGGATGGATGGGTTGGTTTGTGCGTTGTTCACTGGTAGTGGTATGTTGTGGCGAGCGAAGTAGGCTTCTACTTGCTTTTGGATGAACAACGCTTGTTGTTGCTCTTGTTGTTATGCTTACGATTTTGCTTGTTGTTGCACTTGTTGTTGTTCTAACAACACTTGTTTTTCTCTCAAGCTTGTCGGCCGCTATTGTTGTTGTTCTAATCAACTTGTTGTTCCTCACATCGGTTTTGTCTCAATAATGCTTGTTGTTACGCTAACTTATTGTTTTGTTGTTCTGATATTGTTTTATCAAGCTTGTTGGTATGTTTGCCATTATACCGGCTTAGGCAAGAAGTTGTAATTTGTGCTTGTGTTTGTTGTGCTTGGCGCTGAGCTTGTGCTTTGGCTTGTGCTTGAGCTTGTGTTTGGCTTTATGCTTTTAGGCAGCCTTTGTTGTTGCAATAAAGCTTGTGCTTGATTTACCCCTTTGTGCTTGCAATGCTTGTGCGGCTTGGGCGGCTTGTTGTTGTTGTTGTAATAAAGCTTTGGCTTGTTGTGCTTGTTGTGCTTGTAATACAGCTTGTGCAGTTTTAGCGGCTTGAGCGGCTTGAGCGGCTTGTTGCACGGCTTTTTGTTTTTGCACTTGTTGGTGTCCTCTTTGAAAAGCGGCTTGTAATGTTGCATTGAACTGGTTTGATGTGGTGAACGTTGGTGGTGGTGGGGGTGGTGATGGATTTGGAATGGAATTTATGGTGGTGGTGAATGATGATGTTGTGTTGATCATTTGGTTGGTAGATGGTGTTGTCATGTTGATTGCGTGATTGGTGGATGGTGTTGTTGATGTGGTAAGTGGCATCGTTGATGTGATTGGCCCGTGAGAGACCATGTTTTGCAATGTTGTGGGGGTGTTTGATGATGTTTCCATTGCTTGCGTGTTTGTTGTTTGTTGTTGTGATGTCAAAAATAAGTTTTGAGCGTTTGGCAAAATGTTTTGATTCATGGTTGGGATAGCAGTTTGATTGATGCTTGGTAGGGGAGGAAATCCCAAGCCAAGGAGTGATGTGGATGATAATGGTAGTGGTGGGATAGGTGGAAACGTGAGGGGGGTGAATCCTTGCGAGAGTGTTGTGGTGTTAAAAATGCCCCCTGGTCCAAATATGTCTCCCTCCTCTTGTGAATTCGTGAGAAGAGGTGTTTGTGGTGCTCCATGAAATGATGTTGATGATAGGTCATAATGTAAAGTGAGAGGAACATTTTGATGTAATGGATTATGGGGGATGTTATGTTCCAAGGTGGTGTTTGCGTCCAAGTTTTGGTTATTTACAAGGGGATGTGATTGAAGTTCATTGAGAAATGTGTTTCCCTTGTTGACATTTGGTTGAGTTGGAGCAATCGATGTCGTGATTTTTGGAATGTTTTGTGTGACGTTTTGGGATGGAGGTGTAAATGAAATGGGGATGGTGGATGAGATTGGCAGAAAAGATGTCTCTACTATGGTGCTCACATCAAAATCCGAAGGCAACTTGGCCCCTTGCTTTGCTAGTTCAAGCATGTACAACGAAGGGTTGAGTCTCATCATGACGTTGATGATTCTATGGTTATCTGGATTTTGGAGCATTTCAGCTATTTCTTCACGAGACATTCCAAAGGTGAGGTCCTCCCCTTGATTTTCTTCTTGTGGGTTTTGTGATGATGAGGGGATCAATGGATTGCTTGATTCTGCAAGATTCATTTCTACATTTGTTTGGCTAAGGTCACTTGAAGTGGGAGTTTCTTTGTGGGCTTCCATACTCTTCTTGTATTGAGATCTCGTTTGAACCATAAAACAAGGATCAATCTTCGGAAATATGGGAGATGAATCTCTTGATTCCTTGGATTTAATCTCTATTTTATGTCCCAAAGTGAAAGTTTTTAGGATGCCTTTTAGGATCAAACGTGATGATGATATGATGGTGATGTTTAAAGATGGATGCTATGGATGTTTTGATTTTTGATAAATCTTGAATGAAATGCTAGGACTTTGGATTTTTGATTGGTTTGATTTTTGGATTTTGAAACTTTGTCCTTGATCTTGATTTGGATTTTGGTTTTGATTTTAAACAAAACGTAACCCTAAGATGTTTGATAATGATCTAAGGGATGGTTGTGTTCAAAGGATGATGTTTTGGATATGTGTGAGGAGAAGGATACATCTACCCACACCTACCCAAATAGGATGATTGTTTCACTAAGTATATGGAGAAGGATTCATCTACATACACTAAGCTAGACAAGATGATTTGGATGACTTTGACTAAAGATATGCAAAAGGATGCATTCACACATTCCTAGCCAAAGGTGTTTTGATAAATGTTTTCAAGGACTTGATCTCAATGAGTTTGAATGATTGCTTGATTTTGTCATAAAGCCTAGCATTTCAAGGATGATTTCAAGGTTTTTCAAAAGATGACTTGTGAGATGAATGTTTGGATGTTTTGAAAGATGGATGAAAGAGGTTTGATTTGTTTTGATCCCTAGATGAACCTAAAAAAGACCACTTTGTATTTTCCAAGACCTAGGTATTGAAGAGCATGCATATGCTTCCTAAAGACCTTTGTTAACCAAGGAATGATTTGACCATTTTGGATTTCCAATCAATGATTTTTGCTTTTGGGATTTTGGAGTCTTCAACACACATGAAAGTTCATTTTGCTTAGTCTTTGCTTAATGGATTTATTTTACCAAAAACACTCTCTTTGATTAAAGTTTCAAACTAAGATGTACCAATGTCTTAATTTCTTAAAACCCCACAAGATATTTTATGTGGAAATTCAACGAACTTAAGGCAAGGGTTTTCCTATTGTTTACTCAAGAAGACAAATTGAGATATAATCCAATGCTTAGGAACCTCTACGAATGTGAATCCGCAGGGAAAGCAGTAACATATGGATTGAGTCAATGATATTTGTCTTAAAGAGGGTTTGAAATTTTGAGAACCATGTTGAATGTTTGTTTGCAAAATGTTTTCGAATACACACTGTGTTTTCAAACAAAGAATAATTACAAGCCCTATGGATGTGATAGACAATGTTTGTTGAGTCCCCACTTGACAAGTCCAGCTACTCACTTACTTTAGCTGGATGGTTAGATGCTTGACCCTTAATCGGCTCCCTCCACGACACTCACTTACACGGGCAAACAAGGCACCAACACCCATGAAACTCCTGCATGGCATGCTTTCCATCTCTACTAAAAGCCGTAAAATTGGGGCCTTCAAAATGACCGTTCTTGCACCAACAAACAGATTATGGATTTTGGCAAATTCTAACACAGGTTCTAGTAAGGACTTTCCGTTCAGTAGGAGTTGACCTAACGTGGCAAGAGTCCCCTTTCGGATCCATCTTGTCGGAGCAACCGCGTGATTATGGCGTTTAACCAAAATCCCATTTATATCCCGGCTTGTAAATACTTTGGCTTTAGAGTGTTACCGGTTGAGTCGCCGCTTGGGTGAGTACTTTTTCCCCAAGGCAGTCCTCTAAGATAAAACAAAAGCCGAGCAAAGACAATCCAACTCGATCAATCTTTGATGGCACAAAGAAAGAGAATGTATGCTAAAATGCCCCTACTCACACTCGCAAGACAAGATGTTCAATTTTAAGCCCAAAATGAAGTGTTTTAAAGCAATAAAATGTATTTTGAGTGTTTCTCTTGCACCCTAGATCGCACGAAGCGCAAGGGGAGAGGATACGTACTCAAAAGACAATCACACAAATCAAACACTTGTTCGTTTTACACCCTTCAAAGCAATTGTGAATTCATTTTAAGCACCAAATGAAATATGAGGATTGCTTGTTCAATTTTTAACCCAAAACGATATCTAGTAAGTGTGTTCTAAGGTTCGTTTTAAGCCCTTTGCAATGAAAATGAAATTGTTCGTTTTAGCCCCAATTGAAAACTAATGTTCTAAAACGAAAAGGAAAACAATTTCGTATAGTGTTGATTAAACACTCAAAGTGTTAAAGAACACATTGTGTTTTCAAAAAAAACATTTCCCTCCTTTCGTGAAGTAGTATTGATCAAACATTTAAAGTGTTAAAAAACACATTGTGTTTTCAAACAAAAATCCTCCTCCTTTCGTTTTCGTTTGATAGCCTTCTCTTTCGCCTTGTACCTTTTCGCCTTCGTTTGCTTTTGTGCCTATTAAAAGAAAAAGATAAATTATGTGAAGACCAAATCAAATTTCTTAAGATAATTCCAAAAAATAATTACAATAGATACAACATTTAATGAAAATAATTCCATCTTACTAATCTTTTTAAATGAAAATTTTCTCTTTTGAACACAAATATAAAGAAAACACTCTTTTGAAATGCCAATCAGATATTTGTCACTAAAGAAAATAATCTTTAAAAAACCAAAGTATCCTTATGCGAATGTGTCCTAATCATGAGTAAGACTAGATGTGCTTATGACCATAAATATCATTAAAGGATTGCAAAAGAAGAAGTTATGTTTGTATAAAACAACTCTTTCACTAATTATAGCTTCTTTCATGTCCTTCAATATTTTTGCCAACCAACAACTGTAATAAAGACATGAAGTCTGCATGGAATGTGTCCCTCTCCTCTTCACATTGATGTACTTCAACACCTATCTCCTCGTACAACTTTTGATGGATGAGTAAAGAGTTTACTGCCTACAATAAATTTGTTACTACCACGTCTAATATCTCTCAAATTATCAATGTAAGAAGTGTACTGCCATAACTCTAGATGTTCGTTGCCCATAAATGTGAGTAGACAGCTATATGCTGGTGACGAGTGCACAATGAACTTGGTATATAGCTACCAAACGCCAGTTGTTGCCAGCTTTCAAGTCTCAAATTGATTCTCATAGCCTCAAATTCAAATTGAAATTTTACACAGCAAGGCTCCTCTGGCAGGCGCGCATCATCTACTGGCATAGGTTTCAAAAAGAAAAGACCCTAAGATCTATTGAAAAGGTGTAGCAGGCAATTTACTGACAGAATTCAATGATATATATAACAACGCAACTTAATATCATCTGCATATACCAAATGGATAACCGTAGCTAGAAACTTTTTTAAAGTAGATGAAGAGATATTTGAATTTTTTAGATCTGACTTGAGTTTAGACTTTCTGCGCTTTTAACTAACCACTGTTAGTCTGCAGGGATGAAGATTTGAATCTACAGCCAATAACTGTTAGCAGATGTAAATGTCAGAAACACAATGAACAAACATTAGACATATGCCATGACAACCAATACTAAAACGTGCGTGTAGATGTGCGTGGCAGGTAGATGCAGGAAGTGTGGGGAAATATCCAACAAATAATCATGTTGAATGTGCGCTGTCTGTGACTACTAAAAAAAAGAAAGATAGGCATGTGGCGTGTTTAAAGAATGGCAGGAGCGAAACAGATTCATAACATCAATAGGGGCGCTGGGAAATCCACGGCTATTACTGCTAACATCATCAAGGATGATAGAGGTGGCTATTTAATGGAAAGCACAAGAAAATATCCAATCACATTATAACTGGCAAATGTGTGATGATAAAAGAAAGAGTGATTAAGAGCAGCGAATCTTGCAGTCTTCGAAGCCATCCACTATCAAAATCTAATCATATCTGGAGAAAAGATAGCAGTCCAAATTAGCAGTCAAAATTAACACCGATACATCAGTAGACACCATCAACACTCAATGATAAAAATAGAAAAGTTGAATCAAAGCTTTACTTGAATCTGTATTAGGATCAATTCATGACTTATTTAAAAGGTCATATGCCAAATGAGTATTGAATAGCGTATCTGAATTTTCTCTGGCTAAATTGAGAATCGGCGGGCAAAGAAAATTTAGCATATTACAGTGAAATCAATATGCAAGGAAAGCCGCAGGCAGAGATTGGTGAAATTTTATTAGAACTAGAAATGCACATTAGCAGATGAAAGGTGGATTACTGCACTATCAATATGTGTCCATAATGCAGAGGTGTGTTCCTATAGCCCAAAGATATATAACTACTAATGGAAGGCTTATGACACAAAAGCAAATCTTGAGCCTAACAGTAGCTTTTTGAAAAACAATAGAAACCACAAGTGAAAATAATACTGTCAAAACATCATTGCAATAAATATCAGAAAAGAACCAAGTAAATGAATCCACAATATTATTGTAGCCCTCCTTCTAGCGCCAAATGTGAGTTCCTTTAAAAATCTGCAAACACTATACTCAAACAAGGGTTAGTATCAACAAATCCTTCAAGAATACTCCTATGAAATACATTGTAAATGTTCCAAAATGCCACAAAAGATAAAGAAAAGCCAAATGCATGATGAAAACATTCAACAAATTACCTATTCCATAGTTGGATTGGTGTCACATGTGCTAGTGACCCTTTCCCAACCCTTGATCAAAGCTAAGATGATAAATGCAAATGGATATGGTGGAGTGATGATAAACAAGATCAAATCTCAAATGAAGAGAGTAACCTTGCATGAAATTGTGAAGATTGTGAAGGATTTGCTTGAGGATGATGCACTTATTTAAAGATTTTCAAAATGCCAAGTGTTGAAGAGGGACCAATGTGGGATCAAAAATAAGCCAATGAGTTGAGGACACTTGTCATCATGTAATTAGTTGATGTATGTGCAAGATTTGGGAAGAGTGCCCAAGAGGGGGAAATTTTGAATTCAAATTTGCAATAAATTTTGAGAGGGGGACAAGAAAGAAGAGCAATAAATGCCCTGTTTGACTTGTCATGTTGAGAGAAAATGAGATTTTAATAAATCAATAAAATTGATTTATTGTGCAAGTGGCTAGGTCTAGATAATGCAAGTGGGATGTGATTAGTATTAGGTTAGGATTAGATTAAGTTAATGATGATTAGGCTGATTTAATGCTGATTAGATGATTTGACTTTTTGGACTTTGGTAATTGATTTATTTAAATCAGAAAATGATGAAATATAATTTAGGATTTGATTTAAATGGAGTCCTGATTTATTTAATTAAATGGATGATGCAAAATGAAGGTTGAATGATAATGTTTATTTGATAAATGAGATTATTTAATGAATGGATTAAAGGTGATGAATGGACCTAATGCAACATCTAGTTTGACTGAATCCGATCGAATGAATAATGTAAATTTTGCATGTCTACAATTTCCAAACATAATCAATCACTTTTACCATTGTATTCTTAGAAAACTTAATTTCTTGTATGGAAATACCATTATTCTACTAGCACTACAAAACCCCTAAAATGTGTATACCATAAATTCCACCATGATTCACTTTAGGAAATAGACATTATTAGGGATCCAATATGGCGTATGTAAACATACCTCAGCGAGAGATCAACTTGTTTTGGAAAAAAACACAAAACATTTGACTATCCACGCCTAATTGCTTCAAATTAGCTCATATTTTCAAAACAACCACCATTTATTCAATTCAAAATTTACCAAATAACCATAAAAAATATTTGTATAAGTGGAAAAACACACAAATCATCAATCTTCAAAGTAGTAAACACCCATCAATTCAAACAAACAACAAACCCTTGTTTATAGTATTAACAATCCCCAAAGAATGAGAGTTTGAAGGAAACATATATTCCAAACCACCTTATGCTCTTCCACTTCTTTATTCATGTTTTTTTTTGTCTGAGTATGCTTTAGGAAATATTTCTAAACCTTTGCATCTAACATTTCTTCAAACCCTTGACTGTAGCAGCAGTCAAAGCATCGTAACCTTTCAATTTCCCCCTGAAACAACAACTCCATCAATGCATTCATGTTTCCCCTATACCTACACACAAGTTCAAAAATAAAAAAATCCTAAATCAATCTACTCCACCAATCTACAAGGCATAATTCGGTGGAGTAGAGAAAATTTGCTTAATTGACTCTCAAACCCCTATTTTAAGGGTTTCTACCTGTTATGTAGAGAATGCCTTTAAACGAATGTTTTACACAATAAAATCTCTTCTAGATGGATTCAAAGAAAATTAAATTCACTGATCTAACAAGAACTATAAGTTTTAGAACCTAAATCTTCTACCCAAACTATACAAATGGATGAACAACAGGAAGAAACTCAAAAAATTACTAAATATGGTAATTTTATTTGTTGTAAATCTTCAAGAATACAAAGAATGATCCTTTTCTCAACCTTTACAAGGTTTATATAGATGTTTACATCAATTTTTTAACTGCCTCATCAACTTCTTTGACCAATCCTTTCCTTTTCCATATGTGACTCTTCACATTCCTGATTTTCTACTTTTTGCATCCTTTACACTATTGACAACTTTTAGCAGTTTTACAAATTTTTCTTCTTCCATATTTTGACCTCTTAGAACCTATTTGAAACTCAATTACAATTGAATAGGCCTTATCATTACCTTTTACAATGCCTTTACACTTGGAAATTCAAATTTTGAAATTTTTCCTATTGAAGGCATTTAGAAAGCAAGGTGCTCCTGTACCACCCCCTTAAGCTATATCCTTTTAGGTCCCCTTAATCCATCCTATGGAAAACATCATTTGAATTTGTATGGAATTTATAAGATCCAATTTTCTAACTTTTACTATATATTGTTCTTTTCTTGGATGAATTATTTACTTAAATGACTCATTAAAACTATAGTTACTTTATTTACATTAATTATTTTTTTAGGTTCTCATCAAGTTTGTCTACCATGTGACTGTCACTATAAAATTATTTTATCAAGAGACTATGTAAATATCAATTTTTGGTTTTGACCTAAAAGTTGATAAGCTTTAATTTTATCTACATGGACATATATGTTTCATCATGTTATAGTTGTATTAAACATCAATATACATTATATATGTTTCTTCGATGTATGAACTTCAATGAACTTATTAGTCACTTTTTAAATCTCTTGTTTCAATTTTATAGGTTATACATTTCATGTCTTGTATATAACACATTTTATATAATTGTTCAATTGTATAGATTATACATTTTGTGCATACATGGAGATAGATTTTTTTTTTATTAATTCAAATATTTGCTAGAATTGGAAAATAGTTAAAATTACCTACCTTTAGTTTATTATGAATATGATCTAAAATATTTAAGGAATATTTCAGTTTGTCACCTAACCATGTGATAAATTATATATATGAAATTTTATTCTAGATAAGAATTTATATAGTGCATGTATTACTTGAAAATTAGATAAAATATCTATACATACATGAGTGTATATAATCATCAAAATGAACATAACACGATCATAATTGACTGCATATATAATCATCATATTAAACTCAACTAATATAAATAAACAAAAAACATGATAATATTAATCGATATAATGTATGTGAAATGGTCTATGAAATAACATGTTCAAAATGTATATGTCAAGTCCAACACATATGTTTAAATAAAACTAGAGATCTATAGTTCATAAAATTTAAAACCATCTAACTATCAGGTTGATTGGTCATATCAAGTGTCCTCTTTGTTCCATGTCGACTAGATGTACCCACATCATGTTGTAAAAGAGTACAAGAAAATTGAGATTAGATTTAAATTTATTTAGAAATTTTGATATAATTAAACATATTTGAACTTTAAAATATAAACTTTTAGATAAAAATAAATTTAATTAAATATCTAGTAAATATAGTAAAAATGATTTTTAGTATGCATAAATTACCATATGATCATGTGAATCTACTGGCACATTTTGTTCAACGGTTAGCATAATTATAAGTTGAGAAGACCCAAATGCTTGATCTAGTATATCCCGCATATTCATATAAAGAAAAAAATATGTTAAAACCTTGAATATGGGTATGTGCAGAATCATGATGGGCCAAAAACTGGCGATATGATGGGTATGTGTAGGGTATGTGGCTGACAAATTTTTTTTAACCCAAAATTGATGAAAAGAAAATGGTTTTTAAAGGAGATTCTCAAATTAATAAATAATTATTATTCATTTTCTATTTGAATTACGACTAAAGTCTTGATTGATAGGCTGATTAAAAAACATCTATAGCTTTCAAATAGTATCACAATTTTTTAATCTGAAACATGTGCCACATTCTATGCTTCGCATACTATACGATTAAAAAAATATGAATTTCATGAAGTTTTGACCAAGTTAAGGTGGTTAGACATACGAGTTTTTATATTTTTTAAAGTTTGTAATAAAAAATCATAATAAATTATTTACTTGGAAAAAAATTACAAAAAAATATGCATCACATTGGCACATGAGTCCTCTACTTATATCTAAAATCTTATAAAAAAATATTATCATTTTATTGTGGTTAGGGTGGTCAGATAAACAACTACTTATTTTTTCCCTAAAATTTAAGTACTACTACATTGAAATTTCAAATTTCACCAAATAGATTTAAAAAAAGAAAAAAACCTCATAGTTTAGAAACTACATTCAATTTTCTACAAATGTTGTTCTTACATATTTTTGAAATAATATAGATAACTTATTCAAATTTTTACATCAAGTTTCTTAACTCTGATTTTTCTAAATTTTTTGCCACTTAAGGGCTTGTTTTTTCCATGATGATCTTGCACATACCCATAAATATATATATATTGAAAAGGTCTATAAAAATTGTCTAGGAAATTTAGTAAAGTTTACAACCTTGAATGATATGACCTCATGATCATGCACCTGAGATTTCCCATGCATAAATGTTGATGATGTCTCAAGTGCACCCGCCATGGGTATCTCATGAAATCCCTGCATATAGATGTACAACAATTTGTATAGATCAAATTAACACATGTGTATGCAAATGAATAAATTAAATTAGATCTATGATGCGTATTTAATTTAAACTTAACAAAATTTTGAAAGCATGCACCTCAGCTGATGATGTCTTAGGAGCACTCACCACAACTTGTGGTTGGTCATGACTAGGTATCGCATGACCTCCCTACATCTAGATATAATATATCATTTCACACATGTGTACAAATAAAAATTAATTTAGATATATCCACACAAATTATTTAATATATATTGGTTCAAGTACCTGACCAAAAGGTGAGCCCATATCTATAGTACTTAACATATAGACACAATCATATTGAGTTTCAGGCATCAATTGATCATGCATCTACACCGAACACTTCTTGAATTAATATTATATTATATATAATTTGATGTTAAATTATTTACATGAATTTTGCACATTTCAAAATGTGTCATAGAAAAAAGGACCCTTTACTTGACATATGAATAATTCATAATAAAATGGACTTAAGGAGGTCTTAATCTAGTGTTGTGAGGTATTTTATGCATCCACAATAGGTCTTGGACCCTTGAAAACTAAATAAAATACATTTAATGACATCTTATGAAGGTGTTGTGAAGTGTTGTAAGACATTTCTACACTCTTCTAGACTCTTTTTATTATAATTCATTTAAATATTCCTTTTCATTCATCATCAAGTCCTATTTTAAAGTGTTGTAAAGTCTTGTAACAAGGTTTCATGCTTTTCTAGGCACATCTCCATATTTATCCCTTTCTTATGATTTATTTGACCCCTTTTATGCCCTCATATGTCTTAATTAAGTGTATTTTTGAATGTAAAGCTGACAAACAACATTAAATGCAAGTTAATTCCCAACACCCACTTTCAAGTCCAAGGTGGGACCCATTTGTCATGGGTGCCGAATGGGTCCTTCTTGGCTCTAATTGCAAAATATTTTTAATTTCTTTTTGGGATTTTATTTAAAAATCACTTGATGTCACCCTGTGATGACGTATGAACGGTTACTAAGGCACAAGTGTGTATAAATAAGTGTTTTGATCCTAATTTTAGACCTAACAAATCATTTTTATATCTCTCATCATTAAATCATCATCTATCTTCTCATCCAAGTCAAGCAAGCTAGGGTTTCTTCATTAGAAGTCATCAGGTTTTCTTTCTAAAGCATTCAAGGGTTGAATCTTCATGTCCTGCTATAGAATTTCAAGATAAATCAACATAGCAAGGTAATCAACTCCATTTTGGCATGTTTCATTCATTTCTTTCATCATTTTGGTTTAATTACCTAAAATGGGTTTGACCAAGGCAAACCCCATGCCCTAACAATCAACATTTCTTCTCCTCTTCTTGTGTGTTTGTAGATTTAGGTCCTTTGGAAGCTTGGAAATATTGAAGATCAAGTTGCAAAGTGATTCAATTCATTTCTTCATCATTCAAGTAAAAATATCTACAAAAAGTCACTTTCAGACCCAAATCTAACAATTTCATAAGTGAACACCTATAGGAAGTAGAAGTGTAGATCTAGATCCACAGAATCAACTCCTAAATTTGTTGATTCTTGTAGGTGGACTAATTATCCACCCATCGCGAATGAGTCCCATTTGTAGGCCTGAAAAGTGGTTTTGTCATAATTTAGCTCCCGACAGTCAAAAACCAGTCTCCAAGACTTTTCATCAGAAGAAAAACTGATTCGACATGCATGGAAAATCATTTCCAATGGCCATTAAAAGTCACTTTCATACCCAAATCTAACAATTTCATAAGCGAACACCTATAGGAAGTAGAAGTGCAGATCTAGCTCCATAGAATCAAATCCTGAATTTGTTGATTCTTTTAGGTGGGCTAATTCACAACTCATGGAAAATTAGTCCCATCTATAGGCTTGAACAAAGTTGTTTTGTCAAAATTTAGCTTCTGATAGTCAGAAACCTGTTTCCAGGACTTTTCATCAGAAGCATGACCGATTGGCCGTGGATGGTGAATCAGTCCTAGTGGCCATTAATAGTGAATTCTAGGACATTACAAAACCTTCCAATAATATTAATCCATCTCCAAGTGGACTCTGTTCAATTTCATCAATTTTTGTTTTCATTTGTTTAGGTTTCTAGTTCACATTTGCAATCAACACTATGTTTTCCAACATCTTGCATTAAATTAGTTTATATTCACTTATTTGCATTTGTAAGCATTCAAACATATCCACACACACTTCACATCTATTTCCTATCCATTCTTATATTAATCTTTATTGAAACATTGTTTATTTTGGTCCATCTTTACCCTTTTAGGTGAAAAATCCTAAAAGAGAAAGGATTTGGGTACCAAAATCCTTCATTTCATTTTGGTGAACCTATTGTTTGAATCCCCTATTTTCTGATTTTGGAGTCCATTAATCATCCTAGAGTTTCTTGTGTTCCATTTTCCATTAGTTTGCATTCTCAAGTTTCATTTTGGCATGTCTAAAAGTGCATAATAGGTTGCCTTTTTGCATCTGTCATCATTGAAAAGTTCTGAAATTCTACATTTTTCATATAGGTTTGCATCTTAGCACTAAGAAATCATCAATATCAATCACACATTTCTGAAAATTTTGAAAAAAGTCAATACTGGGACTCATTCACCACCTTGGGCGAATCAGTCCTTTTTGACCCCTAAAACAACATTTTACAAAACTTAGAAAAAAAAATTTAGGCTTTTGCTTCATGCCTTAACTTGTATATATTAGTTAGTTGCATTTCTATAACATGCATTTTGTTAAATTTAGCTTCAATTATCTCATTTCATGCATTTTTTAGTTTCTCTTTTGCATTCACCACATTTCATTTTTAGATTGTTGCATTGTGTAAACAATAAATTAGCTTAATTAAAAATTGAAAATTGCATTTCCTTTTAAGTCATTACATTGTACTTTATTTCCTTTCTCATCATAGCATGTTTCCTTTCAAAAGATGTGGCTTTGATTTCATTAATAGTGGATTGTATAAGCACAACATTCCATCTTATGAGTTCACTTTTGATTACCACAATGCGGACTTTAAGAAACATGATGAAACCATTGGTACAATCCTTAATCTTACATTGCCCATTGGTGTGAATGGAGGCATAGACAATCATAACACACATCCTTTTTCTTCTCCCAATACCTCTCCTATTAGTGATGAAGGTAGCTTGGTGAAGGAAGTTACAAGCATTGTGAGTCTTGATTGTCCATTTTCTTATTCGCCTTTGGATGATATTAGCAAACAAAATAATGAAAACATAGACACATTCCTAAAAATTACCTTACTATGTCTCCATGGTCATGACAATCACACTTGTCCATCTCCTAATATCCTTGCTCGATGTAAATAGAATAGGTTTGTGTTAGAAAATATCCTTATTACAATTCATGAAACCATTGACCCCCCATTCCCTAATGCTCCTCCCATTTGGGAAAATCTATTTTAAAATCATAATGGTCCTTCTCTCGATGCCTCTCCCACTAGTGATGAAGCTACTTTACAAACATCAAACTTGGATGAACACATTACAAGCTCTCCTAGTAGGGTAGCTAATATGGTACAAGAGATTGAGACCTTACAAACAACCAACAATCAAATAGAATCTTCCCCTAATCTCCCCACTATCAATTACCAAACACATTCAACCATTAATAACTCCCTTAGTTGTGATGAAGTTATTTTGAATGAACCAAACCTTAATTGTTATAAATATGTGGTATGTTGTTCTCCTAAGAACTCTCCATCTAGGGAGGATATTATACCCCAAGCAAAGATAACATGCCCTTCAAAGAAAATGAAGACTCTCACTTGTTACAAGATGTTAACATTATTCAACCTCAACTCATCCTTTATCCCCCTTCACATAAACCTCCACCTCAAAACAAACCCAAGTTTACTCTCTACCCACTTTCACACAAACAAAAAACTCAAAAAAAACCTCAATTCATTCTTTACCCACCTTCGCATCCACTTCATCCTTCCAATAAACCTCACTACACCCTCTTCCCACCTCAAACCAATGTGTTACAGGAAAGTAGTAATGATATTGTTGCTCATACATATAAAACTTGAAATAATCCACAACCGCTACAACCAACTTTGAATGATGTGCCAACTCTCATCCACAAATAGAACCTTGACATTACCTTACATCACCATGAGCTCCCTCCTTTGGAGCTACATAAAAAACATGATGCCTTAATGATAATTGCTCGATTCAATCACACAGGTATCAAATGCACTCTCATAGATAATGGTTTTTCCCTTAATGTGTGTAGTGTGATTCTCCTTCATCGATTACATGTTGAAAGGTCACAAATAATAACTAATCCTATCTCTATTTGAGGATTTTATAATACAACAAAGCAACTGCTTGGTGTAATCATTTTTCCTATTATAGTTGGGGTGGTTACCTTGCAAACTCCTCTTCATGTCACACCTTATTATCTTTCGTACAATATTCTTTTAGGCAGACCATGGATTCATGAGATGAATGCAGTGCCTTCAACCTTTCATTGTAAAATGAAATATGTCTATAACAATAACATTTATCAAGTTGAAATAGACCCGGAACCTAAAAGTTGCTTGCACTTTTAAAAAGGGGTTACAAGTGCTTTGAAAACATTAATTCCAACATCCAATATTGACCCTCTTGAAGTTGAACAAAACAATGAGGAATCTCCATCAAAATTATTTGGTGACGATTGGGGATCCTTAGATTTCACACCATCATATATGGGTGAATACATATTCACACAAAAGAAAGACAAAAAATAAGACCAACCAACCATCATGTCAACAAAAAATTTAGATGACCCTTTGAAAGCATCTGCCTCAAACACTTTAGATAACAAATCCAACTCCACACTAACCCTTGATGAACACAATAACAAACAACCACCCAATTCCAAAGCCATGAAATAGCTTTATGGAAAATGGTATGAACTCATTAAACAACAAGGATATTGTGGAAAAGGTTGTGGTGCTTGAGAGAAAGCTATTTGCAACCCTATAGAAGTTAACACACAAAAAATGACTCATGGTCTTGGCTATTGTCATATGATCGAGATCACCAAAACCTCACTCAACATCAACAAGCCCATACAACACACTCCTAAATCATCCTTAGTAACTAGTGGTCTTGAAAATCATCCTTTACCAAACATGCAATACACAACTACCCCTTTGGTTAAAGTCAATGTCATCTCGTACAACACTCATGACTTGAATTTGTTAGAATTTTTATCCTCCTATAATGGAGCAAAAAAAATATCGCAATCTAAATAATCTTGTGTAAGTATGACATCCAATACTAAGAAAGATGTATCTTTGAAACAAAATCACAAGACTTCCTTCTCATCTTGATCAAGCGGGTATTTTGTTGAGACTCCTCCAAGATCACTTGATCACTCTCCCTCCTATAACTCACAAGAAATGTTATGACAAGAACTCATTTTTTACATATCATAGAGTTCATGGTCACACCACTAATGAATGTAATTCCTTGAGTTGTAAAAGACAACATTTTTTAGGATTTTGGTATGCTTCCCTATGTTGGGAGCATCTAATTCATCTAATTTCTCTTTATTTTCAGTCTAGCATGTATTCCATCAATCCTTTCAGCTCACTCTTTTCCTACACTAAGTGAGGGGAAATGGGTTTGATACCCTTGTCCTCGTATGTCACTTGTGATTGTCTCCTTTGGCTAGTCACTAACCTTTAATGAACACATATGAGCAAGCTTGGGATATGGATGATAGGCCTTAAGTTGGCTCGCATATGACATACTACCCCTTTTCATGATGTATCTTATTAGAAATAGGGCCTTTCAAATAAGCTATCATCTTCTCTTCTACTTTAAAGAAATTTCTCATAGTACTGGTGTTAGCAATTCGTTTAAAGTGGGGGGCATACATTACCATAATTCATTTTGCATTCTTGGTTCCTAGTGTAGCCTTGTCATTTATATGATGTGTTCGTAACTTTGTGGATGGCATTGGATGTTATGTCCTTCATAAATGTGATCTATCTCAACATATTACATTCCTCTTGGTGGCTTGATGTGATGCACTACATCCCCTAAGTTATGAATATACTATTCTTTGATTGGTCCTCTATTGGAGACATTGAACACAATGTTCCCTAAGTGATTGACCTTGCATGAACTAAACAAGAATCCTTTGAACACTTTTACACCTTTTTCCACCTTGCATAACACAACTTACATGACTGTAGTACCTTTCCTTTTGTTCATAGCATTAGTTGCCTTATGGTACCTTGTTAAAGTTATCAGCAGGTGTAACTTTAATATGGTTGAGTGGGAAGCCCACCTAGCGGCATGACTTTTCCCCATAACAACCTTTGTGTTTGTGAGTGCATACCAACTAGTGTATGTATCTTACATTTTTTTTCTTTCTCGCCTCGCGGACAACTAGTTTTGTGGCCCCAGAGTGAGTACATTTGGGCTTTCTCACCTGATGGACCTTTCTATGTTTTGTCGCCCCAGAGTGAGTACACATTCTCTTTTTCAAACAATCATCCTACATCTCATCCACAACTAGTTGGATATACAATTGAAGCTTGATACACCTTTTCAACTTTCTCTATTTTGTCATTGCATGATTTTGTATCTTGATAGCTTGACTAAGGAACTTAGATCCCGGGGGCTTGGCCACCTCCTTTGATATTTGTCATTCTTTTTCATCTGCATCTTTAAACTTGGATCTCTCTTGAATGTATACCTTAGTGTGAGTTTTAGGCAAGTTCATCCTCTCGCTAAAGTGGGAGCTAAATGCGTTGTAGAAAAAATGACCCTTTGTTTGACATAGGAATAATTCATAATAAAATGGAGTTCATGAGGTCTTAATCTAGTGTTGTGAGGTATTTTATGCATCCACAATAGGTCTTGGACCCTTTAAAACTAAATAAAATGCATTTAATGATGTATTGTGAAGGTGTTGTGAAGTGTTGTAATACATTTCTACACTCTTCTAGACTCTTTTTATTATAAATCATTTAAATATTCCTTTTTATTCATCATCAAATCTTATTTTAAAGTGTTGTAAAGTCTTGTAACATGATTTCACACTTTTCTAGACACACCTCCTTATTTATCCTTTTCTTATGCTTTATTTGACCCCCTTTATGCCCTCATATGTCTTAATTAAGTGCATTTTGGAATGTAAATATGACAAACACCACTAAATGAAAGTTAATTCCCAACACCCACTTTCAAGTCCAAGGTGGAACCCATTCACCATGGGTGGTGAATGGGTCCTTCTTGGCTCTAATTTCAAAATATTTTTATTTCTTTTCAGGATTTTATTTAAAAATCACTTGATGTTGGCTTGTGATGAGGTATGAATGGTTACAAAGGCACAAGTGTGTATAAATAAGTTTTTTTATCCTCATTTTGGACCTAACAACTCATTTTTACCTCTCTCATCATTAATTCATCATCTATCTTCTCATCCAAGTCAAGCAAGCTTGGGTTTCTTCATTAGAATTCATAAAGATAGCTTTCTAAAGCATTCAATGGTTTAATCTTTATGTGTTTCTATAGAATTTCAAGATAAATCATCATGGCAAGGTAATCAACTCCATTATTTCATGTTTCATTCATTTCTTTCATCATTTTGGCTTAATTACCTAAAAGGGGTTTAACCAAGGCAAACCCCCATGCCCTAACAATCAACATTTCTTCTTCTCTTCTTGTGTGTTTGTAGATTTAGTTCCTTAGGAAGCTTGGAAATTATTGAAGTTCAAGTTGAAAAGTCATTCAAGTCATTTCTTCATCATTCAAGTCAAACTAGCAACAAAAATTCACTTTCAAACCTAAATCTGACAATTTCATAAGCGAACACCTATAAGAAGTAGAAGTGTAGATCTAGCTCCATAGAATCAAATCCTGAATTTGTTGATTCTTTTAGGTGGGATAATTCACAACTCATGGAAAATCAGTCCCATCTATAGGCCTGAACAAAGTTTTTTTGTCAAAATTTAGCTCCTGATAGTCAAAAACCTGTTTCTAGGACTTTTCATCAAAAGCATGACTGATTGGCCGTGGATGGTGAATCAGTCTTAGTGGCCATCAATAGTGAATTCTAGGACATTACGAAACCTTCCAATAATATTAATCCATCTCCAAGTGGACCCTGTTCAATTTCATCAATTTATGTTTTCATTTGTTTAGGTTTCTAGTTCACATTTGCAATCAACACTGTGTTTTCCAGCATCTTGCATTAGATTAGTTTATATTCACTTATTTGCATTTGTAAGCATTCAAAAATATCCACACACAATTCACATATATTTCCTATCCATTATTATATTAATCTTGATTGAAACATTGTGTATTTTGGTCCATCTTTCCCCTTTTAGGTGAAAAATCCTAAAAGAGCAAGGAAGGATTTGGGTACCAAAATCCTTCGTTTCACAAAAAAAAAGAATTAAGTTCAAAATATGAGAATTCCTATGTAGGATGATCCTAAAAATATATTAAATTCATATGTGACTCAGTCCCAGATGCATGTGGGTCAGTTGGATGCTTGAGTATTCCCATAGCCCAGGCCTCCATGCTCTCTATTGGCCACTCCAGACACCGTGTGTGTAGTCTGATGAGTGAGATGTCCTGAAAGTGAACTCAATGATCCTAATGTCGATAACATAGTATGTTGTTGAAATGTAGTGGGAACACTAGGAGAAGGAGGAGGAATGATAGGAGTAATATGAGCATGTCACTAAGGATCGACATGTGCTCCTAGTCTATGTTGGGGCATGCCGCACCTAACTCCATGAAATGACCTCATATCAAAATCATTGGGTTTTAAACCCAAATCAAACTTAGCCCATAACTTTCTCAAAAATTATAGGGGCACCTCAGAATTTCCATGTGGTGGATTATCAAACACCATCCATGATCTATCCCAAAAATGTGTAGTTATCTACGGGTGCCTACACCATAAAATTGAAATTCATTTTTTGGAGGGTGGAATTGGTTGGTTTGTTTTGGGGTTAAATTTTTTTTGGCATATGTCTTGTTTTGTAATTTAAGGTCATTAATTTATTTATATGACAATCCATTTGCATAGAATTATCTCATATCTTCTCTCCATTGATGGAACCTATCTAGGTCCGCATCAATAGATTGCTCAAAATCAACAATGGTTTGCATCGTAGGTGCAAACCATGCAAGATGGAGGGGATTCTAGGCTCTTTTTTTATCATATCTATATTTCCCTGAATCACAATAAGGTTTTGTCTAATGCTTTCTCTTAATTGAGCCTAGTCTTTTATAGGGGGTGGGGGCTTAGGAGGTGGACAGTGTGGAGGTGTGGGGTTTTGTTGTGGTGGTAGATATGGATGTATAGGATTTGTAGGAATTTTTTCATCAGGCATAAAATCCTCTATGTTAAATTTTGGATGCATTTGAACAATGAAATGGCAACTGCATGTTAAACAATTAAAAAATATATATCAACAAACTAATTAAATAATGAACACAATTTGAAAGTTATTTAAAAATCACATTGAATGTGCACAAATTCAAAATACTTTTCATTTGAAGACCATTCGATTTATAACAGGGTATGTGTAGGATCATCATGGAAAAAACGGGCCCTTAAGTGGCAAAAAATTTAGAAAAATCAGAGTTAGGCAACTTGACATAAAAAATTGAATAAGTTATCTATATTATTTCAAAAATATGTAAGAATAGAATCTATAGCAAATTTAATCTAGTTTCTAAACTACTAGGTTTGTTTAAAAATAAAATAAATCTATTTGGTGAAAATTTCAAATTTCAATGTAGTAGTACTTAAATTTTAGGGAAAAGAAGCAGGTGTCTGCCTTAACCACCCCAACCACAAATGAAATGATAATATTTTTTTATAAGATTTTTAGGATATACAGAGGACTCATGTCTCTCCATTTGATGCATATTTTTGGTAATTTTTTCCAAGTAAATAATTAATTATGATTTTTTTATTACAACTTTTAAAAAATATAAAAAAATCGTATGTCTGACCACCTTAACTTGGTCAAAACTTCATGAAATTCAATTTTTCTTTTTTTAATCCTATAGTATGCGAAGCATAGAATGTGATGCATGTTTTGGATTCAAAAAAGTGTGATACCATTTGAAGGCTATAGTTGTTTTTCAATCAGCCTATCAATTAGAACTTTAGTCATAATTTGAATAGAAAATGAATAATAATTACTTATTAAATTAAAATAAAGAATAATTTATATTGGTGGAAAGTTGAGAATATCCTTTAAAAACCTTTTTTATTTCATCAATTTTGGGTTAAAATAAAGTTGTCAGCCACATACCCATCATATTGCCACTTTTTGGCCCATCATGATCTTGCACATACCCAACATTAAAAAATTAATAACATTAAAAATCCATGTAGCATGTACACATTAAATTGAGTCTAGTGTGTGGTTGTTAATATGAAGGGTTTGTTGTTACTACCAACTCTTAGAATGCAACTAAAAATGGAGATAATTGTCACACCAAGGTCATAAATTTTTAATAAAATCCTACCTACATGTTACCTAAAACTAATTATTGAACACCTTTTAGTAACCCTTCCAAGAAGAATCATCAAGTATATCTAAAATATAAATCCACTATATAATTTAAATCAATATGTATATTATAATTAAGATACATAAAATATCTAAGGATGCACTAAATTGCATTTTGTGTACATGGAAAGGGAACTCATATGTTGAGTCAAGTATAAGTGCTTCTACATCAAAACTTTGTAGAGGATGACATATTTTTCATAATTCATCTCATTATTTTATGTTAAACCTTTAATAAATGGGATGGTTCAATTATAAATAGTTTTGAGTTAGATCTATATGTGGTACATAGGATACCTCTTAGTGAAAATAGGGAGCTAAGTTCTAATTATAACTCTAATGGGTAGAAATGATACTTGGGGGTTTTATTAGAACCCTATGAATGCATGGACTATGTCATTGGTTTATTAAGTGAATCCCCTAAAAGAAGGCCCCATAAACTTATTTTTAGCTAGATATCACTTGATA
>VDFB02353493.1:115533104-115583841 GCA_007258455.2 Sequoia sempervirens
CCCTTAATCTACCCTAAAGGCTAACCTATCCTCAACACTCAATTAGATCTTTGCAGGGGTGTAGAGATGTCTCCAATAGCTTCAAAACATCCTCCTAGGGTTCTTGAAGGTTCACCAAACTCCACCTTTTCATCGCTTTCACCAAACCCTCATCTAGGGTTAAAAAGGCTACTAGCCCATGAGCCCCAATTAGGTCTCCATCTCCGAGAGATCAGGTCTGTTCTTCTAAGTTCTCCAAAGCACCACCAATTTTTCCTTGAGATTCTTAGAGCCTATGCCCGCCTCTCAAAGATTTTTGGAGTCTTAAACCTCATCTGTCCGTACACAGTCATAACCCTCCATTTAGCAATTTAGGCCTTTTTAAAGCCATTTCCTGACCACACAGCAAACTGTCAGTTTATTCAACCACCAAATGGACTGATGAAGCCTCCTCCTTCATTCCAAGTCTTTGCAAGGCATCTATCTATCTCTCCACACTGTGCCTTAATAGGGAAAGGTCACCCTTGCAAACCAAGTGCTTTGCACTACCTGTCTTTCCTAGCCGGGCACTGTCAAGCTCGCCTAGGAGAAGACTTTCTCCATGATTCCTTGACTCCTACAAACTCCTAACCCTAACCTATTTACAGACATGGAGCTTAGCCTCATTCCCCACAAGCCCGTACACTAGGTATAGTGGAAATGTGAGCTAAAACCCCATTTTTCACAGACTGCCAGTCAAAATAACAACTAAAGAAAGAACAAAGTAATTACAAGATAGCTTGAAACGAATAACCTAACTATCTATTGTTCCAAACAATGCCTGAAAAACAATTTCACTACATCCTACTCATTAACATACTAATTCAAGCAAAAAAAAGGAAATGCACGCTAAAAATATCACTGTTTTCTTGATTTCAAAACTAAATACAAACTCGAATGCTTCCAACCCTGTTTCAGGTTGAGGAAAACCTTATAAAGGTTTCAAAAATAGTTAAGCTCGCTCCTAAATGCTCCTTGGCCACTTGTGAAGTCCAATAGGCCTTATTTGCAAAATTTTAGAGAATCTAACACATAGAAAGGTCTACTAAGGTCTTTAAACCATCCTTGTAGAAAAACCTCAACCTAACAAATGGTCAACATGACCTTAACCAACACAATACCTGATCCAAAATGTCTCTAAGGCACAAACTCAAAGAGGTAGGAGGATATTACTACATTTGGCCTAAACAAATTTCCAAATCATGACCTTCTAATCAACTTTCCTAGGTGAACTATCGGGTGCTCCTGCACCATTCTCCCCCTCTTTGCACAAACACTAAGGAATGTGAGGAGAGATCAGTGACACATCAATGCCCTACTTCTTAAACTGAGCTACTCACCATGTGAGTGAGTAGGTAAGGCTATGTTGCTTACATCCTTGAAGATCTCCCCCTCTTATTACAGTCCATGTCTTTGACTGATCCCTTATACATGATCAAATCAGCTACATTGAACATTGGTGAAATCCCTAAATCTGCAGGTAACTCCACCTTGTATGCATTTTTCCCATACTTGGCTAACACCTTGCATGGTCCCACTCTTTTCATCTACAATTTGGTTGATGTACCCTTCTGCAACTTGGATTTGTTGAGGTGGACCATGACATAGTCTCCTACTACAAATTGCAAATCTTTTCTTGACAAATCTACCTTATCCTTCAATTTTTGTGTAGCCTCGGTGACTATCTTCTTTACCTGCTCCTGAATCTCTTTCATGGTTTGAGTGAAGTCCTCTGCATGTCCACTCCTATGCTCCATAGCTCCTAGATATTTGAGCTTACACACACCTCTTGGGTGCATTCCATATACTATTTCAAAATGACTCTTCCCTGTAGTCATGTTCACACTGTCATTGTATGCATACTCAGCCAGTGATATAACCAAGTCCCATGTCTGTCCATACTCTTTGGTTAGGCATCTTAGAAGGTTACCTAACACCCTATTAACCACCTCTATTTTTCCCATTGGTCTGAGGATGGTAAGCTGATCCAAAAGACAGGTTGGTACCTAATCTACTCCATAGAGTCTTCCAAAAATGACTCATGAACTTCACATCCCTGTCTGATACAATGCTTAAAGGCAATCCATGGATCCTTACAATTTCCTTGAAGAAAAGATGAGCAATGTAACTAGCATCATGAGTGGTTTTGCAAGGGATAAAGTGACTCATTTTTCTAAACCTATCTACCACCACATAGACACTATCAAACCTTGTCTTAGTCTTAGGGAGTCCTACAACAAAATCCATGCTAACACACTCCCATGGTCTGTTGGGAATGGGTAGAGGTTGATACAAACCTGCATTGCTAGCTCCCCCTTTGGCTTTCATACAAACTACACATCGCCCACATATCTCCCACATCCCTTGGAAATTTAAATAAATAGGTAAAACCTTTGCACTAGTTCCATTGTCTTGTTGATACTCAAAATGACCACTAAGACTACCATTGCAGTTTTCTTGATAAGATTCTCTCTCATTGAAACCCTTTTGGAACACATAACTGATTTCCTTGAATAACAATCCACTTTGCAATGCATACTCTGAGTATTGGCTATGAAAATGATTCTTAAAGTAAGAACATAACTTGTAGGCCTCCGAGAAGTCTTCATCTTCCCCATAGAGATCCTTGAAACTCTCTATCCCAATGCTCTTGATTTGTATCTCTTGCACTGTCAGCAATCTCCTGCTCAGTGCATATGCCACTTTGTTTAGCTGTCCCTTATTGTGCTTGATGGTGAAGGTAAAAGCTTGGATGTATTCCATCCATTTCAAATGCCTATTACTTAGCTTCTCTTGAGTGTTGATATAGCTAAGTGCCTGATTGTCAGTAAAGACTACAAACTCTTTGGGCAGTAGGTAATGCCTCCACTTCCTAAGTGACTGAACTAAATCATACAGTTCTAGGTCATAGGTAGAGTACTTTGTCTTAGCTTCATTGAGATTTTCACTAAAGAATGCTATAGGCCTGCCTTCTTGACTTAGCACTCCTCCTACTGCAACTCCATTGGCATCACATTCCACAGTAAACAACTTGTCAAAGCTAGGTAACAAAAGTATAGGTTGAGTTGCCACTTCTTGTTTCAGTTTCTCAAAACCTTTCTCAGCTTCTCTAAGTCCAATTTCTTAAACTTAGTTTTAAGCCTCCTTTTGATTGTATCTAGGACTGGTGCACATATGCCACTAAAGTTCCTAAGTAGATTTTTCTATAAAATTGAGCCAATCCATGAAAAAATTCTTACCTCTCGCCCCCGTGGTTGGTGTAGGCTAGTTTAGATGGTTTCCCACCTTGCTTGATCCATCTTTCAATGATCCTTGGGATACTACAAACCCCAAATACACAAGCTCCTGTTTGATGAACTCACATTTCTCTAGATTGATGGCTAACTTCTCTTCTTGCAATCTTCTAAGAACCAACTCACATGCTTTAGGTGTTCTTCTACTATCTTACTAAAGATAAGTATATCATCAAGGTATACTACTACAAATTTCCCTGTAAAGTCTTTGAGCACTTCATTCATGAGCCTCATGAATGTGCTAGGGGCATTAGAGAGGCCAAATGGCATAACTCTCCACTCATACAACCCATCATTTGTCTTAAAATCTATCTTCCACTCATCTCCATCCTTGATTCTGATATGATGGTATCCACTTTTGAGATCCAACTTGGTAAAGTATTGAGCTCCTCCAAGACAATCCATCAAGTCCTCAATTCTAGGAATAGGGAACCTATACCTGATTGTGATTCTATATATTGCCCTAGAATCAGTGCATAATCTCCACTTGCCTCCTTTCTTGGTTGCTAATACCACTGGTACTGCACATGGGCTGATGCTCTTCCTAATCAAGCCTTGATCTAACAACTCCTGCACTTGTCTAGCTACCTCTAGGTTTTGATCTGGTGTAAGCTTGTGAGCTACTTTGTTTGGCAATGAAGCCCCTGGTATGAAGTCAATATGATGACTAATGGATCTTTGTGGAGGTAAGGTTGCTGGTGTTCCATCACTCACTATGTCCTTATACTTCTCAAGCAACTTTTGGACTGCTCCAGATATGACTGTTTTCTCAGTCTTGTCCTCTCCCTTGGGTTGCACCATGATCACATATCCTTCACCCCCTTGATGTAGGTTGTTAATGAACTCTTTGCCACTGCTTAATAAGACACTAGGGGTCTTTGACTGTCCTTCCTCATTTGACAGTGACTGCAACTTGAATGTCTTTCCATCCTTCTTGAATGAGATAGTATTGGCTTTTCCATCATAGATGGCACCTCTGTCATACTGCCATGGTCTGCCCAATAGAAGATGACATGCATCCATGGGTAATACATCACAAATCAATTTATCTTTGTACCCTCCAATGGAGAACTCCACCATTGTTTTCTCATTGACAAGAACACTCTGTCCTTTGTTCAACCATGTCACCTTGTAGCAGGGATGGTGTAGGTGCTTTTTCCAGCTTCAATTTCATCTACTCCTCACGAGATTGTATGTTGTTAGTAGACCTAGGTCCACTACAACCTTGCACACCTTTCCAAAATTATTTTGCATCTTACTCTAAATAAGGCTCTTCTTTGCTTTGGCTCTTCCTTGACCGGTTGTCTAATAAAAAATCTACTAAACATCAGATTCTCCCCCACTTCTGATTCAATGTGACTAACCTTTGGTGATTTGACACTCATAGTGTCTTCTTGAGCATATGCCACTCTCTTCTCAGTATTTGATGAAGATGCTTTCTCCAGGCACCTATAAGCTGGATTACCTACTTGACCACAGTTATAACATTTCATAGTGGAAAAGTATGAGTTACTTTTGCTTGCTCCTCTTCACTCTATTTGAACCTGGATTTGGGGCCCTCTACCTCTGTTATATCCTCCTCACAGAAGTTGTTTCAACTCCATGCTCTATGAGTTTAGACTCTCCTTGGTTTCTTTGTTAGGTCCACTCTACCTTGATATCCCACCTCTATGTCCTCTTTGATCTCTTTACCTTTACCTCTACTCTTAGAAGTTTGTTCTTGTTTCCTCTTGCTTCTTTCCTCAATCTTTATAGCTAATTGGTAACATTGGTGTACTATCTTGGGACTTAGAAGAGTCATTTCCTCTTGAATGTTCCACTTCAAGCCATTAAGATATCTAGCCACCTTGAGACTTTCATCCTCTATCACATTAGACCTCATGCAAAGTTTTTGAAACTCCTTAGTATAAGAGTTCACATCTTGGTCTCTTTACCTCAAGCTTTGTCTTTTCTTATGCAACTGAATCTCATAATCATTTGGCATGTATGCTTCTCTTACCTTGGCAACCATTCCCTTCCAAGTAGAGATAGGCTGATTGCCTTCTTTTTCCCTCTCTGTTTGAATGAACTTCCACCATGTCAAAGTAGAACCTCTTAACCTTGATTTGGCCACCTTTACCTTTTGTGCTTCAGTGACTTCATCACATTCAAAATGGTTTTCCATTCCCTCTATCTAATCCATGACTAGTTTAGCTTCCATTTTTCCACTAAATAGTGGTATGCCTTTAAGTGATTTTCCACTCAAAGCCTTCAATGCCTTCAAGAAAGGCTCTTCTTTCAAAATAGGGTCAGGTTCAGGGATCTTGTCTTCCTCTGAAACCTCTTCTTTCTTTGGTACCCTTCCTTCAAACTGCACATCATTCAATGCTTTCTCAAGTTGGTCTATTCTTTCCCTCAATAGCCTATTGTCTTCCTCCTATCCTTCAACCATCTTGGCCAATTCTACATTTTTCACCATGATGGTAGAACCACTAGATTCAAGGTCTGGCATACAAGATTCTTCCCAAATCTTTAACTTGCTCTGATACCAATCTGATAGGGAGGGGGTTGGAGGAATCACTCAGATTCCTGCTCTAGGTCTTGCTTGCAAGACCTCCTTGTTGTTTTTCTTCACCACCTTAACCTATAGGACCCTTCTCATGTTTAGGTACCCATGGTTCTCATGGCCAACCCCACTACTATCACAAATTAACCAACCAAGTCCATCTTGGTGTAATAGCTCTAACTCTTCCTTAGCCTTTAAACTGCCCTAAAGACTAACAATACCTCAACACTCAATTATTTATTGTAGGGGTTTAGAGATATATTAAATAGCTTCAAATCATCCTCCTATGGTTCTTGAAGGTTCACCAAACTTCATCTTTTCATCGCTTTCACCAATCCCTCATCTAGGGTTAAAAAGGCTACTAGCCAAGAGCCCCAATTAAGTCTCCTTCTCTGAGAAAAATGGTCTTTGCTCAAAACTTTCCCAAAGACCACCCCTCATTCTTTTCTCTGAGGTCCTTGCTTCAAATGCACACCTCTCAAAGATTTTTTGGGGTTTTGGGCCTTTTATTAATCATACAAAAGCCACAACTTGAAAATGGGCATAAACTGGGGTTTTAAGCCATTTTCTGGTGCCTTCAATCTGTCAAGCCTTTCACCTACCAAATGAGTTAGTGGAACCTCTTGCTGCTTACCCGGACCTTGGTAAGACAATGATGGGGAGGGGGGTTGGAGGAATCAATCACAGATTCCTACTCTAGGTCTTGCTTGTAAGACCTCCTTGGTGTTTTTCTTCACCACCCTAACCTATAGGACCCTTCTCATGTTTAGGTACCCCTGGTTCTCCTAGCCAACCCCACTACTATCACAAATTAACCAACCAAGCCAATCTTGGTGCAATAACTCTAACTCTTCCTTAGCCTTTAATCTGCCCTAAAAGACTAACAATACCTCAACTCTCAATTAGACCTTGCAGGGGTGTAGAGATGCCTTCAATAGTTTCAAACCATCCTCATAGTGTTCTTGAAGGTTCACCACACTCCACCTTTTCATCACTTTTACCAAACCCTCATCTAGGGTTAAAAAGGCTACTAGCCCAAGAGCCCCAATTAGGCCTCCATCTCTAAGAAAAATGGTCTTTGCTCCAAACTTTCCCAAGAACACCTCATTCTTCCTCTGAGGTCCTTGGTTCAAATGCACACCTCTCAAATATTTTTGGGGTCTTCGGCCTTTATCAGCCGTACAAAGCCACAGCTTGAAAATGGGCATAAACTAGGGTTTTTAAGCCATTTTCTGGTTGCCTTCAATCTGTCAAGACTTTCACCCACCAAATGAGTTAGTGTAACCTCCTTTTTCTTACTAGACCTTGGTAAGACCTCCCCCTGCCTTCTCAAAAGGGAAATACAGCAAAAATCAATCACCCCTGCAAGTTAAGTGCTTTGCACTGCTTGTCTTCCCTAGCCGGACTCTTCCAGGCTCGCCTAGGGCAAGACTTTGCTGACAACTCTTGTGCTCACACCAACCCTAGAACCTACCATATGTACACACATGGAGTCTAGTCATTGTTCCCAAAGGTCCGTACAATTTGTACAGTGGGAAAGTGGTCTAGCACTCCATTCTTTACAAACTGTCTGGTTCAGACCAGCAATAGGGTTAAAATGAACTATTTACAAACAATGATTGAAAGCAAAACAAAAAGACTAAAAGACGACACACTAAGCTTGAGAAAACATTAAACTACATCCTCCACAAAACATAGTAACAACTTCAATCCATTAAAGCTCTATTATGAAGCAAAAATCAGAAATAACCCACAAAACACTGTTTTTCTTTCAACTCACAAAATGTTTCCACAATACCAATACTTCCAACCCTACTCTCAGGTCGAGGCACACCTTAAATATGGTTCCTCAATCAGTTATGCTCCCTTGGTCAGACATATTAGTTACATAATGGCAAGAGTTGTAAAATGCACTGTGTTTTTCAACTTTTGCCAATTTTTAGAAAACTAAGTAAGATGAGTTTCTAAACTCTTCCATCCTTTCACAACTTCTATCCTAGAGATAAAACACATCCCTAAGCTATCTCCTCAACTCAATGGTCAACATGACCCTCATGATAACAAAACAAAATTTCATTCTAGATTTTCTAATTGCCTAGTGAAACTGCCTGTTGTTCCTTAGCATCCTCACACTAGTTTTACACAATCAAATCTCTTCTAGATGGATTCAAAGAAAATTAAATTCATTGATCTAACAAGAACTATAAGGTTTAGAACCTAAATCTTTTACCCAAACTATACAAATGGATGAACAACAGGAAGAAACTCAAAAAATTACTAAATATGGTAATTTTATTTGTTGTAAATCTTCAAGAATACAAAGAATGATCCTTTTCTCAACCTTTACAAGGTTTATATAGATGTTTACATCAATTTTTTAACTGCCTCATCAACTTCTTTGACCAATCCTTTCCTTTTCCATATGTGACTCTTCACATTCCTGATTTTCTACTTTTTGCATCCTTTACACTATTGACAACTTTTAGCAGTTTTACAAATTTTTCTTCTTCCATATTTTGACCTCTTAGAACCTATTTGAAACTCAATTACAATTGAATAGGCCTTATCATTACCTTTTACAATGCCTTTACACTTGGAAATTCAAATTTTGAAATTTTTCCTATTGAAGGCATTTAGAAAGCAAGGTGCTCCTGTACCACCCCCTTAAGCTATATCCTTTTAGGTCCCCTTAATCCATCCTATGGAAAACATCATTTGAATTTGTATGGAATTTATAAGATCCAATTTTCTAACTTTTACTATATATTGTTCTTTTCTTGGATGAATTATTTACTTAAATGACTCATTAAAACTATAGTTACTTTATTTACATTAATTATTTTTTTAGGTTCTCATCAAGTTTGTCTACCATGTGACTGTCACTATAAAATTATTTTATCAAGAGACTATGTAAATATCAATTTTTGGTTTTGACCTAAAAGTTGATAAGCTTTAATTTTATCTACATGGACATATATGTTTCATCATGTTATAGTTGTATTAAACATCAATATACATTATATATGTTTCTTCGATGTATGAACTTCAATGAACTTATTAGTCACTTTTTAAATCTCTTGTTTCAATTTTATAGGTTATACATTTCATGTCTTGTATATAACACATTTTATATAATTGTTCAATTGTATAGATTATACATTTTGTGCATACATGGAGATAGATTTTTTTTTTATTAATTCAAATATTTGCTAGAATTGGAAAATAGTTAAAATTACCTACCTTTAGTTTATTATGAATATGATCTAAAATATTTAAGGAATATTTCAGTTTGTCACCTAACCATGTGATAAATTATATATATGAAATTTTATTCTAGATAAGAATTTATATAGTGCATGTATTACTTGAAAATTAGATAAAATATCTATACATACATGAGTGTATATAATCATCAAAATGAACATAACACGATCATAATTGACTGCATATATAATCATCATATTAAACTCAACTAATATAAATAAACAAAAAACATGATAATATTAATCGATATAATGTATGTGAAATGGTCTATGAAATAACATGTTCAAAATGTATATGTCAAGTCCAACACATATGTTTAAATAAAACTAGAGATCTATAGTTCATAAAATTTAAAACCATCTAACTATCAGGTTGATTGGTCATATCAAGTGTCCTCTTTGTTCCATGTCGACTAGATGTACCCACATCATGTTGTAAAAGAGTACAAGAAAATTGAGATTAGATTTAAATTTATTTAGAAATTTTGATATAATTAAACATATTTGAACTTTAAAATATAAACTTTTAGATAAAAATAAATTTAATTAAATATCTAGTAAATATAGTAAAAATGATTTTTAGTATGCATAAATTACCATATGATCATGTGAATCTACTGGCACATTTTGTTCAACGGTTAGCATAATTATAAGTTGAGAAGACCCAAATGCTTGATCTAGTATATCCCGCATA
This sequence comes from Sequoia sempervirens, assembly GCA_007258455.2. Lineage (NCBI taxonomy): Eukaryota > Viridiplantae > Streptophyta > Pinopsida > Cupressales > Cupressaceae > Sequoia > Sequoia sempervirens. The sequence continues at coordinate 115,542,918 of VDFB02353493.1, forward strand.
TTCATATAAAGAAAAAAATATGTTAAAACCTTGAATATGGGTATGTGCAGAATCATGATGGGCCAAAAACTGGCGATATGATGGGTATGTGTAGGGTATGTGGCTGACAAATTTTTTTTAACCCAAAATTGATGAAAAGAAAATGGTTTTTAAAGGAGATTCTAAGATTTCCACCAATATAAATTATGATTTACTTTGAATTTAATAAATACTATTATTCATTTCACCAATTTACTACTCAAAGTCCCGATTGGACGGCCAAATGAAAAAGATTCTACAACTTTCAAATGGTATCACATTTTTTAATTCAAAACATGTGTCACATTCTATGCTTCACATACTATAGGACTTCCAAAACAAATGAATTTCCTCATGAATTTTGACCAAGTTAAGGTATTCACATATGAGTTTTATATTTTTTAAATTTTGTAATAAAAAATCATAATTAATTATTTATTTGAAAAAAATTACAAAAATATGCATCACATTAGACATGACTTAATTATATCTAAAATATTATAAAAAATATTATCATTTTATTGTGGCTAGGGTGGTCAGACAGACCTACTTATTTTTCCCTAAAATTTAAGTAATTTATTTGCATTGAAATTTCAAATTTTCACCAAATAGGTTTAAAAAATAAAAATAAACCTTAGTAGTTTAGAAACTACATTCAATTTTCTACAAATTCACTCTACATATTTTGAAATAATATAGATAAATTATTCTAATTTTAATGGAAGGCTCTTAACTCGATTTTTTGAATTTTTGCCACTTAAGGGCTTGTTTTTTCCATGATGATCTTGCACATACCCATAAATATATATATATTGAAAAGGTCTATAAAAATTGTCTAGGAAATTTAGTAAAGTTTACAACCTTGAATGATATGACCTCATGATCATGCACCTGAGATTTCCCATGCATAAATGTTGATGATGTCTCAAGTGCACCCGCCATGGGTATCTCATGAAATCCCTGCATATAGATGTACAACAATTTGTATAGATCAAATTAACACATGTGTATGCAAATGAATAAATTAAATTAGATCTATGATGCGTATTTAATTTAAACTTAACAAAATTTTGAAAGCATGCACCTCAGCTGATGATGTCTTAGGAGCACTCACCACAACTTGTGGTTGGTCATGACTAGGTATCGCATGACCTCCCTACATCTAGATATAATATATCATTTCACACATGTGTACAAATAAAAATTAATTTAGATATATCCACACAAATTATTTAATATATATTGGTTCAAGTACCTGACCAAAAGGTGAGCCCATATCTATAGTACTTAACATATAGACACAATCATATTGAGTTTCAGGCATCAATTGATCATGCATCTACACCGAACACTTCTTGAATTAATATTATATTATATATAATTTGATGTTAAATTATTTACATGAATTTTGCACATTTCAAAATGTGTCATAGAAAAAAGGACCCTTTACTTGACATATGAATAATTCATAATAAAATGGACTTAAGGAGGTCTTAATCTAGTGTTGTGAGGTATTTTATGCATCCACAATAGGTCTTGGACCCTTGAAAACTAAATAAAATACATTTAATGACATCTTATGAAGGTGTTGTGAAGTGTTGTAAGACATTTCTACACTCTTCTAGACTCTTTTTATTATAATTCATTTAAATATTCCTTTTCATTCATCATCAAGTCCTATTTTAAAGTGTTGTAAAGTCTTGTAACAAGGTTTCATGCTTTTCTAGGCACATCTCCATATTTATCCCTTTCTTATGATTTATTTGACCCCTTTTATGCCCTCATATGTCTTAATTAAGTGTATTTTTGAATGTAAAGCTGACAAACAACATTAAATGCAAGTTAATTCCCAACACCCACTTTCAAGTCCAAGGTGGGACCCATTTGTCATGGGTGCCGAATGGGTCCTTCTTGGCTCTAATTGCAAAATATTTTTAATTTCTTTTTGGGATTTTATTTAAAAATCACTTGATGTCACCCTGTGATGACGTATGAACGGTTACTAAGGCACAAGTGTGTATAAATAAGTGTTTTGATCCTAATTTTAGACCTAACAAATCATTTTTATATCTCTCATCATTAAATCATCATCTATCTTCTCATCCAAGTCAAGCAAGCTAGGGTTTCTTCATTAGAAGTCATCAGGTTTTCTTTCTAAAGCATTCAAGGGTTGAATCTTCATGTCCTGCTATAGAATTTCAAGATAAATCAACATAGCAAGGTAATCAACTCCATTTTGGCATGTTTCATTCATTTCTTTCATCATTTTGGTTTAATTACCTAAAATGGGTTTGACCAAGGCAAACCCCATGCCCTAACAATCAACATTTCTTCTCCTCTTCTTGTGTGTTTGTAGATTTAGGTCCTTTGGAAGCTTGGAAATATTGAAGATCAAGTTGCAAAGTGATTCAATTCATTTCTTCATCATTCAAGTAAAAATATCTACAAAAAGTCACTTTCAGACCCAAATCTAACAATTTCATAAGTGAACACCTATAGGAAGTAGAAGTGTAGATCTAGATCCACAGAATCAACTCCTAAATTTGTTGATTCTTGTAGGTGGACTAATTATCCACCCATCGCGAATGAGTCCCATTTGTAGGCCTGAAAAGTGGTTTTGTCATAATTTAGCTCCCGACAGTCAAAAACCAGTCTCCAAGACTTTTCATCAGAAGAAAAACTGATTCGACATGCATGGAAAATCATTTCCAATGGCCATTAAAAGTCACTTTCATACCCAAATCTAACAATTTCATAAGCGAACACCTATAGGAAGTAGAAGTGCAGATCTAGCTCCATAGAATCAAATCCTGAATTTGTTGATTCTTTTAGGTGGGCTAATTCACAACTCATGGAAAATTAGTCCCATCTATAGGCTTGAACAAAGTTGTTTTGTCAAAATTTAGCTTCTGATAGTCAGAAACCTGTTTCCAGGACTTTTCATCAGAAGCATGACCGATTGGCCGTGGATGGTGAATCAGTCCTAGTGGCCATTAATAGTGAATTCTAGGACATTACAAAACCTTCCAATAATATTAATCCATCTCCAAGTGGACTCTGTTCAATTTCATCAATTTTTGTTTTCATTTGTTTAGGTTTCTAGTTCACATTTGCAATCAACACTATGTTTTCCAACATCTTGCATTAAATTAGTTTATATTCACTTATTTGCATTTGTAAGCATTCAAACATATCCACACACACTTCACATCTATTTCCTATCCATTCTTATATTAATCTTTATTGAAACATTGTTTATTTTGGTCCATCTTTACCCTTTTAGGTGAAAAATCCTAAAAGAGAAAGGATTTGGGTACCAAAATCCTTCATTTCATTTTGGTGAACCTATTGTTTGAATCCCCTATTTTCTGATTTTGGAGTCCATTAATCATCCTAGAGTTTCTTGTGTTCCATTTTCCATTAGTTTGCATTCTCAAGTTTCATTTTGGCATGTCTAAAAGTGCATAATAGGTTGCCTTTTTGCATCTGTCATCATTGAAAAGTTCTGAAATTCTACATTTTTCATATAGGTTTGCATCTTAGCACTAAGAAATCATCAATATCAATCACACATTTCTGAAAATTTTGAAAAAAGTCAATACTGGGACTCATTCACCACCTTGGGCGAATCAGTCCTTTTTGACCCCTAAAACAACATTTTACAAAACTTAGAAAAAAAAATTTAGGCTTTTGCTTCATGCCTTAACTTGTATATATTAGTTAGTTGCATTTCTATAACATGCATTTTGTTAAATTTAGCTTCAATTATCTCATTTCATGCATTTTTTAGTTTCTCTTTTGCATTCACCACATTTCATTTTTAGATTGTTGCATTGTGTAAACAATAAATTAGCTTAATTAAAAATTGAAAATTGCATTTCCTTTTAAGTCATTACATTGTACTTTATTTCCTTTCTCATCATAGCATGTTTCCTTTCAAAAGATGTGGCTTTGATTTCATTAATAGTGGATTGTATAAGCACAACATTCCATCTTATGAGTTCACTTTTGATTACCACAATGCGGACTTTAAGAAACATGATGAAACCATTGGTACAATCCTTAATCTTACATTGCCCATTGGTGTGAATGGAGGCATAGACAATCATAACACACATCCTTTTTCTTCTCCCAATACCTCTCCTATTAGTGATGAAGGTAGCTTGGTGAAGGAAGTTACAAGCATTGTGAGTCTTGATTGTCCATTTTCTTATTCGCCTTTGGATGATATTAGCAAACAAAATAATGAAAACATAGACACATTCCTAAAAATTACCTTACTATGTCTCCATGGTCATGACAATCACACTTGTCCATCTCCTAATATCCTTGCTCGATGTAAATAGAATAGGTTTGTGTTAGAAAATATCCTTATTACAATTCATGAAACCATTGACCCCCCATTCCCTAATGCTCCTCCCATTTGGGAAAATCTATTTTAAAATCATAATGGTCCTTCTCTCGATGCCTCTCCCACTAGTGATGAAGCTACTTTACAAACATCAAACTTGGATGAACACATTACAAGCTCTCCTAGTAGGGTAGCTAATATGGTACAAGAGATTGAGACCTTACAAACAACCAACAATCAAATAGAATCTTCCCCTAATCTCCCCACTATCAATTACCAAACACATTCAACCATTAATAACTCCCTTAGTTGTGATGAAGTTATTTTGAATGAACCAAACCTTAATTGTTATAAATATGTGGTATGTTGTTCTCCTAAGAACTCTCCATCTAGGGAGGATATTATACCCCAAGCAAAGATAACATGCCCTTCAAAGAAAATGAAGACTCTCACTTGTTACAAGATGTTAACATTATTCAACCTCAACTCATCCTTTATCCCCCTTCACATAAACCTCCACCTCAAAACAAACCCAAGTTTACTCTCTACCCACTTTCACACAAACAAAAAACTCAAAAAAAACCTCAATTCATTCTTTACCCACCTTCGCATCCACTTCATCCTTCCAATAAACCTCACTACACCCTCTTCCCACCTCAAACCAATGTGTTACAGGAAAGTAGTAATGATATTGTTGCTCATACATATAAAACTTGAAATAATCCACAACCGCTACAACCAACTTTGAATGATGTGCCAACTCTCATCCACAAATAGAACCTTGACATTACCTTACATCACCATGAGCTCCCTCCTTTGGAGCTACATAAAAAACATGATGCCTTAATGATAATTGCTCGATTCAATCACACAGGTATCAAATGCACTCTCATAGATAATGGTTTTTCCCTTAATGTGTGTAGTGTGATTCTCCTTCATCGATTACATGTTGAAAGGTCACAAATAATAACTAATCCTATCTCTATTTGAGGATTTTATAATACAACAAAGCAACTGCTTGGTGTAATCATTTTTCCTATTATAGTTGGGGTGGTTACCTTGCAAACTCCTCTTCATGTCACACCTTATTATCTTTCGTACAATATTCTTTTAGGCAGACCATGGATTCATGAGATGAATGCAGTGCCTTCAACCTTTCATTGTAAAATGAAATATGTCTATAACAATAACATTTATCAAGTTGAAATAGACCCGGAACCTAAAAGTTGCTTGCACTTTTAAAAAGGGGTTACAAGTGCTTTGAAAACATTAATTCCAACATCCAATATTGACCCTCTTGAAGTTGAACAAAACAATGAGGAATCTCCATCAAAATTATTTGGTGACGATTGGGGATCCTTAGATTTCACACCATCATATATGGGTGAATACATATTCACACAAAAGAAAGACAAAAAATAAGACCAACCAACCATCATGTCAACAAAAAATTTAGATGACCCTTTGAAAGCATCTGCCTCAAACACTTTAGATAACAAATCCAACTCCACACTAACCCTTGATGAACACAATAACAAACAACCACCCAATTCCAAAGCCATGAAATAGCTTTATGGAAAATGGTATGAACTCATTAAACAACAAGGATATTGTGGAAAAGGTTGTGGTGCTTGAGAGAAAGCTATTTGCAACCCTATAGAAGTTAACACACAAAAAATGACTCATGGTCTTGGCTATTGTCATATGATCGAGATCACCAAAACCTCACTCAACATCAACAAGCCCATACAACACACTCCTAAATCATCCTTAGTAACTAGTGGTCTTGAAAATCATCCTTTACCAAACATGCAATACACAACTACCCCTTTGGTTAAAGTCAATGTCATCTCGTACAACACTCATGACTTGAATTTGTTAGAATTTTTATCCTCCTATAATGGAGCAAAAAAAATATCGCAATCTAAATAATCTTGTGTAAGTATGACATCCAATACTAAGAAAGATGTATCTTTGAAACAAAATCACAAGACTTCCTTCTCATCTTGATCAAGCGGGTATTTTGTTGAGACTCCTCCAAGATCACTTGATCACTCTCCCTCCTATAACTCACAAGAAATGTTATGACAAGAACTCATTTTTTACATATCATAGAGTTCATGGTCACACCACTAATGAATGTAATTCCTTGAGTTGTAAAAGACAACATTTTTTAGGATTTTGGTATGCTTCCCTATGTTGGGAGCATCTAATTCATCTAATTTCTCTTTATTTTCAGTCTAGCATGTATTCCATCAATCCTTTCAGCTCACTCTTTTCCTACACTAAGTGAGGGGAAATGGGTTTGATACCCTTGTCCTCGTATGTCACTTGTGATTGTCTCCTTTGGCTAGTCACTAACCTTTAATGAACACATATGAGCAAGCTTGGGATATGGATGATAGGCCTTAAGTTGGCTCGCATATGACATACTACCCCTTTTCATGATGTATCTTATTAGAAATAGGGCCTTTCAAATAAGCTATCATCTTCTCTTCTACTTTAAAGAAATTTCTCATAGTACTGGTGTTAGCAATTCGTTTAAAGTGGGGGGCATACATTACCATAATTCATTTTGCATTCTTGGTTCCTAGTGTAGCCTTGTCATTTATATGATGTGTTCGTAACTTTGTGGATGGCATTGGATGTTATGTCCTTCATAAATGTGATCTATCTCAACATATTACATTCCTCTTGGTGGCTTGATGTGATGCACTACATCCCCTAAGTTATGAATATACTATTCTTTGATTGGTCCTCTATTGGAGACATTGAACACAATGTTCCCTAAGTGATTGACCTTGCATGAACTAAACAAGAATCCTTTGAACACTTTTACACCTTTTTCCACCTTGCATAACACAACTTACATGACTGTAGTACCTTTCCTTTTGTTCATAGCATTAGTTGCCTTATGGTACCTTGTTAAAGTTATCAGCAGGTGTAACTTTAATATGGTTGAGTGGGAAGCCCACCTAGCGGCATGACTTTTCCCCATAACAACCTTTGTGTTTGTGAGTGCATACCAACTAGTGTATGTATCTTACATTTTTTTTCTTTCTCGCCTCGCGGACAACTAGTTTTGTGGCCCCAGAGTGAGTACATTTGGGCTTTCTCACCTGATGGACCTTTCTATGTTTTGTCGCCCCAGAGTGAGTACACATTCTCTTTTTCAAACAATCATCCTACATCTCATCCACAACTAGTTGGATATACAATTGAAGCTTGATACACCTTTTCAACTTTCTCTATTTTGTCATTGCATGATTTTGTATCTTGATAGCTTGACTAAGGAACTTAGATCCCGGGGGCTTGGCCACCTCCTTTGATATTTGTCATTCTTTTTCATCTGCATCTTTAAACTTGGATCTCTCTTGAATGTATACCTTAGTGTGAGTTTTAGGCAAGTTCATCCTCTCGCTAAAGTGGGAGCTAAATGCGTTGTAGAAAAAATGACCCTTTGTTTGACATAGGAATAATTCATAATAAAATGGAGTTCATGAGGTCTTAATCTAGTGTTGTGAGGTATTTTATGCATCCACAATAGGTCTTGGACCCTTTAAAACTAAATAAAATGCATTTAATGATGTATTGTGAAGGTGTTGTGAAGTGTTGTAATACATTTCTACACTCTTCTAGACTCTTTTTATTATAAATCATTTAAATATTCCTTTTTATTCATCATCAAATCTTATTTTAAAGTGTTGTAAAGTCTTGTAACATGATTTCACACTTTTCTAGACACACCTCCTTATTTATCCTTTTCTTATGCTTTATTTGACCCCCTTTATGCCCTCATATGTCTTAATTAAGTGCATTTTGGAATGTAAATATGACAAACACCACTAAATGAAAGTTAATTCCCAACACCCACTTTCAAGTCCAAGGTGGAACCCATTCACCATGGGTGGTGAATGGGTCCTTCTTGGCTCTAATTTCAAAATATTTTTATTTCTTTTCAGGATTTTATTTAAAAATCACTTGATGTTGGCTTGTGATGAGGTATGAATGGTTACAAAGGCACAAGTGTGTATAAATAAGTTTTTTTATCCTCATTTTGGACCTAACAACTCATTTTTACCTCTCTCATCATTAATTCATCATCTATCTTCTCATCCAAGTCAAGCAAGCTTGGGTTTCTTCATTAGAATTCATAAAGATAGCTTTCTAAAGCATTCAATGGTTTAATCTTTATGTGTTTCTATAGAATTTCAAGATAAATCATCATGGCAAGGTAATCAACTCCATTATTTCATGTTTCATTCATTTCTTTCATCATTTTGGCTTAATTACCTAAAAGGGGTTTAACCAAGGCAAACCCCCATGCCCTAACAATCAACATTTCTTCTTCTCTTCTTGTGTGTTTGTAGATTTAGTTCCTTAGGAAGCTTGGAAATTATTGAAGTTCAAGTTGAAAAGTCATTCAAGTCATTTCTTCATCATTCAAGTCAAACTAGCAACAAAAATTCACTTTCAAACCTAAATCTGACAATTTCATAAGCGAACACCTATAAGAAGTAGAAGTGTAGATCTAGCTCCATAGAATCAAATCCTGAATTTGTTGATTCTTTTAGGTGGGATAATTCACAACTCATGGAAAATCAGTCCCATCTATAGGCCTGAACAAAGTTTTTTTGTCAAAATTTAGCTCCTGATAGTCAAAAACCTGTTTCTAGGACTTTTCATCAAAAGCATGACTGATTGGCCGTGGATGGTGAATCAGTCTTAGTGGCCATCAATAGTGAATTCTAGGACATTACGAAACCTTCCAATAATATTAATCCATCTCCAAGTGGACCCTGTTCAATTTCATCAATTTATGTTTTCATTTGTTTAGGTTTCTAGTTCACATTTGCAATCAACACTGTGTTTTCCAGCATCTTGCATTAGATTAGTTTATATTCACTTATTTGCATTTGTAAGCATTCAAAAATATCCACACACAATTCACATATATTTCCTATCCATTATTATATTAATCTTGATTGAAACATTGTGTATTTTGGTCCATCTTTCCCCTTTTAGGTGAAAAATCCTAAAAGAGCAAGGAAGGATTTGGGTACCAAAATCCTTCGTTTCACAAAAAAAAAGAATTAAGTTCAAAATATGAGAATTCCTATGTAGGATGATCCTAAAAATATATTAAATTCATATGTGACTCAGTCCCAGATGCATGTGGGTCAGTTGGATGCTTGAGTATTCCCATAGCCCAGGCCTCCATGCTCTCTATTGGCCACTCCAGACACCGTGTGTGTAGTCTGATGAGTGAGATGTCCTGAAAGTGAACTCAATGATCCTAATGTCGATAACATAGTATGTTGTTGAAATGTAGTGGGAACACTAGGAGAAGGAGGAGGAATGATAGGAGTAATATGAGCATGTCACTAAGGATCGACATGTGCTCCTAGTCTATGTTGGGGCATGCCGCACCTAACTCCATGAAATGACCTCATATCAAAATCATTGGGTTTTAAACCCAAATCAAACTTAGCCCATAACTTTCTCAAAAATTATAGGGGCACCTCAGAATTTCCATGTGGTGGATTATCAAACACCATCCATGATCTATCCCAAAAATGTGTAGTTATCTACGGGTGCCTACACCATAAAATTGAAATTCATTTTTTGGAGGGTGGAATTGGTTGGTTTGTTTTGGGGTTAAATTTTTTTTGGCATATGTCTTGTTTTGTAATTTAAGGTCATTAATTTATTTATATGACAATCCATTTGCATAGAATTATCTCATATCTTCTCTCCATTGATGGAACCTATCTAGGTCCGCATCAATAGATTGCTCAAAATCAACAATGGTTTGCATCGTAGGTGCAAACCATGCAAGATGGAGGGGATTCTAGGCTCTTTTTTTATCATATCTATATTTCCCTGAATCACAATAAGGTTTTGTCTAATGCTTTCTCTTAATTGAGCCTAGTCTTTTATAGGGGGTGGGGGCTTAGGAGGTGGACAGTGTGGAGGTGTGGGGTTTTGTTGTGGTGGTAGATATGGATGTATAGGATTTGTAGGAATTTTTTCATCAGGCATAAAATCCTCTATGTTAAATTTTGGATGCATTTGAACAATGAAATGGCAACTGCATGTTAAACAATTAAAAAATATATATCAACAAACTAATTAAATAATGAACACAATTTGAAAGTTATTTAAAAATCACATTGAATGTGCACAAATTCAAAATACTTTTCATTTGAAGACCATTCGATTTATAACAGGGTATGTGTAGGATCATCATGGAAAAAACGGGCCCTTAAGTGGCAAAAAATTTAGAAAAATCAGAGTTAGGCAACTTGACATAAAAAATTGAATAAGTTATCTATATTATTTCAAAAATATGTAAGAATAGAATCTATAGCAAATTTAATCTAGTTTCTAAACTACTAGGTTTGTTTAAAAATAAAATAAATCTATTTGGTGAAAATTTCAAATTTCAATGTAGTAGTACTTTAAATTTTAGGAAAAAAAAGAAGTAGGTGTCTCGTCTAACCACCTAACCACAATGAAATGATAATATTTTTTATAAGATTTTAGATATAAGTAGAGGACTCATGTCTCGATTTGATGCATATTTTTGGTAATTTTTTCCAAGTAAATAATTAATTATGATTTTTTATTACAACTTTTAAAAAATATAAAAAAATCGTGATGTCCGACCACCTTAACTTGGTCAAAAAACTTCATGAAATTCAATTTTTCTTTTTAATCCTATAGTATGTAAGCATAGAATGTGATGCATGTTTTGGATTCAAAAAGTGTGATACCATTTGAAGGCTATAGTTGTTTTTCAATCACCTATCAATTAGAACTTTAGTCATAATTTGAATAGAAATGAATAATAATTACTTATTAAATTAAAATAAAGAATAATTTATATTGGTGGAAAGTTGAGAATATCCTTTAAAAAACCTTTTTTATTTCATCAATTTTGGGTTAAAATAAAGTTGTCACCACATACCCATCATATTGCCACTTTTGGCCCATCATGATCTTGCACATACCCAACATTAAAAATTAATAACATTAAAATCCATGTAGCATGTACACATTAAATTGAGTCTAGTGTGTGGTTGTTAATGAAGGGTTTGTTACTACCAACTCTTAGAATGCAACTAAAAAATGGAGATAATTGTCACACCAAGGTCATAAATTTTTAATAAAATCCTACCTACATGTTACCTAAAACTAATTATTGAACACCTTTTAGTAACCCTTCCAAGAAGAATCATCAAGTATATCTAAAATATAAATCCACTATATAATTTAAATCAATATGTATATTATAATTAAGATACATAAAATCTAAGGATGCACTAAATTGCATTTTGTGTACATGGAAAGGAACTCATATGTTGAGTCAAGTATAAGTGCTTCTACATCAAAACTTTGTAGAGGATGACATATTTTTCGTAATTCATCTCAGTATTTTATGTTAAACCTTTAATAAATGGGATGGTTCAATTATAAATAGTTTTGAGTTAGATCTATATGTGGTACATAGGATACCTCTTAGTGAAAATAGGGAGCTAAGTTCTAATTATAACTCTAATGGGTAGAAATGATACTTGGGGGTTTTATTAGAACCCTATGAATGCATGGACTATGTCATTGGTTTATTAAGTGAATCCCCTAAAAGAAGGCCCCATAAACTTATTTTTAGCTAGATATCACTTGATATTTCAACTATAGCCAAATTTGATGATATACATTAATTGATTTATTTAAAATAAATAAATCCACATGGATTAAGGTAAAGACTTAATATTTAAATTTAAATAAATCACTGAATCAACATTTAAACTAGGAGTTGGATAAAATGTATCAAGAATTGAGAGCTCACAAAAGGCTATGATATCAATAATGAGGCTTCTTTGAATCATTATTGGAAAAATTAAATAAGAAGATTAATAAATAGAGATTGTAAACATGAGGTGAGGAACCATTTAATTTCTATAGGTAAACAACTAAAGAATGAATTTAAATAAGACAAATGTAGATATATAATTTTTATTTCTCAAATTGGGTGAACTAATAGGAGGTTAGGGGTTGTTTTGAGTGTCTTCTATTACATATATAAAGGTGAAAAAAGAGAAGGAAAGGTCCCCACTAATTTAGGTTATGAACAACTCAAGAATGAGTGTCAAAATAGGTAAATAATGAAAACCATGTAGTTTAATTCAAGTAAAAATTATACTAGATTCTATTTATATTAGGATTATTGTTTGACCAGGGTGCTCAATGGAGCTCATAATTATCAAGCCTGTAATTAATTAACTAATTCATCAATAAGTAATTTATTCTTCTAAGTTTTTATGCGTCTAGAGCTTTATCTTGTTGGGCGAGGGGAAGTTTTCTCATAGGTGTGTTTGTTTCCCAACAAAAGTATATCTATAGAGCTAAGGTATATCGATTGTGAATACATGTATTTATCAAGTATGACATAGAATTTAATTAAATGCAAGGACATAAATTGATTTATCTAAATTTTCAAATTTCATGATAAGAGACACAAGTTCTCTATAGTGGGACAAAGTAGTTAAGAAGAAATTATAAGTTTAACACCACTATTAATTTATAATCTCATTCATTGTTTTCAAAGCATACTAAAGATATGAATAAAAAATTAATAGAGGACATTCAAAGGGGCACATAGATATATGCTAGTGGTAATTGCAATGTACAAAATAAACAAAGATGAGCTTTAGCTCTATTCACACATTGAAAATGGCTTCTTTAAGTACAAAGACTTCATGAAATTTTTTAGTTGTACAATGAAATCATATTTATACTGTAATATAGGGGGATTCACTACTCACAAGTTATCTTCACGCATAGAGCCTCACGGGGTGAAATTCCCTATATTACCTCAATGGAACAATAATGGAAGTTTTAGAATTTGAAAGAGCAAGTCATAGAGATTTTTTGGACAAATTGACAAGCTCTCGGCCACATGACATTAACGCGGAATATAGACGACAAAACAGTGCATTGGTGTCTTGTATAGACCAGAGAATGAGAATGTCTCAAAAAATGCCTAAGAAACAACTAGCAATCTAATTACTGAGGACTAACAGAATGTAGGAAAATGAAAAAATGTGATAAAGTAGCAGAACTGAAGTAAAGAATAAATGATGAGGATAAGGAGAAGAAAGGAAGGAGATACTTACGATCATGCAGGTGATCCTGGACAATAATGGGTTACAGTTTTTGGCCAAACTTGACATCAAAATTAGGATTTTTCACTATATATTCACTTTCTTACACCTATAATAGCTAAACCATTAAGAATTTGAAGATGAATCAACCAAGTTATTTGTTAGATATTTTGTGTAGATTATAATTATATTTTAAAAAAAAAAAATTAAAAAAAAATTGTGAATCATTTTATGTAATTTTTAATAACTTATTTTTTCTACTAATCAACATTTTTAATAAGTGATGTTTACTTTGGACTGCATAACGTTTTTTATAGACATGATACAATTCTAATTTTTAAAATATTTTTTTTCACACCAATATCTAGTGCATGAATATTTTTTCATAATTTTTTGTTGCATATATATTTTTTAATTAATTTTCCAAGTTGGAGTAATTATAATTTTGACAGAGGTGTACTTCGGCCTGCGTAACTTTTTTTGTATTCATTTGAATTAACTTATTCTTTTTTTGTTGGAATAAGGACATCAATACCTAGTGCACATATATTTTTTAGAATTTTTCTTCTCTATTTTTATATTTCTTCGTATGTGTGAAACAAAGAACTTGATGTTCATTTAAAATCCTACATTCACATGAAATAAAAAAATAAATATAATAATCAAATTAAACATATTTAAAATTATACTTTATGGGAAGCTTATAATAAGGGCTATATGCTTACAAAACATAAATTTTAAATGAATTCATTTGATCACCCAAAAGGTAAATCAAAAGTTTTTTTTTATGAGCATTTTGATAGGTGTAGAGGAGACTTGATTATAAGGATGGTTTAAATCTAACAAGGTTCTATCCCAAAAAAGTGTAACCCATTATTTTAGCAGCACCCTGTGAGTGATGAAGCTTACATCTTGTGAGTGTCTTCAATACCTACACACAAGAGGGAGAGAAAAATTGTTGGGTCTGTATAGGGGCCTACCTCAGTCAGACCCCATTTTGGTGTTCCCACCTCCATGGACAACTAGTTAGATAGAGAGAAAACTAGAAAGGAAGTAAAGAGCACTTAAAGCACTACACAATAGTATTATGCTACTCAACCAAGTAATAGAGGAGAGGAGTGAAAGCTTACCACCTCCACCAAGAGAACTCAAGGCTGTATGGGGGAGAAAATGAGAGTAACTTGAGCCTCTACTACAATGGTGTTTTTTTCCACACTTGCTCTACTGAAGTGGTGGAGTGTTGATGTTGCTACTGCAAAGTGTAAAGTGTTTGGAGATTGAATAGATGGTGAAGGAGCTGCTTGGAGCTTGTGAAGCTTGTGGATGAAGTGGAGAAGTTCTTCCAAGATCCCAATACCTATGGAAGGGGTAAATTTGAAGGGGAGATGAAGAAAATGGCCATTATCAGGTCAGTCGGCCAAGGAGGGCATTACAAATCGACCCCCAATGGGAATTCTAATAGCTCTGTAGGCTCTAGATGTGAGAATATGTTAGGGATGTAACTATGCCACACAAATGTCTATGCACCACGTGGGCATCCCTAATATAAATGCCTCCACCAATGCTCAAAATAGATGCCAAGTGTGATGCAAGCAACGAGCTTAGGTTGAATTAAGCCTCTGAACTTGGTTTTCTAAAGTGGATGAAGGAAAAAGGGGGATTTGCACATGGGGTGCAAAGTTTCTTTTATACATTTTTTCCCCACTTTAGTGAGCATGAGTATTGATGAGTTCTCGGTAAAGTAGATCAAGAAAAGTAGAGTTAGAAATGTATACCTAAACCATCGAGGAAGCAGTACTCGGTTTGGCATGCCTAAAGGTCTAGGAGAAGTGAAGGACTCCATAGCTACTTAGAACTATCAAGTTAGAACAACAAAGAATCTTACAGGCCCAAGGACCTGCAAGGAGGCAACCCCCAATATCTCTCGCATGAAGGAAGCCCCAAGGAAGTGCCCTACAAGTACTTGGTCCTATAGAGGAGGTATCCTCCGAGGATTAAGCATGAAGAATACTGAAAGAAGCATCCTATAGGTACTTGGTCCTATAGAGGAGGTATCCTCCACTGCCCAAGCATGAAGAATACAAAAAAGAGAGCCTTATAGGTACTTGGTCCTGTAGGGGAGCCACCCCAAAGATCTCTTGCATGAAGGAAGCTCAAATGAAAGCACCCTAGAAGTTCTTGGTCTTCCAGGGAGGTATCCCCCAATATCTCTCTCATGGAGGAACCTAAGAAAGTAGACTCCACAAAGTCAGGAAGCGGCGACACTTCTACCCACAGATAGAACATGCCCAAAGCGGTCAGTCACATAGACTATTAATATGTAGAACTTTCAAAGGGATCCCTTGAGAACCCTTCAAAATAATAGGGGTCCACTCAAGGGATGCACAGTTTGAAAAGTGAGGTCTAGTCAGGCTACCCCCAAGCTAGACGCCATAGAATTCATTCGAGATACAGTCTTTCAAAGGGGATCCGTTGGGAACCCTTCAAGAGAAAAGGGGTCCACTCAAGGGACATGATAATTGAAAGATATAGGAAACAAGAGAGGGGGTCCTTTAGAAGGACACACATCTCCAAAACAAGTTACCAGTTTTCCCAGCGTGCAAGGGAGGAGAACCATGTAAAATGCTTACAACAGGATAGAGGTAAACCTCGATATCACTTGTCAAGCAAAGAAAAGGCAAGTGCATCAACCAAACGGGAGTTTGATGGCACCAAAATCATGAAGTTGTATTTTTTCTTTCAAGGCTTTTCATTCACTAGTGGAATGGCCAAGAACTCGATGGTATGTGCAACATAAAGAATGATTTTCTTTATCATGATTATAATGAAAATTTTTGTGTGTAGGAGGAGGAAGAGTAATCAAGCAAGATATTAGAAGCCTCAATAAGATATTCTCTTGCTTAGATAAAGGATGAGGAATAGGAAGCAACCCTTTCTCTTTTGGAGAAAGTTTGGACTGCTCACAAGAAGAAGATGTGAAGATGGAGGAAAAAGGAGGGGGATCTCCATAGAGAGTGTTATTCTAGCAAGGGGGATCACACTCTCCTACGAGATCACAATAAACCTTTTTTATAGGACTACCAAAGGTAATGTCTTTAACATAAGTGTGATCATCTTCCTTAGAAGGAGGATCAACACCAAGAACATTACAATCTGCATTCAACCTACCCCGCGATATAGAAGAGTGACCATGTTTAATAGTAGGTGTGAATGATGTTATCGAAAGGTCTAAGTGGATCGAGTCAACTTTATATTCCTAAATGAAGGAGTTAGTAAAGTCCAGAGAACCCCAATCATCACCAAGACATCCATTGATTTGAGAAGTGGTAGAGGGAGTAGACTTAAGACTTCCTACTTTAGAAGGATCCCCTTTAGGGACATTTGTCTCAAGAGTGCCCTTTGTAGTAGGTACTGCTAGAGTAAACATAGACACACTAGAAGATACCAAAGGAATAAGAGTAGGTACAATTGAAGCTCAACTAGCAGCTACCATCTCACATAACTGCATAGCCTCAGGGTTAGCTTTGACTATGACAAATTTATTATTACAAATAAAATTAATAGATTTATGCAAGGTAGACCAGACTACACCTATAGCGTGAATCCATGGTCTACAAAGAAGAAGGTTATAAGGTAACTTCTCTGCCATAACATATACGATGGTAGGTATGGTAATGAATCCAAGATGCAAAGGTAATACTATCATACCTAGAGCTCATTGTGCAACATTATCGAACCCATGATTGTTAATAAAAGAAGTTTTAAGAGAAGATAGGTCAATATTAAACTTAGGAAATAGATCAATACTACACACATTGAGTGTTGAACTAGCATCAACAAGAGTATATCTAATGCCAATTTTATTAATGTTGACTGTAATCATTAGAGGATCCACTTTCTTTTGTACTTTTAGAGGTGGGAGCTCCTACAGATAGAACGTAATATTTGGTGAATCCACACAAATATACGCCATCAACACATTAGCATTTGTTGGCTTGGTGGAAGAAGGCAAGAGGATCTTTTGCAAGGCTTCCTAAAGAATACCTTGGTAAATCGGGGTATACTAAAGCAAGTCCCATAGAGAGATCTTCTCCGGAGGAACTTCAGGTTGCTCGACAAGATCGTAATCACTAGGTGCTTTAGTCGTAGGTTTAGGAGCTAAAGGAAGGCTTGATTGTTTATTTATTTTATTCTCATAAGTATGGGCTACTGCTCTATAAGAGAGAGCCTTAGGAAGATCAAGATAACCACCATCAAATGGAACACCATAAATAGAACAAATCCTTTTAGGAGAAGGGATAGATGGAGTCATGTAAAGAACCAGTCTCTTAGCCCTTTGAGGGGCTGCAAAGACATAGATTACATTTATTGAATCATCACAACTAGTAGAACGATTATTTGAACACATATTCTTGACATTGATCCAAACAAGATCAAATGTGGAATAATTATTTGAAGGAGCATTCTCAACATCAATCTAGGGAGAATCAGATGTGGAAGGAGGTTCATCATTCGCTAATGCATCATCTCTAGAAGAGAGTGCATCAGAACAAATATGAGATTCATCATTCACCAATGCAAAATTTCTAGAAGAGAGTACATTGGAAGGAATAGGAGATTCATCATTCACCAATTCATCATCTCTAAAAGATAGTGCATTGGAAGGAGTAATACATTCATCATTCACAAATGCAACGTCTCTAGGAAAGAATGCATCAGAATGAAGAGGAGGCACGAAGTAACATCAAGAAAAGTATCAATGATTTCATCTTCTTGCAACAAAATATCCTTTGAAGTAAGAGGATTTTCATGAGAAGGATCAAATATATACAGTGACATGGGAAAAGCCATATGCATGAAATGGAACATCATTAAAATTTTGAATAATATTAGATACAAAACTAATAAAAGAAGATATTAAATCCATTACAATTTTTTTGAAGAACAATGTTCTTCACGTCGGGTTCACCAAAATGTAATATAGGGGGATTCACTACTCATGAGTTCTCTTCACTTAGAGGGCCTCATGGGGAAAAATTCCCTATATTACCTCAATGGAACAACAACAGAAGTTTTAGAATCCGAAAGAGTAGGTCACAAAGATTTTCTGGACAAACTGACGAGCTCTCGGCCACACGATGTTAGTGCGGAATATGAAAAAAAACATGGCACACTGACATCTCATATGGACCAGAGAATGAGAATCTCTCAAAAAATTCCTAAGCAACAACTAGCAATTTGATTACTAAGGACTGACAGAATGTAGGAAAACAACAAAATGAGATAAAGTAGTAGAACATAAGTAAATAATAAATGATGAGGATAAGGAGAAGAAATGAAGGAGATACTTACGACCGTGTGAGTGATGAAGCTTTCAGCTTGTGATTTTCTTCAATACCTTCACACAAGAGGGAGAGAAAAATTGTCGGGGCTATATAGGGGCTTGCCTCAGTCAAACCCTATTTTGGTGTTCCCACCTCCACAGATAGCTAGATAGATAGAGAGAAAAGTAGAAAGGAAATAAAGAGCACTTAAAGAACTACAAAACAATATTATTCTACTCAACCAATTAATAGAGGAGAGGAGTGAAATCTTACCACCTCCACCAAGAGCACTCAAGGCTGCATGGGGGAGAAAATGAGAGGAACTCAAGTCTCTGCTGCAATGGTGTTTTGTTGCACACTTGCTCTACTAAAGTGGTGGAGTGTTGATGTTGTTTCTATGAAGTGTAAAGTGTTTGGAGATTGAAGAGATGGTGAAGGAGTTGCTTGGAGCTTGTGAAGCTTGTGGATGAAGTGGAGTCTAAGTTCTTCCAAGATCCCAATACCTATGGAAGGAGTGAATTTGAAGGGGAGATGAGAAAAATGACCATACTCCGGTTGGTCAGCCGAGGAGGGCATTACAAATCAACCCCCAATGGGAAGTGTAACGCCTCTATAGGCTCTAGACATGAGACTCTGTCAGGAATGTAACCATGCCACATGGACGTTTGCACGCCGCATGGGAGTCCCCGATAAAAATTCCTCCATCGACACTCAAAACAAGCACCAAGTATGATGCAAGCAATGGGATTAGTTGGACTTAAGCCTCTGAACTTGGTTTTTTAAACTGGATGAAGGTAGAAAGGGGATTTGAAAATGGGGTGAATATTCACTCTTATACATATACATGTGAATTGGTGTGCATAATTTATCATGCAAAAATGAAAGAAATTATATCTTTACTATATAATTCTTTAGAGATTTGTTGACATGTAAACATATCTATGTTAAATAAAAAATGTGAGAAACCTCCAAGGAGGGATACTTCTAAAATTATGCGAAGTGAAAGGTAAGAACTATGAAATATCGAACTAAAACAAACTAAAAAAACAAAAACTAAATAACAATTACAAAACAAAAATGCAAGATATAAAGGGAAAAATGGTAGAATTCAACCAACCTAGAGGTCACTGAGCTTAGTTGTGTCAATGGGAGGAGGTGGTAGTAAAAATTCTCTTCAATCAAGCCCTTCGAAACATGTACTCAATCTTGCTTCTCCTTCTCTGGTGCAACTCAAATTGACAGTTAAAATGAAAACATGGTCACTTATTTAAAAAAATAAATAGCTTTAAGAAACACATACGGGTTATGAACATGTATGCATTATAAATGCATATGTGTTTTGTAATGCGTACATGTTTTAGGTTTGTGTACCCGAATCTGAATGTGTACCCATTCGGATTTAGGCTTGGGTACCCAATCCATAACACATGAGTTTTTAAAAATGTGTACATGTTTCATGAATTTTTTTTTGTTTTCGCTAAAAGTTCCCCTCTTCGTGAACCCAACTTCTTGCACTTACCCATATTATCATTAAATATAAGACCATATTAAAATACATTTTTTCTACTAAAATTTGAATTTTTCACTTCTCCCAAATAGCCTTTAGAACAAAGTTTGGTATGGTAGACTGTTAAACCTCAAAAATATAATTAGATCAAATATTATTTTGGCTTCACAAAATATCCTGAATATCTTGCCAAAGAAACTTCACTAGTTAAAAGGCGCATCAAAGAAACCTCTTAAATCTCTCAACATTACACAATTTTGGTAACTTAAATGCTCTAGGGTTGTCTAAATTTAAGCCTAGATAAGTTCAAAAATAGAAATATTTGTGTGGTGGTTACATTTTGTTAGATTATGAATTGACACAGTGAAAATATCAAGCTTCAATGTGTACTAGTAAAATTTAATATTAATTAACTCTATCATAGAGCAATTTCATCTTTCAAGTGAACACCCAAACAAGTAGTGTAAACACCATGACAGCTATGTAGACATTAATTTTGGAATTTTTTTCTTATAATAGTCTTGTAATTTGGATTCTATAAAATATTTTGTGGTTATGCTTAAGCTTTTAAGTCTTAGGCTAAAATTGAAGAATATAGTGAGAATTTTATTAATTTTACTTTTTTGTGAAATGTGGGATTGCATTGTTTTCTGTAGAAATTGGGATTGGGGAATCCTTAACTTTTTGCTAAAATTTTAGCTCAAAATTGAGAACTTAAAAAATACTTATTAGTATTTTATTTTTCTATAGTTTTGAAATTCTGTAAAATGTACCACTAGTAACCCTTTCTTTATGCCTGTTGTTTTGTTTGAACTTAAGTAGAATTGGCTTTTATATTGAAACACTTGTTGTTTTCATAATCTTTTACCTTGAAATCCTAAAATGTTCATTATCTTCATTTTTTTTATTTTGCAATGGATCTATAAGTGTCTATGTAGTCTAATCTAGAAGATTTATTGCATGTACATATTGCAAAATATCTAAAATTGTTAATTTAGATTCTAAAAAATTTACAACTGGTTAATTTGTCTACAATTTTTTTAAATAGGATCTTAAGGTAGGTTTTTTACTTTTGTTTTCATCATCTTCAATTTTTGTTTTTGTAGTGGATATATAAGTATTTATGTAGTCTAATCTAGGAGATTTACTGCATGTATGTATTGCAAAATATCTAAAATATCACCATTTTTTTTTTGAATTTTTTTTGACTTGTTGAATTTCAAGTTAAGTGAGGTTATAAGCTGCCTAGAGTGTGGTGGCTTGAGGGGTGGAACACCACTACCAAGTCCAAAATGAGGCCTTTGAGGCCACAGGACCTAAATGATGCATACCATTTTATTTCTTTTAACCACACCCCAAACTCTATTAAAAACATGGGGTTGAGTCCATAAAACAATGATTAGGCTTTAGATGAATGAGAATGGAGTAAGTTTTCACTGAAGAATGAGTTCCCTTGATTGTGCTCTAATTGATCCAATATTTGGCTATTTTGTCAAAATCTAACTTAGCTCTAGAAAAAAGAAAATCTAGACTGTAAAAATGAGGTCCAGATTGGGAAAACAAGTTATTTATAAGATACAGATCCAACCAAACTAGTTGTGAATAAATTTCTTACTTTTTTTGCTTTGGAAAATGTGTTGTTGGTTGCGAAAAACATTAGTAGTTTGATTCATATTAGATTGCCAACTCCCTCGAGTAGCAATTAATTGTGAGT
The DNA here is from genome assembly GCA_007258455.2 of Sequoia sempervirens. Lineage (NCBI taxonomy): Eukaryota > Viridiplantae > Streptophyta > Pinopsida > Cupressales > Cupressaceae > Sequoia > Sequoia sempervirens. Next base: position 115,564,999 of record VDFB02353493.1, read on the forward strand.
AAACATGACTTTTTTTTAAAATTATTACACTATGCAATGATTTTATTAGTGTCCCCTATTACTATTGCATAAAACCTTCTTTAGAAAGTATTACAAAAAATTCTAGAATTTTTTTTCCTTGATATAATATGTTTGGATGATCTTTGTAGTTTGAAAACTTATTTCTAGACATCTTAAATGTTACTTAAAATATGGAAACGTTCTGAGAGGTTTTGGAAACTCCAAAAACATTTCCAAACTTTTTGGGAAATTTCCAGTTATTTTTCACAAGTATATGGAAGTTGAGACCTATCATACCCACTAAACTAAATCACTCATAAGATTAAAAATGATCACTGTAACACCAGAAAGATATCCAAAGGAAAAGGGATTGATATGTTATTCTATTTAACAAAGACCATGACTGTTGTTTTATTTGACACTAGATGTAACAATTATAGACATGTTTATTTATCTATAATATGAAATTAAATGTGGAAAGAAAATAAATAACCTTTCAATTACAATGATTAGAGTCGGAGCTGCATGACATTGAGCTACCACAATTTTGTGGGCGTGTCTAAAATTGATTATAATGGAAAGGAATTGAATTATTGAACCATTATAGCTCACATTAGTCGTAATAGCCTTGGTTTAACCCTATCTAGGTTGCACATGAAAAAACTTGGGAGCAATATGTCTCTCTGATACAATAAAATGCATGGACAAGGAAAAGGTTGAAAACTATCTACTATAGAGTCGTAGATGGGTATGTGTAGGATCATCATGGAAAAAATAGGCCCTTAAGTGTCAAAAAAATTAGGAAAATCAAAGTTAGGAAACTTGAAATAAAAATTTGAATAAGGTATCTATATTATTTCAAAAATATGTAAGAATAGAATATGTAGCAAATTGAATGTAATTTCTAAACTACTAAGTTTATTTTTTTTAAAAATCGATTTGGTGAAAATTTGAAATTTCAATGCAGTAGTACTTAAATTTCAGGGGATAAATAAGAATTAGGTGCCTATTTGACCACCCTAACCACAATAAAATGATAATATTTTTTTATAATATTTTAGATTTAAGTATAGGACTCATGTCCCGATGTGATGCGTATTTTTTTATAATTTTTTTCAAGTAAATAATTAATTATGATTTTTTTATTAAAACTTTTTAAAAATATAAAAACTCATACATCTGACCACCTTAACTTGGCTAAAACTTCATGAAATTAATTTTTTTTAATCTTATAGTATGTGAAGCATGGAATGTGATGCATGTTTCAGATTCAAAAAATGTGATACCATTTGAAAGCTATACATGTTTTTCAATCAACCTATCAATCAAGAATATAGTCGTAATTCAAATAGAAAATGAATAATAATTATTTATTAAATTCAAATCACATACCCATCATATCACCACTTTTTGGCCCATCATGATCTTGCACTACCACATGATCATCTTTTATACCATAGACCATATTTATTAACAATATTTAAAAAAAAACTTGTTTAAAAAAGAGTGATATTTAGTACATAAGGCGATGTTATCAATGATATTTTTTAAAAATATGTAATTGAAAGATACACAGTGATACTCATTACATTGCTTGATGCTCGCACAAAGAACATTTAAAAGGGTTAGAAAAATCTATTTGAAACGAAGGATTTTGGCTCCCACTTTCTAACTTAGCTCCTCCTCGGTTCTTTCACCTAGAAGGAGAGAGAAGGGTATGTGCAGGATCATGGTGGGCCAAAAAGTGGCAATATTATGGGTATTTGTAGGGTATGTGGCTGATGACTTTTTTTTAAACAAAATTGATGAAACGAAAAGGGTTTTTAGAGGAGATTCTCAGCTTTCCACCAATATAAATTATGCTTTAATTTAAATTTAATAAATAATTATTATTCATTTTCTATTAGAATTACAACTAAAGTGTTGATCGATAGGCTGATTGAAAAACATCTATAACTTTCAAATGGTATCACATTTTTGAATCTCAAACATACATTCTATGCTTCACATACTATAGGATTAAAAAAGAAAAATTAAATTTCATGAAGTTTTGACCAAGTTAAGGTGGTCGACATACTGAGTTTTATATTTTTAAAGTTGTAATAAAAATTCATAATTAATTATTTACTTGGAAAAAAATTATAAAAAAATATCACATTCGACATGAGTCCTCTACTTATATATAAAATATTATAAAAAAATATTATCATTTTATTATGGTTAGGGTGATCAGACATACACTTACTTCTTATTTTTTCCCTGAAATTTAAGCACTACTGCATTGAAATTTCAAATTTTCACCAAATAGATTTTATTTATTTTTAAATAAATCTAGTAGTTTAGAAACTACATTCAATTTTCTACATATTTTATTCTTACATATTTTTGAAATAGTATAGATAACTTATTCAAATTTTTACATGAAGTTGCCTAACACTGATTTTTTCTGAATTTTTTGCCACTTAAGGGCCTATTTTTTCCATGATGATCCTGCACATACCCAAAATGGTGGTGAGGCTAAAATACATTGGTGTTTCACTCAATATTAATGTAATAAATAATGTGAAGTGTGTTTATAGATGTGTTTGGATGTTTACAAATGAAAATGAATGCAAACTACTCTAATGTAAGATGTTGGAAAACACAGTGTTGATTGCAAGAATGAACTAGAAACTTAAGTAAATGGAAACAAAAACTGATGAGATTGAATAGACTGCACCTGGAGCCAAATTGATGTCACTAGAAGTTTTTGGAATGTCTTAGAAACTTTTTTCAATGGCCACTGGTACTGATGCGCCATGCATGGTGAATTAGTCCTGCCTTTGGTGAAATCTTTTGGAAACCTGCTTCTGAATACCAAAAGCTAAAATCTAAGAAAACCAATTTTCAAGCTTATATATGGGACTCATTCACCATGGATGGTGAATTATTCCACCTTTAGGAATCTACAAAATCAAGAGTTAATTTTGTGGAGCTAGATCTGTACTTCTGCTCTCTACAGTTGTGTGCTTCTAAAACTATCGGATTCGAGTCTGAAAATGACTTTTGTTGATGTTTTAACTTGAATTATGAAGAAATGTCTTGAATGACTTTGAAATTTAATATTTAATACTTCCTAAGCCATCAAGAGTCCTAAATCTCCAAACAAACAAGACAAAAGAGATATATGTTGAATGTTAGGTCATGGGGGTTTGCCTTAGTCAAACCTCGTTTAGGTAATTACACCAAGGTGATGAAATAAAGTAATGAAACATGCAACAATGGAGATTATTACCTTGTCATGATGATTTGATCTTGAAATTATACAACATAACATGAAGATTCAGCCCTCGAATATTTTAGAAAGATAACTTGAAAACTTCTAATGAAGAAACCCCAATTTTCTTGACTTGGATGAGAAGATAGATGATGAATTAGCGATGAGAGATGTAAGAATGAGTTGTTAGATATTGTTGGATGTAAAATGAGGATAAAATCACTTATTTATAGACATTTTTTCCTTAATATCCTGTTAATACCTCATCACAGACCAACATGAAGCAAAATTATATCAAATTTCACTTTATTTCCCACTCAAAGGTCAAAATGGGGCCAAATAGGAATCATTCACCACACATGGTGAATGGGTCCCAACTGGATGGGATTGATTTACCATGCATGGTGAATGGGTCCCAAATGGGCCATTCTGACACCTAAGAAGCCAAGGAATCAGAAAATAAGGTCTAAAATGATATCTTGTTGGGTATTTGATCAATTAAAGCCTCAAGATGCACAATATGGGTTAATTAAGGCCTATTAGTGATGGTGTAAATGTTGAATAGGGATTGGGATAGATAAATCAATGTGAAAAGTTGATTAAGTACACTTCACAATACTAAAATTAGGTCCACATAGCCTAGAAGGGCACAAAAACCAATGTGAATGTGTAAATCACACTACAACACTAGTTTATCATTAAGATTATTTCAAGAATATTCTAGATTGATGCAATAATGTTATTAAACACATATTATAATGTTGAATTAGGAAGAAATAGGTTAATTAAGTCTAGAAAAGCATGAAAGTCCTTTACAAGACTCTACAACACCATTACAAGATGTCATTAAAAACATGTGGTTAGATCTATAAGGGTCCAAGACCTAGTGTGGAGACATAAAATGCCTCACAACACTAGATTAAGACCTCATTAAGTCCAATTAACCTCATGTCAAGAAAATGGTTCTTTTTTCTATGACACATTTAGCCCCCACTTTAGTGAGAGGATGAATTTACTTCAAAATCAAACTAAAGTAGACATTCAAGAGAGGTCTTCATACAGAGATGTAGATGAAAAGAATGAAAAAGATCAAGGAGGTGGACAATCCCCTAGGGTTGAAGATCCTAAGTCAAGCCCCCAAGATGAAAAATCATGCAATGGAAAAAATTAAGAGAATGAAAGATGAGGTAGATGTACTCACTATGGGCCATCAGAACTTCTTTGTTGCCTATTGGGTGAGAAATGCCAAAGGTATACTCACTCTAGGGCCACAAACATAGTTGTACATGGGGTGAGAAAGCCCAAAAGGTAAGATACATACGCTATTTGGTATGCACTCACAATCGCAAAGGTGGCTATGGGGAAAATTCATGCTACTAGGTGGGCTTCCCTCTGAACCATGTCAAAGTTATACCTCCTAATAACTTTAACAAGGTGCCACAAGAAAACGCTTATGAACAAAAAGAAAAGGTGCCACATTCATGCAAATTGTGTTATGCAAGGTGGAAAAAAGGAATGTAAAATGTAAAAAAAAAATGCAAAAATGTAAAGTGTAAAATGTAAAATGTGAAAATATGTTCAAAGGAGTCTTGTTCAATTTTTGTAAGGTCAGTCACTTAGGGATCATTGTGTCTAATGTCTCCAAGAGACGACCAATCAAAGAATAATATACCCACAACTTAGGGGATGCAGTGTGTCGCATCAAACCACCAAGAGGAATTTAATTCGTTGAGATAGATCACACTTATGAAGGATATCACACCCAATTTCATCCACAAAGTGACAAATGCATCATACAAATGAGAAGGTTGTACTAGGAACCAAGAATAAAAATGAAATAATGGTAATGTATTCCCCCCACTTTAAAGGAATTTCTACACATCATTCTATGATAAATTACTTTAAAGTAGAGAAAAGAAAAAAGAAAAAGAAAAAACGCAAACAAGACATGAGAGACAATCTTGGATAGCCCTATGCCAAGTCATATGTTTCAAACTTAGGTTGTGTCATGTCAGGGAAAATGAAAATCAAAGAAAATTTGTATGCCACATGCAAGTCAATCTTAAGAAATGTCGTCAACATCTCAAGCTTTCTCTTTATATGTTCATGAAAAGTTAACGAGTAGTTGAAAGAGACGATGCCAAGTGACATATAAGGGATAAGGCTATCTAACCCTTTTCCCCCCCACTTAGTGTAGGATAAGGGTGAGACTAAATTGGATGATGGTATGCTACCCCTTGCGATGGATGCAAGACATGTAATAGTGAGAATGTGATTATCCTACAACTAATACATGGCAAGGAGCAGCAACTAAGTTTATTGATGTGAATAAGAAATATTCTTGGAAGAGTCTTGTTTGATACTATTGATGTTGAGTGAAGGTTTGGTGATCTTGGGTAAAGGAGAATAACCAAGACCATGAGTTTTTCGTTGTGTGTTAAGCTCTATAGGGTTGTGGATACCTTGCTCTCGAGCACCACATCCTTTTCCATTATACCCAAATTATTTCATGAAGTCATATCCTTTTCCATAAAGTTGTTTTAGTGCTTTGGAATCAAGTGATTGTTCATTGTTGTGTTCGTCAAGGGTGATATATTAGAGTCTGTGGCATTGTTGAAAGTGGTTGAGGCAAATGCTTTTGAAAGGTTATCCAAATGTTGCATTGACAAGATAGTTAGTTTTTGTTGTTTCTTATATTTCTCATGTGTGAATATGTATTTGCCCATAACTAATGGTGTAAATTCTAAGGATCTCCAATTGTCACCAAATAATTTAGATGGAAATTCCTCATTGTTGTGTTCAATTTCAAGAGGATCTATGTTGGATGTTGGAATCAATTTTTTTAGAGGACTTGTAGCTCCTTTGTCAAGCTGCATGCAACTTTCAAGCTCGAGATCTACTTCAATGTGATAAATTTTATTATTATATACATATTACATTATACGATGAAGGGTTGAAGGCACTCCATTCATCTCATGAATCCATGGTCTACCTATAAGAATATTATAGGAAAGATCATAAGGTATGAAATGAATAGGAGTTTGCAAAGTAACCAACCCAACCATAATAGATAACGTGATTACATAGAGCGGTTGCATTGTTGTATTATCAAATCCTCGAATAGAGATAGAATCAAGTATGAATTGTGATATGTCAACTTCTAATTGATCAAGCAGACTCACACCACACACATTAAGAGCAAAATTATTATCGATAAGAGTTCTCTTTATGCACATCCGGTTGTATTGAGCAATGATCATGAAAGCCTCACTTTGTTTGTGCAACTCTAAAGGATGGATCTCATGTTGATGGAAAGTAATGTCAATAGTTGTTTGATTCATTGGATGGGTTAAAGCTGCCACATCATTTAGAGTTGTACTAGTAGGAATTGCAATTATTTGTAAGGAGGTTTGAAGAATAGTGTTGTAAGTTTGTGAGGTCTGAAGTAAATCCCAAAGGGAAATTTTTGCAAGAGCATATTATTTAATTGTTCAACAAGATCATAGTCCTTTGTAGGTGGGTTATAATGAGGAGAACTAGGTAGATTAGGTAAAGGTAATGAGGGTGGGATTGGTTGTGGTGGTTATGGGTTATTTCGTGTGTTATATGTATGAGCAACAGTATCATCACTAGATTGCTGTGATACATTAGTGTTAGGTGGGTCTAAAGTGTTGTGTGGTTGATTAGAGGGATGAAGCAGATGTGAGGGTGGGTAAAGGATAATTTTAGGTTAATTTGGAGTTTTTTGTTTGTGTGAAGGTGGGTAAAGTGTGTAGTGAGGTTTATTGGAAGGTGGATAAAGGGTGTAGTGAGGTTGAATAATGTTAACATCTTGTAACAAGTGAGATTCTTCAATGTCTTTGAAGGGGATATGATCTTTGGCGTGGATCATAATATCCTCCCTGGAAGGAGAATTCCTAGGAAAACAAAAAACCACAAGTTCGTGAAAAATAAGGTTTGGTTCATCAAAAAGAACTTCACCACCGCTAAGGGAGGTATTAATGGTGGAATGTCTTTGATTATTGATAGTGGGGAGATTACGGTAAAGTTTCATTTGATTGTTCGTTATTCCTAAGGTCACATTATTGTGTTCCATATTGTCTACCATACTATAAGAGCTTGTAATATGTTCATCTAAGGATGAAATTTGCAAGGTAGCTTCATCACAAGTATGAGGAGTATCAAGGATTGAATTGATCTGCTTGATAAAGTTTTTATGTAAGTGAAAGGAGACAAATAAAATTCTCATGACTCTCATTGGTTATGTTTTCTAACAAAGTATCTTCATCAAAACTAGGAGAGATACTACGAGAAGAAAAAATGTGATTATCATGATCATTTATGACTTCTTTGCTTTGTTCCCTAATATCTTTCACAATAGGAGAGGTAGGCGAAGGATCAAAAAGAGGGTTGTTGTAGACCTTAAAGATTTTATTATTTAAATCCAATCTATCATCCTCATCATTTATAATCTCATTCTTGTGTGTTATAGTATCTTCCCAAAGGGAATGAGGAGAAGGACAAACAAGATTTGTATGATGCTCAATGATTGTATCTTCTTTCACCAAGATACCTTCGTCACTAAAAGGAGAGGTATTGGAATAAGAACAAATATGATCAACATGGTTATGTATGTTTGTATGCACTTCTATCACATCATCCACACAAAGAGGAAATATAGGAGGGGGTATGAGGTTAAGGTTAAAATTGTCATTTTCCCTCTCTTGCGCTATGAGACTTTCATAACTAGGACATGCATTGAATGAATGATTGACATGCCTATGAACTAACTTTTTCTTTGAAAATTTGGAGAAGATTGAAACTAACATTTTGAAAGAACAATCTATGCTAACTCAAAATGCAATGTAAAAGTCTAAAATGAAATGCAAATTTCATATGAAAATTGATGGATCATGACATGTAACAATGTGAGAATGCAAATGTGACAGTTAAACCATGCATCAAATGAGCTAATTAAGGCTAGATTTTATGAAATGCATGCTACAAAAATTCAACTAACTAATATAGGTATGAAATGGCACCAAACAGAAGCCCAAAAACAATGTTTTGAATTATGTAAAGTGTTCTTTCAGGTGTCAGAAGGGACCGATTCTCTCAGGGTGGTGAATGAGTACCAGTATGGTATTTTTTGTAAAAAAATAGAAATTTATAACTAAATTTAATGTGTTATGAGTGCCAAGGTGCAGGTCTAAATGAAAAATGAAGACTTGTAGATCCTTTCAATGATTACAGATGTAATAATGCAACCTATTGTGAACTTTTACACATGCAAAAATGAAACCCTAGAATGCAAGCCAACTAATGCAAAATGCAATGTTAGCCAATCTAGGATTTTTGAAACAACGCGTTCACCAAAATGAAATGAAAGATTTTGGCTCCCACTTTCTGACTTAGCTCCTCCTAGGGTCTTTCACCTAGAAGGAGAGAAAATAGTGGTGAGGCCAAAATACACTGGTGTTTCACTAAAGATTAATGCAAGAAATGAATGTGAAGTGTGTGTGTCAATGTTTTTGGATGTTTACAAATGAAAATGCAATGTCACCATTTTGTGAGCATTAGAGTTCGTAAGGATTAGCCTATCATTTGACCCTCATAGGCTAACAGTTATGGATAGAGGGTCTTCTGTGGTAGTTACTAGTGATTTAGAGACATTACTCTTCAGCTAGATTCAGGTTTTGGCCTTTGCACAGGTTATTTGACTCAGATTTGCACACTTATTATTTATAGTAAGTTAATATTTTGGAAGAGTCAAGGTTCCTATTAATAGAAAGACACCTGAGCAAAGCATATTGGTAGTGTCGACCTTGATTGGGCTTTTGCAACTGTTTCTAGACTCAGTTTCACATACTTACTATTTATAGTAAGTCACTATTCAGGGTTTCTATTTTTAGAGAGGCATCCAATCACATGGAGAACAGGGAGAGTCGACTCCTGGCTCATACGGCTTAGCAATCAGACAAGTACATCAAGAGATATTAAATTTTAAGTGACTTAAATGATTTATTTAATATTTTAATATTATTATAAAGTTATAAAGTAACTTTATAATAATAAAGTCACTTTAATATAATAAAGTCACTTTAATATAATAAAGTGCATTAAGTGAATAATTTAATGTGGAAATAAATCTTTTATCCCACATTGGCTAGGAAGGTGTTTGAGCTCTCTTAAAGAAAGAATAAAAAGAGAGGCAAGAGCTTATTCTCAGCATCCAGTTGATGAATATTATTTTGATTGAATTTTATTGTGGAGCCTAGGGCTTTTAGAGTTTTCTTCTTTGATCACAGAAACGAAAACTTCATATTCATAGCATAACTAAGGGAGTGAAAGATCTCTTGAAGGGTTGCAATTTTGAGGAGAGGATAATTCAGACCTTTCATTTGTGCTTAAAGGTGAAGATTTAATCTAGGGTTTGAAGATTTTGTGTTGATTGATGGTTTTTCTTAAAGCTGCTACAATTTCGCGCTACAGTGACATGCTACATTGTCGAGCTACAGTGACGTCCTACAGTGTTAGGGCTTCTTTATTTCCTTGTAGCTACTCGCAGCATTATTCTATTTTCAATCTTGTACTGATATCTTGGGTTTGGAGTGAGAATCAGAGGGGTTATTGCTGCGTATAACCTATTTGTTGGAGCTTTCATTTCATTGTTTGGTGACTGCATTCCCAACCATTTTCAGACTTGTTGTTGCTTATTCCCAGGTATAGCATTCTATGAGAAGGCGTGATTAAGAGAAACAATTTTGAGCACATTTGAGACTTCCATGAGCTCTTGTATTCTCTAGGCTACTCATATTATAGGTCTAGGTTGTTTGTAATTCTTACTCATTGTTGTTACTCAGTTCTTCCTACAAAAATAAGGGGTTGATTGTCTCATTGCTAATTCTGAGTTCAAGAAAGGTATTGTAATTGCTATTACTAGGCCATATTAGTGCATGTAATGAATCTAATCTACTCATTGAAGTATCTGAAAGTCAATATCAAGTCTGTTAGTAATTTGAGCATTAAATCTGCTAACTACCTTCCTCTAAATCTGTATGCTTTACTGTGAGTCAAATCTACTCAATATAGTCCTGAGTCTTGTGCTGGGCATCATGGTATTAAGTCTGAAAACTGCCTTCTGGAATATGCAATATAGTTTCAGACCCATCTAAGCTTGGAATCCCAAGTTTAGAATATCATATTTTATATGCTGTCATTCTAAAATTGGAGAAGAGACTAGCTGTTGTTTTTTGAGTGTAAACAACTTCATGACAACCCTATACAGAGCATGGTATGAAAATGTAATACGTCTGAAATGTATTTGCTACTCATAACATGTAAATCTTAGTCAAATATAGTAAAAGAAGTTTAGACTTTGATTATCAGATTCATATATGCATTTCATTTTGTAGCTGATTATTTTATATGAAATGTTATGAGTTGAGTTTGTTAAATGGCACATCCATTTAACTAAAAAACATATGTGCAAAATTCTCAAGTCAAATCTTAGAATAGGGTTGGCCATCACAGTGGTAGTAGAGCCAAGATACTGCCATCCTATTGGGAGAAGAAAAAGAAATTTGAGTTGCTACAATAGAATTCAATAGATTTGTCAAACAGTTACTTGAATAATGATGTTTCTTTTGACTGCTACTTGAATTGTGTGTTGATTAGGTATCTTGGAAAAGTGGGTGTGGTTAATTATATTAGAAGAATAATAAAAGAAAAAGCAGAACATTTTATTGATGAAGGGATCAAGAAAGAAGCAGAAGTGCTTGTTTGTGGTTTGCAACACACAAATATGGAAGTGTTTGGAGATACTGTTATATCAGCAGCTTCTACCATGCCAGTTGAGCTTGAGGTGACTATGGACGCATTATAGAGCACCTAGTTGGCCCTTCGGGAGTCACAATCACGGTTGGACGTGCTTACCATGGAGTTGAGTTTGACACAGTCTCCACCAGCTATAGATAGAGTACAACTACATATAGTGGTAGTCGGTGAGGATCATAGATCCACAGGTTGTAGAGAGGATGTGGTAACATCCATGCCAGATACAGGGGTAGTTGACTTAGTTGGGATGAGTACTTGGATTGACAACAGCAGAAGACCACATGTTACATCAGGTTCTCTTGTGGTCAGTACGATGACAAATGATGTAGGTTCAATAGTTGATAGCTCTTGTGTGGCTATGGTGGATTCTCCTGAGAGTTGTGTGTTAGTACACGATGTTACTCCATCATCTTCACAAGGGACTCACAGAGTGTCATTTGGTTGGGAGTATGACTCTCATATAGATATGTTTCCCTCTCTTGGAAGTAAATCTGTTACTTCATCCCATGCAGCTGATTTTGGATGCTAGCTTGTTGTTTTTTAGAGTCAGAGGGATCAGTTGCTTGATTCAAGTGTTGTTAGTGATGAGCCATTGACAAAGATTGGAGCATTTTACCATGACTACACAGTGAGGAGTGCTCATTACTTTTATTTTGATCCACACACTGAGGACTTGATGATGCATCAGTGTGGATTAGGTCTGAGATTATACCAACCTTTGTGGGATGGGTATTCACCATCTTTAGAAGATGGGATTAGTGGCCGCAAGCACCCAACTCAGCTATTTGTGTGGGATTATTTGCAGGGACAGCTATTAGTTATACATCATGCTGATATGTATCCAATAGGGTTTGCTACTTCTATGTCACAAAATTTTCTTATGGGTACATGGTTACAGAATGACTATGGTGTCAGTTGGCATGATTATTTGGTTAGTTATCACATCCATGGGAGTTTAGTGGGAGTTGTAGAGAGATATTGTGTTATAGATGCTTCCAGATATTTTTATCTCTATATAGCGAATGGATGTGGGGTTTGGTTGTTTTGCGATCTAGGTGGCAATAGGTTTGGCATAGTGTATTGGATGGGTCCCATTGGTTTGCTTCACCACTTATGGCATGGTGAAGTTGAGATTAGAGTAGCGCAGAGGAAGTCAGAGGGTATTAGGCATGGCAGACTTCCATTCTAGGTTTGGGATTCAGGGATATTTTGCACAACTATGTTTATGCTGGTGCTACAGGAGTCGATTGGGGATGTGTGGGACATTTCATATTTCTTCTTTTAGGCCTCCCAAGGATTGGATTTTCTTTGTAGTGGAGATTGCTTGGGGACAAGCAATTTTAGGGAGGGTGGACTGTAATGTCCCCATTTTGTGAGCATCAGAGTTCGTAAGGATTAACCTATCATTTGACCATTGTAGGCTAAAAATTATGGATAGAGGGTCTTTTGTGGTAGTTACTGGTGATTTAGAGACATTACTCTTCAGCTAGATTCAAGTTTTGGCCTTTGCACAAGTTATTTGACTCAGATTGGCACACTTATTATTTCTAGTAAGTTACCATTTTGGGAGAGTCCGGGTTCCTATTAATAGAAAGACACCTGAGCAAAGCATATTGGCAGTGTCGACCTTGATTGGGCCTTTGCAGCTATTTCTAGACTCAGTTTCACATACTTACTATTTATAGTAAGTCACTATTCAGGGTTTCTATTTTTAGAGAGGCATCCAATCACATGGAGAATAGGGAGAGTCAACTCCTGGCTCAGACGTCTTAGCAATCAGACAAGTACATCAAGGGATATTAAATTTTAAGTGACTTAAGTGATTTATTTAATATTTTAATATTATTATAAAGTTATAAAGTAACTTTATAATAATAAAGTCACTTTAATATAATAAAGTCTCTTTAATATAATAAAGTGCGTTAAGTGAATAATTTAATGTGGAAATAAATCTTTTATCCCACATTGGCCAAGAAGGTGTTTGAGCTCTCTTAAGGAAAGAATAAAAAGAGAGGCAAGAGCTCATTCTCAGCATCCAGTTGATGAATATTATTTTGATTGAATTTTATTGTGGAGCCTAGGGCTTTTACAGTTTTCTTCTTTGATCATAGGAAACGAAAACTTCCTATTGATAGCATAACTGAAGGAGTGAAATCTCTTGAAGTGTTACAATTTTGAGGAGAGGATAATTCAATCATTTCATTTTTGCTTATAGGTGAACATTTAATATAGGGTTTGAATATTTTGTGTCGATTGATGGTTTTTCTTAAAGCTGCTATAGTTTCGCACTACAGTGACATGCTACAATGTTGAGCTACAGTGACATGCTACAGTGTTAGGGATTCTTTATTAGCTTGTATCTGGGCATAGAATTATTCTATTTTCAATCTTGTAGTGATATCTTGGGTTTGGAGTGAGAATCAGAGGGGTTATTGCTGCTTATAACCTATTTGTTGGAGCTTTCATTTCATTGTTTGGTGATTGCATTCCCAACCATTTTTAGACTTGTTGTTGCTTATTCCTAGGTAGAGCATTCTGTGAGAAGGCGTGATTAACAGAAATAGTTTTGAGCACATTTGAGACCTCCATGATCTCTTGTATTCTCTAGGTGACTCATATTCCAGGTCTGGGTTGTTTGTAATTCTTACTCATTGTTGTTACTCAATTCTTCCTACAAAAATAAGGCGATGATTGTGTCATTGCTAAGTCTGAGTTCAAGAAAGGTATTGTAATTGCTGTTACTAGGCCATATTAGTGCATGTAATGAATGTAATCTGCTCATTGAAGTGTTTGAAAGTCAATATCAAGTTTGTTAGTAATTTGAGTATTAAATATGCTAATTGCCTTCCTCTAAATCTGTATGCTTTCCTGTGATTCAAATCTTCTCAATATAGTCCTAAGTCTTGTGTTGGGTGTCATGGTATTAAGTCTAAAAACTGCCTTCCGGAATACACAATATAGTTTTAGACTCGTCTAAGCTTGGAATCCCAGGTTTAGAATATCATATTTTATATTTTGTCATTCTGAAAATGGAGAAGAGACTAGCTGTTGTTTTCTGAGTGTAAACAACTTCATGACAACCCTATACAAAGCACAGTATGAAAATATAATAAGTATAAAATGTATTTGCTGCTCATAACTTGTAAATCTCAGTCAAATATAGTAAAAGAAGTTCAGACTTTGATTATCAGATTCATATATGCATTTCATTTTGTAGTTGATTATTTTATATTCAATGTTATGAGTTGAGTTTGTTAAATGGCACATCCGTTTAACTAAAAAAAATATTGAAGAAAATTCTCAAGTAAAATCTTAGAACAGGGTTGGTCATGACAGAAAATGAATGCAAACTACTCTAATGTAAGATGTTGGAAAACACAGTGTTGATTGCAAGAATGAACTACAAACTTAAGTAAATGGAAACAAAAACTGATGAGATTGAACAAACTATAGCTAGAGGCAGATTGATCTAACCAGAAGGTTGTGGAATGTCTCAAAAAAAAAAATAATGGCCACTGGGACTGACTCGCCATGCATGGTGAATTAGTCTTGCTTCTGGTGCAATCTTTCGGAAACCTATTTTTGACAATTGGGAGCTAAAATCTATGAAAACCACTTTTCAGGCTTACAAATGGGACTCATTCGCCATGGGTGGAAAATTATTCCACCTTTAAGAATCTACAAAATTAGGAGTTAATTTTGTGGAGCTAGATTTGTACTTCTGCTCTCTACAGGTGTCTGCTTCTAAAACTATTCAATTCGGGTCTGAAAATGAATTTTTGTTGATGGTTTGACTTGAATGATGAAGATATTTCTTGAATGACTTTGAAATTTAATATTCAATGATTCCTAAACCACCAAGAGTCCTAAATCTACAAACAAACAAGACAAAAGATAGATATATTAAATGTTAGGGCATGGGGGTTTGGCCTTAGTCAAACCCCATTTAGGTATTTAAACCAAAGTGATGAAATAAAGTAATGAAACATGTAAAAATGCAGATTATTACCTTGTCATGATGATTTTATCTTGATATTCTACAACATAACATGAAGATTCAGCCCTTGAATGCTATAGAAAGCTAACTTGAAGACTTCTAGTGAAGAAACCCCAATTTTCTTGACTTGGATGAGAAGATGGATGATGAATTAGTGATGAGAGATGTAAGAATGATTTGTTAGATGTTTTTGGATGTAAAATTAGGATAAAATCACTTATTTATAGACAATTTTTCCTTAGTATCTCGTTAATACCTCATCACAGGCCGACATGAAGCAAAATTTATTTCTTGCTCAAAGGTCAAAATGGGTGAATGGGTCCCACATGGATGGAACTGATTCACCATGCATGGAAAATGGGTTCCATAGGGGCCATTTTGACACCTAAGAAGCCAAGGAATTAGGAAATAAGGTTTAAAATGCTATCTTGTTGTGTATTTGATCAATTAAAGCCTTGGGATGCACAATATGTGTTAATTCAAGCCTATTAGTGATGACGTAAATGTTGAATAGGGCTTGGGACACTTAAATCAATGTGAAAGTGTGATTAAGTACACTTTACAATACAAAAATTAGGTCCACATAGCCTAGAAGGGCGCAAAAACTAATGTGAATGTGTAAATCACACTACAACACTAGTTTATCATTAAGATTATTTTAGGAATCTTCTAGATTGATATAATAATGTTATGAAACACATTTTATAATGTTTAATTAGGAATAAATGGGTTGTTTAAGTCTAGAAAAGCATGAAATTCCTTTACAACTCTCTACAACACCTTTACAAGACGTCATTAAAAACATGTTGTTTGATCTGTAAGGGTCCAAGACCTAGTGTGGATGCATAAAATGCCTCACAACACTAGATTAAGACCTCATTAAGTACAATTAACCTCATGTCAAGTAAAGGGTCCTTTTTTCTAGGGAACACTCTTATATATCAATAATATTTAAAAAATATATGTCAAGATAAAATAATACTCATTACATTAAATGATTCTCGACACATAATTATGAAGTGATTGAAATAGAAATTTTTAAACTAGCAGTTGCATGTAGTGACATGCAATGATAAGTGGATAGGTGGAGGGGAAGTCTAAATGGCAAGGATTTGTACACACATAGAAGGAATTAAGAATAGGATACATACATATCTGAATGTAGGGAATGATAAGTTGTATTTTAAGTGTTATATGGAACATTGATGCCACCATTGGTTGTAGTGACTAATAATGCCATGTGTAGATTTGGATGTATTCCATAGAAGATGCAAACAACATTGATACATACTAACACATTCTTGGAATGATAAGCCGTATTTTGACTGTTATATGGAACATTGATGCCACCATTGTTCGCAATGATGGACAATGTATTTCCCCTATGTACAAATATGTATGTATGTCATAGTAGATGAAAACATGATTGATACATACTAATCTGTATGTGTTATATGGAAAATTGATGTGACCATTGATCAAGATGGAAAAACCCAAAAACACAAAGAATTCAGACTAACAAACCCATGCAAAACCATCGCTAAAAAATGTGAACAATAAATGTAGCAATATTGATTTTAACAAAAAAATATATTCTTTTCTAGATAGAACCTTATCAAAGATTGAAACAATATAGCCTTTTCAACAACACGTTAACGAAAAATGAAACAATATAGCCTAAGCTAGAGAACAACAATCGACAATGCCTTATGGAAATAAACATAAACTGTATAACATTAACTATTTTATTGCATTACAAGAATAGTCACAAAATGGAAGCCATAAATAAAACAATATTGGTTTCAATAGTGACCGAGATGGAAAAACCCACAAAACACAAAAATTCATAGTAACAAACCTATGCAAAAATATATAGTCTTTTCTCAACAATGCGTTAACGAAAATTGAAACACTATAGCCTTTTCAACAGTACCATATAAAAAATGAAACAATATATCCTAAGATAGAGAACAACAATGAACAATGTCTTATGGAAATCAACATAAACTTTATAACATTAACTATTTTATTGTGTTGCAACCGTAGCCACAAAACAAAAGCCATAAATTAAACAATATTGGTTTCAACAGTGACCCAAATGGAAAAACCCACAAAACACAAAAATTCACAGTAACAAACCTATACAAAAATATAGTATTTTCTCAATAGCATTTAAATGAAAATTGAAACAATATAGCCTTTTCAACAACACCATATAAAAAATGAAACAATATAGCCTAAGCTAGAGAACAACAATGAACAATTTCTTACGAAAATCAACATAAATTGTATAACATAAACTATTTTATTGCGTTGCAACCATAGCCACAAAATGGAAGTCATAAATCAAACAATATTGGTTTCAACAGTGATTGAGATGGAAAAACCCACAAAACACAAAAATTCACAATAACAAACCCATGCAAAAACTATATTTTAAGTGTTATATGGAACATTGATGCCACCATTGATCACAACAACAGACAATGTATGTTCTTGTTTGGTTGTTTTGCAAGAACATAGAATGTAAGCTTATCGAAGGTATGCAATAGCCAGGCATACTAATGTCTGAGTGAGATCAAGTTACCACATGTAAAAATCCTCATGGCATCATTAATAACCCTTTTATGATGATATATATAAATTATCTCAAAAGGATAATATAATTATGTGAAAGCTTAGAATATAATTCAAATGTCAAATAAGTGTATTTAAATAAGTCATGCACAACCTTAAGAATAAAGAGATAATTTCATTCACATAACTCTTTTGAAAATTGATACAAAAATTTTAAACTATATTTTTTATTTTATTTCTAACCATTCTGGCCGATTTTGAAATCACTAATTATTCTCAAAGGTCATTTATAAGACATTACTTCCTAAAAATCCCCATTATTCGATTTAAAATCTCAATAATTTCAGGATCGTAATAGAAAGTAAAACCATTATCAATGTTGGGACTCCTAAAAACAAAAAATAAGAGTAGTTGATAGAGCTTGGATAAAATCCTTGCGGAAAGGCTGACTTCATAGAAGATCTAATGTTGTGAAAAGATCCACATAACTCATGAATATAATCTAAGATGAAAGATCACTAACTAAGACATTACTATCTTATGTGAAACATGATTGTTTGTCTTGAGTATGTTCTTCAAAAATCAAAGGAAAATGTGAAGTTTAGTGCAATGAACATGTGTGATTGGTAGACAATATGTAAATTAGGAGATATAAAGAGTTATATAATTTATAACAAATAATATGCAATGCATGTGCAATAAAAGGGATTAAATAAATAAGATGTAGGCATACCTTGTGGGTGCAACATGATGTAGAATGAATAGAAGAAAAGAAAGTCTGCTTTCCACCCTACCATATTGGGTCATGCAACCTCATGGGCTATCACCAAACCCCTGAGCAAGAAAATACATTGTCCACCACTGTGATCAATGGTGAGACCAGTGTTTCAGCACCTGAGAATTTTCTTTAGTTGAAATCAATGTTATACATTTTTAAAAGTATATATAGTTGTATTATTTATCACAAAGAATTTGACATGGATTTGTGAAATAACAGATGGAATAAGGACATATAGCCTTACCTTCTATATAAATAGAATGCAGTTGCATCTTGTAAACCATGCCAAACATGTGATTGTAAATCTATTTAGTATTGTGGAGATGTGCAATTATAGTTGAGAATGTTTGCAATCTAAAATGGTTTCAATCAGATATAGTTAGTGTGGCAAACATGTGT
>VDFB02353493.1:115583941-115609320 GCA_007258455.2 Sequoia sempervirens
TTGTCAACAAATCCTTGACTAACTCAAAATCATTAATATTTCTAAACCACATCAAGTCAAACTTGAAAGGGAAAATCTATGAGGGATGACCTCCACTAATGGAAATCATGCTCAAGAAGTGGTTTGACCCATAAATGGGACAATAAATGAATTCCAAAAATTGTGCATGTGCAAGACAACATGGATTATGCAATAATCTATCCAATCTTTCAATGATATTATAAAAATTTGACTTGTAGTTAATCCATGTATATAACTTTTTTTTTTAACTATGTCCATTAGATATTTGTCACTAATAAAATTTTAAAAATCCCTTATATGATTGGGATATGTGAGAAGACCGCTACTCTTTTCACAACATGATAATATTACATTGAAATCTCACCAAGAATATATTTTTATTTGCTACTAGATGCAAAAATTCTAGAATTTGAGCCTAAACTAGAGATTTATCAACTATCTTAACCATTCCATATAGATTAATCAGCTTGAAAGAAATATCCAATACCATAATCTAAATAGATACCACAAAATAATTAGAAGAGGTAATCATAGGCTAAATAAATACCTTACTCAGTTTCCAAAAAAGTCCCAATTCCTACAAAAGCACCAAATGATTCCATAAAGATGTCATCCCACCCTTGATAATAGTTGAGAAATATATGTGCATTACTTTGCATAGCTTAATATCATAATTTACTTGAAGATATTGACCAGCATTATTTATTTTTGGTTCTAGATCATGCAACTCTTGTTAGGAGAAGAATCCCCTAAAATTTTAACAGGAAATATTCATTTCCCCTCTAAGGGAGGGGCTTCCTCCCATGTATCTCAATAGATAATGGTTAATGCTAGGTTGTCCTCCATATAGAGTGCATTCCTCTCTCTTTTTTATTTATTTTTACCCCGCTCTTCCTCCAAGCATCAATATTGGCCTTCAAAATCTTAGCTACAAATTGGCTAGTACATATTACATTTATGATTTCTCACTCGTCATCTAATTCAAAACCTATTCCTAAACTTATTTACTCTTCTTCCTCTAGAGGATCTACACCATAAAGTGTCTCATTAAAAGGAACAAATAAAAAACTATTACATACCTTCCTAGTTTATAAAGGGTCTAATTCAACAATAGTGGGTAATTGGACTAGGCCAAGAACCAGTTTTTTGGTCTATTTAACCTTAGAGATTTTTTTCTATTTTAGGGTTGATCCCTAAGGTAATATTTTATGATATGTGAGTGGTTACCACTTTTTAGAAAAAAATAATTTCTTCTCTTCAACCTTAATTGATTGCACCCATTCTCCATTCAACACACATAAATTTAAGGTCTTTGCAATTTTGAGTATTGTGACCACACATAATCAAGCAACAATATTGAATTCTTCACCAATCATTCATCATCAATTGACCCAAGTTCCCCAAGTCATTTATAATAATGGAAGACACATCCATTAACCAAAATTACATAGGAAGGTTATACAAGTGAGTCCAAATTAGTGAATTTGTTGATCCACATTTTAGAGGATTGAGATTTAGGCACTATTTTTGAATAAGTAAATGCACCTCACCAAAAATCCATCCATTTGTGTTTAATATGTGATCTATCATAACTTTATATTCAGAGGTTGCAATAGAAAACCTTTTGGGATGAAATGAATTATTGGCAATAGATTCCAATTATCAACTACCCAATCTAGAATTGTTTTGCTTAGTAAGTTGGTGCTAACAAAGAAAAAAATTAATGTGTGATCACAAAGAAAGGAATTTGCATCAACTATAACTGAAACACCAATTATAATTTTGGAAAATGTAAAATTAGCCTCATCAATCTTCTAAAAAACATATAGATTCCTATTTGGTGTGCATGAGGGTACAAATGAAAAACATTAGAAGTTAGCTATTATAGTACTATAATAATAAATATTATTGATATATTTTTTTAAAATACATAATTTATTGTATTTATGAATTCATAAAGATCATATATATAATTTTATGATGTTGATTATAAGTGTTTGGATTAATACTATGACTGAAGTTCCTTAGAATGAGTTTAAGGAAGCTACTTAGGATTTATTTAAATTTATAAAGAATTATTTTATTTTATTTTATTTTATTTACATGAGACTTATTTTATAGTTTTATTTTTGGTTAAATCTATGTTGATTATGTTTTAGTTTTATGTATACTCTTGTGCTACTATAGAACACATCTTAGCATAATTAGATTACAAAATTATAATTTTTTCTAAATTTAAAGATTATAAATTATTGTAAATTATACTTGTGAATTAAATTATAAATTAAAGTACACAAAATATATTCTAAATCATAAATTAAATTTAGATTAAATTGTAAATTATTAATTTTTATTATAAATTTAACAAATTAAATTATCAAGTAAAAAATTTAAACTAAGTTAAATTACTAAAGTTTAAATTGAATATCAATATTAGAAAAGTAAAAATAAATATATGACAAACATGTAAACATATGAAAATTCCCATGTGCAAACCTTTGCCTGACTTATCCCTATGCACCTCACATGCTACATGTCCTCCCCAAAAATTAAATTGTAATTAAAGCTTCACAACCATCTGTTTAATATTATAAGACTCCTTATAAGTTCACTAAGAGTGACACTCTAAGAGACATAGAAAATAATGAAGCACTTTTAGCCTTCATGATAGTTGGAACCCATTTCATTAAATGATTTCTAGGAATTCTATTATGAGCTTCAAATTGCATGAGAGTCAAATTCTTAGTTTCAAAGTCTTCCAAACCAAAACATAAATTAATGAAGAAGCTCAATTTTAACAAATATGCATGAGAGTCAAATTTCTAGTCTCAAATATTTAGTGGAGGCTTGAAATAGAATTAGTTCATTCAAAATACAAATGAATGAATAAGCCTAGTTTTAACAAACATGCATGAGAGTCAAATTCTCAATCTCAAATGTCTAGTGAAATGTTCAAATAGATTTAATTCACTTCTCAACCTCAAATTTCTAATAAAATGTTCAAATAGAATTAATTCACTCAAAACTTAATATTTGAAAAAACAATAGTGAAAATCAATTCGTGCTTGCCCAACATCCCTAACATCAAGAACTAACCAAAGGACAAAAGTAGCTAAGTCCACTCTAGACTAAAACTTTTGAGAAATGATTCAATACAAATCACAAGTCCAAAAGTCCTAGCTTCGAGTTATCAAGTAGATTTTAAAAAAATTACTCAATGCATAGCAAGAACACTTTAAAAATTCAAGCAATTACTCTTGTATAAAAAATGGTTGATGATTTTGAAAAAGTTTGAAAATAAAGCTTAATAAAAGTGCATTAGTTTCTTCACAATTATGGCAGCCAAAGACAACCATAAAATTATAGACCCCTATTCTTTTATCCATATAACACAAAATTGGATAGTAATTGGAAATTTGAGGATTTGCACCATAAGTATGAGAAGACAAAACAATTAAGACTCATCATCAAGAAAGGAACCACCCATTACAATGTTCTTCAAATACAACATCCCTAGACAAAAATATCGTACAAGCATTTTTCCATTCCTTTCACGATATGAATTTTAAGAGAGTTGATTTCTTATTCTGTTAAGATGGGTATTGATGAAAAAACCCATTTGCAGCAATTTTTTAATTGATTCACGATTTTTGCTTTTAAGAGAGTTGAGATTTTCATTGTCAAGATGGGTACTGATGAAAGTGAGTATGGGTGGTGATTGTCATATTTTGGTCCAAATGTTTCTTCTCGAATTGTGGCAGAGGGAGGAAGAAATTGTTGCTATAAGAGGATTGATAGCATCATATCAGAAAATTTCCAACTTGCTTGTTTATTTTTTGTTTTTCATGGAATTGTTCTCACTCTTCTTTTTACTCTTGCCACTCACTTGAGAATGGATCTCTTCTAGTATGTCATTTGTGTCCTCTTTGATTTTCAGTTGCGTTGTTTTGCACAAGTTGATTGGTCAAGACAATGTTGAAAAGATCTTGTAGAGGGACAAGACTGATTTGAGGGCTCTGAGCAGATGCATTCAAGAGTTGAGAATGAAAGGCATGAGCTTTGATTGTGAAATTTTAATTAGGCCCTCTCAAATGGTGCTCTCAATTTTATTTCCCATTTCTTTTCCTTTTATCTTAGGCCTCCTCCTATGGTCATACAGGATAATTTCATGCAACTAACTAGATGGTAAGATGATTGTATGTGGAGTGATTTATGTTTAATAGCAGAAGAATTTTTAGCACATTTTGTCTAAGGTTTATTTTACATGGAATTTTTGTGTAGTGGAAGAGAAAAATTGAAATGTCTGGTTCGCTTTCCTGAATGAATTGTTGGATTTGATGGCTTTTCTTGAAAATATTCAAGCCTCAAGGTATGCCTTCAATTTTTGAATGTAGAATACTATATTTCTTGTCGAATGAGATGATTGTGATAAAATACTAGTTTCACTATCAGTATTATAGTCCTCAGACTTGGAAGAGACCATGGGTTTAGATAAAGTCAGCATGCTTTGATAGTGTTCAAAAATTAACCTAATAAGACCACGATGAAGAATGGGGTATCTCCTGGGGTTTTTCCTATGGTCCTCAAGGCTATTACTCAATGAACATAACAAGTAGTGTGGCAAATAAATTCATACCTTATGGCTGAAGTGGTTGAGAATGGTGAAATGATGCCCATACACTCTAGTAAATCTCCCATCCAGGGTGATATACTCCATAATAACATGAAGTACCTTTCTCCACAGCACCTTGATAGTATCAATTTTGAACTAGCTGTTAGAGATTTTAACCAATTTTAATTTCTCCTTGTCCTTCTTGGGAAATCTAATGATCACCTCATTAGAGAACCTTCTATCACGATAAAACTTGACGCCCTCAGTAGACATTTCGGTAATCTCCCCTATAATTTGCTCGTCTAGCTTCACCTTTCTTCCAAAGAGAATGATTTTGCTATTGTTATAGTTCTTTTCCAAGTGATTCGTAGCCACAAAGTCAGTCCCATGAATTTTTCCCAAATATGGGACCAGCCCACCTTTTTCAATCTGCTCCCAAACCTTCTCATTCCTAGTGTGCACCTCATAGCTTTTAGGCTCAAATCTTTTCCTATCCCCCCCATTTTCGTTTGCTCCTTACTATAGACTCTACCAGCATTAAGGACCTATTGCAGAATAATTTAGATGTTCCAATGCACCCACAAAGTGTGACACTTTTTCTTCCCTTCTAAGTAACATGATGCGGCCCCATAAGATCTCTTGATTTTGATGTACCTGGCCCCTTTCTCTTTAATCATTAATTGTATTTGGATCTTTCCCATGCATAACATCATAGTCTAGTAATGCCCTGACTTTAGTTCTCAATTCCCTATAATTTTTCCACGTGTTTAGACCTTGCTTCCTGACCCCTTCATTTACAAAGTAGTTTTCCACATTGTTAGCTTCCCTATAGATGTGTGAAACTTTAAAAAAAAAAAAAATTGTCTAGAATAGACTTTTCTTCATCTATCCAATTCTTTATCATCCATGAGAGTGGGGTCCTTCCTAAAAGAAAATCAATAATATTTTTAGAATCTCCTTCAAGCCATAAGTTTCTTATATTCAGATTATAAGCTAACTTTAAAACTTGAAAAGAACCTATAGCCTCTGCCACATGGTTGGTTTGATGGCCAAGGGATATAGCCATAGCCACAATAAAGTTATTGTTTGAATCCCTTAGAACACCTCCACTTCCAACCAAACCTGGGTTGCCCTTTGCAGCTCCATCAAAGTTGGCCTTAGACCAGCCATTTGGGGGACCAGCGAACACCCTCCGTGCTTTTCTTAGTAGGCTTGGAAGCAGAAGAGATGTCCAATTTAATATCCCAATATTTTGCAATCCTTAAATCATAGGGATTGCACACCACAACTTCCAGGTTAGGAGATTTTTGAGGAATTACATTAAAGTTTTCCTTTATGAGTCTAAAATTTATCTCAAAGACATTATTCTCTAACATCTCCTTGTCCCTAAAAATTCTATTATTGCATTCCTTCCACACACCCCAAGCAACAAAATGGAATAAGAAGGCCCATAACCTTCAAATATGGGGGTTTTGAGTAGGAGCTTTCTATTGTAAGAAGAACTCTTCAATGGTCTGGGGAAAAACCCAAGAGAGATTCCAGATAGCTAATAGTTTTCCCCAGATTAAGGAGGAAAATAGACAGTGGAAGAAAAAGTGGTTGGCTGACTCCACCTCACTCTTACAGAGGTAGCATCTGTTGGGAATTTGAAATCCTCATTTACAAATATTATCCACCATGAGAACCTTATTTTGAAGCATTATCCAGAAGAAGATATTAACTTTTGGAGTTAGGTGTTTAATCCAAGCTTTAGACCAAAAGGGAGGGGGGCTTGAGAAAGGGACAACAAAGAGACAACCAAAGAGATAGAGTAGTTACCCAAAGGGTTATCCATCTAGACAAGAGTGTCATTCTACTGATTTTGTCCCATACTGATAGCCTTTAAGGAGGACCAAAGCTAAGCCAAGTCTTGATTGATCACACATAAGTTCACCTAGTCTCCTTCAAACAAGTAATCTTTAACAAGTTCCCCGAAAGCAGCTTTACATTGCTCTGCCCATCTGTTGAATCTTTCAATATTAATAAGGGATTCCTTAAAGAGCCATTTATCCGCCCAAAATATAGCTTGGTTACCACTTCTAATGTGCCATCCTGTCCTAGATTCCATAATTTTTGTACCAGTAATCATATCATTCCACCAAGCTAAACCACGTGGGAGGACAAGAGAATCTAGCAGAGATTTGAGGGGCATACCATCAGCCATATATTTACTTTTTAAAATATCTCTCCATTCTCCTCCAGACGAGAAAGATCTCCATATTTGTTTGGCTAGGAGAGTTTTGTTAATTATTCTAATTTTTCTAAGACCTAAACCCCCCAATGTCTTCAGTCTGCAAACCAAATCCCACCCTATAAGAGGCATTCTCTTTCTTTCCTCCTCTCCAGACTAGAGGAATATTTTTTGAATATTTTTAATGGCCTATGCATGTTTGGTGGGGATTTTGAAGAAGCTTAAGGCATAAATTGGAAGATTCTGAAGAGAAGCTTTAAGAAGCTGAACTTTTCTAGCTTGGCTCAGAAGAGCTCCTTTCCAACTAGCCAATTTCTTTCTGAACCTATCAACCAAAGAGCACCAAAAGGAGTCTGGAGGTTTAAGGCATAACAAAAGTCCAATATAGGAAGAAGGTAAATAATTCACCTTACAATCAAGGATTCTAGTGATCTTGACCTGTCTATGCTCAGGGGTATTGAAGAAAAAGATGGAACTCTTATGTATGTTGACCTTCTATCCAGTCGCCTTTTCATAAACAATCAAAGTTTTTTTCAAAGTCTTTGCCTCATTCATGGAAGATCTACCCATCAACATAGTGTCATCTACAAACTGTTGATGAGAACATATTAAATTCATGGAAGAAGGACTTAGACCAATAAGGGACCTCTATTCAATCAATCTCTTCAGATTCCTTCCCAAGCTTTCAACCATTATAGTAAATAGAATAAGAGAGATAGGATCACCCTGTCTTAAGCCTCTTGAGTTTTGAAAGAAACTAGAAGGAGATCCATTAACAATGATGGCTATGGAGATAGTGGTAACCAATTGATTCACCAACTGAATGACTCTGCTAATAAATCCAAACCCCCTTTGGGATTTTGAATAAAAACTCCCAGTCCACATGGTCGTACACTTTGGAGATATCCAACTTGAGAAGAAGCCCTTCAGTTTTAGATTCCACAAGGGAATGAATATTCTCATGGAATGTGACTATTGAATCTAATATTTTTCTTCCAGGAACAAATCCATTCTGCTGAGGGGAAATCAACGAAGGAAGGATAGAAAGGATCCTTGAAGTCAACACCTTAGAGATGATTTTATAGATAGAGATGCAAAGACTAATGGATCTAAATGCCTCAAACTCTATTGCCCCTAGTTTCTTAGGAATGAGAACCACGAAAGTAGCATTCAGTTCCTTAAGGAACCTCTTGGAACCAAAGAATTCCTTAACAACATTCACAACATCATTTTCCACAATTTCCCAAAACCATTGAAAAAAGAATATAGGAAATCCATCAGGCCCAGGGGCCTTGTTTCCTTCAAAAGAAAAAATAGCTTTCCTGATTTCCTCCATAGTGGGAATGGACACCAAATTTTCATTTTCTTCCCTAACGAAAACCTTAGGGATGGCCTCTAATAGAAAATATTGATCATTTTGATATTTCCCCATTCACCGAAAGAAGATTATTATAGAAGAGGACGACTTGATTTTTGATGTCTTCCTCTTCCTCAAATCTAGTACCATTAACTTCTATGGAAGTGATTATTTTGGCAGCCCTATGTTTTGAAGCAGATAAATGGAAATACCTAGTATTTCAATCTCTAGTAGAGAGCCATAACACCCTCGATCTCTTCCTCTAGAACTCCTACTCTTTTGCTATTATGTCGTGCATCTTCACCAGCAACTCATTTTCTCTATCCTTAATATCTTCAATGTATCCTTCCTTTTGGATTTTTTATTGGATCTCTGCAAGCTTCATTTGAAGTTCGGATTTGATGCCAAAAATGTTTCCAAAGTATTCATTTTTCCATCTTCTTAAATTGTGTTTGACTTCTCTAAGCTTTTTAGCAATTTTGAACATAGCAGTTCTTGGAACATCAATATTCCACCATTTCCTAATTTCATCTGAGATTAGGGAATGGGACAGCCACATTCTTTCAAATCTAAAGGGAAAGTTTTTCTTCACCTTTATAGGTCTACCACAAAACTTATAGGAAAGTTTCTGACCCAACTCTGGAGAGAGCTTTAAGAGAGAAAAAATAGCTTAAGAGCCATTGATGAGAAATTAAGGTTCTATCTAACCTAAATTGAATTAGATCCTTACCAGTTCTTCTATTTGACCATGTGTACTAGGCCCCTTGCAAGTCCATATCAATCAGCTCCTTGTTTATTAAATCAAAAAGATTAGACTTACTCTCCTGGTTCACCTAAGACCCTCCAAATTTCTCCTCATTTAGAAGGGGTGTGTTAAAGTCACCCATGACTATCCAATGGTCATTATCAAAAATTTTGTAGAAAGCTAAGAGCTCATTCCACAAATATTTTCTAGCTCCTTTCCCATTGGGAACATAGATATTCGATTGAATCCAGCTAAAGTTATCTCTAATATGAGTGAATTTAGTAGCCACATGATTGTTGCTTTTCAACAAAGGTTCCCCTTTGATGAAGTTCTAGTTCCAAAAAGTAGTTATGCCTCCTGACGCACCATCTGAACTATTTCATTGAGTCCCATAATTCTGAAACATTTTGATCTTCTCCACCTTTTCTTTGGGTATTTTATTTTCTTGGATACTTGGAGAATATATGGTTTATGATCCCTAACAAAATTGTGCAAAACATCCCTCTTGTGAAGGCTAGTGAGCCCTCTTATATTCTAGGACATAATTTTCATGTCTTACCAGTGGATTGGAGGATCTCTGGAATGGTCTTTTGAACACCATCTTCTATGTCCTAAAAGCTTTCATGCTCTCTCTACCATTTGTTTGATCTTCTACCCTGTCCAAACTTAGTGGCACCACAATCTAACTTTGCTCTTTTTCTGGTAATAACTCCACTCAGAGTATTATGATGTTCACTTTTCTCCTTCTTTTTCTTAGAATGAGAGAGGACTTCTTCCCATCCAATATCTTCTTGGCTCTCCATCTCTCTGCCAGAATACCATTCCTTGTCATTCATTCTTCTTTGCTCCCAAGGGAGGGTATCCATTAGGCCATTCCTAGGCTGATTCAGATTTTCACTTGAAAGTTCAGTATCCTGACTTAGATCTTCAAAGGTGTCCTTTACAAAGTTTGGGGTTTATTTTTTTGGGGGATCACTCAAAGGGGAGCATTCAGAAGAAGTCACATTTTGGATTGGGATGCCAATATCCAAAGATAGACCCTGGATAGGAATATCCTCCAATCCAGGGAACCCATTTTCTTTATCTTCTAGTAAAATCTTAAGAGTAGAGGAGACAAAGTCCTCATCCCTATTCCTTTCCTCCGTATTTTCCAATGTTCTTTCCTCATCTTCCCTTGAACCAATATAATTTTCTTCTCTTGTTTGGTGATCCTTAGATTATGTTTCATCAATATTGTTCGAGGTATTCTGCTAAGTCTCATTTTTCCTACCAGCCTCCTCACTGGTGTTGCTTTCTTGACCTTCCCCATCATTTTTCTTTCTCCATACAGTCTTAGGATTGGACGGGTGATTTTATTTTTCTTTATTGACATTTAGTGGGAATTTCTTAGCCCAATGCCTCGATTTCCTACACTTGAAGTAGGCAATAGTTTGCGTCTAGGTTCCCAACTTAGATTGAATGTCTATTAAGGAAGGAATGTCACACTCTTTGAAACTCCTACACAGATTTTCACAAATACCAATCACTTTCTAGTTGTTGTCATAGAGTCAATAGAGAGAAGTTCACCAAAGGAACTTGCTATGTCATTGAAAATGCCCTCATTCCAGTATTCCAGAGGGAGACCCGAGATTCTAGCCCAAATTGGAATGTTCTCAAAGATAGAATCAGAAAGGTCCAGGTGGGAGGTCCACTTCTTTAGGGCCAAGGAGGATTTTTCAATGACCTAGGGTCCTCCACTCCTAACAGCCAAAATATCCTCCTTGCAGGTAAACTCAAAGAAAAAGAAACCTTTAGGAAGAGCATCTACAAAAAATTTCCCATTTGTTCTCCACTTATTTTTAAAAAATTCCCTTACCACCTCAACATTTGGTCTAGGGCCCATAAACTTTCCAACCAGGACTTTTTCCATCAAAGAAATATTATGATTAATGATAGGATTAAGCACAGCGATGGAAAACTTACCTTTCGCTAGGTCTGAATGGTTACTCACTGGAGGGAAAATAGATTTTCCATTTGGTTTGATTCCAAACAACGAAGCCCAAGGTCTACACTTAGCTCCTTCCCTTTCAGCGGTCTCTTTCCCCACATTGAGATTTCCTTTTCGGCAGTGACCTTCAAGGACTCCCCTAATTTTTCTTTTCCTCGGTCCACCTAGAGATTTGTTTTGGTGTCCTCATCGATTCAACCTTACCTTTTTCCACACTTGGAATGTGTCGCGATTCAGCTTAGGATTCCTTTGATCCTGCTCCATGACCCGGCTCCATGGTTTAGAGATTCCGAAATTCTTCTTTTTTCCATGCCCATGCTCTGCGGTCTTGCGGCTTTTCATCATGCTCTATTTTTCAAAGTGCTTTAATATCAAGTATAGTTATTTTCTTCTTGTCGTTATTTCCACATACTCTTATATCTCCACATTTTTGATCCCGTATCATGTCTAACTCATTAAAAGTAACAATTTTAAAATGTTCATCAATACCTTAACTATTTATTGATATATGAAGAACGATCTTCTTTCCATGGTCATCAAGTAGAATTATTTCTTAGTTTTGAAGACAGGATGGTCTAATGTTCTTCTTTTATTGTTTTTGATAAAGATGTACAAGTTGGAAAAACTCCAACACACCATAAATTCATCATTTTATAAGGGGAAACCCTCATACATGGGATGTGAGAATATAAAATATAGAGAATCCAAACCTTGTTGAGTGTGAATGTTTTGTTTACCTATCTAAATAATGTTTCACATGATTCATACGATACTTAATTGGCATAACAAGGTGCTAAGGGTCAAATATTTAATCATGGAATTTAAGAATAAAGACCATAAGGTTCAATCAAAAAGATACTATTAGTTATACTTATAATAATATTTTCACAATTCAATTATTGCATAATAGAATGACTCAAAGGTACATACCTATTTCTCTTATTGATTGATATGTTTCATTCCAGTTTTCTAGACCTTGCATTTAAAACTTGTCGAAGTCATAAAATAGTTTATGCTATTTTGTGGCAGGCCTGCATACATTGTCCACCAGCGTATTTAATGATGATATCAATGTTTTTTATTACACTTAATATATAGGCTATCGTACATATGAATGTTGTTTACATCTAATTTCACAAATATACATATCTAAATGTAGGGGAAATTAAATGGCACACAAAAAATGAATGAAAAATAACACAAACTGTATAACATTAACTATTTTATTGTGTTGCAACCATTGCCACAAAACGGAGACGATAAATGAAACAATATTAAAAAAAATTACGCTATTTTGTGGTAGGCTTGCATACATTGTCCACTAGCGTATTCAATGGTTATATCAATGTTTTTTATTACACTTAATATACAGGCTATCATACATATGAATGTTGTTTGCATCTAATTTCAAAAATATACATATCTACACATAGGGAAAATTATATGGCACACAACAAAAGAAGGAAAAACAACATAAATTATATAACATTAAATATTTTATTGCGTTGCAACCATCGCCACAAAATGGAGGCCATAAATGAAACAACATTGGTTACAACAGCAGCCCAAATGGAAAAACCCACAAAACACAAAAATTCACAATAACAAACCCATGCAAAACCATCGCCACCAAATGCAAACCAGGCAACAAGATACATTTGCCACCAGTGTCACCAATGGTGAAACTAATGTTTCTTATTGCACTTAATATAGTTTGGCAAGATGATAGAGAAGGTCAGTGAAACTAAAATGGCAATTGGCATCAACATTAATTGTTCTATGGTTTATGTGTAGTGGTGATGGTTGCAAAGTATGAAAATAGTTCATGTTCTTATTGATAAGGCATTGGTGGTTGTTGACCTATGGCTTTAGCGATACTAGTCCTCCATACATATATGCATACAAATGCATTACAGACACATATATCTACACATATTTATATGAACATGTTGTATGCACTTAGAAAATTCAATTGCATGCATATATATTTATGTATATGCATATGTAGATGTATACAAGAAAATAAAAATGTCCACAAGTATATATAAGAACAACTGCAACTACTTATACATGTGTTGAATAGCGTGATCGAACTTGTACATTTCGAAAATCTCATTGACTTGGCTCATAGCTCTAATAGTAGGCAAAGCCACATTACAACACCCAACAATGCCTTATTGAAAATTGTGCAGACTTTCACTATGTTTTTTGAGGTTTAAAATGGTAGGTGTCATTACAACCATCGCCACTACATGGAAACCATACAATAATTAATGTTGATGTGACAATGGTGAGCTTTTGTACAGCCATCGCCACTACATGGAAACCATACAACAATTAATGTTGATGCCACAATGGCGAGCTTCTGTGAAGGTGTAAGTTCGATCACCCATTATCTAGCTTTTGTGAAGGTGGTTGGAGGTTACTTTTTGTTTTTTGCATGGGGTGATGGTTGCAAAAGCAATACATGGAAGCAATAAATCAAACAATATTGGTTTTAACAAATGAAACAATATAGCCTAAGTTAGAGAATAACAATCAACAATACCTTATGGAAATCAACATAAACTGTATAACGTTAACTATTTTATTGCATTGCAACTATAGCTACAAAAAGAAAGCCATAAATCAAGCAATACTAGTTTCAACAATGACCTAGATGGAAAAATGTACAAAACACAAAAATTCACAGTAACAAACCTATGCAAAAATACAGCCTTTTCTCAACAGTGCCCTGGGCAAGTACACACATTCTCTACCATTGTGATCATTAGTAAAACCAATGTTCCTTATTGCACTTAATCAATAAACAATCTGCACCACACACAATCAGGTATGTGCAGGATCATGATGGGCCAAAAAGTGGCGATATGAAGGGTATGTATAGGGTATGTGGCTGACGATTTTTTTTACCCAAAATTGATGTAACAAAAAGGGTTTTTAAAGGAGATTCTCCTTTCCACCACCAATATAAATTATGCTACTTTGAATTGAATAAATAATTATTATTCATTTTCTATTTTGAATTACTTACTAAAGTCTTGATTGATAAGCTGATTGAAAAACATCTATAGCTTTCAAACAAGATCACATTTTTGAATCTAAAACATGTGTGACATTCTATGCTTCACATACTATAGGATTAAAAAAAAATAAATTTGAATTTCATGAAGTTTTGACCAAGTTAAGTTTTGGTCGCATAAGGGTTTTATATTTTAAAAGTTGTAATAAAAATTCATAATTAATTATTTACTTGAAAAAATTACAAAAAAAATGCATCACATCCGAAAGCATGAGTCCTCTACTTATATCTAAAATATTATAAGAAAATATTATCATTTTATTGTGATAGGGTGGTCGCATTTACACTTTTTTTCTCCAAATTTAAGTACTAGTGCATTAAAATTCAAACTTTCACCAAATAGATTTTTCTTAAAAAATAAAACTAGTAGTTTAAAATGACATTCAATTTTCTACATTTTCTATTCTTACATATTTTTGAAATAATATAGATAACTTATTCAAAATTTTATGTCAAGTTGCCTAACTCGATTTTTGAATTCTTTCCACTCTAGGCCTATTTTTTCCATGACGATCCCCGACATACACAAACCATAAATGAAACAATATTGACTTCAACAGTGTCATAGAAAATAGTGGAATTCATAGTAAATCACTAGAAAATGTGAACCATAAATGAAACAATATTGGTTTCAACAGTGACCTAGATGGAAAAACCACACAAAATAGAAGAATTCATAGTAACTAACCCATGCATGTAGACATATTATTTTTCCCAACAATACCTTATCAAAAATAAAATATATAGCCAAAGCTAGAGAACAATAATTAGCAACACCTTATGGAAAACAACATAGACTGTATAATATTAACTATTTTATTGCGTTGCAACAATCACCACAAAACAATGGATACATACATGTTTGCATGTAGGGAATGATAGGCTATATTTTAAATGTTATATGGAATATTGATGTCAACATTGATTGCAGTGATGAACAATTCTTTTTATTTTTATGTTTCACTTTATTTCCTCTATGTGTAGATATGTATGTATGTCATAGTAGATGCAAACAACATTGATACATACCGAGACATTCTTGGAATGATAAGCTACATTTTAAGTGTTGTATGGAACATTGATTCCACCATTGATCTCATGGAGAATATCTTTCCTGTATGTGCATTTATGTCATAGTAGATACAAATAATATTAATACATATTGATCCCTATGTTTATTTTGTTGAGACATTCTTGGAATGATAAGCTATATTTTAAGTGTTATATGGAATATTGATGCCACCATTGATTGTAGTGATGGACAATGTATGTTCTGCATTTTTGTGGCATAGAGCTTGTAGTTAGCCACCGGTGTTGCAGCTCTCAACTTTTTACAGAGCATCCCTAGCAATGTCTGTGGACTCTAGCTCTCCCTAGGCTGCTGGAAAACCCTCAAGCACCAATCCTGTAAGTCTATTCCTTCTTTCCTTTTTGCTTTTGAGAATTGTATTGGCTCTTTGGCGTGTGTATTCAGTGAACCGTGAAAATTATTTGTTTCAATTAGCAGTCCTTGTAATATATTGTCTAACTTATTTATATTTCAACTATTTATGTGCTCTCTACCTTTTTGTTAGCTAGCCATTTAGGAGTAGCCTATGTGTTAGGAAAAAAATGGTTTCAAATTTGAGATGTGTCAACATTGGCATGTTTTTCCTTGTTTATATTCAACAAAAATCTAACTTTGTTTTCTTCTTGCTCGACTTTTCCCACCTTTCATATTCATCTATTATATGCACTTTTGAAGTTGGTGTGATCTTGTAACCATGTATAGTTATCTATGTGCCTACATATCAGATGCCAATAATTGGTACATTTTGTGCTACCTCTTTCCCTCGATTTTTCTTCTAGAGTTGTGTTGTCCTTTTGGAGTCATGCTGCAGTCTTCAACATCTCATTGCTTTGGCTTAGCTGAGCAAATTTTCCAGTGAAAAAAAAAGAAGTGTAGGTGACACTGTTGATAACATACTAAGTAGTCATTGCGCCAAAAGACTCATATTGCAACATATAAAGTTGTTTTGCTAACATCTGCGATAAGCTTGTTGCAGCCTCATCAAAATCACTAGCCCAAATATTGCCCATGTGGACTTTCATCTTTAGCAGCAACAAATATCAAGAATCACAATTAGCCACAGTTGTCTACCATTTAGGGCTGTACCGTATATTTTTTGCAGAGTCTTCACATTTTATCTTGCATTGTATGCTCTTGGCCTGCAAGGGACATGCAACGTAACAAAATGCATCAATTTAAATATATTTCACTATTGCCTTGAGAGTAATTTTTTTTACTCCATACATCTTGATATAAATTTGTGTAGATATATGTGTCTGTAATGCATTTGTATGCATATGTGCATGTAGATTTTATAGTTTATATGTATGTGTTAGTGTGTATGTGTGTGTATGCATTTTCAACATGTATCTATGAGGTCATGTAATTATCTATATATAAATATGTCTAGTTTTAAATATCAGTATAGTTGTTTGCTTCTTGTCTATTCCAATTGCCACATACTTTTATCTCTCCACAATTGTTGTTGGAAATAATGTTGGCATTCGATAGTTGCACATGGTTAAAATACAGAATGTAATAACAATTTTTGTTATCTCATTCCTTTGGTTTTAATCTTCTTGTATTGGTTGAGTGTAGAATATTCTGATATATGTGCTTCATAATCTTCTCATGCTAGTTAAATGTGGTCCTGCCTCTGTATTCATAGAGCCATGTCACATATGGTTATCTTTGATTTTATTATAGTTGCATAAAACTTCTTTTTTATTATAATATTTCCTATGTGACATTCAATCATGATTGTGGTCTACCTACTACACAATACTTCTGTGATTTAGCTTCAGTCTATCTACACACATATTTATCTACATTTATACTTGTTGATACATGTAATTGCATTTAAACTTATACACACACACACACACATATATATATATTCTCACATGCATTGACAAGTATAGGTGTGGATAACTATGTATGTTGTGTAGCTCATGCTATAGCTCAACACTAAACAATGCCTTATTGAAAATAATATAAACTGCTAAATTATTGTGCTAAGTTTTGAATGCAACCTATTCTTGCAACCATCTCCAATATATGCAACCCATACATGAAGCAATGTTTCCATCACAAGTTGCGACAAGTGATGTTTATTTCCTCTGCTCAGGAAACAAACATATATATCTAGATTTAAACTTATTTTGTATTTTTTCTTGCATCTATTGAAAAATTTAGGTGTGGATATCTATGTATATTTTTTGTAAAAAAGGTTGTCATAGTGGTGGCTCACAATCTTCATAGCACCTGAAGCTATAGAACAATAGTTAATGCCTTATTGAAAATAACATAAACTATTTGATTACTTTGGTGACTTTATAATTCTAAATAGTATTGTGGGCATATATGTGGATTATTTTATTGCTTATTGTGGTTGTATATGTGGACTATTTTATTGCTTTGCAACTATCGCCACTACATGGAAACCATAAATGTAATAATATTTTTCAAGCTATTCAATAACAATCAACAATGCCTATATATGTGCATCTAACTTCATATATATATATATATATATATATATATATATATATATCGGTGTAGCTTTGTTTTGTAGCTGCATATATATGTATTGCATGCATTGGATGCATATGTAGGAATCTGTTGCTTGAAATATATAACACAAAAAGTATGTGTTTCTTTTGTTATGTTTCATTTCTCTTTTACTGTGTACAGATATGTATGTATGTGAAATTAGATGTAGAAAACATTCATATATATGCTTTCCAAGTTTGTTGTTTGGGAATCAGAAGTTAAATGCACCTTTTTTATTATTTCTTCAAGCCTTAAAAAAGGAGTTGTTATAATGATAGGTTGTATATTAAGTGTAAAAAGGAACATTGAATTCAACAATAATCAATGTGTATATATGTGCATCTAACTTTATATATATATATCGGTGTAGCTTTTTTTTGCAGTGCATATATATGTATTGCATGCGTTGGATGCATATGTAGGAATCTGTTGCTTGGAAATATATAAACACAAAAGTATGTGTTTCTTTTGTTGTGTTTCATTTCTCTTTTCTGTGTGTAGATATGTATGTATGTGAAATTAGATGTAGACAACATTCAAAGTATAATACTCCCATGTTTTTGTTTGGGGAATCTGAAGTTAAATGTACCTTTTAGTTATTATTTCTTTTAGCCTTAAAAAAGGATTGTTTGAATGATAGGCTGTATATTAAGTGTAATAAGGAACATTTATTTCACCATTGATCAGAGTGGTGGATGATGTATGTTCTTGCTTAGGGGTTTGGTGAGAGCCCATGAGGCTCCATGACCCAATATGGTAGGGTGGAGAACAATCCTCATTTTAATGTGTTTCATTTTATATTTCCTATGTGTAGATCTATATGTTTCTGACATTAGATGTAGACAAAATTCATATTTTTGAAGTCCACCTATGGATATATATGTGTGTGGTGTACATATAACTTTAGATGCATATATATCTATATAGATCTTCTTTTTTAAGAATATATGTAGACTATTTTATTTCTTTCCAACCATTGTCGCTCCATGGAAATCATAAATGAAATAATATTTTTGGATCTATTCAACAACAATCAACAATGCATATATATGTGCATTTAACTTCGAATACATATATATCGATGTATATTTTGTTTTGCAACTGCAAATATATGTATTGCATGCATTGGATGCATATGTAGGAATCTATTGCTTGTAAATATAAATGCACAAAAAAATATGCCTCTTTTATTCTGTTTTATTTTTATTTTCTTGTTTGTAGATATGTATGTATGTGAAATTAGATGTAGACAAAATTCATATATACTCCTCCCCATGTTTATTGTTTTGGAAATATAGTTGTTATTTGTTTCGTCCTCAAAGAGGCATCCTTACAATAATAGGCTTTATATTAAGCATAATAAGAAAGATTAGTTTCACCATTGATCACAGTGGTGAACAATGGATGTTCTTGCTTGGGAGTTTAGCGAGAGCCTATGGGGTTCCATGACCCAATAAGGCAGGGTGGATAGAATGCTTTCTTTTTTTGTTGTTCATTTTACTTTCCATATGTGCAGATATGTACATTTTTGAAATTAGAGACAAACGACATTCATCCCTATGTGCAGATATGTATGTATGTGAAATTGTATGCAGACAGCATTTATATATACTCCTTCCTATGTTTATTATTTTCATAAGATTTAATTACTATTTTTTTTGTAGGCCTATACTTAAACTTCTCCAACAAAAAAGAAATTCTCCTTGGCATGGCTTGGCCCTGTGTCCATTCATCAAAAATTGTTGCAAAACAATTGAAAAAATAATGGGTACATATGTTTCAATTGATGGTTGTAGTTTCCCTATTCAAGAGCAGCATAGTGCATTTATTGAAATTTTTCTTGTTTGTTGAAGTAATAAAACATTTTATGCTATTCTCCACAAAGACATTGTTGATTTTTGTTCTGTGGCCTCAAATAAATTATTTGATCTATGGTTTTTGTGTAGTGGGAATGGTTGCAAGGTATAAAATAATTCATGTTCTTCTCGATAAGGCATTGTTGGATATTTATGTATGGCTTCAAGGATAGTTGTTATTTGTCTAGGCCTCAATAAGGATTTCACCAATGTTTCATCTGACACTTAATAGAAAACCTCCCATTGTAATAAATCCTTATTGAGGTCTAGACAAATAACAACTATCCTTCAAGAAGAATATGCACTATTTTATTACTTTGCAAACATTGTCACCACACATAAACCATACAACAATTAATGTTGATTCCAACCAGTGTTTAACTTTGCTATCCTTCTCTATCGACGCACCAAATGATTTTAATTTAAAAATTAAAAAAATATGCCACCTTTTTCCCTACCAGAATCTGGACATTAGAAGGGTTAAAAACTAGGAAGGCTGATGAAAATTATAGCCAAAGTTCACATAATAGGGGAAAACCACACAACTGAAGGTTTCCATAATTTTTTCATTTGATTTTTGTAGTTTTAATCTTCTTGTGTTGGCTAAGTGTAGAGTATATTGCTGCTACATGTGAGTTTCTAATGTTAGATCAATGGTGGCATCAATGTTCATATAACATGTAAAATACACCTTATCATTCCAATAATGTCCCAACAAAATAAACATATGGATCACTATGTATCAATGTTGTTTGCATCTACTATGACATACATACATATCTGTACATAGGAAAAATACATTTTCCATCACTACGATCAATGGTGGCATCAAACAAAAAATCATAGTAACAAACCCATGCAAAAATATAGTCTTTTTTCAATAGTACCATATTAAAAATGAAACAATATAGCCTTTTCAACCGTACCTTATTGGAAATGAAATAGTATACCCTAAGCTAGAGAAAAACAATCAACAATGCCTTATGGAATCAATGTTGTTTGCATCTACTATGAAATAAATACATATATACACATAGGGGACATACATTTTCCATCACTCCGATCAATTGTGTCATTACCAAGACTTTTGTATTGCTTTTGGAATCATTTCCCCATGTGAAAAACACAAAATAACCTCCAGCTGCCTTCACAAAAACTTCAAAATGGATGATCGAACTCGCACCTTCATAGAAGCTTTCCCTCCTAGAATCAACATTAATTGTTGTATGTTTTCCATGTACTGGTGATGGTTGTAATAATACCTACCATTTAAAACCTCATAAGAGGTAGCAGAAGTCTTCGTAATTTTCAATAAGGAATTGTTGGGCATTGTTTTGTGGATTTACTTGTTGTCAAAGCTGTGAGTCAGGATTACGAGGTTCTTTGAAGGTTAAAGTTCAATTTCCCTATTCAACACATGTATTAGTATATATGTATATCTATATGTTTACATTCATCTATATATGTATATTGTCTACATCTAATGCCACACACATACATTTCTACACATACTTTTTTAGTGTGAATTTTTCCAAGCAACAAATTCCTACATATGCATCCAATGCATGATGTCAATTTCCAGGGCTTGGCTATTATTCCTTTCAACCTAAAAAGGGAACTATTAGAATGAGAGGCTCTATATTAGGTGTAATAAGCAACATTGGTTTCACCATTGATCATAGTGGTTGACAATGTATGTTCTTGCTCAGGGGTTTGGTGAGAGCCCATGAGGCTCCATGACCCAATATGGTAGGGTGGAGAGTAGGCCTTCTTTTGGTGTGTTTCATATTATTTTCCGTATGTACAGTTATGTATGTTTGTGAGATTAGATGCACATAACATTCGTATGTACGATAAGTAGTATATTAAGTGTAATATTAAACATTGATCTCTATATTTATTAGAGAGGTAGACAATATACCTATTCTCTATATGTAATTCCACATACATTCATTCCCACACATTCTTTTTGTGTGTACATATATTTGCATAATAGATTCCTACAAATTCATCTAGGGCATGCAATGCCTACATATGTTCTTGCAATTTAGAAAATTTCCATTGATATATAGGTATTTGAAGTTAGATACACCTTTTTAGTTATTATTTCTTTCAGGCTAAAAAAGGAGTTGTTAGAATGATCTAGGCTATATATTAACTGTAATAAGAAACATTGGTTTCACCATTGATCAAAGTGGTGGGCATTATATGTTCTTTCTTGGGGGTTTGGTGAGAGCCCATGGGACTCCATGACCCACTATGGTATGGTGGAGAGCAGGCCTTCTTTTGTTGTGTTTCATTTTATATTTCCTATCTACTCTTTAGCTAATCCATTACTCTTTAAGTTTTGTTTGTAAGAACTTTTATTGTTTTATCAATATGATATCTATATGTATATGTATATATGCATATGCAATCAAAAGTGAAGTTATTTTAGGTGGGAGGCTGTGAATGAAGGAAGGAATGATGCATAAGCATAAGGAGCAATGGTCGCAAGTACACTCTCCTTCAAAAATGTATCGCACTTTCCTTCATTATAAGGTCTCCATCGAAATGGATTGTATATGCATAGATACATTTATATATACATATGCATGCCGTAGTTTGCTCTCCTTAAGGCACTATTGAAAAAAAATTGTGCACGTGCGCTTTTCTTTCTTTTAAGATGGTTTTATATTTCCAAGCAACAAATTCCTACATATGTTTCCTAATGCATGATGTTGGTTGCTAGGGATTGGCTATTATTCCTTTCAACCTCAAAATGAACTGCTAGAGTGATGGGATCTATATTAGTGTAATAAGAACATTGGTTTCACCATTGATCAAAGTGTTGGAGAATGTATGTT
This sequence comes from Sequoia sempervirens, assembly GCA_007258455.2. NCBI lineage: Eukaryota > Viridiplantae > Streptophyta > Pinopsida > Cupressales > Cupressaceae > Sequoia > Sequoia sempervirens. The sequence continues at coordinate 115,606,279 of VDFB02353493.1, forward strand.
CTTGCTCGGGGGTTTGGTGAGATCCCATGAGGCTTCATGACCCAATAAGGTAGGATGGAGAGCAGTCCTTATTTTGTTGTGTTTCATTTTATATTTCCCATGTGCACATGTGTATGTGAGATTAGATGCAAACAACATCTGTATGTATAGTGGTGGCTGTTATTAAGTGTAATATTAAATATACTGGTATGTAATTCCACATACATACATTTCCACACATTATTTTGTGTGAATATATGGTATGTGCAGTATCATCATGGAAAAATAGGCCTTATGGCAAAAAATCAAAAATCGAAAGTTAGGCAACTTGACGTAAAAATTTTGAATAAGCATCTATATTATTTCAAAAATATGTAAGAATAGAATTTGTGGTGAAAAATTGAATGTAGTTTCTAAAACTAATAGGTTTGTTTAAAAAAAATCTATTTGGTGAAAATTTAAAATTTCAATGCAAAGTTGGTACTTAAATTTCAGGGAAAAAAAAAGAAATAGGGTGTTTTTCCTAATTCACCCTAACCACAATAAAATAATAATTTTTTATAATATTTTAGATATAAGTATAGAAGAATCATGCCCCAATGTGATGCATATTTTTGTAATATTTTCCAAGTAAATACTTAATTATTATTTTTTTATTACAACTTTTAAAAAATATAAAACCTCGTATGCCTGACCACCTTAACTTGGTCAAAACTTCATGAAATTTAATTTTTATTCTTTTAATCCTATAGTATGTGAAGCATAGATTTTGACGCATGTTTTGAATTCAAAAAATGTGATACCATTTGAAAGTTATAGATGTTTTCTAATCAGCCTATTGATCAAGACTTTAGTCGTAATTCTAATAGAAAATAAAAAATAATTATTTATTAAATTCAAATTAAAGCATAATTTATATTGGTGGAAAGCTGAGAATCTCCTCTAAAAACCCTTTTCGCTTCATCAATTTTGGTAAAAAAATAGTCACAGCACATACCCATCATATTGCCACTTTTGGCCCATCATGATCCCACAGATACCCATACATCTATGCAATAGATTCCTACAAATTCATCTAGGGCATGCAATGCCTACATATGTTCTTTCAAAATAAAATATGCACTGATATATAGGTATTTGAAGTTAGATGCACCCTTTTAGTTATTATTTCTTTCAGGCTAAAAAAGGAGTTGTTAGAATGACATGCTATATATTAAGTGTAATAAGAAACATTGGGTTCACCATTGATCAAAGCGGTGGACAATGTATTTTCTTGCTCGGGGGTTTGGTGAAAGTACATGGGGCTCCATGACCCAATATGGTAGGGTGGAGAGTAGGCCTTCTTTTGTTGTGTTTCCATTTATATTTCCTATTTCCTCTTTAGCTGCAATGTTACTCTTTAAGTTGGTGTTTTCAAGCACTTTATTGTCTTGTAATATATGCATATGCATATGTATATGTATATAATAATATGCAATCAAAAAAGTGAAGTTCTTTTAGATGGAGGCTAGAATGAAGGAAGGAACGACACATAAGCATAAGCAACAGTGGCATTACACTCTCCTTCAAAAAATACATCGTTCCTTCCCTTCATTATAGTCTCCATCAAAAATGCATTGCATATGCATAAAGACATTTACGTATACATTTTCATATATATATATGTGTTGGTTTTTCTCCATAAGGCATTGTTGAAAAAAGAATTTGTGTCCGTGCGGGATTTTTTTTTTTGTGCATGGTTTTGTTACTATGGATTCTTCTATTTTGTGGGTTTTCCATCTGTGACACTATTGAAACTATTATTGTTTCATTTATGGCTCTTGTTTTGTGTCAATGGTTGCAACACAGTAAAATAGTTAATAGCACTATAGAGTTTATGTTTTTTTCCATAGGGCATTTTTTAGTGTTGTTCTATCGCTTTAACTATATTGTTTCATATTCAATTGGCTTGACCTCTTTAGTTTTTCCATTGTTCTTTAAGCTGGTGTTTGCAAGAATTTTATTATTTTCCTCATATTACAGTTGTTGGCTCCTTAGCCCTGTTCAAGTTCCAACCATACATCAAGTGTGGACCAAAAGAAGGAAACAAAATGCCATAGAAACCAACTCTATTATGTGCATAATAGAGACCAGATTTGTGCAAGTCATTGAGCCAAATACTTGTAGCAAAGAGCCATTGTTGTTCATACTTGCTTGACCCCTCCTGATCAAGCAGATACATTGAAATTGCTACCAAGCTCATTGAAAGAACATGCTTGCTTCTATAGTCCTACACTCCCCATCTCTTGCTAGCTTCCACACAACCTTCCCATTGAAGGTGCCTCAATAATGGGTGGCAGTAGACCTCAAAAAACCCTTGTCGGGCATGGCTTTACATTTGCATCATTAGCCCACCATCACTTTAGCAACACGTTTTTAGATTCTTTTCGCATTTCAATGCAATCCTTCTACCAACGCATTAATGCTCTATTTGATTTCAAAGTCTGTAGTGTTTGCAAGGAAAGTTATGCCAACATGAAAGTATGAGCATCCAACATGGGAGTCATTTTTCTACATTGTGCTTTTGAAAAGGGCATCCATAGATTCAGTTCAAGGAACAAGATGGATCCAGGACCATAGCCTCTTGTCCTTGCAAAGCTTACTTAGGTTGAAGAAATGCTTATAGCTAGAGTTTCTCCAATTTTACAAGTGACCCATGTTAGAGGAGGCCAATACAAATATAGTGGCCATAGTATAGGCTTCCCTAAAGACATCACGACCATTGCAAATTTGTTACCACATCGCCTACATGATCTTGAAGTGGTGATTGTTTGAAGAACTGGATTTTAGGGGATGAACTATGATGGCTATATTGACAAGCGTAATGTCATGGCTACATTAATATACAAAATTGAGAATGATCCATACTATAGTGATGTTGCAATTGATTGTAATTCTTTAAATTCATTTCCTTCTACAAGTACTAGCATCTCCAATCTTCTACACACAATGAAAGAACCAATACATAACATAGTTGAACTAGTGGAAACTCCAGAAAGTGTTGCTAATGAAGAAGTAGAACTT
>VDFB02353493.1:115609420-115680688 GCA_007258455.2 Sequoia sempervirens
AAAACAATAAAAGAAGAACATTAGACCATGTTGTCTTCAAAACTAAGAAATAATTTTCCTTGATGACCATGGAAAGAAGCTCATTCTTCATATATCAATAAATAGTGAAGGTATTGATGAACATTTTAAAATTGTTACTTTGTCAGAGTTAGACATGACATGGGATCAACAATTGTGGAGATATAAGAGTATGTGGAAATCAAACCAGACAAGAAGCAAATAACTATATTGATATTAAAAACTAGACATATCGATATATAGATAAATGCATGACCTCAAAGATATATGTAGAAAATGTATATACAAACATACAAACTCAGCTTAAATAAAACAATAATGGTTTCAATAACAACCTAGCAAATTATTTTCTTCAATAGCACCTTATCGGAAAGGAAAGAATATAGCCAAAGCTATAGACCAACAGTCAACAATGCCTTATGGACAACAACATAAACTCTATAACATTTACTATTGTATTACGAATTGAATATGAAACAATATAGCCAAAGCTAGAGAACAACAATCAACAATGCGCTATAGAAAGCAACATAAAATCTATAACATTAACTATTTTACTGTGTTGCAACCATTGACACAAAACAAGAGCCATAAATGAAACAATATAGCCTAAGGTAGAGAAAAACAATCAACAATGCCTTATGCAAAATAACGTGAACTGCATAACATTAACATTTTATTGCATTGCAATCATCACCATAAAATAGAAGCCATAAATGAAACAATATTGGTATCAACAGTGACCCAGATGGGAAAACCAACAAAACACAAAAATTCATAGTAACAAACCAATGCAAAACCATCCCCACAAAAGGTGAACCATAAATCAGACAATATTGGTTTCAACAAACAATATAGTCATTTTTCAATAGCACCTTTTTGAAAAGGAAACAATATAGCCGAAGTTAGAGAACAACATTCAACACTGCCTTATGGCAAACAACATAAATTGTATAACATTAATTATTTCATTTCCTTACAACCATCACCACAAAACAAAAACCATAAATGAAATAATATAGTGTAAACTAGAGAACAAAAATCAATAATGCCTTATGGAAAGTAATATAAACTGTATAACATTGACTATTTTATTGTTTTACAACCATCACCACAAAATGAAAGCCATAAATGAGACAATATTTGTTTCAATAATGACCCAGATAAAAAAAAACCCACAAAACACAAAAACTCACAGTAACAAACCAATTCAAAACCTTCACCACAAAATGCAAACCATAAAAAACCTAGAAAACACAGAAAACCATAGTAATAAACTGATTCAAAACCTTCACCACAAAACGTGAACCATAAATGATACAATATTGGTTTGAACAAAGACCTAGATAAAAAACCCACAAAACACAAGAATTCATAGTAACAAACCAACACAAAAACAAATAATATTGCCTTCCAACCATCGCGACTACATGGAAACCATAAATGAAACAATATAGCCTAACCTAGAGAGCAACAATAAACAATGCCCTATGGAAAATAACATAAACTATTTTTGAAATAATCTAGAAAGGGTTTTTTCAATATGCACCTCTTCCCACTTACTTTCTCTCTGCTCCCTTCTTTCTCCAACGCCTACAAAAAATGGGAAAATAATTATCTCAACCGACACTTTTATATTTCTTTTGCAACCATTGCCCAATGCAAAAAACACAAAATAACCTCCAAAAACCTTTACAAAAATTCCACAATGGATAATCGCACTCGCACCTTCACATAAGCTTTCCCTCCTCACTCACAACTCTAATAAAAGGTAAAGCCATATAATTACACCCAACAATTCCTTATCAAAAATTGTGTAGACATTCGCTATGCTTTATGAGGTTTTAAATGGCAAGTGTTTCTCACAACCATCGCCACTACATGGAAACCATACAACAATTAATGTTGATGCCATCCAACATTTAATTTCACTGGTCTTCTCTATTAGTGCACCAAATGCTTTTAATTAAAAAATCAAAAAACATCTGCCACCTTTTTCTGACTGGGAGTGACACCGAAACAGTTAAAAACTGGGAAGGCTAACAAAAATTTTGACCAAAGTTCACACAAATAGCCTATGGGTTAAAAATACCTCTTATTTATCAATAATATTTTTCTTTTAGATATTCCTAACGAAACTGTGATATTTTTATAAACAAACCTAACCGAAAGAAACTAAAACAATAATATTTTGGTCTAATCCATGTTGTGTGCTGCATTTTCTTCACGTGGATAAACAATAATATTTTTTAAAAGGACAATGTCACTAAAGCTCTTTGGATTTAGTTGTGTAATTCAATTTTTATGAAGGTTTATTTATTAAAAGTACAAAATTTTATATAAATTAAATAATTGATTTTTAAAAAAATTAATAAATTTTTAATAATTTAATATTTTTTCTATTTGATTAGTTTTATTTAATTAATATAATTATATAATTTTGAGATGCCATTTTTGAAATTTATTGTTTATTATTTTTTGTCTTTTATCTTTTGTAGTGATTTGTATTGTTAGGATTTGATCTATCAATGTTTTTCTTCATTTTTCTCATACTATAGGATGATATCTGTAAGATCAAAAAACTTGATTATTCGGGTATGTGCAGGAACATCATGGAAAACACATGCCCTTAAGTGGAAAAAAAATTAGAAAAAACAAAGTTAGGAAACTTCACGTAAAAATTTGAATAAGTTATCTATATTATTTCAAAAATATGTAAGAATAGAATCTATATAAACTACTAATTTTTTATTTTTTATTAAATCTATTTGGTGAAAATTTGAAATTACAATGTAGTAGTACTTAAATTTCAGGGAAAAAATAAGTAGGTGTCTGTCTGACCACCCTAACCACAATAAAATGATAATATTTTTTTATAATATTTTAGATATAAGTAGAGGACTCATGTCTCAATGTGATGCATATTTTTTTGTAATTTTTTCTAAGTACATAATTAATTATGAATATTTTATTACAAATTTTAAAAAATATAAAAATTATATGTCTAACCACCTTAGCTTGGTCAAAACCTCATGAAATTCAATTTTTGTTTTTTTAATCCCATATTATATGAAGCATAGAATGTGAGTTCTGTTTCCAATTCAAAAAATGTAATCTTGTTTTGGAAGCCATAGATGTTTTCAATCAGCCTATCAATCAAGACTTTAGTTTTTATTCAAATAGAAAAGGAATAATAATAATTTATTAAATTCAAAGTAAAGCATCGATTATACTGGTGGAAAGCTGAGAATCTCCTTTAAAAGCCCTTTTCGTTTCATCAATTTTGCGTAAAAAAAAAAACTTCCGTCGACCACATACCCTACACATACCCATCATATTGCCACTTTTTGTCCCATCATGATCCTGCACATTCCCATTCTTCAAATTCATTTAACATTGAAAGTTGTAATGGTTCTTTATTTATTTGCAATGGGTTTTTGTCTATTTGTAACAATCTCCCTCTTGCAAAACAAATTAGAAAGTGAATTTAAGACAAGTTAATTTATTTTCTAATAGTGATATTCACATTTATTAGAATTAGGAAGATCTAGGAGATAAGAAAAAAGTGCATGAACAATGCATAAAATTGTATTTAGCTTACTATTAGCAATGAGCTCAAACCCTCATTATAAAGGATGATGATGACCAAACTCATGCCACAAGAATAGGCAATCACATGTCATGGATTGAGGAGAGGACTACTCATCCTGCAGTGGTGGTGAGTTGCTCTCCTCTATGCAAGGGAGAGGTGTTGAGAGGGATTGGACACCTCTCAAGTCACTTCAACAACCTTGACACCTCATGGGAAATGAGTTAAGGGTCAACTCCAACACCTAACTAGGCTTAAGTTATCCTAACTAGTGTAGAATATAGTAAAATCCCCCCTTAAGCATAGCTTAGGTGGGTATGTAGAAATGGGTCCCAACTATTAGCCATGTTAAGTACCCATGTGCAATGTAAAACTCTCATAAACGGAGAAAGATAGAAAACCTAGTGGGAAAAAACTATCCTCCAAAAACAGAGAAAGAAAAAAAAAAAGTACAAGTGAAAGAAGAAAAAAGCTATAAGGAGGACTCAAGACCCCCCAAGAACTAGTTCTATCACAAAAGTTCAAGAGATATTCCCCCATAGGATAGAAGGAGGACTCAATGTGACCCCCCAAGGATTGCTTCTATTATGCAAGTACAATAGAAATCCCCAAAATAGGAGATACAAAGAGATACTTGGAACCCCCCCATAAGATATGTTATAGTGCACATAGATGCTCAATGAAGTATGTTGAAGAGAATACATGAACGTTGAACCACATTTATCCCTTTAGGAAGAAGGTGAACCACTGAAGTAAAAGGGTCTTTGAATTATGCACAAGATCCAAAGACGTTGATGATACCCATAATGTCTTTGTAGAATTCTCAATGATCTCCAAGCCAAACCTAATGTGTGATGAAGATTCAGGAACAAGGACCACATGGATCATAGATGCATTGTGATAACTAGAACCATAAGAATCTGATACTGTCACTATAGAAGTTGAAGTATGCACTTGGCATGAGCAAGAATATCTGAAGAAGACAAGGCTAATGCAACTTCAATGAAGCTGACATAAAAAAAAAAGATGAATGTCCTCAATAGTGTCATCCTAATCAACAAGATGGGATTCCATAAAAAGACACGAAATTTCGGGTAGATATACATCCCAAAGTGGTGGATCTAGAAAGATGATAGTAGTAGGCTATTTTACAATCTTACAAAGCAATGAAAAGATAGTGTGAGAGAAATGAGGGAAAAATTCATCCCAATTTTGAGTGTTCCCACAATATGTACACTTTTCTATGCAACATGTAGCATGGTCTAAATGTGTGAAAGATCAAATGCAAAAAGTCCCCCTGAAACTGTTGAAAGAGAGACCCCCCATATTTTGGCACTTTATAACTTAGTGTATTTTAAAAAATAAATTTTACCAATGCACGGATAGTGAAAAACCATTCACTTTTGCAAAAAACAAAACTCAATTTTGAGCTATCAAGCAAAAGTTATTAAACATTTAATTTCCTGTTGAAATGGCCTAATTTAATTAACTGCACTTGAAAAGTAAAAAATAAACCTATTGGAGAGGTGAATATGCCCTTCCAACCAAATCAACTACGATTAAATTCAATAGCAGATCGATTAAATGGGGAGGCCTGGGTGTGAGCAAAAAAAAATAGGGGTGATACAAAGGTAGGCCACATAGGTATTGAGGAGTGGAAATAGCAATCTAATGGAAAGCCACCACAGATCATGTCACCTACAAATAGGTAGGTTTTCCATGTAGGAGTGGCCTATAGATATCAAACACTCCCTCCCACAAGATTGAATGTCCTACTATTGAAGAAATTTGCGTCCTCCAAAACCATCAGTCGTGACTCAAGAAATGTGAGTCATGGCAAAGAAAAAGAGGTAATCGGGGCCTCTAAAATGTGCCTAAGACTAATCAATGACCTGCACACAACATTCATAGCCTATAAAATGGAAAATCGATAGGATTACTAGACCCAACACATGCATTTGCCACAAATTCCTCCTTCCTATTGTGCACAAATTTGAGCAAATGGTGTGCAGCCTGCAGATCTTCACGACACCATTCAAATTGTGCGCAGTGATTAATAACAGAAAAAAAACTTGTGGATCTGGAAATCATGCCCCTCGGTAGTCTTTGGGCATCCCTAGATCTATGATTTCCACCTCCTATTCCCACCACAAAATCTCACGAACCTACACACGAACTCTTGCAAAAAACCCAAAGCTAGAAGATGGGTTCAAAACAACCCAAAAATAATAAAATTGTTCAACTATGGCTTGCAAATATCTCCACCCAATGTTTGGATACCACATTAGAAACTAAGAAGATCTAGGAGATAAGAGATCAAGCACATAGAGAAATATGTGAAACAATACTTATTATTGATTACTACATGAATGCAATGAAGGATTGAATATCCTTAAATGTAGACACAAATGAACTCAACACCAGATCCCTGAATGGTGGAGTTTTGACTGAGAGAGGAGTGAGATAACAAAATGCATGAATCAGTTAAGTCACTTAATTGATTGAAATGAATGATTAATGAAATAACACTCAAGATCAGAACTTGATGACCTTTTCCTAAGTTTACATTAAGCACTAGAGTAAATTAAGGGTGATTAATTTACTCCAACAACATTACATATAATTTATATGTTTTCATAGTGTAGTAAGCATAACTTTGCATTAATACTTATACACTTGTTTAAAGAAAAAATATATTTACTATAGTTTATTTTTAAGATAGATGTAGGACATAGACATAGGTTTTAAAATCCAAGATGGTTATAGAAATTTATATAAAGTTAATATAGAGGTCCTTATATTCCTATTTTAAAATAAAATTCCCTATATTCAACTAGAGAATATCATTCAAACATATAAACATGGAGGTTTGAACTTCGTTAATATGAATCTATACTTCATATTTTAAGTTAATTCACTAAATTACATAGCTCCTCTTCCACACACTTCATGGCATTTTCTAGGTGGTACCTAGTATTTTTTTTTCAAAAACTAAGTGATCTTGTGGGAAAATACATGTTTAAGTGCGCTTAAGTCAAAGTAGTATTATGATGGTGTTGGATATTGCTGATATGTGGTTGCCATTGATGTCAACACTATTGGAATTAATGTCTTAAAGGTTGTATATGTTGAGGATATTGATAAAATTGTAATAAAATAAGTTGCAGGTTGTTAGTGGTGTAGTGAAGTTCAGTATGTTGGCTAGTTCAGTATGTTTATGATAAGAGGTTCTGGATTAAATGGCTTGGTTTTTAGTATATCTAGTTTATCCATGTTAATTTTTAGAGATCCACATGACGATTTGATTTAGTTATGAGTATTTGTGTTCTGACAGCTTTTCTATTGCTCCAATTAGTGTTCCTGAAAGAAGATGATGCGATTCTAGTAATTTGAGTTGTTGTGGATGCTTATGTAGTGATTCATGACACTCGTGGATGTTTCTAGATCATGATCTATCTATGTTGTACATCTACATTGATTGTTGTGCTCGTGATTGGTGATATTCTTTTGTGAGTTCATGTTTTTCATGGTCATGGCCGCAGGGTGATTGTAGCGTGTTGTGGATATTCGAGGAATAATTGTGTGAAGTGTTTGTGTTTGAGCATATTTTTTTGGGTCCTTACTATGTTGTGGTTGACATTGGTCGAAACACATTGATAATTTCTTAATGATTTGAGCTAACAATTTGTATACATTTTATAAATTTTTGGTTAGCCGACATATAGATGATGTTATCCCTAGTTATGAATATATATGAGTGATTTTTTATACCATTTTAATGCATGGTGTGAAGTGGTGTGCCAGTCCTGTGCACGAATAATGTTCTAATCTTTTGAAGGCAGAAGGAAAGTGAGAAGAAGAGTGAGCAGATGTTTATGTGCTTAACCAGAATAGTAATCAAGCATTAGCAGATGTTATTTTTTCAGTTCAAAATCTTGTGGATGTAATCTGAATGTTTATGTAAGATAGTGTGTCTTCCTTTGGGGAGTGAGCATTTTTGTATTTGAGTAGTGAGCTCTAGGCAATGTGGCTGAATGCATGTGAATTCCTCATTTATAATTCTTTATACCTTTAACAGAGTATAATCTTGTGGACTAACCTCCACCATGGTTTTTCCCCTAACAGGGTTTCCACGTAAAAAATATTGGTGTTATGTGTGTTTATGATGTGATGATGGTTTATTCTTTCAGGTTTATATATCATATCTAAGAATAAGTTGAAGTTGTATAATTTCTATGACAACTGATTCACCCCCCTCTCAGTTGTCTACCCTTGTGTTGCCAACAATTGGTATCAGAGTAGGTTCCTCAGAAGAAGTTTAATAGCTTGAGGTGATTCAGGATGGCAACATATAAGAAGGATAGCCCGATATTTGATGGAACAAATTATTCTCTATGGAAAACTAGAATGGAGTGTCATCTGAGATGCATTGATGAACCCTACTGGACAATTACAAAGAATAGATATATCATCCCATAGAATAGTCCTTCTACTTCAGTTGAGATCAAGGATGTCGAGTACAATTTCAAAGAAGCATTGTTGTGTTCTCTAACTGATTTCGAGATGACTAATGTAATGGATCTGAAGATTGCTTATGAGATTTGGAAAAGGTTGGAAAATTTATATAAAGGTGATACCCATGTGAAGATTGCTAAGCTACAAATCCTGAAAGGGAAATATGAAATGTTGAGAATGGGTGATGATGAGAACATTACTTATTCTATGTAGAGAGTGAATGAACTTGTGTGTAGTATCAGATGTGTTGGTGGAACATTGGAAGAATCAGAGATTGTTACTAAAGTGCTCATATCCTTGCCTACTACATACAAAGCCAAAGTTACTACTATTGAGTAGATCCAGACTGTGACAAATGTAACCAGAGATATGTTCATCGGTAAGCTTACTAATTTTTAGTTAAGTGAGTTTGGTGATTCTCTTCCTAAGACAAAATCTACATTCAATGCTACTATATCTGGAAAAGATAAGCAGAGATATGATCCAGGTGAATGTTCTTCTAAAAAGATGTTCAAGTATGAGGAGGAAATGAGAGAGATTGAAGAAGAAGAGAGAAAACTAGATGAGATTGAATCACTTATTGTCCAAAGGGAATCCAAAGGAGAAGGTAATTATAAAGGGAAATTTCCTATTAAATGTTTTTCTTGCAATAAGATAGGTCATTTTGCATCAAGGTGTCCAGAAAGAGTTCTAAAGCCAAGACCTAACAAGCCTAGATTCCAAAGAAAGTGTTATTTTGTTGGTGATGAAGGTGTGAAAGATGATGAATATGATAAAGGGAATGTAAGTGAGGATGAATGGGTATTTATTGCTATCAAGTAAAATGATCCTGTACCTACTAAATCTACTAGTTGCACAAATGTGGAGAAAGCTCTAGCTGCCCACGTTGAAGAAAAAGATGAATGGGTGATTGATAGAGGATGCTTTCATCACATGACAAGTGATAAAAGTAAGTTTTTGAGCTTGGAAAAGTATGATTGTGGTGTTGTAAGATTTGGTGATGACAAAGTTGGTGTAATCTATGGTAAAGGATCCATTTCTCTTTATGGTAAGCATAATACTGATGATGTTCTATATGTTGAAGGTTTGAAGCATAATCTCTTAAGTGTTGGATAGATGATTGACAAGGGATAAAATCTTCAATTCAAGAATGAAAAATGTAGAATATTGGGGAGTTATGGAAATGTGATTGCATATGGTATAAAAACAAAAGGTAATATATTTCATCTAAATGCTGCTAGTAAAACTTATCTGATTGCTCAAGTTGATGAAAATTGGTTGTGGCATAGGAGAATGTGTCATGTAAACTTTGATAACATTATCAAGATAATTTCTACTCAGGTAGTGAGTGATCTTCCTAAGTTGATAAAACTTACTAATTCTATATGCAAGGAATGTCAGTTAGGGAAGCAAACTAGAGTTTCATTCAAGAGCAAACAACATTGTTTAAATGAAATGTTGGAGCTTGTGCATACTGACTTGTGTGGTCCTTCTAGAGTCATAATTTTACAAGGAGACATGTATTTCATGTTACTTATTAATGATTATTCTAGAATGATGTGGGTTACTTTCTTAAGGGAAAATTTTGAAGCTCTTGAGAAATTCAAGATTTTCAAGGATATGATTGATATAGAGACAAGCCTAAAGATTAAATGTCTGAGATCAGATAGAGGAGGTGAATTCACTTCCAGTGAGTTTAATTCTTTTTGTGAATAGCATGGGATAAAGATACAATTATCTGCCCTATAGACCCCTTAGCAAAATGGAGTTGTAGAAAGGAGGAACATGAAAATTGAAGAAGCTGCTAGGACTATGATGTTGGAAGAAAATGCTCCTCATATCTACTGGAGAGAAGTTGTGAGTACTGCGATTTACACTCTCAACCAGGTACAAGTCAAAGATGATATTGGTAAGACTCCTTATGAGCTATGGCTTGGTCATAAGCCTACTGTTAGATACTTCAAAATCTTTGGGAGTAAATGCTATATCAAAAGAGATGAAGATATAGGAAATTTTAATGATAGAAGTGATGAAGGAACCTTTCTTGGTTATTCCACTAAAAGAAAAGCCTACTGGTGATACAATAAGAGATTGAGGAAAGTAATTGAAACTACTAATGTCAAGGTTGATGAAGACATAGTTATATCATCCAAAGCCCGTGGATATGATTCAGAAGATCAGAATGGCAGTTTAGATAAAGGAAAGAAAGTTCAAACTTCAAATCAAGTTCAGATCATTCCAATAAATCAGGAAAATCAAGAGGAAGGAACTAGTGAAAGTGCAAAAGTGAGTGCACAAGATCCCGAAGTTCAAGAACATCACAAGACTCCAAGGTATGTAAGAATAAATCATCTAGAAGACCAAATTATAGGTGATAAGAACAAAGGTGTTCAAAATAAGAGAAGAATTGCAAAATAATACTGTTTGATTTCAAAAACAAAGCCTAATAGTGTCAATGAAGCATGCAAAGATGAACATTGGGTGGAAGCAATGAAAGAAGAACTACAAAAAAATTAAGAAGAATGCTACATGGATTCTTGTTCTTAGACCTAAGAGCAAAAATGTAATTGGAACTAAATGGGTCTTTCAGAACAAACTGAATGAGCAAGGTGAAGTTGTTAGAAACAAAGCAAGACTTGTGTGTAAAGGATATTCTCAAATGGAAGGAATTGAATTTGAAGAAACTTTTGCGCCTGTTGTTAGGATTGAAGATGTGAGACTATTTCTTTCTTATGCTGCTTACAAAAACTTCAAGGTTTATCAGATGGATATCAAGTCAGTATTTCTAAATGGTGAACTAGAAGAAGAAGTGTATATTGAACAACCTAATAGATCTCAATTGAATGATAGGGAGATATGGTTTTTCAATAGAAGAAAGCATTGTATGGACTTAAGCAAGCCCCAAGAGCATGGTATGGCAGATTGGATAATTATTTGTTGAAGCTTGGATTAAAGGATACTTTTTAGTATCTCAGAGTGAAGCTAGGGGTGATTACCCCTCCTAATTAGAATTAAGATGCATTGACTTGCATCAATTTGTGCATTTCATATTCATATCTTATGATCCAGATTGATGTTGTGGTGGTTGCTACTCAAGGGGAGTAGTTAGATGTTTAGATATATGGTTCAAATATTGTGTGGAGAAAGATAATGTGTATCTTTGTCATTTATTTCAAAGGGGGAGAAGAGTCATGTGAAAAAATGGGAAAGAGTTAAGGAGAAAAGAGTAAAAATCTAAGGGAGAGAAAGTGCTAAGATAAAGTTGTGTTGATGGTGTTTTTCACATCATGTGTTTTCATCAATGCCAAATGGGGAGATTGTTGGATATTTCTGATATTTGGTTGTCATTGATGTCAACACTATTGGCATTAATGTCCTTAAGGTTGTATATGTCGAGGATATTGAGAAAATTGTAATAAAAGAAGTTGTAGGTTGTCAGTGGTGCAGTGAAGTTTAGTAAGTTGGCTAGCTCAGTATGTTGATGATAAGAGGTTGTGGATTAAAGGTTTTTAAGTCAATTATAGCTAATTTATCCAAGTTAAGTTTCAAAGGTCCACATGAAGATTTGATCGAGTTATGAGTATCTATGTTCTGACATTTTTTTTGTTGCTTCAGTTGATATTCCTGAAAGAAGATTATGTGATTCTAGTAATTTGAGTTGTTGTGGATGCTTATTTGGTGATTCATGATGCTTGTGGATGTTTCTAGATTGTGCTCTATCTATGTTGTGCGTCTACATTGATTATTTTTCTCGTGATTGGTGATTTTCTTTTGAGTTCATGCTTTTCATGTTCATGGCCTATAGGGTGATTGTAGCATGTTGTGGATATTCGAGGAATAATTATTTGAAGTGTTTTTTGTTCGAGCATATTGTTTTTGGTCCTTACTATGTTGTGGCTAACATTGGTTGGTGCGCATTGATAATTTCTTATGGATTTGAGCTAACAATTTGTATACATTTTATATTTTTGGTGAGTTGACATATAAATGATGTTATCCCTAGTTGTGGATATATATGAGTGATTTTTTATACCATTTTAATGCATGGTGCGAAGTGGTATGCAAGTCTTGTGTGTGAATAATGTTCTAATATTTTGAAGGTAGAAGGAAAGTGAGAAGAAGAGTGAGCAAATGTTTATGTGCTTAACTAGAACTATAATCAGGCATTAGCAGATGCTATTTTCTAAGTTCAAAATCTTGTGGATGTAATCTTAATGTTTCTGTAAGACAGTGTGTCTTCCTTTGGGTAGTAAGCCTTTTTGTATATGAGCAATGAGCTCTAGGCAGTGTGCCTGAATGCATGTACATTCCTCATTTATAATTATTTTATAATTTTAATAGAGTATAATTTTGTGGACTATCCTCCATCGTGGTTTTTCCCCTAACAGGGTTTCCACATAAAAAATCTTGGTGTTATGTGTGTTTTTTATGTGATGATGGTTTATGCTTTCATGTTAATATATTAGATCTGAGAACAAGTTTAAGTTGTATAATTTTTGTGACAATTGATTCACCCCCCTCTCTCTATTGTCAACCCTTATGTTTCCAACAGATGGATGACCTCCTTGGAAGTATTGTTGCTTCACTATTATAAGCATAATTTAAATGCAATGAGTGGAAAAATAGATCATTCATTCTCATGAGAGATAGGATTCAAAGTGTATTTAATTGCACTTAAATCTATATGCAATGACTACTAAGTGAACCAAACATGTTTATGAAATATGGGTAAATGAACTTGACTAAAAATTTACCAATCGAGTCTTAAGGAAAACCACTAGTAATAGAGCTACTAGTAGATTAGGGAATTATACCAATGGACAATCATCCCCATAGAAATAAGAACCTACATTATTCTTAATGACCAACAAGAAGAACCAAAAACTTTGCACGAATTTCTTGAATTTTTATAATGTGTTGGGTAGTAAAACACTAAGTTTGAAACTTCATGAGAAATGTTAAAACCTTGAAAGATCATCTATCCAACAAAGGGGTCACATATTGGACACTAGCTCATTAAAGAGACTTCCTAATATTGAGAAAAAATATAATTTGAGACATCTTATTAGAGTGAAAACTAAGAACAAGAAGACTTGGATTTAGATAACAAGACTCTCAAATTATAAAATAGAATAAGAATTAGACCATACCTAATTAAACAAAGCTTGGGAAATAATGCTTCTTGTTTTTGTGTAATGGATGGAAAAGAATTTGGTGAAACCATTAATGCATTCAACCTCAAAAAGTATTATATGTAATAAAATAAAATAAAGAATTTCATTTACATTCATTTTTCCCTATTCACCTCTCATGAGCATGAATGGTCCACTTGACACTCATTGAATCTAGGTGATGTTCATAATAGTGAAGCATAGTGACTTACTAGGAGGCTATCCATCACAATACTACTCTGAATCAAGCACAGTTGGTCATGGATTTTTCCATAAAATCAATACCACTTAACTTGCAACCTCATTTTCAAAACCTTCAACAAGTTTTATGCCACATGAACCATTCGTATAGAGCCTCTTTAGACCATCTAATAAAAAGTAGAAGATTATTTAAAATGTATTAAATTATGATATTTAATCATGATTCAATCGTGTAATTTTTATTCAAATTCATTTACCCATATTTCATGAGTAGTGGTAGTTTACTCTCATTAGCATCAAAGGTTTATGTAGCACTCATTATATCTAGGTAATTCTTGTAAGGGTGAAACATAAAAACTCTCAAGGAGGTCACCTATCCTAGTACTACTCTAACTCAAGTTTACTTAATCATGATTTTTTTCCCAAGACCACTTAGGAGCAAAATATTTATTATGTAGCCCCTTTACCTATCCATTCAAAAAACATTCTTATTGATCCCCTTTACCTTATCCAATCAAAACTAGAAGGTAAGAGGTATTTTCACATTATATCAAATGGGGTAGCAAGTCAAGTGGTCTTGACTTTTGGGAGAACCTCCATGGTTAATTGTGCTCGAGTCAAATCAGTAATAAGATGTGTGGTCTCTTGAGAAGTATTGATGCTTCACCCTTCTAAACATAATAACACATTTTAATAAAACAAGGTGTTCAATAATGGAAACATAAAGTCTTATGTCATAAATGGGTACATAAAAATCCCTTAACTTAGAATTGATATTCACTTACAAATCAAATAATTAATATTTAATAACTTTGAGAGACATTCTATAATGACAAGACATGAAGAAACACATCATGATTGTGTACAAAAAACTAAAATTCAATCAGCATATATTAAAAAAAGTATAACTAGTAAAGTTATATTAAATGCATCTATCTAGAAACACAAAAAAATAATTTAAAATAAATAAAATCATTTTAAAGTAAAATAAAATAACTCTTATGTACACAAAATTAACATAAATTCAAGATATCTATCCTATTAATAAACATAAATTTATAAAGTAACATATAAACATATAAAATTTATTATATTTTTAAAAATATAAATTAATAATTTAACAAAATAATGAATGGTATTTTTTTTTTTTAAATTCATATAAAATAAAATAATTCTTTAAATAAATAAAAAATAGAGATAATAGAATCAATTAAAAATTATATATATATATATATATATATATATATATAAAGTCATTCTAAAGTAAAATAATTTTAAAATTTAATTTTTTGGGTAAATTTTATAAAATGGTCTTCTTCTTTTTTTGTTACAAATATTCTAGAGAAAAATATACATGCATTCATCTATTTTAGTGTCAAATAGTTCCCTCCCATTGCATTTTGGTGACATAAGTTAAGGGAGAGGGGCCAACAATCATGTGAGCTAACTTTGTGAGCATGTAGTGGTTACATAAAATTTTGCAGGACCTTTTGTCTATGTACAAATAAGTTCTAGAGATGTGATTCATTATGCAACTCATCACATCAACATATCTAGCAAGAAGTGTCTTTAAAATATATTTTTCAAGATTCAATCAAAGCTTAGTCATGGAATCCCTAGTAGTTGAACAAAAAAATATCATTTGTTGTTGGAATAATATCATATTATTATTTAAAATATAAATTTTATGCAACCTAAATGATCTAAATACCTTTTGCTAACCATAAATCTTGTTATCTCTAATCTTTATATCCAACTTAAACGATTCAATAGTTGAGCACAAAAATACTATTTATTGTTATAAAACAAGCACATTATTATTAAAATACAACTTCGTCTATGTTCAACTTTAAATGATCATAAACATTTTGGAAAACCTTTCACATTTCATGGTAAAATACAATATATTTATTGTGCTCATCTTTTATATTTATAATAGAACAAATATATAATATAAAGTACCCCAATGCATATGCATTTCTACCTCAATAGTTGTATACATAAGATTAGTATTTTTCCATATAACAATAATATTTGTTTAGATGAACACCTTATTTTATAAATGACACAATTATAATAGATTGTTAAAATATTTTATATGACTAATTAATTAATATATTTATAAAATTTTATATAATATTTATACATTAACATTTGTTTGTATACAGATCCATCAACAAAGTCCTCAGGGCCATTAGATCCCAGGTTCCAATGGCAGTCATACATTGCTTTCACAAATCGTTGCGACTACACATTTCCTTTTCATCTACGGTGCCAACAAAAGGAGACACTATCACATGAGCACATTCCATTGACCCTGGGCTCCCAAACATCTGACCTCAGACCCCAACAATCTATCAGACTTCCAAACAGTAATCTTAAATTATTAAGAGAGTTCATAATTCCATACTCAAGTAAAATAACATAACATTAAATATATTATATAGTTACAAATATATTTGCTAGTGATGTTCTGGATCGTTTCCTGGATCAGGCTTCGGTTTAGGAGGTTGGAGAAGTGTGCGGCCCTTAGCCACTCTCTCCATCGCAGCTACGCTTCTCTGCATAAAAAAGATAAAACATTAAAAGGGGACTCTTTATCCGTGTGAGATAAGTGCTTTGACAATCTATCTAATGGCCTACACATAATTGTCATAACAACAAACACAAATCACAGGCAACAATACAACATTTCTGCAGTAAAACAAAAACAATATCACTCAAAGCTTTTATATATATACAGACTATTTCTGTTGCTTGAATAAAAGGATATTACTTGTTAGTTGAACCGCACACATTGGCCAGCCCACAGTTTTCCTCCCTGTGCATCAATAAGACCTCTGCCCATCAGAGTAAAACTCCTTTTTTTTTGTTTCTTTTTGACCAATCAGAGTAAAACTTTGTAGCTTAGGAAATTGCGACCATTTATTACTATTCTTCCCACTTTCTGGATTTTGGGCTGCAGCTATCTTCTCATCTACCTACATATGGAAATAAATCATTTCGTTAATAAACATACATAAAACTAGCACTTGCACCCCAATGAGGTGCAATACTTACACCGATAGGCTAAGCATACATTATTTACAGCTGTGAAAAGTAGTGGACGGTGTGAAGAAAGCAGTGATCTATCTCACCTATCCCTCTCTACTTCTCCCTCCCTCTCTCTACCCTTCTCTCTCCCCCCTTCTCTCTTTTTTCATCTCTAGTTCTCTCTATATCACATATCCCTATCTACCTATCCCTCCCTCCATCCCACCTATTTCTCTCACTCTCTCCTTCCCTCTCTACTTCTCTCCCTCTCTCACTTATTCCTCTCTACCTCTCTCTCCTTCCCCCTTTAATTCTCTATATCTCCCCTATCCCTCTCTTTCCCTCCCTATCTCTATCTCACTTATCCCTCTCTACCTCCCTCTATCCCTTTACCCTCCTCTCTCTCTCTTTCTCTATCCTTCGCTCTCTACTTATGTTCCCTTCTCTCTCTCTCTCTTTCTCTACCGTTCTCTCTCTACTTGTTCCCTCTCTACTTCTTTACTACTAAAACATATTTGTTAAATTATTACATATATTTGGCTATATACTCTTCATAGCTTTATATGACCATATAATATTTTATTCATAAATAAGACATCTATATGAGAATGTACCATGCATATATATAAATCTAGATATTGTCGAGGGGCATATTGATGCATTTTATGTATTATTACCAATATCCTACCAAAAATGTAATAATAGTAGTACTATTGCTAACATACTAACATTTCATCCATTATTATTATTATTATGAGACTTATTTTAAGATAAGCTTTCCATTAAATCATATATTAATATCATTATTACGAATAGCCTTAGAAGTAACATTATCAATATTATCTATAGAGATATTAATGTTAAAATTGCATTAATATTAGTACTATGATGATTAAATTAAAAGGTAGTAATATTGATTTATATCTGTAAGAATATTGTTAATATCAATCGCATTCATATTAATATTAATTATGTTAATATTATAATTTACTTTATTAATTTAAGATCAGCAATAATTAATGGTGCTTCCATTATTGTCGCTACTATTGAATATGGTTATAATAATAACCAATAACAATTTCCATCAGTATTTAATATTCTAATCAATGCGGATACAATTGCCCATCATGCCAACGGCCAACCATTAAAATTTTAGTAGCAAGTTTGGATTTGTCTCATTTCAAAGATATAGGGACTTAGTTTCCCATCCAACCACTGGGTGTCTTGGTTTCCTCAACCCCTCGAATAGGGTGCAGTGGTACTCAGTTAAACCCAAAGCACACAGGCACTAAGGGGACATTTACGTTTATAGACGACATTTATTATATTGGGTATTTTTTGGCAGTGGCTATCCAGCCCCAGGAATGCACCGGGGCATGGATAGCGCTGCATCAATGGAGCCTAGGAAAGTGTGTTTTGTACGCTGAGGTTGACCGGGGTGGCAGATATCGTACTTTTACACGGAAACATTTGGTTTTTTTTTTAAACCATTTCCTTCACACGACAACATTTGGTTATCTTTTTTTTAAACCCTTTTTTTAACACGTTACAAGACTGTTTTGATTTTTTTAAGGGAGTGTAGTTAAATGATTGTTATATTTATTTTAAATTATTTATTTTGTATATTATTTTATTCATTTTTTAATATTAAATTTAAAATATAAAATTTTAAAATAAATTTAATATATTTATTTTACATATTTATTTTTTATTTATTTAAAATATAAAATAAAAATTAATTGATATGTATAACTTTATTTAGTGGAAAAAAATATAATATATAATATAAAACATTAAATGTTAAATTTTAAATCTAATAATAAAACTATTCTTTAAATGTTAAAAATATATTTTATATATAATTTAAAAAATAATATATCAATTAAATGCAAAGTAGAGAATAATGAAAATAATAATTAAAAATAAATAAATAAATAAATAATAAACTTATTAAGTTAATATATATTTAAATAAAAAAATATTACAAAATTGTAATATTAATTAAATATCTTAAATAAATTATTTTTATATTTATATATTTTATATTAAACTATTATAATAATTAATATATTATAATATGATAGTATAATATTTGTAATTCAATTGTAAAAAATAATATATATAATTTAAAATTTAAATGTTAAGTTAAAATATTATAAATATATTTTTAGTATATTTATAATATTATAATAAAAAAATATTATATCATTAATATTTAGTTAGGATTAGGGTTAGGGTTAAGGTTAAGAGATATAGTATGATATCAATTAATTGAATAATAATCATTACCCTAATTTAATCATAACCTTCACCCTAATTTAATCTTAACCTTCACCCTAATTTAATTTAATTATAATTACAATTCAATGGAGGTTTAGGTTTAATGTTATGGTCCAAATAGGGTTACAATTTAATTATGGTTATGATTCAATTAGAGTTGGAGTTCAATTAGGAGTATAGTTAGCCTGGTCAAGTGTAGGGTTCAATTAGAGTTACTATTAGGGTTAGTGTTAGGGTACAATATGGGTTAGGGTTACTATTAGGGTTGAATTAGGGTTAAGATTAAATTAGGGTGAAGGTTATTGTTCAATTAGGGTTATTGTTCACTTACGGTTACGATGAAGTTAGGGTTTGGGTTAGTGTTCTATAATAAAGGTTGGCTTTAGGGTTATAGTTGGAGTTCAAATAGAGTTATGATAAAGGTTAAGTTTATGATTCAATTAGGGTTTGGATTAGGACTAACATGCAATTAGGGTTTAATTATTAAGATTGAATTAGAGTTAGTATTAGGGTTTGGGTGTAATTATGATTTATTTAAGGTTGAATTAGGGTTGCAACTAGGATTCAATTATGGTAATGACTAGGGTTAAAAAGTGTTATTGTTCAATTAGAGTTTAACTATGGTAACTGTTATTGAGGTTCAATTAGGATTGGGGATCAATTAGGTTTAAGATTCAATTAGAGTTCGAGTTATAGTTAGGATTCAATCAACATAAGGGTTAGTGTTAGGGTTAGGATTAAAATAGTGTTCAAAGTTAGGGTTAGAATTCAATTAGGATTAGGGCTAGGGTTAAGGTTAAATTAAGGTTAGAGTAATTAGGAATATTTATAGAGTCTAATTATGGTTAGTGTTTAATTAGGGATAAGGTTAGAGGTTGATAAGAGTTCATTTTGTGTTAGGGTTTATTAAGGATCAAATTATGATTAGAGTTCAATAAGGTTCAATCAAAGTTAGGGTAAAATTAGGGAAATAATTAATTAGATTTTAAATATAAATCAATAAGAAATACTAAATAAAAAACCCTCACAAAGATTTAAATACATGAGGTTAAATTAAGGTTTTGGATAGGGTTTAATTACACTTAGGGTTCAATTAGGATAATATTTTAGACTAGGATTACAGTTAGGGTTTAATTATAGTTACAATTCAATGGATGTTTAGGTTTAAGGCTATAGTCCAAATAGGGTTACAATTTAATTATGGTTATGATTCAATTAGGGTTGGAGTTCAATTAGGATTATAGTTAGGGTCAAGTATAAGGTTCAGTTAGAGTTCCTATTAGGGTTAGGGTTAGGGTACAATTTAGGTTAGGGTTACTATTAGGGTCAAATTAGTGTTAAGATTAAATTAAGGTGAAGGTTATTATTCAATTAATTGATATCATACTATATCTCTTAACTTTAAACCTAACCCTAATCCTAACTAAATATTGATGATAATATTTTTTTATTATAATATTATAAATATACTAAAAATATATTTATAATATTTTAACTTAACATTTAAATATTAAATTATATATATATTATACTATCATATTATAATATATTAATTATTATAATAATTTAAGATAAAATATATAAATATAAAAAATAATTTATTTAAGATAATTAATATTACAATTTTGTAATACTTTTTTATTTAAATATATATTAACTTAATAGATTTATTATTTATTTATTTATTTTTAATTATTATTTTCATTACTATCTACAAGTTCACATTTAATTGATATATTATTTTTTAAATTATATATAAAATATAATTTTTAACATTTAAGGAATAGTTTTATTACTAGATTTAAAATTTAACATTTAACTTAATGTTTTATATTATATATTATGTTTTACAGTTTATAATTTACACTAAATAAAGTTCTACATATCAATTCATTTTTATTTCATATTTTAAATAAATAAAAATAAAATATGTAAAATAAATAATTTAAAAGAAATATATTAAATTTATTTTAAAATTTTATATTTTAAATTTCATATTAAAAAATGAATAAAATAATATAGAAAATAAATAATTTAAAATAAATATAATAATCATTTAACTACACTCCTTTAAAAAAATCAAAACAGTCTTGTAACGTGTTAAAAAAATTGTTTAAAATAGAGAACCAAATGTTGTCGTGTATAAAGAAAATGGTTTAAAAAAAAAACCAAATGTTGCCATGTAAAAATACGATATCTGCCACCTCGGTCAAACTCAGCGTACAAAACACACTTTCCTAGGCTCCGCCGATGCAGTGTTATCCATGCATGATGCATCCATGCCCCAGTGCATTCTTGGGGCTGGATAGCCACTGCCGTATTTTTTCAACTAGTGTCATTTGAGGAGAGAAAGAATGAATGCAGGAGATTATCTTTATCGTCAGAGAATTTGCTCAAATAACTGTTACATGATGGTGTAATGCACACAAAGCACTCTGGAATGAATTTACACGTTCCATTGTCTGGATATTTGAAAGACAACGCAATTCAGAAAAAACTGCACAGACCATAAGTGGAATTTCTTAAAATAATCTCAAATAACATAATCCGACCATTCAGCGATGAAAGAAGTATGATCCATAGTTTTACAGGGGTTCTCAGTCAATCTGGTAGGATTACACTTTCCTACAATTAATCTCGCAAGGTTTCCAATGACAATAGTCTTGGGCGGTATGTCCATGAGAACGGCAGCCCTGGCTCCAATCTTATCCCCTTCGCCAATATTAACATTCTTGAGAATGGTAGCCCCTGTCACACAGCTAGACTAGAGCACAGATCGAATGCCCCTTTTCTCCTTGAGAAGCCAACCTTATGCGGCACTGCTCAACCATACTCGCGACTCCCTTGCGGACGAGCCCTTTCAAGTTCTCAAATTATGCCTTTTTGCTTGCGAGTCCTCCATCAGGAAGGAGCTTGACTTCTACAAGTGCATCGCAGAATAATGCACCTGCGAGCTACTAGGAGCTCGACTGCTTGCATGGTCCGACCATGTCTAACTTTGTTCACTTTCCTGAACAGCTACTGCATCCTTCTGCAGTCTTGGTGATTCCATCGAGTCTTCACCCTTTGTGCCTCCCATAAGACAACTGATTACTAAACCCGTTCACCTTGAACTCTGAGTTCGCTCTTCACATAGACCGACTCCATGAGCGTACCTGGATCCAACGTCAAACTCCTTGATGAATTCCTTCTTAGCTCTTTGAGGACTTGACTTCCTCCTTACTGCATTGGGCCTGAGGTCCCTGACTCGCTCGGTCCAATGGCTTCCAAGATTATGCACTTTTGATCTCACATACCTACTCAGCTGCTTCCCAAGTCTAACTTGGTTCCACCTTTCTAATAGCATCTCGTTGCATCATGCAACCCTCCTGAGATCTTGCACCAACGATACCAATACGGATCTTCTGTATCCCTTCCTTGCTGTCCCAATCCTGGGTGACTAGCAACCTTACTGGCATCCATCCTTGCACCAGCTGTACACCATACAGATGAGTTCAGCCCTTGAGTTCCTCACTTGGTCCTACTGTAGAGGACTGAGATCTTCCCCAAGCTTACACCAACCATCAATAACATTCGTAGTGCCCATGTGTGCCCTGCACGACATAGCCCAGCTCTTCTTTGCGGGGAACACACCTTCACATTGTGCGACTCCTCGACTTTGCACACCCAATGCTAAGAACTAGCCTAAGCTCTTGCGTTCCCAGGCTCATATGAGATTGCTGACTCAGATATGTAGCTCACCCAACCTTGCATCTCGCTTTGCCTCATCTCTTGGGATGAGTTCCAACATCTAGCTCCCTTTGGTAGCACACCGTAGAGCCATCTCATGCTGGCCCTGTTACTAGCATTCACAGGGTTCGGGACGTTGAGTTTACCACACAACCTCTCCCATTATAGCCAAGGCAGGATGAGATCTTACCTCATCCCTATTAACCATAATGGACACTTGAGTCACTTGCTTGACTCGAGGTGGGAGCTACTTCTATTTCGCTCCTGGAAGGAAGAGCACGAGATACCCTTTCCATTTGGTATCCTGTCGTGGACTCTCGGTGCACTTGATTGCATCCCTATGGTGTTCCTTCTTTTGAATGACCATACCTCCCTATATAAGCTATTAGTCCAAATCCCAGCAGGCGGTAGGATGACACTAAGGAATGGGCAAAATCTCCAACTTCCTCTTTAAGTCCATCCAACGCTGGGGATTCAATAAGCTGAATCCCAACTCCCCAATTTCTGCCTTTAAGACCTGTACCACTTTATAGCCCATAGGGTCTTTCACTTTGCATTGCAGACTCTTTAACTAGCCTGACTAACTCTTATGTCATGTCTTGGCATGACCTCTGCAGACCTTCATTGCCTGACTAACTCTTTGGACAAGTCCAACTCGCCTTGTAGAGTTGCACCCCTAGACTGGCACAACCTACCTTAACTCGCCATGACTTGGCATGACTCGGCGCTCCTTTATGCTCCATGTTGCATACTGTCCACGCTACCATGAGTAACTCAGCCTTGTCACTAGAACCATACTGTCCCAACTTGCCTCGACACTTTCTGTAACACTAACACCAAGTGCCTAACTTTCGATGCAACTCGGCCTACTTCCGTAGACGACGGACTTGGATCACGCCTCACGGCTTAGCTAATCCCTAACAAATCGCCGGATGGCTCCTCGACTCGGTGTGACCTGGGACGAGTCCTAGACTCTACGTCCAATAGACTCCTTGTTTCCAACTCGCCTCACCACTATGACTTGCCTGGGCTCACACATTGACGCACGCACCGCGCATAACTTGCAATACCAAGGGTTCAACTCGCCTGAACCGCACTCGGACAGGTTCCAGTGCTCCTCGGGCGCACCACTCACTTCAGCCTTGTGACATTCTCCCCCAATTAAAAATAGGTGACGTCCCTGACACCGAACATACTGACGTGAGAACCAACCTAGACTGCTTGCTGATGAAGACTTCCGCATGTATCCCTGGGATCTACAAACACTAACTTAGTCTTTGACTCTTCTGAAGTGAAGCTTGGTTGAGTGTCTCTAACACTACAACACCTTTGCAAGGTCTTAACTTACCTTGACTAACTCACTGAGCTGCCTCCTTACTGAGAACATTGCATCCATAATGGACAACCTTTACTCCTCAGCCACTTCCAGCATCCCCTGAAAGCTCACTGCATCAACCCTGTTGTGCAGGTTCAGTACCTAGTCTTCGTCGACCAGAATACCACTCTTCTGACACTTTTTCTCAAATTCCTGCCTTCGACTTTCGGCTTCGCAGCTTCAATCCGCTGCGCCATCCTATCTGCCCATGATGCCCCTTCAGTACCGTAGCCTCCTTCGACCAGTATACCCATTGAGCGCGGCTTCATGGCGTGCTCTACACCCACTCGACTACTTGGAGTCTCTCACCTGTCATAGCAGCTCTAGACTTAACAACTTCTGTCTGCCGATACACGTCTTGTTTTTGGCATTCCTTCAATACTCTGTCATACTTTTTTCCACCTTACATGGTGTACTTTTGCAAACTACTTGGAGTCTGCCTTGGTGTTGCCTCCACACCCTTGCTTTACATACTTCATCCCCACTGAGAGCACCTTTCGCATCTGCCTTGCTTCTTCTGAGTACCCATAACGTTGCCATGGAATGTCTTTCATGCCCATCATTTGACACCTTTACACCCATCTTGTGCCCATTACGTTGCACCAAAAGCTCAACCAACATCTGCCTTTGTGACCTTTCTCAGCTCCGAAGCCTTTATCCTTTTCCCATTCTTAACTTTGTGACTTGATTGCTTTATTCTGAATCTTCTAGCCTAGCTCGCCATCTCGTGACTCAGCCTGCTTCGATCGCAAAATATTTCCAACCCTGGATGCCACTCGATTTCACCTCGGATCCAATGTCCCGGACAATGGTCCTACACCCTGAACACTGCCTTGTGTAGGTCCCCCATCAATTTCACCTCGGATCTGACCTTGCTGTCAGGATCCTACACCCTGTACTCTAAGACTTGACTTAGGTACCCCTTGACTGCTAAGGGGGAACATCCACCAAACCGCTGCAACACTTACCACTGTATCCAGATCTCTGCTGACTTATGCTTCATTGAAGATATTCCATAGCACTTGCGACATCTTCACCCAGCTTATAGGTCCTGTCGACTTCCTTTTCAACTCCCCACCTTTGAGGATCACTTGCAACCACTTGCTTGGTTGGCTAACTACACTTTTATTTGTGGATCATGCCTCTATCCGGCGTACATACTGAGATGTCCGACTTCTGCACTGACTGACTATGTCAACCTGGTACCCACATCTCTATGGTAATACCTAACTCAGCATTGGTTCTTGTCCCAACACTACTTACACTTTGTCTACTTCACTGCAACTGAGCTACTAAGACCTTTAACATGCAAGATTTCCTTCATTCACTCCACTTTAGCAACACACCAACCAAACTGCGTATGTTTGTCTGCCACAGAAGTTCTGCACAACTTCGGGGCGCGATTCCATCATTGCCCCCTCCCGCGCTATGAAAGAGGTCCCATATCTCCCATTTCGGTATCTCAAAGAGATACACAGACTCCCAAATTTGATTCAAACACTGTGCTACACTGAAACTCGGCCACGGATCGCCTCTATATCCTAATCTCTTCATTCAGATCGGCCTTGCACGCCTTCGCTTAGATGCTCTGCACTGCCTTGACCTTGCAATGACTAACTTTGTATCATGCCCTGATGGCCTACATGATCTGCTTACACACTTTGACTGCACTACTAGTATGAGACCCATATCAGTACTCCTTTATCCATACGCAAACATTCTCTTTGAATTCACATTGACTTCATGACTTCGACATCCCTGCTGGATGTACCCTGGCCTGACTCTTTCGTAGTCTCCAATGAAGTCATTCCTTACTCAACTCATACCGTATAACTTTGTCTGGCTCGGAGGGAGGGAACCAACCTCCTCCAATAGTACCCAAACTCAAACCACTTCCAATACCGACTCAGGGTATTAGAAGAGAGCAACTTAACTTGCTCTGATAGCAACTGTCACATGGCTAGACTAGAGCACGGATCGAATGCCCCTCTTCTCCTTGAGAAGTCAACCTTGTGCGACACTGCTCAACCATACTCGCGACTCCCTTGCGGACGAGCCCTTTCAAGTTCTCAGATTATGCCTTTTTTCTTGCGAGTCCTCCATCGGGAAGGAGCTCGACTTCTACAAGTGCATTGCGGAATAATGCACCTGCGAGCTGCTAGGAGCTCTTCTGCTTGCATGGTCCAACCATGTCTAACTTTGTTCACTTTCCTGAATGGCTGTTGCATCCTTCTGCAGTCTTGGTGATTCCACCGAGTCTTCACCCTTCATGCCTCCCATAAGACAACTGATTACTAAACCCGTTCACCTTGAACTCTGAGTTCACTCTTCACACAGACCGGCTCCATAAGCGTACCTGGATCCAATGTCAAACTCCTTGATGAATTCCTTCTTAGCTCTTTGAGGACTTGACTTCCTCCTTACTACATTGGGCCCGAGGTCCCTGACTCGCTCGGTCCAATGGCTTCCAAGATTATGCACTTTTGATCTCACATACCTACTCAGCTGCTTCCCAAGTCTAACTTGGTTCCACCTTTCTAATAGCATCTCGTTGCATCATGCAACCCTCCTGAGATCTTGCACCAATGATACCAATACGAATCTTCTGTATCCCTTCCTTGTTGTCCCAATCCTGGGTGACCAGCAACCTTACTGGCATCCATCCTTGCACCAGCTGTACACCATACAGATGAGTTCGGCCCTTGAGTTCCTCACTTGGTCCTACTGCGGAGGACTGAGATCTTCCCCAAGCTTACACCAACCATTAATAACATTCGTAGTGCCCATGTGTGCCCTGCACGACATATCCCAGCTCTTCTTTGCGGGGAACACACCTTCACATTGTGCGACTCCTCGACTTTGCACACCTAATGCTGAGAACTAGCCTAAGCTCTTGCGTTCCCAGGCTCATATGAGATTGCTGACTCAGATATGTAGCTCGCCCAACCTTGTGTCTCGCTTTGCCTCATCTCTTGGGATGAGTTCCAACATCCAGCTCCCTTCGGTAGCACACCGTAGAGCCATCTCATGCTGGCCCTGTTACTAGCATTCACAGGGTTCGAGACGTTGAGTTTACCACACAACCTCTCCCATTATAGCCAAGGCAGAACGAGATCTTACCTCGTCCCTATTAACCATAATGGACACCTGAGTCACTTGCTTGACTCGAGGTGGGAGCTACTTCTATTTCGCTCCTGGAAGGAAGAGCATGAGATACCCTTTCCATTTGGTATCCTGCCATGGACTCTCGGTGCACTTGATTGCATCCCTATGGTGTTCCTTCTTTCGAACGACCATACCTCCCTATATAAGCTATTAGTCCAAATCCCAGCAGGCGGTAGGATGACACCGAGGAATGGGCGAAATCCCCAACTTCCTCCTTAAGTCCATCCAACGTTGGGGATCCAATAAGCTGAATCCCAACTCCCCAATTTCTGCCTTTAAGACCTGTACCACTTCATAGCCCATAGGGTCTTTCACTTTGCATTGCAAACTCTTTAACTAGCCTGACTAACTCTTATGTCATGTCTTGGCATGACCTCTGCAAACCTTCATTGCCTAACTAACTCTTTGGACGAGTCCATCTCGCCTTGTAGAGTTGCACCCCTAGACTGGCACAACCTACCTTAACTCGCCATGACTTGGCATGACTCGGCGCTCCTTTATGCTCCATGTTGCATACTGTCCATGCTACCATGAGTAACTCGGCCTTGTTGCTAGAACCATACTGTCCCAACTTGCCTCAACACTTTCTGCAACACTAACACCAAGTGCCTAACTTCCAATGCAACTCGGCCTTCTTCCGTAGACGATGGACTTGGATCGCACCTCGCGGCTTAGCTAATGCCCAACGGATCGCCGGATGGCTCCTCGACTCGGTGTGACCTGGGACGAGTCCTAGACTCTACGTCCAATAGACTCCTTGTGTCCAACTCGCCTCACCACTACGACTTGCCTAGGCTCACACATTGACGCACGCACCACGCATAACTTGCAATACCAAGGGTTTAGCTCGCCTGAACCGCACTCGGACAGGTTCCAGTGCTCCTCGGGCGCACCACTCACTTCAGCCTTGTGACAGCTCTGGCATTCATCAAAGCCCTGTTGCCAATTTTGGGATGCATGTCACTGCCAAGCTTGCCGGTACCGCCAAGGGTAACATTTGGAGTCGCAAACGTTTGGCTCATCTACTTCAATAGCCGCTTGTTGGCCATGTCCGAGCATGATAACCCGTACGCCATCCACATCATGGAAGACGAGGACCTACAATTAAGCAAACTGCAGTTCGTGGGGTTTCCGCGACGTCAGACTGGGGGAAATGCCGGTGGGGTTCCCCCACATAGAATAGCCTATCGACTAATAAAATAAAATCAGTGACTGCAAGTAGAATAAGCGTTTCTCCTTTTAAATTATAAACCTTAAAAATGAAACCAGGTTGACAAGGCCCTTGGAAAAGTAAACTATTTACAACAAATTTCTTGTTGGCTGGCACTAACAAGAGAGCTGATGACTTTCTTAGACCTTAAAAATGAAACCAGGTTGACAAGGCCCTTGGAAAAGCAAACTGTTTACAACAAATTTCTTGTTGGCTGGCACTAACAAGAGAGCTGATGACTTTCTTCATGCTGCGTACCATGCTATTGCAAATGCCTGTCAGAAAATCACAAAATTGTTTGAAATAAAAAATTTCTAAATTTTTTATTTGTTCCAAAGCCTAAACGAATTATTCCTGCATCTAAATGAAATAGAAATATAAGTCATTCATCTTTAAAGAAAGAAACAAAATAAGGGTTTTTATACCTAAGATCTTTGTATACATAAAATCTTCCTTGCTGCTAGTAATTAACAGTAATGAAAAAAAAACAAAAAATGATGAATGACCTGAGTAGAATCATGCTTTCCATCGCCTACTGCGCCATATTTTTCTACATTGAAGACGCTCACAGCAGGATGACCCGAATGAGCAACTGTTTCTGAAGTACAGCTCACCATAAAATATTGATTGCTCTCACTGTCTGAAATTGTCTGGGCTGATTGAGTTTCTGCTGTTGTCCAGAATAACAAGCCCAAAATAATAATCGGAGCCATGAATTTCATGACCATTATACCTGCGAGACTTGTAAGAAGATTTTGATCAGGCATAAAGAAATTTTATACTGTTTTATAGACAGATCGATGTGTGAGCGTGGCAAGAATATTATTTTTGGTTCTCATGTAACGTGAAGTAGAAGAAAAGAGGTAATGTTTTTGGTCAACTTAAGAATGCATAAGGCTGCCACCTTTCTTTTCATATTAATAAACGAGAATATTTTTAAAATACACGTGTCTGAAGATACCACAATCCTGGTTGGTATCACTGTGAGAACGGTCTGAAGTATAATGTGCACACCACCAATAACCACCTTGGACTGTTGTGATGGAGCGTTCGTGAAGTTTTTCCCATGGCAGACAAGTGAATATATAATATCGTTGGCGACCACCTAAACATTGAATATTCTTTAAAGACATTAAGTAGGCGCCACTGTGGTATCACGCTGCCTACTGAAGACATCATACTAAAATGGAGAGCATATGTTTTATTCTAACAAATCAAATTAAACTAGCAATGGCACCCTAGTGTGCAATAGGTACGCCGAAGAGTTTGTGGATGGTGAAATAGGGAGAGATTTTGGGATTATGTTTGTAGCAAAAAGGTTTGTGTCATCGTTGTGTGCATACTGAATAAGTGTTACAGTGAACAGTAAAATATGTAGAATCTATAATTAAGTTTCATACGTAGGGGAGATGATTTACTAGCTGAGTTGGTTATATAATATGCAATATTTGTGATTGCACAAGTTTTGGTGGCAGAATTTATAGGGTGTTGTGGACAGCTTGACAAAAAGCATGCTGATGTGGCATCATATTGATGATGTGGGTCTGAAAACTTAGTTATTAGTAGGGGGGTTGCCAAGCAAGCAGTTGTAAAAAATTGGGAGTGAATTGAAATTTCCAGGTAGGATTAATAATACTCATACGAAATTATGAAAGTGGAATAATGACCCATATTTTTAATAGAATGTTTTGTATTGAATTGTATTACAGAAGAGAAAAAAATTTAAAAAAAAAAATTTAAAAAAAAAATCAGAGTGAGCCATAATTTGAAGACATTTTAAGCATAGAGAGAAATAAAAGATTTACATTTTAAGCTGAGCAAGTATTTAGATATAAGTGAATGCATAATTGATAAATGATCTACAATTTACACAGAAATGAAATTACATAATTGATAAATGATCTACTATTGACATAATTGAAATTATTAGCAATGAAATTTACATAGTAATACCAGATGAGTAATGATATTGACATAATTGAAATGATTAATAGTCCAAGTAATAGAAATGATGAATAGATTTACACCTTCAATAATTCTAAATGATGAAAGCAGCAACTCAATATCAAATGAAGTCTGAAACCCAATTTTTTTTTCGAATGATGAATATGCAGTTAGCATTGCCTTGTATAGAACCCGTTGGGAAAATATCTCTAATTGATATTGAATGAAAGTATTTTCTTTTAAATCTACAAAACATGTAAAGTTGACAACAAATATGTTGTTTATTGGACCTCAAAAGAAGAGCATGTGCATTGAAGAGCTTTGTCATTTCGAAGCCAAATTTTAATTTTCAAAATGTCTTGAAAAGATAATTCATTAGGGAAAAGTTGTTCAAGATAGAACTTCTAATAATGTAAAGTAGAACATCATAGTAAGGTTAAGATAAATAAATCATAAAAGTATTCCCAAAGGGTAGATTAAATATAAGCATGATCTAAAATGAGGTAACTAACTCATTGTGTGAAATGGGATGCAAGCCAATAGATTGCTTTAATATTAAATTTATCTATAGTATAACCCTCTGAATACCAACTTTCGCAACTTTGTCTTCATTGTACAATATGAAGGCAGTAGAAAAATAGGTATCCAAAATCCAATTTCCACAGTACATTAACAAAATAAGAGATTGTAAACCAGTTTATGTAATAAAGAAGGTTAGTAAAATATAATTTACTTAGATGATAGATAAAGTGAAGGTAGAATATGTTTTTCATTTTGTTTTCCAAGAAGCTCCTCTAGTGATTTATTTTTGTGAGCTAATGACAATCTAAACGGCAACATAGTATAAGACATTTATTTAACAACTTAATTAAGATTTACAAATAGGAAATAAGCATTTGAGTAATTAGTAAAGTATAATATCAAAGTTTGGAAATTGAGGAACAACAATTACTTGCAAATTAAAGAAATACATTGTTAGAATTGAAGGTTTTATGGAAAAAGGAAATACAAGGAAAATTGGCATATTTGTTTTGTTGGAGAAAGTATATACAATGATTAATTGGGAGGAAGTAGTAAAGACGAATATAGATAGAGTAACCAATTTCTTTACATTGCAGAAATACATTCAACATAGTATGTGCACAACAAAAATAACTAATAATAGGCTAATGCATATCAAGGTAAATCTGGAAGGCAGCAATTATTGTAGGTGCAGCAACAATATTATAGAGCTGATCATATTTAAGCTCTCTCAGGAAATTGCATAAGCCCTCAAGTTTTGTGCAGCTGGATTGGTAAGCTGACACTGAGGTCTGGAGATTCTCGATATCCAATTCTTCAATAAGATCTGCAATCTAACATGCAAGTTTGAGTTTGTCGACGATGTCAATGCAACTATTAGATACAGTTGCAAAAAGTTGTTGAATGGTTGTATGCAGAGAGTCAAGTTTATTAACTGTTGACGATAACTTTGATTTTACTGGTGGTGGATGCACTGGAATGGAGGGGCTTGGTTGTATAGGAGTATTTGATTATGTATCCATGACCTGGTATGTGTTAGTGGAATTAGCAAATTAGTAGAACTATATTACATGAAACAAACATTATGTAAAAAAAATGTTTCAATTATATAAATGGCAAAGATAAATAATAAATGTAATCTATATTCGAATAAACAAGACAATATAGTATGTGGCAAATCTTGTTTTGTTTGTATTTTTTTTTGGAATAAAGGTTAAAGGTTAGGGAATTGCGTGATCATTTTTCATTAGACATAATAGTAAGCTTTGAAGGAGTTTGGAGAGTCTAACTTGTAGTTATTTGCAATCCGTGTGTTTTTTCAAGAGCTTATTTCAGACAAAGCCAATAAGCGTTTCTCCTCTTCCTTCCGACGTGCTACATATGGACTTTGTGTCATACGTGCATATCTTTGGAAGGTGAAGGCTGGCTTGATACATAATCTTACAAGTGCACGAACTCTAGAAATAGTTGTGAATGTTAGCCCTTGTTGGTTGACGTTGTCGATGTCGATTGTTGCCTTTTCTAGTGTAAGGCCTTGTGACTTGTGTATTGTTAGAGCCCATGCCATTTGAAGGGGCATTTGACGACGAAGTCCACAACTCATAGGGGAAATAGGGACATATTTTGGTTTATTGACATCCCAAGCAAGACCTATGTATTTATTGAAATGAACTACAACAAACAATGGAAGTGAAGGCGGGTTTTCATCGGCCTTGTAGACTATATCTTTGACTTGGCCAAGTGCACCATTAACAAGGCCTGTTTCTACCCATAGATTTGAACATAACATTACCTCATTTTGAATACACAAAAGGACCTTACATTGTAATTTTTCTTCATCAGGATTGGAGCATGGTGACCCCCTTAGTTGCTCTGCAGTTGATATGGCAATAGGTGTTGCCAAAGATAGTAACATGCATTGATTATAAAGTGAGACCATTTCATTTGTTGCAAAAAGGTGTGTTGAGGATAGGAATTTTGGTTGCTCTATAAAGGCCAATGATGAGCTTGAGCATGTCATTAGTACTTTCCAATCTTCAATTGTAGGTTCTGCTTTATGCAAATTGGAGAGGATAGTACGGAAGGTGACTTGTGCTGGTTCCTCGCCGATCTGCCAAAAAGTCTTTTATTAGTGTCACAACTTTGGTGAAGCTACACCATAGTGAACCCCTGTATGATTTCGAGGTGTACATGGGAATGTCCTTGACTGGTGGAAGTTGGCCAAGGTCACCGAAGAGCATGATTGATCACCCTCCAAATGGAAGTTGGTTGTGGTTGGGGAATGCTTCATGTAGCCTCATGTCAATGCTTTGAAGTAATTTGGAACCAATGAAACTCATTTCATCTATTAATATATGGCAAATGAAGTACATTTTTTCTTGAAAGCTTGCTAGTGTTTGGCCTTGCAAGGGGAAAATATCTTTGATAGGTACTTGCAGGGCTAAGTGGATTGTTGATGCTTGGATGTTGAATGCTGCTACCCCTATAGGTGCAAGAAGTAGTAATGGTGAGGGGCTATTTTGGGATGAATTATGGATTGCAATTTGGATGGCTTTTATTAGGTGTGATTTCCCTATTCCAGCAGTTCCTTGAACAATCATTTTTAAAGGAGTTTGGTAGGTACTTTCATTTAGATGTGAGCAAACTATATCCAATGCTTCTTTTTGTTCGATAGAGAGCTCATACTGGGTAGGCAGAGTGGGAAGATAGGGGCTAAAAATGTTGGATAATTGGATTCTATGTAGGTAGTAGCATAGAATTGTTCGTGGGGAGTGAGTTGGGAAGAACCACAATCATGGTGCAAGTCAATGTCTTAGTGACTAAGCATATCGAGTTCATCAAAGTGAAAAGGAAGGCTTGGGTATAGGCTTGATAATACTTGCCATTCAGATGGGTTGTTTTCTTGCTTTATTCCTTCTTGACTGGAAGAGGATGTAGAGTTGGTTTCTTTAGAAGGCTCTAATGGTGTGCGAAGCACATGCCAAGGATGGTAACTGGCTGAAAAATTCTCCCACTGCTCTATAATAGGAGCAGTTGACAAAGTGAATTCATTGTGAATGCTACAGAAAGGTTTGTACAGTAGTAGTTCTGACCAACAAAATTCTTCAAAGCGATTGGTGTCTCTTGCAGGAATGGAGGTGAAGCGCGGTGAGACGTGAACAATGGCTTGAGTGGACCATTCCTTCCATTGGTTATGTTTTCGAGATGCCTTGTAGGTCCACTTTTGGGTAACCTCAAGAAGTGACATAGCCTCTAATTGTATTGGACGAACCATGTAAGCATCAATGTTGTTTGGGGAGTTGGTGGTTGATTCAGATGAGAGACAGATCCGTTGAATGTTTTTTTGGTTGACATTTAAAGAGACAAATGTTCGGCTAGATAGGGAGAGTGGAAGTTTAAGTAGGAGGTGGCAAGTTTCTTGGGCTCCAATATCACAGTCCACTACTGTATCAGCAAGAATTTTTTTTAAAGTTGTTGGGGGTGGGCTTGTCAGACTCTATATTAGATGAAATACATGATAGCATTGCATGGTATGTTTTTGACTTTTTTTCAGCTTTGGTTGCATATTTTGCAATATACTTGAGGACTGCGTGGATAGATATAATAGGTTGGAAATCCAAATTAGCTCTCCAAATGGATAGAATGGAAGGGTTGTGTAGATTTAAGCAGTCGTCATTACGAGCAGCGGTGAATTTTGATTGGCCAGCTTCATCAATTTACAGAGTGGAAAGTTCTAGAGTGGATCGAGGGGCTTTGTAATGGCAATGTAGGGATTGGCCTTTTTTCCTAAGGCATGTTTGCAAGGTACACTTTGTATGATGTTGAACACAGTTGACCAGTTTAGTGTAGTCACTGAGAGGGTCAGCTTGTAAAATTGTCCATCAAACATAGGTCATCGTCAAGAGATTGGTGAATTTTTTAGTTCCTTGAAAGTAGCGCTTAGGGGTTTCATGCAGAGACATGCCTTTCAATGTATGCAAGGGAATTTTGCACAAATTGAAGGTTATTCCATTATAGTTTCCCAATATTTGGTGCTTCTACTAGCCAAAGGAAACCATGAATATGTGCAAAGCCTCTGTGTTGCCACTCATACCTGGTAGATTTTGTTTGTTTAGAAAGTATTTGAATGGTATCCATTGGAAATGAACAAGCTTAGAATAAAATATACCTATACAAGTAGTCGGTTGCACCAAGTAGTTTTACCGAAACCTCTTCACAAAATGCGGTGAATCTATGGTGCATATAGTGTGCAACAAGGTGTGGATTTTGTACTATGTTTTTTATCCTCCATTTATAAGTGGATTGCATGTTTGAAGGTGCCATTGACAACATGATCTTGTGTAGGTCTGGCCATTTTGTATCAGTCGCACTGAACGTGAAGACTAGCGATGGGCAACCAACTTGGATAACCATATCAGAGAGCTCCCCTCTACAACGGTTCCAAAAAGGGCGTGTTCCTTGAATTGATGATCCAAAGCGCATGAGTTGTTGAGAAATTTGTTCATCTGGAAGGTCCTTTAACTGTTGACGAAGATCAAAAAATGTTGCTGGCAAGGATGTATCAATGTGCTTATGGACAAATACAGATGTTGTGGCTTGGCTATGACGACGCATAAGAATGTGGAGTATGAAGTACCTGAAGCAAGGGTGTTGGAAAAACCTATTATCAAAGTACCTAAGCAAGTGGAGACCATATTCATGTAACTTAACTTCTTGCATGCGTTGTTGTTTGAATGTGGCTTGGTCATTTGGGAACAAAATGGAGAAAGCCATAACAAACAATCCTTCAGTGGTATACTCATTGATGGGGGATGGGGAAATGGGTGGCCAATCCATAGACAAGGTTGGCCGGCCTTGACCTAGTTGCAATATAGAATGCAATTCTTCTACTTCTCGACATGTTGGTGGAAGGCTTATTACAAAGGAAGTCAAGTGGTGAGTATCTTCTCCAGAAGGTTTGAAGGTTGTAGCATCTGCATGCATAGAGCTTGTTGATGTTGGGCTATAGAATGTGGTTGTTGTAGATAGGAGGTTAATAATGTTAGTGGAAGGAATTAGTAGACATGCTAGTGCAACCTCATCTAAGTGCACATTTTGGTAGTATGGGTCATGCAAGGTTTTATAGTGTAGTGCCTCATAAACATGGCTTCTACTCACTTAGAAGCTATAGTCCTCTTGTCCAATGTTTTTCCTATTAACTAATTGGATGTCTAATTCATCTATATGTCTCGGCAAGTGGGTGGCAATTGAAGAAATATCTTAAGGAAAGGAAATAGTGTGTCCACTATATTTTAGTTGCCCTCCCTTTGCATAGGTAACTTGAAGGATAGGGCTAACCCTATCTATTAACATCTCTTGAACTTGGGTGAGTTCTTTTAAACATAGGGGTTGCTCACCAGGGTCCATGTTATTCCATGCGAAGAAGCGATGGCCATTTTTTTTAGATGCACATTTGTAACAAGTAGGAATTCCATGTACTTGTTTTATCCTTATACCTGGATATTTTCCATGCATACTAGACAAGTCGACATGCTTGCTAGTCTATCAAGCGTAGCACGGAAAGAATTTCTTGCAGCAATAAAGATTTGACCAAAGATTGGATGCGGGTGGATTTGAATGGGGGAAGTGGATGAGGGGAGTGTAGATGTGGGGGTGCTAGCAAGGGTGTTGTGGGTGAGTTCCTGTCTTCTTCTATTAACAATGTCTTTTTGTGCATGGTAGCGAGTGCGTTGTTGTTGGTTACGATGGGCTCGTTTAACTTGCAAGCTTGAATTTTGCATATCCATTTACTATTTTTTGTACATTTACAAAAAAAAATTCAATAGTAAGCAAAGGAATCTAAACAAAGTATATCGAGTAGTACGTAGTTGCATTGAAACCATGAAGGAACAAGATTGTGTGTTATTGAAAGTTTGCATAGAAGGTGCAACATTAATGGGGATAACGTAATAAAATATGGGACTAATAAATTTTCTTAAAAGGAAATATCAAATAAGCAAGATAATGTGTAAACTAAAAACATCGAGCACACAAAAATAACATTGAATAGACGTAAAGCATTGTGAATCCAAACATAATATAAAAGTAAGCAACATTAACATGTTTGTTTTAGGTTTGTTTTGGTATTACATGTGTGAAATTGCAAATGGATATGAAAGTGTACATAACTATGTTAAAATATTTGGATGTATAGTACTGCACAAAAAGAAAGCATTAAATTTTATTCTTCGTATAATTCAAAGGTGTGAGAGTAAATTCCATAGACATTACGCAGAAGAGTGATTTGTAATTCAGAAAATTTAGAAATATATATATATTGTTTGCAACTCTTTGTTGTTCATACAAATATGCACAATAGGACATTACATGACAAGTATATTTCAAAAGCTTGTAATTAAAAAGCTAAGAACATTTAATAGCTGTGGTAACAATGCTTTTTGTTTCATGGCCATTGTAAACATTTGATTGGATGGTAAGTGCCAACAGGAACTCACAATTGACAACTGTGTCTAGAATTTCTCTCAATGCATTGGCTTTTGCTAGTAGGAGTTGGAAGTCTTATGTGCTTACTCCTAACAACATTTTTGTTGGCTCTTCAAATGCAGTAACATTAAAAAGATGGCCTATACCATCCTGCAAGTCCATCTTTAGCATGTAGGTTAAATCACAAGTATCAATCTCTGCAGAGCACTTGGGACATTCAAATGCACCTGGGGTAATTTGGAGAACATTTTTCTTACACTTTTTTCTTTCCACCATGCGAGGGCATGATAGGTAGTAGAAGTTGTCTAAGTGGAGCTCTGTGATAGTGGCCTTTACACAAACATTTTGTTTGTCAAGAGAGATTGGTTTTGCAATGCTTGAAATAGGAATTGGGTTTTCAAATTTTGGGGTTGACAGACAGCTCTTTGAGAGGGGAAGACAAGGTTGGGTAATCCCTATACTAGCATACCATGTTTGTAATGTTGAGGCTTCAACCAACTTGGGATTGATTACAATGATTGTTGGAAAGATAGTATCTATAGATTTCCAGACCATGTGGTTATGCGGCCAATTTTAATCAAAACAATTGGTGGGTTGGGATTTAGGGGAAGGTTAGCTAGTTGTTTCCTAGCAATTTGGAAATGGCTACCCCAAAGTGTGATGTCAATTGTTTGGTTTGTCATGTCCATGATTGTAGTTGTACACTTTGTGGTTTCGGTGCCATCCCTTTTA
This sequence comes from Sequoia sempervirens, assembly GCA_007258455.2. Classification (NCBI taxonomy): domain Eukaryota; kingdom Viridiplantae; phylum Streptophyta; class Pinopsida; order Cupressales; family Cupressaceae; genus Sequoia; species Sequoia sempervirens. Next base: position 115,647,388 of record VDFB02353493.1, read on the forward strand.
CGAATGGTTGATGCAGGGGAGATAGATAGAACAATACCAATGGCATCTACAAGGGAATTAATAGGCAATAACATTGATGATTCAATGCTTTTGATATGGTAGTTGTGTGTTGGTATAGTGGACTCTACGCAGATGACTGGAGTTATGGTTGTGGAGTTGTGGAGGAATATTTCATAAGGGTTTGTGCCACTACTATATTTTGTGTTCCTAACTCTGATGCATCCATTGGAGATGACATAAGTAATATTGGTCTCAATGGAATTGTAGAACCTATGTACAAGATCATTAAAGTAGGTAACATGAATCTTAGACCCTACTTTATCTACAAAATCAAACCCAAAGACTTTCCCATCATTATTTGATTTTTTGTACTGATGGATTAGACTTTTAGCAAGGGCACGACCCTGAATGGACCACTACTTATGGTTTGGTGTTAAGGTTGCAATGGGATTTGGTTTAGATGGTTTATCAAGTGAAGATGTGGGAGATTGACTACTAGCCAGTGGCCCCTGAGAGCTGCTAGAGGGTGTGTAGGTTACAACTTGATGAATACCAATTGGAGCTCCAATCATTGATGCATTGATTGTAACTACTTCCAAGTTATGAATTATGATAGCCTTGCAATGAAGGGACAATTTGAAAGTGAATGAAATGTTCATGCTTAAATTCCAGGAACTTAAAACTATAAGGTAATCATGTGCGTACGTGAATTTGTGAAATTTCTTGCAATCCTATTCTTTGAGGTGGACAATGAAACCTGTGACTAAAGCATCCTCCATGACAAGCTCATGGAATTGGGTGGGTAGAAAAGTAGGATGTGTGTCCGTCCCATCTGACAATGGTATACGATACTTGACAAGCATAGCTTGGGGTTGTTCAATGGGATCAATAGATGCAACTTGTAGAAAGGGATCTACATTAGGCATGCCTGAAAGGATGTCGGCAATGGCATTTGCAGTTAATGTAGACATGATGATGTTGGAAGACATTTGAAGTGATTGGCCTGCAAAAAAGTTGAATAATTATGAAATGCTCAAATGGTTCACACAACTGTTCATATGAGTACAACCTGAAATATCTTACTAATGTATGCAAATAATTGAATTACCTAAGGTTGGTGGAAACAAAAAGGAGGATGTATTTGAAGGTTTTCAGAGAGTCTTTTGTTTGGTACTATGGTAGCATTAGAAAAAATCATCTAAAACATTTTCAACAATTATCTCTTACTAAAATACAATATTTCAATATTTAAAATATATCATTTAACATAATAATATTTTACAATTAAGTTGGATAAGAATGTATGGAAAGCAAGGTAGAATAAATATAACAAAATTAAATTAACCAAGTCTATTAATTTTTATTTGTCAAAACTTAATTTGTTTTTCATAATTATCATATAGTACTAAGGTTTTTTTATATATATCATTTTTAAAAAGGAAAAATATGAAATAATTTTTTTTAATAATATGAAAATGGCGATGAATATAAAATTATAAGAAAATATAGGTAATAAGGAAAATGAAAAAATGTAGTAGAAGGACTAATTAAAAACACTAAGGTATGTTATCCTTACAAATTAAAATAAAATAATTTTTAACTATTTATTCTAAATTTAAACTAAATTATATAAAAACTAAATTAATTCTCTTCATATTATTCTTAATTCTATGGATTGAAAAATATTTAAACCTAAACACGTATTCATTATGAGGTTCTTGGCCCTTATTTTCATTTTAATAAAGACACTAAAAACCCTATCGATGATGTTAGCCATAATTTTCAGTTTCTCTTATAGACATTTACAATAAAAGATAAAATAGAAAAGTGACCGCGTGAAAGGCTGTCATATTGCACTACATTCATTATAAAAAAAAATAAAGTCAATTTTGTAGATCATAAATAATAAACTAATAGAAATAAGAAACATATAAATATATATATAATTTGAATAAAAAAATTCAAATTGAAAATATAATAAAACTAATAAAATGATAAAATTTGTATTCCAATAAACACAAGTAATTGATAAAATCATAATATTATGAACTATTAAATTGTATAAATTAATTTTCATAAAATTATATTAATTATTAAATTATCAAATAAATTAAATATAAATAACAAGTTTACTTAATAAATGATAAAAGTAATTAAAAATGATAAAAAGATATAGAAATAACAACTAATAGAGATAAGAAACATATAAATATATATGAAATTTGAATAAAAAAAATCAAATTGAAAATATAATAAAACTAATAAAATTATAAAATTTATATTCCAATAAACACAAATAATTGATAAAATCATAATATTATCAAATATTAAATTGTATAAATTAATTTTCATCAAACTATATTAATTATAAAATCATCAAATAAATTAAAATATAAATAATAACTTTACCTCGTATATAAAGTACTGTATTTTGTATTTATGCAATCAGTTTTATTTGAAATTTAGTTGCACGCTATCATTGGACCAAATGAATGGGTACAAGCCAAATGCGTTTCAGTGAATGTAAAATTCTACTCTTTCTTTGACTAACTGTTTAGACCTATTTATAACGTTATTTCTTTTAAATGAAATAAAATATACAACATCTTTTATAGAACCCCAAATATATTATATTAAATTTATGTACATATGGCATGCACAAAGAGTAGCCTATTCTTAATCAGTCCTTATAGAGGTTGGACCAGACTAATCACTTTAATAATAATAAATAATTGTATAATATCTCATTCCCTTATGATCCCTACTATAATTAAGAAAATGGCACGTAATGGAAGCCAGTCCAAGTGATGAGACATATAAGTGCAAGTGAGGAGACATATATGCTAATCGAATATTCCATAGATTGGACAAATAAAGTTTGTTGAGTGGTTGAGAGGTTAAATGTGAACCAAACGTTCAAATATATGAAGACATGTTTGAATTACAAACTTACTTTATAGATATGGTTTAAGAAAGGAAAAATTACCGAGTAATCCTTGTAAGATTGGCATGGTGTGGTCAAAACATCTAGGTTTTCCCTTGTGTTTTGAAATGGACAAACATCATCATTGCATAGTTTTATGTAGCTTCAATAAAATTAAGTCATTTCTAGGCTCATGCTTTTTTTAAAAAAATTAGTTCTTTTATAACTTATTTAAACATTTTTTTATATATTCTTAAATTTAAAATAAATAGTTAAAATAAAAAAGGCTTATTTCTTCCCAAATCAATTATTTATAAATTTAGAAAAATTTAGAAAAATTTACAATATTTTATTTTAAATTTGTAAAAAGTATTATATATAATTTATTTTGTTTTATTTTATATATATTTTTTTTATATAATTAGCCGATAGACTATTCTATGTGGGGGAACCCCACCGACATTTCCCCCAGTCTGACCCCGGTGGGAACCCCACGAACTACAGTTTGCTTAATTGTAGGTCCCCATCTTCCGTGATGTGGATAGCATACGGGTTATCATGCTCGGACATGGCCAACAAGCGGCTATTGAAGTAGATGAGCCAAATGTTTTTGACTCCCAATGTTACCCTTGGCAGTACTGGCAAGCTTGGCAGCAACAAGCATCCCAAAATTGGCAATAGGGCTTTGATCAATGCTGGGGCTGCCATTCTCGAGAATGTTAATATTGGTGAAGGGGATAAGATTGGAGCTGAGGCTACCATTCTCATGGACGTACCGCCCAAGACTACTATCATTGGAAACCCTGCGAGATAAATTGGAGGAAAGCGTAATCCTACCAGATTGACTGAGAACCCCTGTAAAACTATGGATCATACTTCTTTTATCGCTGAATGGTCGGATTATATTATTTGAGATTATTTTTAGAAATTCCACTTATGGTCTGTGTAGTTTTTTCTGAATTGCGTTGTCTTTCAAATATCCAGACAATGGAATGTGTAAATTCATTCCAGAGTGCTTCGTGTGCATTACACCATCATGTAACAGTTATTTGAGCTTCTCAAGGGAAAGCATGAATCAAATAGACAATTGATTTAGGAGTCCATAAATGTGTTGGATGTCTCCTCTAAAGTAAAAAATGCCCCCTAAAATGCTCTGACGGTGAAGATAATCTCTTGCATTCATTCTTTCTCTCCTCAAATGACACCAGTTGAAAAAATACCAAACATAATAAATGTCGTCTATAAACATAAATGTCCCCTTTAGTGCCTGTGTGCTTTGGGTTTAACTGAGTACTACTGCACCCTATTCGAGGGGTTGAGGAAACCAAGACACCCAGTGGTTGGATGGGAAATTAAGTCCCTATATCTTTGAAAAGAGACAAATCCAAACTTGCCACTAAAATTTTAATGGTTGGTAGTTGGCATGATGGGCAATTGTATCCGCATTGATTAGAATATTAAATATTGATGGAAATTGTTATTGTTTATTATTATAACCATATTCAATAGTAGCGACAATAATGGAAGCACCATTAATTATTGTTGATCTTAAATTAATAAAGTAAATTATAATATTAACATAATTAATATTAATATGAATGTGATTGATATTAACAATATTCTTACAAATATAAATCAATATTACTACCTTTTAATTTAATCATCATAGTACTAATATTAATGCAATTTTAACATTAATATCTCTATAGATAATATTGATAATGTTACTTCTAAGGCTATTCGTAATAATGATATTAATATACGATTTAATGGAAAGCTTATCTTAAAATAAGTCTCATAATAATAATAATAATGGATGAAATGTTAGTATGTTAACAATAGTACTACTATTATTACATTTTTGGTAGGATATTGGTAATAATACATAAAATGCATCAATATGCCCCTCGACAATATCTAGATTTATATATATGCATGGTACATTCTCATATAGATGTCTTATTTATGAATAAAATATTATATGGTCATATAAAGCTATAGAAGAGTATATAGCCAAATATATGTAATAATTTAACACATATGTTTTAGTAGTAAAGAAGTAGAGAGGGAACGATAGAGAAAGAGAGAGAGAGAAGGGAACATAAGTAGAGAGCAAAGGATAGATAAAGAGAGAGAGGAGGGTAAAGGGATAGAGGGAGGTAGAGAGGGATAAGTGAGATAGAGATAAATAAGTGAGAAAGAAAGGGATAGGGGAGATATAGAGAATTAAAGGGGAAAGGAGAGAGAGGTAGAGAGGGATAAGTGAGATAGAGATAAATAAGTGAGAAAGAAAGGGATAGGGGAGATATAGAGAATTAAAGGGGAAAGGAGAGAGAGGTAGAGAGGAATAAGTGAGAGAGGGAGAGAAATAGAGAGGGAAGGAGAAAGTGAGAGAGAAATAGGTGGGATGAAGGGACGGATAGGTAGATAGGGATATGTGATATAGAGAGAAATAGAGATGGAAAAAAAGAGAAAGGGGGAGAGAGAAGGGGAGAGAGAGGGAGGGAGAAGTAGAGAGGGATAGGTGAGATAGAACATTGCTTTCTTCACACCGTCCACTACTTTTCACAGCTGTAAATAATGTGGGCTTAGCCTATCAACGTAAGTATTGCACCTCATTGGGGTGCAAGTGCTAGTTTAGTTTAAATTTAGAATAGATAGTTAAAAAGTATTTTATTTTCATTTAGAAGGATGAAAAAGAAAATATGAGTTTTCATTTATTAAGAATAAATTTGTCATTATTATAACTTAATTCAATTTTTCAATTCTAAATTTTGTACCCATTTGAATACTATAGTATTTATATATCATTTGCTCTCTTTTTTTGTATTGTTGAAAAATATTTTATTTTTCGAAAATGTATCGAGCATTTTCCATCCATTGTCCCATTGCTTTAAAAATATTGTATTTAATTTTTTTTTAGAAAAATTATATTATTCTATAAAATAACAACATTTTTTTAATTAGGGAGGCCTGTGTTTGTTTATAATAATAAATATATTATGTTTTATAATAATAATAAATAATTAAAATTTTATACATAGTAAAATAATAAATAAGTTTTAAATATTTACCATATTCAATTCTATATTCTTAAAATACATATACAATTTTAGATTATATAAAAATTATATATGCTATATAAAAAAAAAAAAACACTATACTATTATATAATATTATATTACATTTTTTGAACATTTCCCATCACAGAATTTGATTGATTGATCTTTAATGGAGACTTCTATTAGTCTAGAAGACATGTCAACAATTCCGATTTTCTATTCGCAGCTGCGTGGTTAACCATTTGCTCTTCGTGAAAGTCTTGCTTGATAAACTCGTAAAAGTTTTAGAGTTGGTTTTATATGAGGAACAACTATTATATTTTAAACTACGGTCAATCTTGTGGGTTATTTCCTAGAAAAAGAGATATTAATACCCTTATAAAGGACAAGAAAGAGGTAGTTGCTATACGATTGAAGAGTTTTACTTATACCAAGGCTCTTAAACCAACAGATTTTCTGATTCTGAGACTTTTCAAGCTAGAAAGAAATATTCTAACTACTTTTAGATCTTTAATAAGAAATGAACATGGTGGAATTATTGTTGTATTCTCTAATGTAATATGGAATTCTATCCTACATGATAACTTGCTATGTCTCTTTCTACCTTGTAAATATCTGTTTATTATAGAATAAATATATTATGTTTTATAATAATGAAAAATAATAATTAAAAATTTATATACAAATAAATAATAAATAAGCTTTACATATGTATGGATACAATGATGACATATATTTTTTTCTTACAAAAATAATACCAAAATCTCTCCCTAATTCACCATTCACAAACTCTTAGGGTGCCATTGCAATAAATAATATATTATCAAATTAATATTTAAATTTAATTGAAATATATTAATTAATAAATTTTAAAATTCAAAATAAAAATAAAAACATAAAATAAAAATAAAAATAATCTATTGTAAATGATACAAATAAAAAATTTCATATTTTTTTTAATTATAACCATAAAAATTTATAATTCATATGAGCTTAATATATCCACTGTTATAAATCTGAACTTCGGCATGTCCTATGTGAGCTTTCAGAGCTCATTTTCCCTGTCAACAGTCCAAATTGAAGGATAGGACTTGGTTGACATTAAAACGAATCTCGGCCATCCATCATTTTTCGCGGGCAAGAGATGAAGAAAAACAAAAAAGTTCGTATTTATTGCTAGCCACCAGTATTTTTTTGTATTGCTTTTGAAACCCATAATTATTGCCAGCCACTAGTATTGTTTCGTATTTCTTTCGAAACCCATAATTATTGCCAGCCACCAGCATTGTTCCGTAATACCCGTAATACTCGTAACCGTTTCAAATTATTATGCCGAAGGCATCCCATGCTTAGTATTTGGGAGGCCTTTTTGCATCTGACAGTGTAAATTCGTGCACAGGCAATAGCCTGCGATCAAATGCATCTGAGCGGCTTAATGGTTTTTCCCGGATGGCACAAAGTTTATTGCAGAAGACGAAAAAAAATAATCTGCAGAGCAGGTATTGTAGGAAGATGCAAAATATCTGGCCAACACTTATTGCAAAAGTCGGCCTCCTTGACAGCATGACAAAATGCCCCAATTTGTATTAGAAGCAAAATATCTACATTTATTGCAAATGCGAGTTGGTGTAACGTCTCTTATGTGATACATTTACTCTTGTTCACCGCCTTATGCATTTTGCCTCAAACCCTAAATCACTTTCACGCAGATACGCTCTACTTTTTGTTTATTGTGAATAGATTGAAGCAGTAAGCGAGTTTTGCTTTTGTAGGGTTTCCTGCAAACTTTGCCCATTTTCTCTCTTTGGCATCGTTGACAGTGGGACACAATTTGTGCAAAATCTGGAGGTAAGTCACTTGCCAATCTACTTTCAGAGATCTTTCTTTTTTAATTTTGTACGTCATCTGATCATTCTCTGTTGTGTTTTATTCCATTCTAAACAATTCACTCAGATACATTTACAGCTATAAAAAATTTCAAGCTTTTATTGTGCCATGTTTATAAGATTTCTCTTTGATTAAAATTTTAATAACGCATATTGGATTTTATTGTGTTTTATTTTTACCAATTCTTCTATTGAGGTCGACCATGCTAATTTCAAAACCTGAACTTTATGAGAAGGTCATGATTTGTCAAATAAGTTATTCTCTTGCTGCAAATTGGGCGTATATTCTTCCTAGAGCACTTTGTGACAATTTTGGACAGAAGCATTGCCTTTATTCTGGACAATTTGGTCTCAGGAATCCTGGCGTGGCACTTTCCTGAGTGGATCTGCCTTCTACAAGTTGTTGTCATCTACTTTCCAGATCTAGTGTAGTAATTCAGGTTCCTTACACCTTTCTTATGCTTGCTTTGTATTGTTTTAGACCTGTAATCAATTTTATAGAACATTGGCAATTGTTGTGCATTTCCTGGGAATACTATCTTAGCAGAATGGTGTCATTAATAGTGCTCCACATGGAAAGAGACATTCTTCTAAGTAAAATATCAATAGGATAATTGGAAGGGAATGACCATAGGGGACCCATTTGTGTTTGGATACAATTAATTCCCTAACAACATATTAGGGGAAAACAAAATATAGAGAATCTTTCAAACTTGTGATCCATATCATAAAGCCCATGTGAAAATTTTCAAAGCTACTCTTCACCAGCATGACTAAGTATTGCTTGGCTTGCATTTATGCCTTAAAATGATGTTATTTAATTGATACAACTGAGCATCCCAACAATGCAAGATGACATTGCTTTTTTTATTTTTCTATAGAACGTTTTCAAAAGCAATATGAATGCTGCAATTTGTAATACATAGTGTTAGATCCCTATTTGCTTCTTGACCCAGTCACCTGTTGGCATGAGTCACATACCTCAGGTTCATGTCCTGACATATTCCAAATCCATGTATCATTGTGTCCCTGCTATCCTTATGGGGGCAGTTGAACTAATAGGTATTGCATAAAAGATTACAGTCAGTTTCCTACTATTAAATTTACTGAGCTTCCCTTACAAAATAGCAGATGCCTTTTGCAATGGAAAATTAATATCACTTTCCCTTGAATTCAAATTATGTTTTTGTGAGGAATTTTTTTTTTTTTTCATGCATCTAGAGCAGCAAAACCCATACTGCCAGATTTTATGGATGTTTCTCTTATAATTTGAAGAAAATATGATAGAAGTATAAGAGTTGGCTATGTTGGTAAATTGGTGACTGTCTGTAGAATTTTAGTCATACAACAGAGAAAGAAAATGAAAAACGAGGTTTCATATGTATCACAAATAAATGAATTTGAAGGTGATTCAAAGAAAGAGCACAGATTTGGGATCATAGGGGTTGGTGTTGCTAAAACTTACAATGTTATCCAACAACCTTGAACACCCCATCACACAGAAGTTGCATTGGTTGAAGCTCAAGTAAAGAATAAGAAGCATGCCAAAAGATTTACACACTTTCTATCCACCACAAAGAAAGAGATTTGAACCTGGATCCAATTTATTGTCAGGGGAGGGCAGCACACAAGTTCTGGTTGGAGATGATAGTCAAACTGTAGTGTTCAATGAAAGTCACTCTCAAGTTCTGACAGCAAAGGAGATATGGAAATAGAGGGATTTGTATCTTGCAATGGAAGCATGTATGCAAAGGTTGACTTTCATGAAAGATGAGTACACAACCATTTTGTATAGACTTAAAGCAACAATTAAGCGCACCCAAAACTAGAATATCCAAGATTTCCTATTTTTGATGGTAAGAGATTAGAGAAAAATAATATAAGCCCTATACTATATGTGTCCATATGATTTACTATTGGGTTAGTTTCATATACCTACTTAATTTTATTTATGTGAACATAATGAAGAGTTGAATTTTTGGAGCTTTCTTTGAACAAATGTACAACTCAAATATAATTTATCAAATCTTTTTGTATGAAAGCTCTTTATATTTGTTGTTAAACTACTTTTGCATCAACTATGTGGACTGGAACCCTAATTGGGGGTTGTTTTAAAAATTGATGTGGGCTTTGATTCCATTAATCCCAACTGCCAGAAGCACAGAAGAGTTGTTTCAACTTGCCTTGCTTCAGGGTGTTTGATTTCGTTTGGAGACAAGGTTGAGCTCTCACATTTGTGGCCTTATGGGCTAGGCTTTGTATTTTAGTTAGGAAATCCTAACTATGAATTTGTCTTACATTTGACTTTTAATTCCACTATCCTTATAGTATGTAACTTATTATTCTTTTAAATTATGCAGTGAGGGTTGGTGACAGGTCCCCAACACTTACAACTAGTAGGGCTACTGCTTTTTGTGCAATGCTTTTCCAATTGGGATACCATTGAACTTCAAAACTACCACTCGTGTTCTTATAGCTTGTATGCCTATTGTTGCAAATTGATGCAAATGCATAGATGGTAGCTCTCTTCATCTATGGGAAGTTGATCTCTCAAACTGTTTGTGTTGAAGTAATAGACATGTGGTTCCAGAAAAGAATATAATAACATCAAAATTATATTGGTACCTAAAGTAACCAACCATGTGAGAGGATGTATCCATTTGGAAAACCAAGCTATTTGTCACTTATTCAACACAGTCATTTAAAATTTTAGTCATTTGTGTCATGCTAATCCCTTACCTTTTTTACATTTGGTCTTTAAAGTACAAGAAGCAATATAATGGCACAAAATTGTGAAGAAAAAATAGCTCTGGCAACCATTGCATTTACAACTTCAGTAGTAGCTGCTATACATTTAATACTAAATAATGTTGCCAGGTAAATTGTCATCTAAATAACCTCAAGAGCAAGGAAAATAAAATAAACAAAAAATTTAAACTGCCAATTGAATGCAAAATTCATTTCACAATTCATAAATCTCCATGTGAAGAAACAAATAAGGGTCTAACACTCAGAATTACAATATATTATATATGAAAATAGCCACTAACAAAACCACAGAACGAATGCTTTCATTTACCAGATAACAACAGAACTGTATTAGAATGAAATAAAACACAACAAAAGTGATCTGGCTGTGTATAGATTCCCATAAAAAAATTCATTGAAATCATGGCAAGTGACTTACCTTAAGATTTTGCACAAATTGTGTTGTGTTGTAAGGATGCCAATGAGAAAAATGGGCAGGGTTTGCAGGAAAATATTATGAAACCCTACCAAAGTAGAATTTAAGAAAAATTGAGATGAAACAAAATCAGACTCCCTATAGCTTGCTACTTCAATCTATTCACAATAAACACAAAGTAGATCTAGAAATATCTATATTTAGAGCTATTGAGCTTCATACAATATTTTTGCAGTCTTTTATAGGAAAATATTGGTTGCAAGTTAAAATTTGTTTTCAGGTATGAGGCGAGGAATGTTTCAACTATCTGAGGTTGTTTTTTTCTGATTGAGACAACTTTCTGGGTGAGAGATAATACAAAATATAGCTTATCGGCTATTCAAAACACTCCCTCAATAAAATTAAATTGCAAAAGTGCTCTCTAAAGTGGTCCAAATGTTAAACATATATGGTGCAGATTCATTTCAAAGAACTTGAGTCCATGTACACCGTCCTGTACATTATCTGTCAAAAAACTTTTACTTTATATTTTTCAAAGAACTAAATAGCAAACTGAATTTTAAGTGTTTGTTATATTGTCAAGACTGACAACTAGAAGCCCATTTTAAGTGGATTAATTTAATACTTTTAGTGGATTAAATTATTTGGGTTTGAGCTTTTTCCTATGCTCTCCCAAGTTTCTGGGAAGGGAGAATGGGTTTGTTTAAGGCCACTTTTTGGGGAACAACTCAGATGGCCATTCAAAATTATGGAATTTTTTTTAAAAAATATATTTTTCCCAAATATTCACATTGATCAGGTCTTTATCATAGATATCATAGAACCTTTCTAAGCATGGGTAATTGAATAGATATATTAGATCTTTATTGCTACTTCTTGTTGCTATGATAAGGACTTACACAACCTATTGTGTTTCTTACACTAGATATTTATGCATGTCTTCCTTGGTTTTGCAACATACCGTTCTGGTCTATTGTTGGCGTGTTCTATGCTGAAGTTGTTGGAAATCAATAATGATTATGTTGACAATGAGGAGGTAATTATGTGCCTAGATTACCTTTTCAACCTTATATTTTGATGTTCTTTGGAAAATATTGCTCGTTATGCATCAAAATTTTTGAAACTAATTTTTATTATCTACCATCTTTCATACTCTTATTCATTTTCCAAACCTTGGGGCTTTGATGATTTCTTTAATGTAGGGTACTTCAATGTTTTATAGGCTATGTTGCATTGGGACTCTCATATTTTAAACATCACAGTTTCTTCCGTTGCCATATTTTTGCATCATCCTCATTTATTTAGTTCCTTCCATTCCCCTGTTTTTTGCATCAATTATTTAAATTTTACAAAGACATGTTCTTTATTTGTCATTTTTCTCACAATATGCAATAGGTTGCTACACTAACTAATTTCTTTTTTTTTTGTCTCCTTACAGATCACTTGAAAGATAACATTGTGCCACACACCTGATCTTCATAATGTTGAAGATGCCCATATGCACTTCCACCAAAGCCTCAAAGACCTAGCCAAATCAAATCTTGTACAAATTTGGTTGTGCTAGATGATATCTACAAAAATCATCATCTTCAAAAACTATGTTGTCAAATGGATTAACAGTTTCTCATATCACACAACCATTAATGGAAATTTGGGTGCACATCATTGGAAATTTTTGTTCAAGCTGCACAAAATTTTGTGTCCACCATTTGGATTGTGAATTTTACCACTCTGTAATACTCCCAACTTATTCACTACAGAGGCTTCTTGGTGTAGCTATATTTTATGGCAATTTTCAAGGTTTCTGTATCATGGATTTTGCCATTTTCACAAACATTTGTGTATTGCTACAGATTGATAAATTTACAGACTATCCTTTATTAGTTTATTTCTCGGTATTCCATTTCAGAGTGTGCCATTCAAAATGTGGATGGTTTCTTCGATTGTCATTTATGCCTATCAATTGGTTTTCCCATTTTCAAATAAACAATATTTACAACCAAATCCTCTATGTTGTCTTTGGCGTACCTATTGCACCCTAAGGTGCGATTACTAGTTTAGTTTTGTTCACCTTTTTTTCACGTGGATGAATACTTACTAATTTCAAACTTCATAATCTTTGTACACTAGCATAGTAAATAGAGCCATATGCTTGAGCACGTGGATGATTGGATGTGATGTTGAAAATACATTAATATATATTCATGATTTTTTGATTTTAAGATATTTTTTAAATTTTAAATTTAAATATTAAATTTAAATAACTTGTTATCTTTAATATTTAATTATAAAATATTAAAATTAGTTATTCAATTTTAATTAAAGTTATTTTTATTAATTTTTTATTTTTAAAAATTAAATGTTAACTATTTATACTATTATTTTTTATATTTTACATTTATTAAAGAAAAATAAATAAAATTAAAATTAATTTTATTATTAAACTTGAAATAATTAAAATATTTGAAATTTTTATTGATTTTGAATTTAATTTTTCTATCTTTATTAATATTAATCAAATTATTTTTTATTTTTTATCAAATTTGAAATGTTTTAATTTTTAATTTAGATTTAATTTTGAAACTTATTTTAATTATTTATGTTTTTTTATTAAATTACAAATAATACTTAAAATATATTAGAGTTAATTTAATTTATAATTATTTGTCTTATTAAAATTTAAATTATTTTAGAATAATTATATTTAGAATTTTTATTTTTAGTCGATAGGCTATTCTATGTGGGGGAACCCCACGAACTATAGTTTGCTTAATTGTAGGTCCCCGTCTTCCACGATGTGGACAGCGTATGGGTTATCATGCTCTGACATGGCCAACAAGTGGCTATTGAAGTAGACGAGCCAAACATTTGCGACTCCCAATGTTACCCTTGGCAGTACCGACAAGCTTGGCAGTGACATGCATCCCAAAATTGGCAACAGGGCTTTGATCAATGCTGGGGCTACCATTCTCGAGAATGTTAATATTGGCGAAGGGGATAAGATTGGAGTCGGGGCTACCGTTCTCATGGACGTACCACCCAAGACTACTGTCATTGGAAACCCTGTGAGATAAATTGGAGGAAAGCGTAATCCTACCAAATTGACTGAGAACCCCTGTAAAACTATGGATCATACTTCCTTCATCGCTGAATGGTTGGATTATGTTATTTGAGATTATTTTTGGAAATTCCACTTATGGTCTGTGCAATTTTTTTTGAATTGCGTTGTCTTTCAAATATCTGAACAATGGAACATGTAAATTCATTCCAGAGTGCTTCGTGTGCATTACACCATCATGTAACAGTTATTTGAGCTTCTCAAGGGAAAGAATGAATCAAATAGACAATTGATTTAGGAGTCCATAAATGTGTTGGATGTCTCCTCCAAAGGAAACAATTCCCCCTGAAATGCTCTAACGGTGAAGATAATCTCCTGCATTCATTCTTTCTCTCCTCAAATGACACCGGTTGAAAAAATACCAAACATAATAAATGTTGTCTATAAACATAAATGTCCCCTTTAGTGCCTGTGTGCTCTGGGTTTAACTGAGTACCACTGCACCCTATTCGAGGGGTTGAGGAAACCAAGACACCCAGTGGTTGGATGGGAAATTAAGTCCCTATATCTTTGAAATGAGACAAATCCAAACTTGCCACTAAAATTTTAATGGTTGGCGGTTGGCATGATGGGCAATTGTATCCACATTGATTAGAATATTAAATACTGATGGAAATTATTATTGGTTATTATTATAACCATATTCAATAGTAGCAACAATAATGGAAGCACCATTAATTATTGTTGATCTTAAATTAATAAAGTAAATTATAATATTAACATAATTAATATTAATATGAATGTGATTGATATTAACAATATTCTTACAAATATAAATCAATATTACTACCTTTTAATTTAATCATCATAGTACTAATATTAATGCAATTTTAACATTAATATCTCTATAGATAATATTGATAATGTTACTTCTAAGGCTATTCGTAATAATGATATTAATATACGATTTAATGGAAAGCTTATATTAAAATAAGTCTCATAATAATAATAATAATGGATGAAATGTTAGTATGTTAACAATAGTACTACTATTATTACATTTTTGGTAGGATATTGGTAATAATACATAAAATGCATCAATATGCCCCTCGACAATATCTAGATTTATATATATGCATGGTACATTCTCATGTAGATGTCTTATTTATGAATAAAATATTATATGGTCATATAAAGCTATAGAAGAGTATATAGCAAAATATATGTAATAATTTAACACATATGTTTTAGTAGTAAAGAAGTAGAGAGGGAACGATAGAGAAAGAGAGAGATAGAAGGGAACATAAGTAGAGAGCGAAGGATAGAGAAAGAGAGAGAGAGGAGGGTAAAGGGATAGAGGGAGGTAGAGAGGGATAAGTGAGATAGACATAGGGAGGGAAAGAGAGGGATAGGGGAGATATAGAGAATTAAAGGGGGAAGGAGCGAGAGGTAGAGAGGAATAAGTGAGAGAGGGAGAGAAGTAGAGAGGGAAGGAGAGAGTGAGAGAGAAATAGGTGGGATAGAGGGAGGGATAGGTAGATAGGGATATGTGATATAGAGAGAAATAGAGATGGACAAAGAGAGAAAGGGGGAGAGAGAAGGGGAGAGAGAGGGAGGGAGAAGTAGAGAGGGATAGGTGAGATAGATCACTACTTTCTTCACACCGTCCACTACTTTTCACAGCTGTAAATAATGTGGGCTTAGCCTATCGGTGTAAGTATTGCACCTCATTGGGGTGAAAGTGCTAGTAATATATTGCAGACAAAGCCATGCCGCTCATCCTTTCCAAACGTAGTTCTACCTCTCGTCATGTTCAGTTCTGTTCGACTTGCTCCAATCTTGTTCCTTCGCAAAGCACGCCAGTTCCGATGAAGTCCGCCCATTCTTCAAGGTCAAATCATTGTCCTGCACAAGGCACGCCTACTCTAAAGAAGTCTGCAAGTTCTGCGTGCTCAAATCATGTTCATCCACCAGGCTTGGTCCCTTTCTCAGTTCACTCGGGTTCTCCTCCACATTTGTCAACTTCTTCTCCTATTCGTCATGGCTCCCCACAAGTTTCCTCTGGTCATCAAGGTCCTCTCGATCTCTCCCTGCCAGTCAAGCTTCATTCCAATGGCTCTCATTCGCTGCCAGGTACTGTTGACGCCTCTCTCTCTTGTCAACGTTCTCTGAATTGTTTTCAGAATATTAATTGTGTTGTGTCCTCCTCGGATCTATTGAATCATCTTTGCGCCCTTCAAGATCCTGTCCTTTCATCTACCCCACTCATCCTTCCTTGCACGTGGCATCCCCGTCGGATTCGGTCTACCTTAGCTCAACCTCTGTATCTTCTTTTCATTCCAATCATATCATGATCTCTTCCAACTCAAGTTCCCTTCCTCTCCTCTCTATCACACTCTAAACTCCTCTCACGTCAATCTATTCACAAGTGGAGGGAAAACTCGTTCTCAACCATTCCAAAATCATTTTCAAAATGGCCTATCAAAATTATATTTATTAATTTATATTTTTGTAATTTATATTATTAATTTATTGATTTTAATATTATTATTAATTTATATATAAAAAAAATATATTATTATTAATTTATTAATATATTAACTATATATAGCCTCGTAATAGAGCTTGTTTCATCACATGGAACTCCTTTGTGGTCCTTTAATGCACCTCAATTTCACTCTGATCTTTGGCATGTTTTATAATGATATGGATTGTCATTAGTTTTCATCAATTATCTCCTTCTACCAGCTGTCTCTATCCTTTTCGGAAAGTTGTATGCCTTGTGCAGCTATCTTTGTCTCGTTTCATCTTTGAAGAAAGGTAAAGGAGAGGAGACACATGGGTAATCTGTGTGGGTGTTTAATGGGTTCAAGTGTGGCATGTTAAAGAGGCACGTCGCCACCTTACAGAGTGACATGACATCTTAAAAGAGTGAGCCAAACTTGGGAATATAGTCTCTCCATCATAACTATTCCTTTCTTTGTGTGGTCATTAAAACCATTCATGGCATAAATTTTCCTTGTAGAGCTTAGGCAGATGGTGCTCTTACTCACGAGATTTTGTCAAAGAAAAGATGTAGGATATCGGTGTTTGAAGATTCCAACTATGGTGTGCGTTTACAGGGTTCAGAGGCTCCTTAGATGGCTACATTGTACATAAATAAGCCAATTTTGATTTGATCCTAAACCCATTCCAATGTTAGTTTTATGTAGTTTCGCACAAATCTGGAGAATGGGTGATGTATTAGCTCCATACCTTTAGATAAGAGGAATGGTAGACTTTCTAATAGGTTTTGATAGTTTTGCAAAGTCATATGGTTTATGCCAGGCTATACAAAACTCTCATGTAATAGTGGCTTTTAGCTTTCGATAATATGTAAAAACACTTACACACTAGCAAAATACCAGTGACAGTATTTAAGGATGGCTAGCAAACCCTAGATGAAATCTCACCTGCTCATCATTTTTCGCTATTTTGAATCAAAAATTAAATTTGACCCTTCCTTCAATGTACCCATTGCATAAATGTAATGTGCAGTAGGGAAAGATGCAAGAAATAAGTAAGAATAGCTGAAAAAAGAGGAGAAATGATTCATTAGCGGTGGGGAAAGTAGAAAAAAATAGCTAAGAACAGCCTGAAAAATGGCAAAAAATGATGAGCTGCTGAGATTCGTTTAGTTTCCATGCCTAGAAGTTTTTCTTCCCTGGTATTGACCTACAGTCCTTCAATTTGGCGAGGTGCAGCATAAAAATAAGGTATGGGCAAGGGTTTTAGACAAAAGCGGCAAACTGGTGTCAATCATGGTGGCCCACCATGGCTAAAAATTAGGTTTCAGCAATGGTAAGTTTAGTAAAATGGAAATATATGTTTTCCAAAATATTCTTTTCTCGAAGGAAATTATTATGGCTAAAAATAGACTTTTAGGCAGTTTTGAATTATTATTTTTTTAATCATGGTAGTTTTCTAAAGACATTATGAAAATTCTAAAAACTCTAGCTGGAACAATAACTGAACAGACAAGAATGACTTACCTGGAGGATGCTTAAGGAAACTGTGCAGACTTTGCAAGAAAAATTGGAAGTGGTTGCGTACAGAGAAGAATGACAAATGTCTATGCACAATTCACAAAAAAATAACAATACTTATAAATTTAGAATAAAAGTAGCTGATAGTGTATAGATTGGGAAAAATCTCTTATTCAAATAGTGGCAATTGACTTACCTCAAAAATATGTAGTAATGGTGTATTTCTTCACTGATGACGACAAAGCTTGTAGGAAAAGTTTACAGAAAAGATATTACGAAAGGCTGAAGATATTTTTTCCAAATATAGATTGTAAATGAAGAGAGGAAGGCAAAGTAAATGCAGCATTCCTACACCAAATTTTAGATATTTCTGTTGGTGCACATTAATTTCATCCCTACCATATTAAATGCGAGAAAGATATTATGAGGAAGGAATGTTCGCGAGACTTTTAGAAACGATCAACAGTTGGCAATGGAGGATTTGTCAACCATGCCTTCTAACTCGTTTTGAACACAGAAGAAGGCACACATCTTTGACATACCCATTAAAATGAATCTCAGCCGTCCAGATTCTGCTTTCCCAGCCGCTATCGGTTCACTATCAGTTACCTTTCACTTCTCCTATTTGAACTGAGCGAGGTTGATTTTCCAAATCGACAGTTCGTAGCCTTCGAAAGGCATGCAAGAAGATAAAAAATGTGTTGGCCATTGGATTTAGTCGTCGTCATTTTTCCTTTTTTGTGCCATTTTAATTCCTTTACTGTGGCCATTTTTTACCCTTCTTTTTGTCGTTTTATAAGATTTAATAATTTGTATTTCGTCATTAAATTTGTTTTAGATATAAGATTTAATAGTTGATAGTTTTTTAATAAATAATTTAACTTTATTAATTATTTTATTATCTATTTAATTTTTTATTTAGTTTTTTTAATTATATAATATAATAAAAATATTATAATTAATAATAATATAACTTATAATATTTTTTTAATTATAATATAAAATAAATAATAATATAAATATAATATGATATAAGATAAATAAAATTTAAATAATGTTTAATATAATATAATTATAATTATATATTTATAATAATTATAATGACATATAATTATTACAATAATATATTAAAAAAAAATTATATCATCAAAAAATATAAGTACACAATAATATTATATAATTATAGTATTAGATTTATAATAATTATAATGACATATAATTATTACAGTAATAAATTAATAAAAAGTTATATCATTAGAAAGAAAAATATTAATAATAAAATAATATAATATAATTTGTAATGATATAATATAATAAAAATGTAATATAAATATTATAATTAATAATAATATAAATTATAATATAAAATAAATAATAATATAAATATAATATGATATAAGATAAATAAAATTTAAATAATGTATAATATAATATAATTATAATTATAGATTTATAATAATTACAATGACATATAATTATTACAATAATAAATTAAAAAAAATCATATCATAAAAATAATAATATAAGTACACAATAATATTATATAAGATTATATTCAGATTAAATATATTAATATTAAAATAATAAATAACAATCAAATAATATAAAACAATATTAGATCGATATAGTTATTATTATTTTTAGGATGTACTCGCCAAATTTGAGAAATGAAGGGTCAATACCAAGTTTGGAGGAGCAGGAAACTAATAGTGGTGGGGAAAACAGAGAAAATGATGACAACAAAAAAATTATTTAACCGAACCCACTACAAGTTGTTTCTGCCTGTATTGACAGTTGTTCAATGATATTGAAGAGAGAATCGACCATGACTTGTTAGCACCGACGAACCCGTTGCAAGTTTCATTTCTAAGATGCAGGACAAAATACATGCAGAAAACAATCAATGGTTGCCAATGACTAGACTATCAACCACCCTTTCTCACTGCTTTTTAGCCATTGATAGAAAAATTGAGCTCTAAAATCTCATATAGGACATGCCTTTGACGTAATAATGAATTTTTGGATGTGATTCTTTTCAATCTTTGGAAAGAATTATTCTTCCACACTTCCCATAATGATGGTTGTGGTGGAGTTGTGTTAGGTTTGTTTCTTTGGATTTCTAAACATGTCATTTATAAAGGAGACTATCCATCACATAGTGTGTTTGAGCTCTTTCTTTTATCAATGGACAGTCTATTAGTTTATGTTATTTATAGGTTTTTGTTCCATATAGGCTTTTAATAATCCTAAAAATAGATATATTATTTGGAATTGGATGTCTAAAAGCCTTCCTAATATTGATTGGGTGCTCAGACGAGAATTTGATGTGGTTGAATATCATGAAGATTGTAGCTGGTTTAATTATTTCAAACTCAACCAAGATGAATTTGTAAGATGGATTTATTACCAAAATATTGTTGGAATGGTTGACCCCTTTCAAACTAAAATTTTCAACCATTAAACTAATTGGTTTATATGATCCAATTTCTAATCAAGAAATGATAGGAAGTTTATCGGATTAGATTGATTTTATGTATCCCACAACCTTAATCTAGAGGTTTCTTCTTTTGGTTCATATGTGCAAGTTGATTATTCAACTACCCTATCTAATCATTTTCCTATCATTTGCTTTGTCTCTTTTAATCAAGAAGTTGTCCCTATGGTTGAACTCCCCTACAATCTTAATATCACCCATTTAAAAAACATTGAATGTGTTTCTTCCTTAGTGGGAATTTGAAATTCTATTGTGAAACCTCAAGAGGGTGAGTCATGAATTGAGTGGTGGTGTTTTTCTCTAACACAATGCATTGATTTTCTCTAGTCCCTTGGAAAGAGAATGACATGGAGACGTAAATGTAGAGCAAAAAACCCTTCAAGGGAAATTGGAACATGCTAGGAAACAATTAAATGTTGTCTCTCATGATGAAAAGATTCAAAATTTTATTATTTTTACTGAAACACAATTATGGAAGTTGGACCATTATAAGGTGTAGGGTGCCAAAATAAGAGCTAGAGTTCATGATAAAGGAAGGAATACAAGTTCTAAATTTTTCTTCAACTATCTCGATTATAAACATAAGAAGGAGAAAATTGTGGCTATAATGGATGAAGGTAAATTATATATTGATCTTGTTGAAATTACTAAATTATTCCAAAAAATTTATATAAAAAATATTTGAAGAAGAGAACAAGTGACAAGATATTCAAAAAACTTTGGAAGAAAATGTTAAGAATTTTATTCCTAACAAAATTGATCGAGGTTATAGTCAATTTTGGTTTGAACTCTCTTGATAGAAGAACTCAAATGTTCTATTTTCTCTATGGAAACTAATAAGATTCCTAGTTTTGATGGTTTTCTAGGTGAATTTTATCAAATCATGTGGCATCATATCAAAGATGATATTTATATACTTTTCTTGGAAACCATCTAAAAGGGTTCCTTAAATCCAAGTATCAACAAAGGCTTAATCAAATTGATTCCTAAAGACAAAAATAAAGACTCTATTGCTAGTTGGCAACCAATTACTCTACTAAACACTTAATATAAAATTATTGTTAATTAAACCAGGGTATATATAAATAAAGGAAAGATAAGTAGAACAATTACGGTCAATATTTCCATTGAATATATGTCGCCCAAAATGACTAAGAAAGCTATGAATCTAAAATGATCTAAAAATATACATAATTGACCAAAACTATTCTTTTATAAAGTTTAAATTCATGTACCAAAATATTACGACAAGCTGACGTATATACAAACTGAAGTACCTAAATCTACAAATGAAACCATCTCAAACACTCATTAGTGGGGTTAGTTTAAACATGCAAATCTACAAATACGTCTATGAAATAACATGTCTATGCTCAAGAAATGCCACAAATAACAAAAGAAAAAGAGCAAGAAGACATTACAAAAGCAAGACAATCACCTATTCCATATTGGATTGGTGTCAAATGTTCAAATGACCCTTTCCCAACCCTTGACAAGCTCAAATGCTGCAAATGCAATGGTGATGAAGAGGAAAAGTAGTTCTCAAATCAAGAGAGTAACTTTGCATGAAGATGTAGATGATTTGATGAAGATTAAGGCCCTTCATTTATAGATTTTCTTGATGAGAGAATGGCCAAATAGACCAATGAAAAGAGGCCACTTGTCAACTTGCCATAGGTTGAGGGATGTGCAAGATTTGGGAAATGTGCCCAAGAGAGGGAGTTTCAAATTCAAATTTGTGCAATAAATTTTCAGAGTAGGGCATGGAAATGAGAAGTTAATGCAATGTTGGAGGGGACAAGTCAAATTGTCATCACTTTCAAACTTGAGGGAATATTCTATTTTTTATGCCGAGTTGAAAGAAAATAAGGGTTTTAATAAATCAATAAACTGATTTATTTGTGCAAGTGGTATTATCTAGAGGATGTGATCGGTGGTTAGGTTAGGCTAATTAGGATTAGATTAGCTTAATGATGATTAGGATGATTTTGACTTTTATGACTTAAATATTTACTTTATTTAATTAAAAAAAGGATGGAATATGCATTTGGATTTCAATTTAATGAATGTTTGATTTATTTTAATTAAAAGGTTGATGTTTGATTTATTTAATTTAAAGGAACAACCTTAGGAATGAACTTAATGAGTCTAATTTACCAGATGAATGGATGAAGGTGAACTTGATTAATTAAATGAGCGGGTGAATGTGAAACCTAGTTCACTTGATGAATGAACCTGATTGAATGCATAATGTTAATTTTGCATGTCTACATTTTGCCCCTCTTTGAAGCAATGTACTTGTTGTGTTGGTTCAAAGAATAAACTTACCGTGATCAATTTTTTTAAAAAAATCGGCATTGGTTGAAAGAATAAACTTACTGCGATCAATTTTTTTTTTAAAAATCAGATTTTTCAGATGCCCCAGCGGAAAGAAGTACACTAGTACATTGCCCCCTCCAGAGATCGAGTGAAGAGATTCGATTTGAGGGTCGATCTCACAATAAAGAAGTTCAAACTGGATGGTTATGGATGATGATGCAAATAAGATGATTTTAAGATGCTTAGAATAACAAATCTATATTATCTTAAACAACTTAAATGATGATATGATATGATGGATGAGATGGAGGATCTGATATACCATGATTATGCAATGGATGTTTTATGCAAATGCTTAGACTAACAAATCTATATTATAATGATGATATGTTGTGATTATGCAAATGTATGATTTATGCAAATATGATGATTTATGAGATGATTAGACTAATAGATCTATATTATGATGATGATTACACATGTGATATGATATGCAGAATACTGATGGTTTGTGGATGCAAGATGAATGGATTGGTGATAATGAGTAACTACTCATGATGTGATGTTAGTGCGGAAAAGAATAAATTAGATGATGACAAGAGGATCCAACAAGCCAACTTTATGAGAAATGATGATGAGAAATGATGATGATAGATGGATGATTTGCTTATCAAGGATTGGTATTTTAAAAGGGTCACTTACCTTATGTTTGATAACATGCATAAGTACATGATGCATCAAGGTATAAAGGACCAGGATGGCATGGTACTTAGTGTGATGGACTTTGACACGACAAATAGATAGGAGTATTCTTGTTCACACCTGACATACAGAAACCTTGCTAGGATGCACTTAAGAAGTTTCAAAACATCTCAGACCAAAGCACGGAAAGGTATAACTAATCAATGCAATAATCAACAAGTTGTCCAAAACATCCTCTATAAATATCTAACAAAGCAAGTATTCACCAAGTTATTTTGCAAGAATGTCCAACAAGCATGGCAGACAAAAGGATAATGATCATTGCCCCATTCCTATCTCTCTAAATCCCTTTGTTCGAATATCATCGAAAGGTCCTTGGACTAAGCGCAATAAGATAAGTCAAAAGATACAGATAAAGCACACAAACAAGTTGATGTTCTTCAATACCGCTAACCAAAAGCGAATGTGTTTTTGAGGATAAGAACTGAAACTTATTGCCAAAAGATAATGCCCATTGTAGGAAGGATACATCCTAGGACATGTTAGTGGATGGTGGCACGTCATTTCATTTATCCAAAGTGCCCCTTCTGATAAATAATGCCCCTTGTAGGAAGGATTCATCCTAGGACATGATGCTATCAGATGATTGATATGGGACTGTTTGGATGATGGGCTATCGATACAAAGAATTGACCAACTTGTTTACATACTGACTTAGACTTGAAACTTAACATTTGGAGTTTTACTTTTAATCTGCTATACTTGTTTCCAACTGTTTCACCAAAGGTTGAGGATGATGATCAATTTATTATGGATGATGTTATTGTGGGTGTAAGCGAGATGAGGTGGATAGGATTTTTTAAATATTTGGATGTTTTTTGATCATTTTGAGATGTTTTGAGGCTGTTTTTGGTATTTTTCAAAATTTTCAAGTGTTTTAATTTTTCAATTTTTTTAATGTTTTGGGATTTTTCGAGATTTTGACCAAGAGACTAATAAAGACCTATCCTAGGGGCCTCAGGGGCTCATCAACAGATTAGCCTTGCCTATGCTATACACGCAGAGACCATGTAGTTCGACTGACGACTTGACTGATTTACAGATGATGATATACATGATGAGATGTTAGTTTATTTAGACGAACTCCTGTAGGACTAACCTAAATGTCTCGGGGGATGATCAAAGATCAACCTTGCCTACGTTCAAGCTTAGAGATGACGTAGTTCGACAAGATGACTCTGTTTTTGACTTTTTTGAATGAATTTTTGAACTGTTTTTGGATTTTTATATGTTTTGAATGTTTTTGGATTTTTTGATCTTCTGATGTTTTTGGATTTTTTGATTTTCTGATGTTTTTGGATTTTTTGAATTTTCGATGTTTTTGGATTTTCTGATTTTTCAATGTTTTTGGATTTTCTGATTTGAGGATTTTAAGATCATATATGAATTGGATCCAATGAGAACATGTCCCCAGTGTGATGCAATAAACTACTCTGATAAAGGTAGGACAAAATGACCTTGAGGATGGGCCGAGTAGTATTAGGAGGGATCATGATACAAACACAGGACCAAGCTATGGTGCGGATGCGAGCGGATGAGTGATGGATGGAGATCTGTATATGATGGATGGTGGAAGCAAAATGGAGGAATGATGCCAAACAAGCCGTAAAGATCCTAGTGGATGGAAAGTGCTTATTTATGCAAGGCACTTGTTTTCCATGTTTTCACTGAGGTACTTGCCCAAAGTACCACCAAAGTGGTTTTCACTATAGGACGATTTGTTTCTCTTTACTATTTTTTATCCTTTTTTTTTATTTTTTTGCTGTCACCAAGACGCCTATTTTCCAGGTTTTCATTGAAGTAAACATTTTTTCAGCACATTTTCTAATTTTTTGAATTTTTTGGTTCTATACCTTGAAAGATTTAGGCATAATACTTTTTGACATGGGAGCTATTCATGGGCTCCTATAGAGGTTCCCCTTCAGGTGTTGATAACTGATATGCCCCTGATTTGTAACTTGCTGTGATGACGAACAGTCCCAGCCAATTGGGTTCAAACTTGCCTTTGCTGCTTGGGTTTGGTACATTCTTTTGATTTTCTTTTAAGACCAGTTCTTCGACTTGGAAAGTCCTGCTTCTGATTTTCTTATTGTAGCTTTGTTTGAGTCTATTCTGATAGACTTTCAAATGATTTAAAGCATCTATGCATCTCTCATCCAGTAACTCCAGCTCATTTAGTCTTGATACCTGATACTCTTCATCTGTGATAAGGTTTTGTAGTGATATCCTAAGGGATGGGAGCTCGATCTCAATGGGGAGTACAACTTCTGATCTGTAGACCAAGGAGAAGGGGGTGGTGCCAGTGGGTGTGCGGATGCTGGTTTGACAAGCCCAAAGGGTAGGATTAAGCTACAGATGTCAGTCACAACTTGCATCATTGACCGTTTTCTTGAGGATTTTTAGAATGGTTTCGTTTGTAGCTTCTGCTTGGCCATTGCCTTGGGGATAGTACGGGGTGGAGAAGTGATGTTGGATTTTAAATTTCTCGCACAAGTCACGAACATCTGGATTCTTGAATGGTGTCCCATTATCTGAGATAATTGGTTATGGGAAACCATAGCAACATATAAGATAGTTCATAATGAACTTTGAAATCTGCTTCTTAGTTATATACGTCATCGGTATGGCCTCCACCCACTTAGTGAACTACTTTGTTGCAGTTATGATGAATTTGTGGCCATTAGATGAGGTTGGAGTTATCTTTCCAATGAGATCAAGGCCCCACTACGAAAAGGGACATGGTGTGACGATGGGGTGAAGCTCTTGAGCTGGAGCATGGATGAGGTCATGCTACTAACATTGTAGACACTTTCTAGCATGATCATGTGCTTCTCTTTCCATTGTGGGCCAATAATACCCCGTCCTTAGTAGTTTTTTGGCTATGGTCATTCCACTGGAGTGTGAACCATAGATACTGTTATAAACTTCGGTTAGAGCAGTTAATGCCTCCTCAACATTTAAACAGTGTAGTAGGGTTCCTTCTATGCTCCTACGATATAGGGTATCACCTAGGATGACAAATCTAGATGCCTTTTTTACGAAGGTTCGCTTTAGGTTTGAGGGTAAATCGGCAGGTGTGGCTCCTATGCGAAGGTATGTATAGATTTCGTGGTATTAAGGATCACTGAGACCAATGATTTCACACACGAATTATGATTCTGGTACCTTGCATGCAGGGGCGAGAAGCTGCTCTATCAAAAATTCATATTTTGGAACATTGTTGGGGATGTCCAGTAGGGACCCAATTATTGCCATGGCATCTGCTACTCTATTGTTGGCTCTAGGAATCTACTCAAATGTGATTTCGATTGCGGATATTTTTAGAGTCCACCAATTTCTTGTATGGAGTGAGCTTGTCATCCTTGGTCTAATATTCATTATTGACTTGATTTATGATCAATTGGGAGTCTCCATACACTTTGAGAGCTATTCCATTGTACTGTTATTCTAAGACCTATAGTCGAAGCCTCGTATTCTGCAATATTATTAGTGCAAGGGAATGCTAGTTTGTACAACCTTGGTATGCAATCCCCTTGTGGGGTGATGAAGAAAACACCAGCTCCTGATCCATGTTGTGTGTATGAGCCATCGAAGTATAGTTTCCAGTGGTCAACTACGTTGAGGTTGAAAATAGATTCATCTAGAAACTCTGAGACAAGAAGATTCTTAGAATAAATAGGTTCTTCTGCTAATTGGTCTGTGATGACTTGTCCCTTGATTGTTTTCCGCTCGACATACTCAATGTCCTACTTTGACAATATCATCACCCATTTTTCCATTCTTCTTGTGAGCATTGCCTTTGATAGTAGATACAAGAGGGGGTCAATTTTGTCGATGAGCTTTATTTTGTGTGCCAACATGTAATGTCTAAATTTTTGAGAGGCAAACACTACTGCGAGACATGATTTCTCAATGAATGAGTAGTTTAGCTCATGACCAACCATTGTCCTGCTGATGTAATAGATAGCCCTCTCCATTTCATTTTCATCATACTGAGCTAGGAGAGCTCCAAGGGCTACTACTATTGCTGACACATATAAGATCAATGGCTTCTTTGGGATGGGTGGCATTAAGACTGGCAGTGTCAGTGGATATTCCTTTATTTTGTTGAGTGCCTCTTCACACTTGGTATCCCATTTGTACGCTACTCCCTTGTGGAGTAGGTGAGAGTATGGGTTTTGTTTGTATGCCAGTTGTGCTATGAATCTTCTAATGGATTGGAGTTTACCTTGGAGGCCTCTCAATTGTCTTAATGTCTTTGGTGCTTCCATTTTGAGGATTGCTTTCACTTTTTCCAGATCCACCCTGATACCCCTCATTGATACTATATATCCTAGTAGTTTACTTGATTGTACGCTGAAGACACACTTCTTAGGATTTAGTTTGACTTTATTCTCCTCTAGTATGTCAAAGATAGCACTTAGGGTTGCTATGTGATCTTTTCTTTTTTTGGATTTAGCTAGGATGTTGTTGACATAGTCTTCAACCGTCTTATGGATCATGTCATGGAATATCAACATCATAGCCCTTTGATATGTTACTTTTGCATTCTTTAGGCCGAATGGCATCATGTTCTAGCAGTAAGTCCCCCATGGAAAAGTGAAGGTTGTCTTATGTTGATCCTCTTTTGCTATCATGATTTGATTGTATCCTAAAAATCCATCCATTGATGATAACATCTCATGTCGTATTGTCATATCTACTATCATGTTGATGTTGGGAAGCGGGAAGTCATCTTTCAGACATGCTTTGTTCAAATCTTTGAAGTCTGTATAGATTTTAATGGCTCCATTAGGTTTTGAAATAGGTACCAAATTTGATACCCATTCTGGATAATCTATTGGTTGTATGAATCCTTCATCTAATAGCTTTTTTAGATCCATTTTAACTAATAAGGTGATCTGAGGGTGCATTTTTTGAAGCTTTTTTCTGACAGGTTTTGCTTCTGGATACACTGCTAAGTGGTGAACCATGGTCTTTGGATCAAGTTATGGCATGTTAACATAACTCCATGTGAATTTTATTTGTCTTTCCCTTAGGAAAGCTGCTAGGAGCTCTTGCTCTTCTGATAGTAGTGATTCTGCATAGAATGTGATATGCGGGGTCTCCTCTATTCCTAGGTTGACAGGATTGCATTTTTTTGCCAAGACTACTGATCTATTTAGGATCTAGGACAAATTGCTTATAGAATGCTTAACGTAAATGATCACTTAATACAATGCTCAAATGAACAAATTAACATAATATAATTTCCAAGATAATGAACTAAAAAGAAAGAGAGAAGATAAAGAGGAGACAAACGCAATTGATAATGGAGTTCGTCCCTAAGGACTACGTCTCCGGGCACCTCTCCAACGGAGTGACTGATCCGATTATACTCCAAAAATAGTTACAATTGCTTCATTGACTATCTCCTTTAAGAACAATAGCATAACGTTCCTCTGATGTGCAGAAATGTCTACAAAATCTCCTGAGCATTCTCTCATTCTCACCACCTTGGACTTCGAAAATCCCATCTCTACCCCTCTTTTTATACATAAAATTATCCTAAAAAGGCTTAACCATAAAAATGAATGCCTAATCCCCTCTAACAGCTCGTACAACTCCTCTGATGGCTCCATTTAGCTTTTGGTTTAGTTTGTTAGAGGTGGTTTTACATGTTTATGGCTTAAAAAGCCATTTGTTATGGATTCGGTTCAAAATAACATAACAAAATCAATCGAACCCTATATGTAATTAAAGAAGCTTGGCGGGCTCAACGATTGACATACATTTTAGTGGCTGTGGGGTCAGCAGTTCCAACCCCGCCGGCCTTGCTTTATAACAAATACCAAACATTTTAAATAATAAAAGAAACCAGGTTCAAATATATGTTTGGCGGGTATGTCTGGTTCAACGGCTAACCGCCCGGCCGTTCTGCAGGAGATCACAGGGTCGAAGCCCCCAAAAAAATTTTCCCAACAAAAAACATGACCGTCAAAGACATCTGGACACGTGTCATGCTATTATTCACTAATGATGTTGACTCTGCTTACCGTACGCTGACTGGTCTGCTGACGAAGTCGCTCACATGGCCGATGATGTGTCATACGGATGCCACGTGTCGCACTCCCATTGGTCCGTACAATCTGACTCAGCTACCACGTGTCTCGCTCATATTCATCCATATGGATTCCGTACGGTACGGATAGACACGTCAGCATGATGACGTCATCAGTTGTACCTTCAAGTTGACTGAAGTTTGACTGCTTCTAACTCGAGCATACGATGTCTGATTTCAATGAAACAAACGATGTCGGAATCATCTTAATGAGCTCTTCGTGATGATGCCAATTCCATCAATTTTTGAGATAATCATTTTTTCCACCTTTTGGACGCCCCTGAAGCTAGTTTGACTGGAAGTTTGACTGGCCATAACTTGCACAAATGAAGTCCTTTTCGCCCTGTTCAAGTTGCGTTGGAATCAGGACATCGTTCTCTTTCTGATGGTGCTAAAATCTAGAGCATTGGGAACACTTCAATTTTCACTGAAAAGTGTCCCCCGGATCAACTACTGACTTTTCCTAATGAATAGCTTTTAAAGGAAGATTGAATCCTCCATCCTTGGGCACCTCATAGAGGTTTTCACCATTGGATGCGTCCTTTCTTTTTACTTTTTTCTTGTCAGAGAGTGCCACAGTGTGGATTTCACTCAAAGACTTGGATATTATTCTTAATTTCTCACTTTTGCGATTGAAGGATTCAATCATTTCCCCATAATAGGCATGTGTGTCCAACTCCATTATAAACCCTGCTTTGTGATCCCCATCTGGAATGTTGTCTTGCAATCCCATGAATTTTGAGAGCACCTCATCATTTTTGAATGTATTGAGAATCGGTGGTCCTCGTTGGTCATAATCGATGAGTTGGGGATATGCTAGGCGGATCTCATGATTTTGATGGTTTGTTTCAAAGGAAAGGGTACTAATCATGCAAAGAGTAGTATCTTCAAATAGCCTAGGTAGATTGGATATGGGATCCTCATCATCGGTACTACTATAGACATTAGTTATATCAAAGGTATAGTTATCTAGAACATGACCTGTGGATACTGGCAATCGTAGTTCTACTGCGGTTGGGTGATGAGGTTTATTAACCACTCTAACTAGAGGACTTCGACCATGTATGGTTATAATCAGAGGGGTACATCCAAGGCCAAGATTTTTTATTGGTCACGTCTCTAGCATGATAGGTATTATGAGCCCATTGTCATTTTTTCCAAGTCTTTGGTTTCTGTCATAGCCCATTGCAAGCATCATTTGTAGACCCTTGCTTTTGTCATCCATTGGTAATTCAGGTGTTGGTCTTTCATCTTGATAAAGCATATGTGATGGATCTTCCTCAATAATCTCCTGGCTAAGGTCTCCCCTGCTTGTGAATTCAGGATAGTCTTTAGGAGACTTTTATGATGTGGAAGCTTGATTTTCTTGTGGATGACCCCATAATCTAGGAGATTGTGGTAACTCTCCTACCACAAAAGAAATATTAGGGAGCTTGTAGCTTCCAAAACCATCATCCTAGATGATGAGCTTAATGTCAGAGATGGTGGGAATGGCGGGAGTCACGGGTGTCTTTGTCACAGAAGTGGATGCCAGAGTGGCAAGATCAATGTATTGTGTGGATGGGCCCTCATCATTTTTTGGTACTTGGGGGATTTTGTAATACTTTGCTTCAAGATTTTTGCAGTATGAGAAAGGTTCAGGATCTCCATGGATGGTAACTTCTTGTCTGTTATGTGTAAATTTCACACATTGGTGGAAAGTCGATGCTATTGCTTTCATCGCATGAATCCATGGGTGTCCTAGGAGAATATTATATGGCAAGTCAAGTTCCAAGACCTGACAAGTGGTTTCCATGAGAGATGGCCCTACTTGAATAGGGAGTTTGATTGTGCCTTGAGACACTCTTTCTTGATCATCGTATGCTCTTATCGTGATACCCTTCCCTTTGTCAATAGAATCTTTTGATATTTTCAACTGCTTAATGAGGTTGAGAGAACAAACGTTCAAGCCCGCACCTCCATCCACCAAGACCCTTTTGATTTTTCTCTTATGTACTATGGATTCCAAGTGAAGCACACGATTGTGAGATGGTGGAGCGGGGAAATCTTGGTCAGAGAATGTAAGAAGATTAGGCATAATGATATTTTTGACCATAGCTTGGAATTGTTCCACATCATGATCTGCGGGGATAGTGGATGAGGCCAACACTTCCTCAAGAATTTTTCTATGGGAAGATGATATTTTTAGCAACTCCATGATGGAGATTTGTGTTGGTGTTCTCTTGAGTTGATCTAGGACATTGTAGCTATTATGGATAGGTCTAGATGTGGGGACTTTGTTTGGCTGGGATGAGCCTGCGATGGTTACTTTACTGCCTCTTGTGGTGACTCCACAATCTTCGGCATAGGTGCCATTGATAGTAATGACCATGCAGTTTTCATCTAGGGAGGTGATGACTGTTTCATACACATGATCTACGTTTGAGTGGGTCCCTTTCCCTTTATCATTTTTATTCCCTTTGTTACCATGATTCAGCATTGGATTCGTATATATCTTAAGATCCTGATTTCCTGTAGGTTGTTCCACGTTTATAATTCTTTTATCAATGAGATCTTGAACGATGTTTTTCAATCTCATGCAACGGTTTGTGGCATGGCCTTTGATTTTATGGAATTCACAAAGTTGATTCTCGTTATACCAAGGAGGTTTTACATCCGGTTCTTGGTAATTCTCAAATGTAGGAGCTTGAATGAGTTTTTTGTCTATTAGCTTTTTCATGATGACTTCCAATGGTTCCCCCAAAGCAGTGTACTTTCGCTTGGGATAATTCTTATGTTGTGGTGGTCCTCTTTACTCAATGATATTATTGATTGTCAGGTTGTTATGCAGTTGGTGAGTTATGTGATGATTGTTTTGGTGTTGTGTTTGGATTTGCGGTGTGGGTGTATTTTGGCGAGGACCACTGATGACCACCTTGGCATCGACAACACCACCATTAGTAATGTTTTTGTTCCTTTCCCATGTGTGAGGTTTATCATTGTAATTGGATGGTGCATGGTTGTTTTGTAGTTCAGGGTATGATGTTGATTCCATGGGTTGAGTCATAAGGGCTCTTTCGATGCTGAGCACCTTGGGGATCAACTGATCATATGTGGTGATGCCTTGAACTTTGAGATGAAATTCCAAGCATCCTTCAAGGTTGGCTATGATGGTGCAAACTTGTTGCTCTTCTAGCATGTACCACTTGCTCCAATTGGCCTTGGATTGCCATTGTTGTAGGAATGAAGTGAAAGATTCATCCTTTCCTTATTTCAGAGCTGAGAGTTCTTCTAGACTAACATCCATTGCAATGTTGCATGCGTAGTTCTTAATGAATGCATCTATAATTTCTTGAAATGTTCCAATGCCTGAAGGTAAGCGAGAGAACTATTCCATAGCGTGGCCTACCAAACTCCTAGGGAATAGTTGCATTAGATAAGTATCATCATATGCGACTTCCATGCAATGAACTTGGAATTCCTTGATGTGATCTTCAGGGTTTCCCGTC
>VDFB02353493.1:115680788-115733732 GCA_007258455.2 Sequoia sempervirens
TGGTCACGTCTCTAGCATGATAGGTATTATGAGCCCATTGTCATTTTTTCCAAGTCTTTGGTTTCTGTCATAGCCCATTGCAAGCATCATTTGTAGACCCTTGCTTTTGTCATCCATTGGTAATTCAGGTGTTGGTCTTTCATCTTGATAAAGCATATGTGATGGATCTTCCTCAATAATCTCCTGGCTAAGGTCTCCCCTGCTTGTGAATTCAGGATAGTCTTTAGGAGACTTTTATGATGTGGAAGCTTGATTTTCTTGTGGATGACCCCATAATCTAGGAGATTGTGGTAACTCTCCTACCACAAAAGAAATATTAGGGAGCTTGTAGCTTCCAAAACCATCATCCTAGATGATGAGCTTAATGTCAGAGATGGTGGGAATGGCGGGAGTCACGGGTGTCTTTGTCACAGAAGTGGATGCCAGAGTGGCAAGATCAATGTATTGTGTGGATGGGCCCTCATCATTTTTTGGTACTTGGGGGATTTTGTAATACTTTGCTTCAAGATTTTTGCAGTATGAGAAAGGTTCAGGATCTCCATGGATGGTAACTTCTTGTCTGTTATGTGTAAATTTCACACATTGGTGGAAAGTCGATGCTATTGCTTTCATCGCATGAATCCATGGGTGTCCTAGGAGAATATTATATGGCAAGTCAAGTTCCAAGACCTGACAAGTGGTTTCCATGAGAGATGGCCCTACTTGAATAGGGAGTTTGATTGTGCCTTGAGACACTCTTTCTTGATCATCGTATGCTCTTATCGTGATACCCTTCCCTTTGTCAATAGAATCTTTTGATATTTTCAACTGCTTAATGAGGTTGAGAGAACAAACGTTCAAGCCCGCACCTCCATCCACCAAGACCCTTTTGATTTTTCTCTTATGTACTATGGATTCCAAGTGAAGCACACGATTGTGAGATGGTGGAGCGGGGAAATCTTGGTCAGAGAATGTAAGAAGATTAGGCATAATGATATTTTTGACCATAGCTTGGAATTGTTCCACATCATGATCTGCGGGGATAGTGGATGAGGCCAACACTTCCTCAAGAATTTTTCTATGGGAAGATGATATTTTTAGCAACTCCATGATGGAGATTTGTGTTGGTGTTCTCTTGAGTTGATCTAGGACATTGTAGCTATTATGGATAGGTCTAGATGTGGGGACTTTGTTTGGCTGGGATGAGCCTGCGATGGTTACTTTACTGCCTCTTGTGGTGACTCCACAATCTTCGGCATAGGTGCCATTGATAGTAATGACCATGCAGTTTTCATCTAGGGAGGTGATGACTGTTTCATACACATGATCTACGTTTGAGTGGGTCCCTTTCCCTTTATCATTTTTATTCCCTTTGTTACCATGATTCAGCATTGGATTCGTATATATCTTAAGATCCTGATTTCCTGTAGGTTGTTCCACGTTTATAATTCTTTTATCAATGAGATCTTGAACGATGTTTTTCAATCTCATGCAACGGTTTGTGGCATGGCCTTTGATTTTATGGAATTCACAAAGTTGATTCTCGTTATACCAAGGAGGTTTTACATCCGGTTCTTGGTAATTCTCAAATGTAGGAGCTTGAATGAGTTTTTTGTCTATTAGCTTTTTCATGATGACTTCCAATGGTTCCCCCAAAGCAGTGTACTTTCGCTTGGGATAATTCTTATGTTGTGGTGGTCCTCTTTACTCAATGATATTATTGATTGTCAGGTTGTTATGCAGTTGGTGAGTTATGTGATGATTGTTTTGGTGTTGTGTTTGGATTTGCGGTGTGGGTGTATTTTGGCGAGGACCACTGATGACCACCTTGGCATCGACAACACCACCATTAGTAATGTTTTTGTTCCTTTCCCATGTGTGAGGTTTATCATTGTAATTGGATGGTGCATGGTTGTTTTGTAGTTCAGGGTATGATGTTGATTCCATGGGTTGAGTCATAAGGGCTCTTTCGATGCTGAGCACCTTGGGGATCAACTGATCATATGTGGTGATGCCTTGAACTTTGAGATGAAATTCCAAGCATCCTTCAAGGTTGGCTATGATGGTGCAAACTTGTTGCTCTTCTAGCATGTACCACTTGCTCCAATTGGCCTTGGATTGCCATTGTTGTAGGAATGAAGTGAAAGATTCATCCTTTCCTTATTTCAGAGCTGAGAGTTCTTCTAGACTAACATCCATTGCAATGTTGCATGCGTAGTTCTTAATGAATGCATCTATAATTTCTTGAAATGTTCCAATGCCTGAAGGTAAGCGAGAGAACTATTCCATAGCGTGGCCTACCAAACTCCTAGGGAATAGTTGCATTAGATAAGTATCATCATATGCGACTTCCATGCAATGAACTTGGAATTCCTTGATGTGATCTTCAGGGTTTCCCGTCCCTTGATATTTGTCAAATTTGGGGATTTCAAATCCCTTGGGGAATGGTTTCATCTCTAGACTCCTATAAAATGGATAGGGACACAAGTTTCTTGGTGTTTTTGTTCTTCGCCTAGATTGCATATCGAGCACTTGTTGTGAAAGCAACCTAATTTGTGTGGTCACATCATTTTGCGAATCAGGGGGTGGGATGAAAGTGTTTGGGGTATTTGAATCGTGGGTTGGGTGGGTGGGTTGGTCGATGTGTTGTTTTTTGGTATCTATATGTTCTATCGAGCGTGGTATGATTCTACCCGCTTTTGTATGAACAATGCTTTTTGTTGATCTTATTGTTGTTGCGCTTGTTGTTGTGCTTGTTGTTGTTCCAACAACGCTTATTGTTGAGCTTCCAATTCTACTACTTCTTTCTACTCTTGATATTGCTTTATTGCTTGCTGATGTGCTTGCAATTGTGCTGCTTGTGCAAGAAGTTGTGCTTGTGCTTGCGCTTGTTGTGCTTGATATTGAGCTCAAGTGTGATTTTGCGATTTGTGCTTGTGCTGCTTGTTGTTATAATAGAGCTTGTGCTTGAGCAGTCTTGTGTGCTTGTAATGCTTGAGCAACTTCTTCTTGTTGTTGTTGTTGCAATAAAGCTTGAGCTTGTGCAGCTTGTTGCATTTGCAGTGCAGCTTGGGCTGCTTGGGCGGCTTGCGCAGCTTGAGCAGCTTGTTGAGTAGCTAGGTATACGACTTTTTGTTTCTGCACTTGTTGGAATCCTCTTTGAAAAGAAGATTGCAATGTCACGTTGTTTTGGTTTGATGTGGTGGAAGTTGGTGGTGGTGGGGGTGGTGGTGGATTCGGGATGGTGTTCGTGGTGGTGGTGAATGGTGATGTCATGTTGATTGTTTGATTGGTGGATGGTATTGTTGGTGTGGTGGTTTGAGTGATAAGTGGCACCATTGATGTGATTGGCCCTTGAGATACCATGCTTTGTGATGTTATGGGGGTGTTTGATGAGGTTGCAATTGTTTGTGTATTTGTCGTCTATTGTTGTGATATCGACGACAAGTTTTGAGCGTTTGGCATAATGCTTTGATTGGTGCTTGGGATGTTGTTTTGATCGATACTTGGTAAAGGGGGAAGCCCTAAGCCAAGGACTGGTGCAGATGATAATGGCAATGGTGGAAGTGGTGGAAATGTAAGGGGTGCGAGTTGTGAAAATGTTGTGGTGCAGAAAATACCCCCAGGTCTAAACATATCTCCTTCCTCTTGAAAATTTGTGAGGAGAGGTGTTTGAGGTTTTGTGTAAAAAAATGATGATGATGGGTCATGATGGAAGGTGACAGGAACATTATTATGTAATGGGTTTTTAGGTATGTTTTGTTCCAAAGTGGTGTTTTCATCCAAGTTTTGATTATTAACAAGGGGGTGTGTTTGAATAGCATTGATAAATGCATTTCCCTTATTAACCTTAGGTTGGGTTGGAGCAAGAGATGTCATAATTTGCAAAATGTTTTTAGTGATATTGTTGGATAGGGGTGTGGATGAAATGGGAATGGTGGATGAGATTAGAGGAAATGATGTCTCCACTATGGTACTCACATCAAAATCCGAAGGTAACTTGGCCCCTTGTTTTGCTAGCTCAAGCATGTATAACGAAGGGTTAATTCTCATCATGATGTTGATGATTTTATGCTTCTCTGGATTTTGGAGCATTTCTGTTATTTCTTTGTGAGACATTCCAAAGGTAATATCCTCTCCTTGGTTTTCCTCTTGCGGATTTTGCGATGATGTCAGAAGGTTAATTATGAGATTTCCAGACCCAATGGGATTCATTTTAGGAGTGGTTTGACTCAAACAACTTGAAGCAGGTGTTTCTTTGTTGGCTTCCATGCTCTTCTTGTATTGAGATCTAGTTTAAACCATAAAACAAGGATCTTTTTTAAGAATGGAGATGAATCTCTTGATTCTTTGGATTGATCTTTATTTTATGCCTCCAAGTAGAAAATTTTAGGATATCTTGAGGATTGAAAAGTGATATGATGATGATGCAAAATATGGATGATGTGGATGTTGTGATCTTTTATTCCAACTATTTCTGAAGACAGCTTAGAGAAAAAAAAGATCAAAGCCAAATTAACAAAAAAAACAGAGATCATAAAGTCAACCCTCCTTCTAGCGCCAATATGAAGTACCTAAATTTGCAAATGAAACCATCTCAAACACCCATTAGTGGGGTTAGTTTAAACATGAAAATCTACAAATACCTCTATAAAATAACATGTCTATGCTCAAGAAATGCCACAAATAACAAAAAAAAAAAGATCAAGAAGACATTACGAAAGAGCAAAATTAGTTCTCAAACCAAGAGAGTAACTTTGCATGAAGATGTAGATGATTTGATGAAGATTAAGGCCCTTCATTTATAGATTTTATTGATGAGAGAATGGCCAAATGGATGAATGTGGGACTAAAAATAGACCAATGAAAAGAGGCCACTTGTCAACTTGCCATAGGTTAAGGGATGTGCAAGATTTGGGAAATGTGCCCAAGAGAGGGAGTTTCAAATTCAAATTTGTGCAATAAATTTTTAGAGGGGGACATGAAAATGATAAGTTAATGCAATGTTAGATGGGACAAGTCAACTTGTCATCTTTTTAAATTTGAGGGAATATTTTGTTTTTTATGCCAAGTTGAAAGAAAATAAGGGTTTTAATAAATCAATAAACTGATTTATTTGTGCAAGTGGGATTATCTAGAGGATGTGATGGGTGGTTAGGTTAGGCTAATTAGGATTAGATTAGCTTAATGATGATTAGGATGATTTTGACTTTTATGACTTAAATATTTGATTTATTTAATTCAGAAAAGGATGGAATATGCATTTGGATTTCAATTTAATGAATGTTTGATTTATTTAATTAAAAGGTTGATGTTTGATTTATTTAATTTAAATGAACAACCTTAGGAATGAACTTAATGAGTTTAATTTACCAAATGAATGGATGAAGGTGAACTTGATTAATTAAATGAGTGGGTGAATGTGAAACCTAGTTTACTTGATGAATGGACCTGATTGAATGCATAATGTTAATTTTGCATGTGTACACAAACAAACTCGTACAATGGTTGGCAACACCGATGTTTTGTGCCACCTTTTAAAAAAAAAGCCATTAGAGTATGGGCAAGGTTGCAAAATTATTTTCATTGGATAAGCATACATTCTTTACTAAGTACGAGAAGATTGTAAAAGAAAACATGTGGATCCATGACACGTGCGAGAAGAGACATATAAAAGAAAACGTGTTGGCCCGCTACACATAGGAGGAAAAGGCAATGGTTATGGAACATACAAATTCACTACCAGTGGTTGTACACTACCCGTAATTGTTAGACCTTGAAAAAACAAAATGCACCCTCCATGTCTATCAGACTGATAGTTGCTGCTTACAAATTCCTATATTTGTTAGAACTGTGTTCGTACGCTGAGAAAATCAATTTACGGTGGTTTGAAATATAAGGTGAATTTTATTGAGTTGAATTTTAGTTTAATTCATCTCCTTCTGCCTACCATTTTGGATAATATTTATTTTTGAAAACTTTATTTTCACACATTTTTATTGCAAAATATTTATTGATTTTTTACTTATGTGAATAAAAATTAATATATAAAAAAAAATCAATAAATATTTTGCAATAAAAATATGTGAAAATCAAGTTTTCAAAATTAAATATTATCCAAATGGCAAGCGGAAGGGGATGAATTAAACTAAAATTCAACTCAATAAAATTCACCTTATATTTCAAACCATCGTAAATTGATTTTCTCAGCGTACATACACGGTTCTGACAAATACAGGAATTTGTAAGCAGCAACTGTCAGTCTGACAGACACGGAAGGGTGCATTTTGTATTTTCAAAGTCTAACAATTACAAGCAGTGTACAACCATGAGTGGTGAATTTGTTTGCTCCATAGCCATTATCGAATTTGTATGCTCCATAGCAATTGCAAGGAGGAAGAGACATATAAATGAGAACGTGTGGACCTGACACATGCAAGAAGAGACTAGTGAAAGGAAGCATGTTGGCCTGAGACACCTACGAAGGAGTGACATGTAACAAAAAATGTGTGGGCCTACACACGTGCAAGGGAGATAAATGTAAAAAAAATTGGTATTAAAATATATAGGGGAGAGGGGCCAATAGTAGTGCACCCTAACTTCATGCTTCTAATTATCTTAGATGGAAATTCCAAATCACTCCCAAATTTTTACAGCAACTTACTTGGCAAGTCCCCTGCTTATAACTAAGGTTTCAGGGCCACATCATCAAATATAATGCCACATCAGCATTTTTTTGTCAAGGTGTCCAAAAAGGCCCAAAAAATAAGTGAGACTAATACTCGTGCATTCACATCATTAGTAGTTGAGCACTCATGTGGCATCACACTATTGGTTGTTTTTTAGATCGAAGGAATACATTTTGTTTAATTATAGGTAGTCAAATCACAGCTATTGGGCATTATATAAACAACTATTTGGTATTATAATCACAATTGAGTGCACGACTATTACACCCCGCACGACAATACGCCCTTCTGCCCTATTATTTCCTGGTGGTAGTCAGTGCCTTTGGGACTGTTCTTTATAATACTATGAATGATTCCTCTTCATCTATGCAATTTCTTTTTGAATTACTAATTATTTAATTAACTTTGCTAAATATAAGAAAACAACATACAAATTAAAGAAAGAACTTTGAATGCTACTGCAAACATTGACGTCATTATACTTTTTCATGATACACTGCTATTCTCTATATATCACAATACAAAGCTGCTAAATTTCTATAAATATTGAAGAAGTCAAAGACTTTCAATACTAGTGAGTTCTAAAACTAACTTATTTCTTCCCAAGGAGAAAATCTGCAAAGTTAGATATTATAATTAATAATACAGAGCATGATTTTAAATATAGAATTTGCAGGAAGGATATGAAAATCAATATTTTGTACAAGAATTCATTAGGACAGGTGAAAGATTAGCGTGGGAAGCAGGTTTACTTGATAACAATTAATTAATCAATTAAACAAATATATAATCATTGGGATATTTGAAGGCATTTTTTTTAATTCACATAGAACAATTTTTAATAAAAATTAAAATATTAGAAAACCTTTCAAAATAGTTCAATTAGTTTTCTTGCCATAGTGTTTTCCTTGTATATGGTGAAAAAAACAATTTTTATGTATCTTTTTATTTAATTTTTGTTTAATTGAAATTAAGAATAGTGTTCTAATATATTTATATAGTTTTTGAAAAGGAAAAAATAGGTTTTACAGGGACCTAAAACCACAGAGTTAAAATAAACAAAGATACAGCAAAAAAAGTTCGAACAAACACACAGCTGTCCCAAAAAAGGAAACGACAGCAAAGAGAGACAACAGGGTCCAAAAAAGGACTGCCAAAAAGCCAGAAACAACTACAGCAGCACTACTCCAAGGTGTTCGTCAATTCCTCGGCTTCCTTTTCAACTTCACTCATATCCTGTAACCCCTGCTTGAGGATTTGAACCATGTATGAAGAAGTAGGGGCCTTCCTCTTCTTATTAGCCTGGGTGCGAGTCGAGACCCCTTCAACAGTAGTTCTGCTACAACCTCTCTCCGCATCCAAGTCCACGACCAATGAGCCCTTTTGATTTTTTTCCAAATTTTCCACCATAGCATTGATAATAATGGTGTTGTGCCTAGAAATTTTATAATTATACGCCACAGTGGCCCTGATATTTTTGCCAATCTTGGACATATTGCTTTCCATCTTTGTCAATCTTTTCTCCTGCAACTGTTGTCTTTTCCCCAGTAAGGAGGTGTCCTGTCCATCATTCTCATTGCAACTCCAGCAAACCTTCTGCTCCAAATCCCTGACTCTGTTACTGAGATCCCTATTACAATCATTCAAATCACAAACTTCCTTCTAGGCCCACTTAAGAACAGTTAAAAAACCATAAGTATTTTTTTCCACCACACCCATTATGTCCTCAGGCCTAAGGATATTCAGGACAGAATTGATTTTGCCCTGATTAGGGAAAATTTTAGGGGCCTTCACAAATCTTCCAGACACAGAAGCACTAGGGACCGACTCTTTACTGACCATAGGTTTATCAGAATGAATTTCTAGAGAATTCCTAGAGTACGAAACCAATTTCGTAATTGAGCTACCTATAAAACCAGAGACCAAACCTGGGGTAGAGCAACTAGGAGACGGTTGGGGATTAAGACAAGACGGGAAAGCAAAACCCGAGATGGGGCCACCAAGCGAAGGCTGCGTACTAGGACAAAAAGGCGGAGCAGATCCCATAAGGACATTCCGACAAGAAAGGGACTGGGGAACAGTAGTTTTAGACCCAACAAGGGCAAAAGCAGGAGGGGCCAGGGGATCGTTCTCCCTACTACTTTCTGTATCCTCATCTTCCAATTCCTCAATAACAACATTTTTAGGCAAAGCAGGTAAATTTTGAAAATGCTCATAGATGAGCCTGACAAGACCAGGGTGAATAATAGAAGCCCGCCTAGGGTTTCTTTCAACTTCATCAAGGCAATTCTTCAGAGAAGAGAATAAATAAAAAAGGCAAAGAGATACGAACCTTGTGACGGAAGTGGTTCAAAATGGCAAAGTGATAACCATACGCCCTGGTGAAGCGCCCATCCACAGTGATGTACTCCATAATGACTCTTAAAACTTTCCTCCAGATTGATTTAATAGACTCCACATCAAAGTAGCTATTGGCAACCTTAACCAGCTTAGCCTTCTCCTTATCTTTTTTAGGAAATTTGATAACTAATATATTTATATAGTTATAAATGACATATTTTATACATAATTAAATCTACACATTTAATTGACATAAGAACATTGCCTTTAAAAATCTGCAGTGTAAGTTCTATTAATTTGTTGACATTTTGTGGAATCCATATTGGATGCTTGTATAAGCTGCAATTTGGAAGGAAGGTGATTAAAGTTGAAAACCTCATTGACTATCTTTCACCTTGATGTTGACATTTTGTGGAATTCATATTGGATGCCTGTATAAACTGCAATTTGGAAGGAGGGTGATTAAAGTTGAAAACCTCATTGACTATCTTTCACCTTGATGTCCAAATATTCATATTTGAGTTGAAATTTAAGTTGTCTTGAGGCTTTTGATAGCATTAAGGTACATGACAAAATGAAGGAAAGAGACTGCACGAGAAAGATAGGATGGATTTTGAGGAGAGGGGGAAGGTGCCAGACAAATTTTGAAAAGTGGTTGTTAGAATGAATCTCCGCACTAATCAATCCCATCTCTGTTTCGTACATGTAGCAGTTTTCAAAGCACTTTCGTTCTCCCCTCAGATGTTTCGACAAAACTGAGAGGTTCTAACTTTCTCAAAAGTCGCTGACAGAATTATTACTTTCCTTTTCAAAACGTGGCCTACAAAATGAATCTCCATACGGTCGTTCAATTCCATATTTCGTCTTCTTTCAAAGCATTTGATCTAAACGCACCAACCCACCTTATTCTTTGTATAGGCATTTTTTCAACTGTTTCTTCTCCTTGCATGTTCTGAGGAAAGGACTGTACCTTCCTTCATTGTACAGGCCAGAGCTTGTCTCATTTGTAAACGTTTTCTTCACCATACTTTTCCCCGAAGTTTAAAGGAAAATATTGAACTCACCTGCAGTATGATCTATTTAATTCAATCTACCCTTCTTCATTTCGTATACCTAAATCAAATCCTATGTGCTCCGCTCTTTCTCATTTTCTATTTTTAAAATCAGGTTGTTAGCGTTTCAACTGGAACAAATGGCGTCTTCTCATCATCCCACTAGCAAAATAGGGAATTAAATGCTTTCTATGGAATAGAACCTGCTGGCAAGAGAAGGAAAGTTTGTGAATCTTTGAGATTGTTTGATGTATTCATCAATCACAGAGGCTGGGATGTCAAATCAACTTTAGCAACTGAACTTTACAACTCTCTTGGGCAATTGGGAATACATGATTTTCTTGATTCCCAAGAGAAGGAACTTGGAAATTCGTTTCCTTCTACTATTGAGACAGCCATCCTCTCTGCTAAGGTACAC
This sequence comes from Sequoia sempervirens, assembly GCA_007258455.2. NCBI lineage: Eukaryota > Viridiplantae > Streptophyta > Pinopsida > Cupressales > Cupressaceae > Sequoia > Sequoia sempervirens. The sequence continues at coordinate 115,691,267 of VDFB02353493.1, forward strand.
ATAGCCATCTTTTCCAAAAGATATGCAAAGTCACCTTGGTGTTTGGCTGAGCTAGTTCTCATGTTAGAAAGCAAGGCCAAAATTATTCCTGTGTTTTATGAAGTTGAGCCATGGGAACTTCGCCACATTGATAAGGGGGTATAGGCTGATGCATTCATTAAATATAAAGACAAGAACAGGTACCTCGAGAAGCTCAACGAGTGGAGGGAAGCTCTTCAAACTCTTTCATTTATAGCTGGAGTAGAATTTCACAGGTGATTTTCTGTGGTTTTTTATTTGCTGGTAGCTGTAATCTTGCTTTGATTTTATGTGGTTTTGATAATTCTACTTTATATAATTCTATTTACCCTTCAAATCTTGTTTACTATTTTCTCATGGAATTTTGCTTTCATTTTATAAAGTTCCAGTGACTTCAAAACCATAGTAGCAGCAGTGGAGAAGGAAGTACGAAAGAAACAATTTTTACATGTTGCAAAATATCCAGTAGGGCTTAACAATCTTGTGGAAGATTTTGAAAGGCAATGTCTAGATGAGCTTGTACAAGATTTTGAAAACCAGTGCGGCCTGCAAGAAAGGAAAAATAAGCCTAATGTTGTTGGCATTTTCAGTATGGGTGCGTTAGGGAAGACAACTCTCTCCAAAGAGTTGTTTAATCGAAAGCATTCAAATTACTCTGGAGCAAGTTTTTTGTTTGATGTGAGAGAAGCGTCTGTGTGAAGGGAACTACCTTGTCTGCAAAGTCAGCTTTGAAAAGATCTCTTCCATAAAGAATAGAGTTTTAGAAGTGTAGAGGAAGGAACAGGCTATCTCAAAGATAGTCTACAACGGAGCCCCTTTTTAAATTTCCTAATAGTTGTAGATGAAATTGATCATGTGGAGCAGTTAGATGCTCTATTGATCATAGATATCTTAAATAAATCAGGTAATAGTCTGGTTATTGTCACAACCCGTGATGTTGGAGTAGTTATATTTGCAAGGATTACTGTTGGTTATCTTTAAAAGGAATGGACATAAACTCTGGGAGGCAACTCTTCTGCTAGCATGCGTTTAACCAACCCCTTCCATATGCCAGGTGTGAGGCACTGGTTGACCAATTCATTGACATGTGTGGAGGGCTACCTCTTTCTCTTCAGGTTCTGGGCCGGCTTGTTCATGGCAGACCTCACAACTTTTGGGAGTTAAAATTGATTAAAGGCAGAAAGACGCTGCCTCAAGGTGTAAAGCAAAGATTAAAAATAAGTTTTGACGCATTGGATGATAATGAAAAATAGGTTTTCTTAGATATAGCTTGTTTTTTCTAGGAAAACCAAAATGTATGGCTGAAAGAATATTGGAGGGGTCATGATGGGATGTTCAAAATGCACTGGAAACACTAAAAGATAAATGTCTTGTAGAAGAAGAATATAATGTGTTGAAAATGCATGACCACCTAAGGGACATGGGAAGAGAAATGGCAGTTGAGCTCAGCTCTTCTCATCGCATGTGGCATCCTCGAGATTTGGAATCTTTGGTATGCTTGTTACCCCTCCAAATTTGTCGTTGGTATTTTATAATATTCCAAATATTAAAGTTGTAGTACATAAATTGAAAACTGCACTGCTTGCTTCTGTGTATGCAAGAATTGATGGGTTTGAGAACTACCCTCGCCAAAACCAATGCTAAATGTTTCCATTCCATTTTTTATGATTCAATAGGCTGTAAAGTTACATTCTATTTAGGCCAATCAGATAGTTGTGTTGAGATGTCACCTTCTTTACTATGGCTGGAGCTTGAGGACATCGATATGACAGAACAACCAAGCATTCCTTCATGGATTCCTCTTCAAAATTTGTAGTATTTGAAAATTCTCGGTAGATGATTCAAAACATTGTGGGAGCATTGCATATAGGTAAATTGATCTTCTTAGATGTGCAAAGATTCTCAATTTAGAGTTTGTTATAATGTCCTCTAATTGGGAATGTCCTAAATTTTCCCTAATTCTTCACTTTTCAAATAAATAAATGGGTTAGAGAATACCTTTCATTTGTTTTAAGTCCTGCAAATAGATTAGAAACCATTTACCACAATAATACTAATTAGTAGATTGTCATAATTAAACATAAGTAAATTCATGACAAAATTATTAATTCAATCATAAGCAATTTAATATCTTTGGAAGGATTAAGCATAGAAGAGCATGGAAGAACATGACTTTCATGGGGTGTCTTGGATCCTCTACCCTAGGCCCAAGAGCGGATATACCATCCCTCTTGGCCTCATGTGGCCTATGCCATCTATATGAGGTGGTCTATCCAGTGAGGTGTCCCCTTTCCATTATCCCCTCATCTTTTCAACCATTTCCCTCTCTCTATGATTGGACTTCTTATGCTAATTCACCATGATGGAGGGGTGAGGTTACAAAGGGTGCCCCAAAGGCCCATCTCTCATAAGCCCAAAGCATAGTACCCCCTATACCCACTTGGCATCCTTGGGACTACCTAGTCCCCATCTCAGGACTACTTGGTCCCCATCTCGAGCTAGCATACTTAGGAGAGTGCCTCATCATTGTACCCCTCTTGTAATTTGAGTCTCCTCTATCATGGCTAAAAAATTCAAGATATATGATAACAAATATTAATCCAATATTTATTGATATAAGAAAGCAATCATAATGTAACAATGTATCATTAGTCCCTTGAATATCTAATTAAACAATCACAATTACTTATATTAAATTGTACTACAACTACATTATTGTAAATTAGATTTCATACCACTAAATCAAGAATTCAGACTACTACGCATATGCTAATTAATTAATTATTTCCAACTTAGAGGGTGTTGAGCTCTATTTCCTTTTTATTTTTTAATGTTTGTAGATGATCGCTCCAGTCTAAATTTATCTCTTCTCCAATTGATGATGATATATGCTAATGTAATCAAACTTCTAATTTATATCATTTTTCCTATTTCTCTTCCTACATCTGCATATATCTTTTTTTAAGATCTATTCACGTTTGCTAACGTGTTTGTATGATTGTTTCATTTAGAACTTCCCCCATCTATCTCCAAATTTCCCTACATATATACCCCATCACACTTTATGAAGGGAGGAATCTCCTACAAAATAGGATGACTTTGCCGAGGGGAACATCCCTATTTATTTTAACTAACACATATAGAGTTGACCTTCATTAACGAGGAGTACTATTTATGAGGGTCAACCTACTACTGATATTCATCAGTGTCCATTATATTAACATCTCTATCACTACATTTAGACTTGTTTCCCTTACTAATGAAATTGTTGATGCTTCTTTATGGTTTTGGTTCCCTTAATTACTAATTGTTGTAATTAAGAGTAATTAATTTATTAATATTATCTGAGAATTGAAATCAATATTTAGATAATTGTTTCCTTAAATGAATTTGTTCCTCATAAGTCATTTCTCATTATAAATTGTTGCTCCTTGTTAAATATTTGTTGCCTTTCATAATGAATAATTAGTGTTACATTCCTTTGGGAATTTTCCATAATGTTTATACATATGGCTTGGATTAATGTGTGGTCGACTCAAATAATAATTCAAATTTATTTATCAATGACTTAGGTGCCAAGGGTAAAAGGAGTCGGCCAACATTAATTTTTCCCTATATATATGCTAATATGAAAGGAGGTCAACTTGCATGGTAAATATAAATATGCTTTTATGAAAGTCTACATGGCGGGGACATGAAAGTCCATCCCACCTAAGATTGCTTGTCCTCAAGCAATCATAATGTAGGATTCTCTTGAAGTTGCCAAGATCATTAATAAAACCTTTTAGATTTGTATTTCTCCTTGTAATGTAGTTAGCTTTTTTCGTGATACTTTGATAGGAATTATAAATTCTAAACCAGGTGATGATTATTTGGTTATGTTTGATTCTATGTTCTTGGAGAGTAGCTCATAGTACTTGCCTCAACTTGTGACCAATAAGGTTAATACCATCCTCTAAGTATGAGACCAAATTATTATCTTATGTACTACCATTTCTCAATATCTCTCAACAACAAAACTAAGAGTTGGAAATTGATACGATCTATTATTTAAGACAAGTTTTCTCTTATGTCATTACCACAAGGATCCTAGGGAATGATACAAATTCTTCATTTCCCCTTGTTGAAATCCAAAATCATGGGAATGTTGTGAATATCAAGATCCCACTCCTTTGTGCAATTTACTTTTGTATTAGATGCTTGAGTGAAAATTTCTCTTACATAAAGTATATTTCATTTTGTGTAAACATTCAAACAAGGTTTGAGGAAAATATATTTCAACATGTATTCTCTTATCATTGACTCCTCTATTATAACCTTCTAAGTACAAAATAAATGGATTGATCAAGTCAAAACAATGTAAGATGTACAATAGGACTTAAACTTTTAGGTTTACACTAATACTCAATTCTTTGTCCAACTTCCAAATCAATTGGAGGTTGTTACTCCTTTGTAAAATTTGATATACATCCCATGTTTGGTACTAAAATTATTTTCATATCTTGGGAAGGTATTGTTTTATTTCACCTTAATTCATTTAGACCATATCAATTTTTTTCTTTTCCCCCAAAGTTTGAGAGGTTAGAATGATCCTATGATTTGTGGATTATGGGCCCATAATGTAACTTAAAAATAGACTTAAATATAACAAATTAGATTTGTATTAAATTCATCTAAGAGACATGTATTTCTAATATTGATGTCCTTGGTTTTTAATCATGAATTTAGAGCTACTCAAAGTGAATTCAGTTCATAAGACAAGTTTTATTAGATCAGTTTTATAGATTAGGAGGTTGATCCATGCATTTCCACTGTTTCTATGATTATGGGATAGATCACATGTGTTATGGATTTGATTGTGCATTATGATATTTTTTGGAACCAATGTATTCCAAGCTCAATGAATTTTGATGACTATATCCTTTGGTAAATCTCAAAATAGCTACTTCAGTTTATTGTGTCCTTTTCTCATAGGTTTCACTAAGAGTCAAAAATTTCTACTTGTATGCTCGTAAATAATTGGTTTGCCTTCATTACCCTTGCTTAAAAGATATTATTTCAGCATGGATGATTGCTCAGCTATTTAATTTTTAGTACATAAGTTTTGTTAATGAAGAGATTTTAAGTCTTTTTCAACAATTTAGGTGATCTTAATGACTATGCTTATTGGGGAAATGCTTGAATAAAGCAATAGGTGAATTTCCAAAGACCTTAGATTTTTAAAGCAAAATTTTGTAGTTTTCCACAATTAAGATGATGATTAGAAGCATGAAACACATCTATGATCTTAATGGTGATGTTATTTTTGGTCTTCTTACCCCCTCACACAAGGTGCAAGGTAGGTGATATTATCTACTTTAGTCAACTAATTATTTTTCCTAGGTTGCAATAGAAATCATACATGGAATAACTATGGTATGCCTAGTAGGTACGAGTATTCCCTATGGTATTTATTATCATAAAAATATACCTTATGATGTTAGGGATATGTCTATTGAATTCTAATTATTTGTGTGAAAGTTGTACCTTAACACAACTTATGATTTTGACTATTCAATATTCATAAGAAACTTGAAATAGTGACGAATCATGTACAATCATGTTTTGTACTTAGTTAGGTTTTAATACTTTGGCATATGTTGGTGGTGGGATGAATCTGTTGGATAGATTTATCCCTTTATATCCATTTCTTGAAGAAATCACCACCCTTCATAGTTAATGAATCACCACCCTTTGTTATAAAGGAGTCATAGTCTTTTGCATTTGAAGGGTCATAACTTTTTTCCTTTGAAGAGTCACAACCTTTCATTTGAAGAGTCACAACATTTCATATTAGGAGTCACAACTACCCTCATATCATCACTATTCATGAGAACCTATATTAATTTATTTGCAACATTTCTTAAGGTTCTATTCTTAATTGAATTCTTCAATGATGCTATAAATGTCTTTCACAAATGAAATTATCTCCCTTCTATATCACAAGTTTTGAGGGAGTCACATCTTTCACTTCAATAGTTACAACTCCTCATTATATTGCTTAATAATAATTCAAGTTAATTTTTTAGTGCTTCTCAACTCATGAGGCATTTTGACAAATGATATTTTTTAACATTTTCATAATTTTTTAAAGCATAAATTAATCATACACAAAGTAATCTCTACATTAAGCAAACACATAGATATACACAATGCATGAAGTATACATATAAAGACACATAAAACATGAAGCATGAAACATATACATGAATACATGTAATACATGAAGTATGAAGCATACATTTAATACACTAAGTATAAACATAAGTATACATAAGACGTGAAGCATGAAGCATACACGTGAATACATAAAGTATACACATGAAGCATGAAGCATATATGTAATACACTAAGTATACACATAAGTTTACGTAAGACATGAAGTATGAAGCATACACATGAATATATGTAATACATAAAGTATACACATGAAGCATGAGGAATTCACATGAATACACATAATACATAAAGTATACACACAAAGCATGAAGTATACACGCAATACACTAAGTATACATGTAGGACATAAAGTATGCAGTGTACATGTGAATACATGTAATATAGGAAGCATGAAGCATACATGTGAATACACGTAAGTCACAAAGTGCACTCATGGATGCACATAAGTCATAAAGTATACACATGGATGCATGTAAGTCATATAAATACACATAAGTACAAGTAAGTCACAAAGTATTTACATGAATAAATGTAAGTTGCAAAATATATACTCAAATATAGGTAAGTCACAAGGTACATACTTGAATGTATGTAAGTCACAAAGTGTACATGTGGAAGGCACATGCGTATAGAAATGAATTATTGGCCTACTTAAGAAAAAAGTTGAATAGTTAATTCTAATTAAATGGTGGTTAAAGTAGATATGTTTTACAAGCAGGCATGAACATGCTCTGATACCACTTGTAATGTCCCCTAATTAGGAAGACCCTAAATTTTCTTCGATTCCTTAATTTTTGAATAAAAAAATGGGTTAGAGAATACCTTTCACCTGATTGAAGTCCTGCAAATAGATTAGAAACCATTTACCATATTAATATTGATTAAAAAATTGTCATAATTAAACATAAGTAAATTTGGGACAAAATTATTAATTCAATCATAAGCACTTTAATATCCTTGGAAGGCTTAACCATAGGAGAGAATGGGAGAGCGTAATTTTGAAAGGGTGTCTCAGATCCTCTACCCTAGGCCCAAGAGATGACATACCATCCCTCTTGGCCTCATGTGGCCTATGCTATCCATATGAGGTGGTCTACCTAGTGAGGTGTTCCCTTTATGTTATCCCCTCATCTTTCCAACTAGTTCCCTCTCTTTATGATTAGGCTTCTTATGATGATTCACCATTATGGAGGGATGAGGTTACAAAGGGTGCCTCAAAAACCCATCTCTCCTAAGACTAAAGCGTAGTACCCTCTATACCCCGTTGGCCTCCTTGGGACTACCTAGTCCCCATCTTAGGACTACTTGGCCCCCATCTCGAGGTGACACCTAGGAGAGTGTCCCATCACCATACGCCTCTTGTAATCTCAATCTCCTCTATCATGGCTAAAACATTCAAGACATATGAAAATAAATATTTATCTAATATTTACTAATATAAGAAATCGGTAATAACAACAATGTATCATTAGTCCCTTGAATGTCTAATTAAACAATCACAATCCCTTATATTAAATTATATTGCAACTACATTATTTCCAACTTAGAGGGCATAGACTTCTATTTCCTTTTTATTGATTTATCTCTATAGATGATCATTGATTTGAATTTATCTCTTCTCCAATCGATAATGATCTCTGTTGATGTAGTCAAACTTATGATTTATTATCCTTTTTCCTATTTCTCTTTCCTAAACCTGCATATATCTTTTTTTAAGATCTACTTAGATTCATTGATGTGTTTGTATAATTGTTTGATCTTAGAGCTTCCCCCATCAATCTCCAACTTACCTAGCTTATATACCCCATCACACTTTATGAAAGGAGGCACCTCTCATAGGACGACTTTACTAAGGGACATGTCCCTATTTATTTTAACTAACACATGTAGAATCAACCTTCATTAACAAGGAGCACTATTTATGAAGGTCAGCCTACTATTGATATTCATCATTGCCCATTATATTAACATCTCTATTGCTGCATTTAGACTTGTTTCCCTTACTAATGAAATCACTACTGCTACTTTAAGACTTTGATTCCCATAATTACTAATCACTGCAATTAAAATAATTAATTTATTAATATTATCTCTTAATTGAAATCATTGTTTAGATAATCGTTGTGTTAAATAAATTTTCTCCTCATAAGTGACTAATCATTATAAATCATTGCTCCTTGTTAAATATTAACTATCTTTCATAATGAATCATTAGTGTTACATTCCTTTCGGCATTTTCCTTAATGTGTACACATATGGCTTGGATCAATGTGTGATTGGATCAAATAATAATTTAAATTTATTTACCAATGAATTAGGTGCCAAGGGTAAAAGGAGTCAGCTAGCATTAAGTTTTCCCTGTATATCTACTAATATGGAAGAAGGTCGGCTTGAATGGTAAATATAAATATGATTTTATGAAAGTCTACATGGCAAGGACATGACATTTGTCTTTACTAGAATCTCTCAATATGAAATTTTGTAGTTTATGTCTTTGTTCTTCCAAATCAGAGGGGAAACATGTTGGTGACATGGACTTCAAGCTATGCGTGATTAATCTCCCCTGCCTCTGTTGTCCAACTACTCTCCAACTAATCACATTTATTTCTCCCTTCTCCTTTCTTCTATTCTCTTATATGTTTCTAGACTCTTCCAATGTTTGGCGTAATCTAGAAGCTTCCAACGTCTCTTGAAAAGGAGCTCTATTTTGTAAAAAGATTTAGGGTAGATACTCTATTTTAGGAGGAATGGATGATGCATAACTATATTAAGAGCACTAGAAGCTCTATGTAAGAAAAATGACATTAATATAAAAACTCAATTTATTGAATTGTCCAAATTTATTTTTATCTCTGTTCTGTGAGTATTTCTTCATTTCACTATGCATTTTGTTGTTTATGTTTGTCCTTATTTCTACAATTGGTATCAGAGCAAAAATGATCCAGAGAAAAGTTGCAGATTGCATAAGAGATTCTATGAGGAGATCATCCAGATAAGATCACTAGAAATTGGAGATTTTGAAATCGCTACTAGAAGAAGTGTGAAGCTATTGTGTTGGGGGAAGATTGTGGAAGCATTGATTAGAAATAAAAGACCATTGAGTCATAGTTGAAGAAGAAGAATTGGCATCACTTGGAAGAGGAGAATATCATCAATTTGTGAAAAAAGGAATAAAAGATAAACTACCAAAGAGTTTATAGCCATCAAAGAATTGGAGTTGCCTATTTGAAGAAGTTGTTATTTTTAAGGGGGAATTCAAATTACAGATATGTGAAAGAAAAAATTCCACAGTCAAACTTGGAGCCCATAGGCATAAAGACAGTGGTTAAAAGGAATTCTTGAAAGAAAAGAAGAGATTGTTGGAAGAAGGCCATCACAAGGTTATTGCAAAGTTTGAATGAATTGCTGCTAAGGGGGAGCACATAATAAAAAAATTGTTGATGTGAAGTCAGGAGAAAGATACAGTCGCAGGTGTTAAAGGATTGATCAATGTAGTAGTGAGAAAGTTGGAGAAAAGAAAGAACAAATCCAGTCGCTGAACAAGGAAAATAGAGACTATAGAAGATTAAAGGCACAAGAAGCTGCTAAATCCCTATAAAAAAATCGAGTAAGGTAAGCTGAAATTGTCTATTATAGATGGGGAAAGTAGGCAAAAGAGTTAAAAAAAAAAGGAATGAAAATTTGGCATCTACAAAAGAAGTTTTAGAAGAAGAATTAGTAATACTTAAAGATGAATTGGACAATGTTAAAAGGGATAATAGATATTATTTTGAAAAAATAAAAGAGATGCAAAAAGAGAAGTGTAAACTGCTAGAAGAAAATTATGATCTTGAGAAAGAATTAGGCAAAGTTTCAAAGCTCAAAATGAAGAGCTAGAAGAAAAGCTAAAATCATTCAATGAGATTAAGAAAATAAATGAGGAATTTGAATAAAGAATAAAGTTGTTTGATGAAATTAAGAAAAAAATGAAGAATTGGAAGAAAAATTAAAGAGATTAGAAGAAGAAAATAGTTTGCAAAAGGAAGAAATATCAAAACTAAAAGAAGAAAATAAATGTTTGAAATCAAAACCATTGGTGTATGACATATCATGTGGCACAAAAGATTTATCAAATGGGTTGTGTAACTTTGCTGAAGTGATTTGTGATAAAGAATATAAGCATAAAGATAATATTTGTGAATCTACAAATCTTGTTAAATCTGACGAGAAAGAGAAAAGTTGTAATGAAAACAATGTTGGATTAAAAATAATGAAAAAAATTGGTTATGAAGATAAAGGATTAGGAAAGAATGAGCAAGGAATGAAAGAGCCAATAGAACCAGTTATGAGGCTAGAACATGAAGGAATTAGTTATGTAATAGGCAAAGGAAATAATACAGGCTCAAGTAAATTTGTTCGAGAAACACAATGTATTCAATGTTCTTATTGTAGCAGGAAAGGGCATACAAAAGATAAATGTTGGGACTTACACCCTTGCAGTGTGTGTGGTTTGAAAAATCATTGTGAAAAGAAATGTTAGAATAATGTCTCAAAGAAATATTCTATGATGGGTTGTATTTGTGGATGCCAAATCTGCAAATGGTTAAACCTTAACATAATATCATTATGCTAGTCATTTGAAACACATTAAATTGAACATCCCTATGAAATATTTAACCATGCTAAAATATGCAAAACTAAAGAGAACAAAAACAACTAATTGCAAGCATATAAAAACATGATCAAAACTTTATCTCATAGTGGATTGGTGCTTCTATGGAAAGAAGCCCTTTCCCAATCCTTGCTAAACTCCATGATATTTTGATATGAAACTGCTTTGAAGATGATATGAGGTAGGCAAAATCAGTTCTCAATTGAAGAAAGTGACTTTACATGAGGATCGTGGATATTGTGGAGGATTTGTTAAATAATGAAGCCTTCTATTTATAAAATGTCAAATGCTAAGATTTCTCAAAATAGAGCAATGTGGGATAATGATTGGACCAATGAGATGAAGTCACTTGTCAACTTGTGATAGGTTGAGGAATGAGCACAGTTTGGTCAATGTGCCAAAGAGGGGGAGATTCAAATTTGAATTTGATGAAAGGAAGAGTTAAGTGTTAAGCTTGACTTGTGCAAGAGACATGTAAGAGCTTATTAACTGCTTTGTTGAATGTACATGCCAAATTGGGGGGACATTCAAACTTGGAGAATATTCTCTTTTATGCCAAGTTGAAAGTAAATAAAGATTTTGATAAATCAATTAAATTCAATTTCATGTTGAAGTGGCAAAATCTAAAGAATACAAATGATTAGGATTAACATTTAATCATGGATTAGATTAATTAAGATGATGTTAGAAGTTTTTGACCCATTTGACTTAGATTTAGGGATTTAAATCAAATCAAAAGGAGGTGAAAGGTGATAAAGATTTAGTTAAATAAACATTTGATTTATTTTGCTAAGGAGGATAATGATAGGATCAAATTAAACTTTATTTAATTTTAGATGGACGATCCTTAGAGATTAAATCAATTAAACTTGGTTTATTTAATTGTTGGGCGAATATGAACTAATTAAATGCATGATGTCAATTTCATGTGTCTACAGTATTAAAATGGATTGTGGATGGAGCTATGGATTAAGTTGGCAAAAACTTAAAGGTATGATCAAGAATTTGTTCAAGTATAAAAGTTCACATGTGAAAGATAATGGCAATCACGGAAAGTTTGAAGGCACAATAAATATTTTTGGCAAGACATCTACAAATGGCAAGATTCCAAGAAGTTGCAGATTGAAGCTTTGAAGAACTACTGCAGTAGTGGGAGAAAAATGAAAGAGAGGCATCATTGGATTTGAAGATGGTTTGAAGATCATCAAGAAGTCAAAGAAAAAAAATTGAAGAAGTCTGAAGACTTGGTTGCAACCAGAAGACAAAGAAGAGAAAGAATGAGAGCAGTCAATGGCAAACGAAGAGCAAAGGAATTGGAACATAGACATATATAGTAATGAAGATTAAGGGGGAGTGTTGGTGACATGGACTTCCAGCTGTGTGTGATTAATCTCCCCTGCCTCCGTTGTCTAACCACTCTCCAACTAACCGCATTTATTTCTCCATTCTCCTTTCTTCTATTCTCTTCTATGTTTCTAGACTCTTCCAATGTTTGGCGTAATCTGGAAGCTTCCAACGTCTCTTGAAAAGGACCTCTATTTTTGTAAAAAGATTTAGGGCAGATACTCTGTTTTAGGAGGAATGGATGGAGCATCACTGTATTAAGAGCACCGGCAGCTCTGTGTAAGAAAAATGACATTAATATAAAAACTCAGTTTATTGAATCCTCCAGATTTATTTTTATCTTTGTTCTGTGAGTATTTCTTCATTTCACTGTGCATTTCGTTGTTTCTGTTTGTCCCTGTTTCTACAAAACACGCTTCAGCTAAAAGAGAGGAGTCTGTAAATCTTTGATTATCGTGAATTTCATATTTAATGGGAAAGTAGATTGGAATAATGGAAGAATATCTAGTAGTGTTAAGGCCCTGGTGAGTGACCTTAAAAAGTTCGAAATTAGCCCTGAAATTTTTCTATCCGAGATCCTCACTGGTGCAATTCACTATCCAAGCCTTAAATCCATCGAGCTTGATGCCATCAAAAATCTTATAGAAGTGAATTTAACAAGGGTAAAGACTTTAAATAGTTTTTTTAGTTACAAATTGTCAAAAACTCCAAAGACTAACAAGAACATCTGATCTTACAAATCTTGTGTTGTTAAACATTTTTGAATGTCCAGACCTTGAGTTTGAAGACTTGCGTCTGAGGGTTAGGAAGTGTCTGGAGAGCATTGAATTTGATGAAAACGTGAAGATGAGTAAGAAGTGTCTGGAGAGCATAGCATTTGTTGAAAACGTGAAGATAAAATGTTTAGAGTTGGATGGTTGTCAAAATTTGGAAACAATAAATTTTGGTTATGAAGAGCTTGTAAAATTAAGCTTTCGCGGGGGCTGTCTCGGGCTTGAAGAGTTGCCAAATTTTATAGGTCCAAGTTGGCTCGAGAAGATAAAAATTGATGGATGAAGTTTGTTTAAATATCATCTAATGGATTGTTCTCATAATTTTAAAAGTGTGTTGGGTAACTTTGAGAGACACTGGCTAGAACTTAGTGATTCTCCTAAGCTTGACGAGTTGCCAAGAACACTCATCAGGCTGTCTCTACAAAGTTGCAGAGATGTGGAGAGAGTAGCAGGAACCGGTGGGCTTACAAATCTTAGAGAACTGATTATTAGTGTGGGGCAAATTGCCAAGTCTCTCCAGAATGAGTAGTGTGGGGCAAATTGAAGTTGGCTCTTGTAAAATGTTATAGAACATGACGCTGTCAATAACACATTGTTATTTTGTCTATAGGTTGTGAAGATTCTGAAACTAACACCCGTGTGTTTTTTGAATTAACTGAAAACCAATTTTAAAGAGAAACAATTAATTACTAATAGCATATATCGATAAACCGCATTGATTTACAGCAATTAACCAATCAACATGTACTAAAAAAATACACTATACTGCAGAAAAATACACTATAAATTCTGTATGTTTTGTCCTTACAAAACAGCAAGAGGCAAAGCCTTTTCAAAGGGTTTGCAATCCTAAAAGACAATAAGAAAAAGCTTTAAAAGCCTAGCTTTAAATGCAGTTTATTAGTATAAAAAAACTATTTAAACAATATTAAAAAAAACTTTAAAATTAGATCTTTCTTGTATCTTTAAAAAAATAGAACTAAAGATAATCTTTATAAAAAGAGTTCGAAATCCTCCCATGCAGATTTTCTCTTACTGGAATCAATTATCAACAAGATGCAGAGATTTACAAAGAGTATCAGGAAGTGGTGTCCTTACCAAAGTTAGAGAGCTGATTATTTGTGATCGTTCTGAACTTGAGGAGCTCCCGAATCTTTCCAGACTGAACTGCATGGAGAATATTGAGATTGAGAATTGTGACAAGCTACAGAACATTACGCTGCCAACAACAGTCAACAGTTTGTCTATGCAAAGTTGCAGAGATTTGCAAAGAGTATCAGGAAGTGGTGACCTTATCAAACTTAGAAAGCTGTTTATTACCAAGTGTCCTGAGCTTGAGGAGTTGCCAAGTCTTTCCAGACTGAACTGCATGGAGAATATTGAGATTGAGTTTTGTGACAAGTTACAGGACATTACGCTGCCAGAAATACTCATCAGTCTCTCTGTACTAAGTTGCAGATATTTGCAAAGGATAGTAGGATATGGTGAGCTTATCAAACTCACAGAGCTGATTATTAGTGAGTGTCCTGCGCTTGAGGAGTTGCCGAATCTTTCCAGACTGAACTGCATGGAGAGCATTGGGATTGAGTATTGTGACAAGCTACAGAACATTACGCTGCTAACAACACTCATCAGTTTGTCTCTGCAAAGTTGCAGAGATTTGCATAGAGTATCAGGAAGTGGTGACCTTATCAAACTTACAAAGCTGTTTATTAACAAGTGCCCTGAGCTTGAGTTGCCGAATCTTTCAATACTGAACTGCGTGGAGAATATTGATATTGACTATTGTGACAAGCTACAGAACATTTCGCTACCAACAACACTCATCAGTTTGTCTGTGCAATATTGCAGAGATTTGCAAAGAGTATCAGGAAGTGGTGACCTTATCAAACTTACAGAGCTGTTTATTACCAAGTGTCCTGAGCTTGAGGAGTTGCCAAGTCTCTCCAGACTGAGCTGCATGCAGAAAATTGAGATTCGTGATTGTGAGAAGCTACAGAACGTTACGCTGCCAATAACACTCACCAGTCTGCTTGTAGAAAGATGCAGAGATTTACAAAGAATAGTAGGATGCGGTGACCTTATCAAACTTATAGAGCTGATTATTAGTGAGTGTCCTGAGCTTAAGGAGTTGTCAAGTCTTTCCAGACTGAGCTGCATGGAGAAGATTAAGATTCACTCTTGCGAAAAGCTACAGAGCATTATGCTGCCAGCAATACTCACCAGTGTGTCTGTCCGCTATTGCAGAGATTTGCAAAGAGTAACATCATCCGATGATTTTCTGAAATTTACAGTGCTGACTGTTAGTGAGTGTCCTGATCTCGAGGGATGGTTGCCAAGTTTCTCCAGACTGATCTTCCTGGAGAAGATTAAGTTTCACTCTTGTGAGAAGCTACAGAACATTACGCTGCCACCAACACTCATCAGTCTTTCTGTACACAGTTGCAGAGATTTGCAAAGAGTAGTGGGATCCGGTGATCTTGTTAAACTTCCAGAGCTGTTTGTTACTGAGTGTCCTAAGCTCGAGGAGTTGCCAAGTCTTTCCAGACTGAGCTGCATGGAGAAGATTGAGATTCATTCCTGTGAAAAGCTACAGAACATTATTCTACCACTAACACTCATCAGTCTGTCTGTACTAAATTGCAGAGATTTGCAAAGAGTATAGGATACGGTGATCTTATCAAACTTACAAAGCTGATTATTAATGAGTGTTCTGAGCTTGAGGATTTGGGATCCATTGATTTATCGAACTTACAGAGCTGATTATTAGTGAGTGTCCTGAGCTTGAGAACTTGCCAAGGCTCTCCAGACTGAGTTGCATGGAGGAGATTAAGATTCACTCTTGTGAGAAGCTCAAGCTAAAGAACATTACACTGCCAACAACACTCACCAGTCTGTCTGTACACAATTGCAGAAAATTGCAAAGAGTAGTAGGATCCGGTGATCTTATAAAACTTAAAGAGCTGAGTATTACTGAGTGTCCCGAGCTTGAGGAGTTGTCGAGTCTCTCCAGACTGAGCTGCTTGGAGAAGATTGAGATTGACTCTTGTGAAAAGCTGGAGAAAATATCGGGTATTGAAGAGTTGCGCGGATTAAGATGGTTGAGACTTAGTTATTGCAGCAATGCAGTAATACGGAATTGCATTCACAAGTTGAAGGTAATGATTTCAATAGTCCTTTTCAACAGACAATCAAAAGTATCATTTTTTACTAAGTGTTCTTTACTTATTTTTGACCTTCAGTTTTGTTTTGTCATTTTCTCTTACAAGATAGTCTATATTATGATAATTATGACAATTAATGCTTTAAGTGATCTGTAAATGAAGAGAATTTACCGTAGATGAACTGAGAGTATTTTATCTTTTATTTCAGAGTGAGCCGTCATTGGGATTGCATATGATTGGAAGAGCAGTGGATGGAGCGGAGTCAAGTTTAAATGAAAATCTGTTTTGGATGGCTAATATTAGAGTGACCGGAATTGGTACTCACGAAACTTCTCCCGAGTTAGGATTGAGTGCAACAGTTATTGGACTATTTGTGGTTGATAGCTCTACTTCGGCAAAGGATATAAATAAATCACTTCCCTGGCTTAAGCTGCGTGAAGGAGAATGGATAATTACAATGGTAGCAAATGATGAGCAGACTTACGGTTTATACTATGAGAATGTGGAAGATGTTTTAAGCGGGAAAGGGATCATAAAGAAAGGGTTTAGGGTAAAGGCGAAGAAAGGCAAAGAGGGGGAAAGTATGGGTGTACTACATACAATTGTTGATAGGTTATATCAATAAGGGCTTTCAAGTAGAGGTGAATAAATGAGAAAAAGTAGAAAAGTGTAGATACATCATTTATAAGTTGAGTATTTTTTGAAATTGTTGTAATTTTTACTTTCCAAAGATACAAGGTATCAATTCATTTCATAAAGCTTAGATTACATTTCATAGAACCTCTACAATATATATTTTTGAGAGGGAATTCACAAAATATTTTAGAGTAGAATTAATGCACATAGTTATTTTCTTATAAGAAAGTGAAAATGATTTATTTATTTTTAAAAATAAAAGAGTTTTTCTTCAAAGAAAAAAATTACTTTCTAATAATAAAAAATATGCCAGTTTAGTTTGTACTATGGTCATATACAGTTGTAGTTGTATTTTGAAGTTCAAGTTTGAAAACTCTTTAACTAGTGAGAAGTTTTGTAGCCTCTTAAATTATTTATTACTATTTTTAAAGAAGAGATGGATTAATAAACAACAATTTAAAATGATGTTTTCAATAATTATTATTTACTAATTCTTGTTATGGTAGTAATAATCAATATTTTAAAATGGTTTTAATTAATTAATAATAATGGTAACTCTCAACTAATAAAAAATTATTTGGAAATTTTGAAAATTAATATTTATTTTTGTAAATATCAAGATATAGATTTTTTTTAATAAATCATAACAAAGGTAAGTTCCTAGCAACAGATTTAGTTCATAGTCATGAATTAGATTCATTCTAGTAAACTCAATTTAGAACATTGTAGAGAAGAATATTTTGATTCTAATCCATATTGACGATTCTTGTAGAGATTCTTAGATCCCAAAGAACGTTGATTTTTTAGTTTCCATTATTTAGCATTTATTCATCAGTCATAGAGCTAAGTGATCTATCATCCAATTTACTTTCTATTTAAAACATAATTGTATAATTATCTAAATGTTTAGGAATTGATTTAGTCTACTCCATCTACTATTTATTCGATATTAATTATTCTTTTTTATATGCATTTTTTGAGTATCCTACCTTTTATTATTTTTTAATTTTTAGATCCAAATTATCCTTTTGTCTTTTTTTTCACTAATAGATCTTTCTTTTAGGCTTTGGTGTTTCTTCTAAGCCTATCTTTTACTCACCCTACCTATACTATATTCACTTTAATGTTAACTCTTTTGCCACACTTTATGTCTAATTTTGAATTGATAATTAGAGCTCTAGTAGATTATATCTTCCTTGTTTTTGTTGCTTGTTTACGTATATAAATGTATTAAGTCATTCCAAAAAATTAAAGAGCTAAAAATAAATGAATATTTGCATGGATATACTTATTTGACCATTAAAAAACTAATATAAAACTAAAAAGAATAACACATACACTTTTCCAATTCATTGTTGTTGTAAGGTTTATAGTTTTTTTAAAAAAATCAATAATTAAATATTGAAATATTAAATATGAAAAAGTATCTTTTTTTATATTAGTTATCACACTTAAAAAAATACTAACAAGGGTCCTTGCTTTCTTGGAAAGACTCAAAAAACAGTTAAATTTGAAAATTGGGCATTTGTTTCATTGATTCCTAGGGACAACCATGCAAAATAGAGCTCCGTTTTTCAGGATAGTAGGTGTTCTTTGCTATGTTGATCTACAAAAAGGAGGTGTAGGCAGTGCTCTAGGGGATGATGTTGTAGAATCCCTAGTTCCTCATGGAGGGGATAATTTGAATTTCTATTTCTTCTTCTTGAAGTAGAAAAGGATAATAAATTGAACTAAAAATTACCTCTACAAGAAGCTTTGGCATGAATTATTGGCATGAAATTTGTAGGTGGTCTAGAACTAGAGGATTGAGTTTGTTGAACTTGTTTGTAAAGTCACTATATGCTTTGCAGAATACCTCTTTAAAGCCGAATATGCTAAGAAAAATACCCATCTCTAAAAAAAACTCTTAACTTAAAGTTGAGTAGTCCCACTAGGCATGCCAAAAATTATTTTCACTTGAAATTATACCTTGTTGAACCTACTATTTAACATTTTAGTGAAACATGGGATTGGTATCAAGGTGTGGGACCTTGCATATGACATCAAACATCTAGCCTAGATACAACAATGTTGGTCCAAACCAACATTGAATAAATCTAAACTAACCTAGTCTACGAACATGAAGAGGGAAAAGGTAAGAGATAAATGTATGAAATTGAAAGGGTGGTGATACACCTAGATATAGATATGCTTCTTCTTGCTCACTAGAACACAAACAACTAATCAAATTACGAAAATAAACTTACACAACTCTTTACTATATCAGCTCCTAGAGACTTGTATCAATCTTAAGATTTGACATTCATAAAGACTTAGATAGTTAATCCACAATTTTCTTCTACAAATATGTTAAAAAAATACAAATTCTAAAAAATGATAAAAATTCATCAATACACAAAGGTAAAAGTCTACATAGGGTACAAGAAGTGAGAAAAGGTAAAAATTAACAATTTGTAATTAACATATAGGCATGAAGCTCATTTATAGTTGTAGAGATAAAAAATTGATATTATGTATGCAAAAGAAACAAGGGAAGAATCATTTACATGAAAAATTCAAATGTTTTTTATTGCTTAGAAAGACATAGGAGAGATAGATGACATGGGAGGGCTCAGAAAAGCCCTAGTCATGGCCTACCAAAACTGGCATGTCTACATGAAAATTTGATATGAAAATATGGAAATCCTCCCAAGAACTCCAACCATGCTTTTTCATTGATGACTCTAATAAGGGAATATAGAAAACCCCTATTAAATCCATTAAAAATCATGACCCAAGAATGGATTTCTAAAAAATAAGTGGGTTTGCAATAATGAATGAAGTAGGGTTGTTGCTTTTCTCTAAAATTACAATAAAATTGCATTAAAATCCATCATGGGGTACTTACGAGGCAAGGAATGGGTGGTTGCATGAGTAATTGAGCATTAATGTTAGTTCTTGGGAGCAATCTCTCCATTTTTACCTTTTGTCAATGCAACATCATAAATTTTCATCCATGACAATTTCACACTATGTTTTGCTCCCCCTTAAGTTCATGGACCTAATTGTACACATAATTTCCTAAATTATGCATTGTATATCCCATTTGGACAATTACCAATAAAAACCATGTGGAAAACCAATACAAACATTTAATATTTTTCCCTCGACACCTCATATCCCATAAAATAGGGCCAAGACTAAGTCGTCCTAGGAAAATTGGTACCCTTAATTTTCCTCCAAAATTTGATATGTCGGAGTTGGTATTTATTTATTTGAATTTCAAATGTCATATGTCAGCTATCGGGATTTGATTTTTGGGAAATTAGAATAATGACATATAAATACATAATCATTGCATCATTTGAAATCTATCTAGCAAGAAGGAGAAATATTAAGAATTATTGTCAGAGCATTATCAAGCAAGTCAAGTGTGGTCAAGAGAAGATTTATTACAACAATTCAATATCAAAACATCATGTCAAAGTGTATGTGATTTTCTTCATGTTTATGAACTATAATATTGTTTGTGAGATCTAACCCTTCTAGGTCTTCAAGCAAATCAAGAAAACAATAATCAAGCCTTGAGGAGATGTGCATGGCTTTAGTCCTTCAAGGAATTCATTTTGAGTGTTGAGTTGAAGTCCATTTTTAATTCATCATTCATCTATTTTTTAGCCTCTATCCCTCGAAACGATAAGCTTTATTTGATTGACATTACCATTGTGGAGGTGGAAACAACAACATGGGGTTTGACCGAGGAAAGCCCTTATATGGCACAACCCTTTTCCTCTCTTTGAATGTGCAGGTTTCAAATATTAAGAAGTTTGGTAGAAACTTGAAGGTTAATTACTCATTATTGCATTCAAACCCTACACCTTGACAATCATAAGAAAAATCAGTTATCTCAAAACCTGATGAAGATATAATAGTGTGACACCTGAGGAAAGAAAGCTCTGATCTAGCTCTAGAGAAGATTGTGAAATTAGATTTGAAATTTAGTCACAAGGACACTGTCACCTTGGGAAACTAAGTCATTCATTTTCAACTACAAATTTATATCACAGGTGCACAAAACTCTGCTTAATTTTTTTCCAAAGTATAAAATTTTTCATCTCTTTGGGTCTACTATTTTTGCATTAGAATAGTTGTTTGCATCATTAGCCTACTCAACTCATTGCATTTCATTCCAAAATCGATCCCAAGTTTGGTCAAGGGTAAGTTGACTCACCTTTCATGTTGTAAGCATATCTTATACCTTGTCCAAATCCATCAAACCCATGCTACCTCAAATTCTAAATGAAATCACAAGGAAAAGTGCCTAAAACCCTAGAGCCAAACAACTAAGGGTTCTACACTTTTTCTTCAATTCAATTTGGTGAACCTAACATGTTAACATTATAAACCTTCTAAAATTTGAAGCAAATTATCCTATATCTAGGTTTAACATAAAATTATTTTGCATTATTCATTTAGGCATTCATTTTTGCATCATAAAAGGCATAATTTTTAAAAAAAATTGTGTATAATATTGCATAATTATAGATTGCAATAGGGTTAATTTCAGTCATCATAGGTTAGATCTACATTCCAATTACATTTACAAGTTTGCATTAAGTCATTTAAATCTGAAATAAATTATGAAAGTGTTCATTACATTCATTTAGGCATCTTGCATATAGCTCAAAAAGTGAAAATTTAAATTGTTGTATTTCAAAAAGGCATCAACATCATCATTTTCAGATTTTGGCATATTATAATCAATTAATTTTTTGCATCATAGATCTATAAATTACATTTACAATTGTCTTTTATTGCTTGAACATTTTGCAAATTGTTGCACACTTGCATTATGAATTACATAATCATAAATTAGGTAATTCTGGAAAACCATTCACTATTAGATCTGTACACACACAAACCTAAGAACATTAAACAATTTAACAAACAATCAAAATTTGAAATCTGCAATGACTTGTGTAGGACATAGTCACCCTGGGTGACTTGTTCTAGCTATTTTTGGCTCATATTTACAACTAATTTATGTGCATAACCATTATGGAGATTCTACCCAAGTTAATTACACTCCTAACATTATGTGCCATCATTATTCACCATTGCAATTATTATCTACATCTACAAGTTGATTAAACCCTTGTGGGAAAGTTGCCAAGAGTTGTACAAATTCAGAGGGTACAAATTCAATGAGTGTACAAATGATTGGCTACAATCCGCCCCTTGTTCCATTCAATAAGAACTTGCCAATGGATGTAATCTACCCCTTCATCCATTATCTACATATTTTCCTTTTCTTGTTACATAGATCAATTGCTTCTCATTAATTTTTTTAGAAAATGACCTAAAAAAAAAAAATTTGATTCACTCTACATTGGCTATATAATGTAGGTGGATTTGGAAATATCGAAAGGATTAAGAAAACTATATTTATCATAGAAATCACCACTATAATAAAGAATTAAGAACACTATATTTATCTTAGAAACCCTCTTAAGAGACAAAATATAGATTGTGGTAGTGGAAAAAATAGATTGTGGTAGTTGTAATTTCCTACTACCTATATTATGTAGCAAATTGTCATATTCAATCAGTGTAAAAAGGATTGGCTACAATCTACCTCTTGTTTCATTCAATAAGTCCTTCACAATTGATGTAATGTGCACTCCTTCATCCATTAGCTACATATTTTCCTCTACTTGTCACATATATCAATTGATTTTCATTTGCCTTTTTTTCAAGTTGTAATTGGCTACTACCAATATTATGTAGCAAATTTTCATATTCAATGAGTGTACAAATGATGAGATATAATCCACCCCTTGCTCCATTCAATAAGACCTTGGCTATGGATGTAATATGCCCCTTTCTCTAGATTAGTTGTTGTAATGGCATGAATTTTCACCTCTAGGAAAATTTCACATTTACATCATCCCCTACCTTAGAGAATTAATTTTGATGATGCAAACCCTATACCTACCACCTTTCCTTTTCTACTCTGTAACTCATTTGTGTGTTGGTGGAAAAATTTATGTATGGGATGCTAGTGCTACATTACACAACACAAGGAGACCAAGGGCACACACCTTGCAACAATCCCCGATATAACTGCTAGAGTTAATGAATCCATGGGAGGTGGCTAATCCATGTCATGAACCTAAGTGTTGTGTTGAACAACATAAGGAGACCAAGGGAACACACCTTGCAATAAACCCCCCAGCGCAAGCGAGGGGTTCACACTTGTGATCCAAGCTCTGATACCAGTTGTTGCACAAATGGTTGTCATCACACCAAAAGGTCGACCTATTAATGCCTAATACAACCACTAGAGTTAATGAATCCATGAGAGGTAGTTAATCTTGTACCATAGAAAAATGGATCCTTAGACATTTTCATGGTCATCTAGGTCTTTTTTCTGTGATGCTTGATCTATTTTTCTTAGATTTAATGTTGCAAATGTAACTTATACATTCACATTAGGTCTTGAATATTGAAATTATTAAGACTTTATGATGTCTTGTGAAGGTGTTGTGAAGTTTTGTAACACATTTCTACACATTTCTAGACTTTTCTTATTATAATTCATCTAAATATCCCCTTTTTATACCTTATCAAGCCTTATTTTAAAGTGTTGTAAAGTCTTGTAACAAACTTTCATGCTTTTCTAGGCTTGTCACCACTAATTACACCTTTCTTATGCTTTATTTTCCCCTTTATGCACTTATAGGCCTTAATTAAGTGTGTTTTTAAATATAAAAACAACAAATATAATTAAATATAACTTAATCTCTGACACCCACTCGCATTCCTTGAGTCAGAGCCATTCACCATGAGTGGCGAATGAGTCCCTCTTAGCACAAAATTCAAAATAATTTCAAATTTATTTTGAGTTTTTATTCATTAAGACCTTAGGTCAACCTGTGATGTATTTTTAGGAAATTAGGGCATAAGTTTGTATAAATAAGTGTTTTTCTATCCATTTTAACCCTCAATCACCTAATTCACTCATTCATCCATTCAATCATCTTATTTATGCATTCAAGCATCATAGCATCATTCAATCAAGCATCTTGGAGTAGCCATTGACATATCTTCGAACTTCAACAATAAGGGTTTGGTGATTTTATGAAACTTGCATGTTGTTTGTTCATAATTTCTTTCTTGTTTTATTTCTTTATCAAGGGTTTGATTACCAAAGTGGGGTCTGACCCAGGCGAACCCCTATACTATAACCCTTAACCATTTTCCCCATCTTTGCATGTGTGTTTGCAAGTCTTGTAGGAATATTTTTCAAAGAGATAGGTGTTGAAAAGTGGTCAAGAAGTCATCAAAACTATTCAAGTAAAAAAATACCTAATTAAAGCTTGGAGACAACATTCAACCCGATTTCTGTAGATTTGAATCTGTTAATCCAACAAGAAGACAAGTATAGATCTGGATCCATAGAATTGACTTTGAATTTGCATATTTTTGTAGGTGGACTAATTCTCCATTAGTGGTGAATGAGTCCCATTTTCAAGTTGGAAAAAGTGATTTCTAGGGTTTTCAGTTCCCAACACACTAAAACCTATTTCAGCAGAATTTACCAAAACTTGGACCGATTCGCCATCTATGGCGAATGATTCCCAGTGATCATTAACAATGATTTCTGAAACATTCTAGAACCTCCTAGAATCAACATTCTATCTCTAGGTGCACTCAATTTAGTTTCATTAAAAAAAAACTCATTTGTTTATGTTTCTAGTTCATTTCTGCATATCATACTGTGTTTTCAAACACTTCATACTTCTTATGTTTTGTATAAATAATCAATCCATTTTTATCAATTTTTTGCATTTAGATCATTGTATTTAGGAATATTTTCATCAAGTACTTTCATTAGTTTGAGTGAACCACCTAGATTTTGTGTGGGATCTATCTCTTTCCTTTAGTTGAAAAACCCTAATTAAGCAAGAGAGTCATAGCATCCTACACCCTAAAATATATGGTTCATTTTGGTGAACCTGCATTTTTAACATTATCTTTCTAATTTAAATCTAAATTTACATCCTAGGAATCATTGCATTAGCTTTTGAATTGTTTTGCATCCTAGGGTTTACAACATTGCATTAGTGAATATCTCATATTGATTTCTTTTTTGCACTTCAAAACATTACAAAAACTCAAATTCTACATTTGCATCCTACTTTTGCATCAGAAAAGCATAAAAATCACTTTAAATTTTCTAAAAAATCACAAAAAAATTCACCCCTAGACTCATTCACCACCTTGGGGGAATCAGTCTAGTTGCATTTTCTGCACAATAATTTCTGTCATTTTCACGGTGTTTTCTACATTTATGTTTTCTATTACTGCCTTCTTGTTTCAGTTTATAGAATTTCTATCATTTTTTTTTTTATTGCTCCTAGTTTGCATTTCATTTTGCATCCACCCCCCCTTTAGTAACCTTTACATGAGTGTTTGGTGACCTATTGATAATACTTTAGTGAGAAGAATTTCATGACTCATGGCATCTCACAATAACACATTAATTGTGGACCTTGGGTTGTCTCAAGCTCCTACTCTTGGTATTGAAAATAGTGCATTAGGCATGGACCCTACCTTTAGTAATACTGTTCCTACCAATAGCATGCAGGTTGACACGTCAAATGCTCACATTCTACAAGAAAAAGTCATTAACAGCCATGAGGATTTAGCACATTTGCAACAAAAACGTGCCTTGAAAACATTTCAACCACTGCGATTCATGCTATAGACAACATCCATCAAATTCTTGAAAGTGATGAGGGCTTAGGTGTTATGAAACAAATTATTGAGATATATCAAAAACATGCTTCTTCAACCTCTAGTACATCTCAACTAGCAAACATTGTGGTTAGCCAATGAGGATCTCATATTCCTCCCCCTTCAACCATAGCATCCATACCCACCTATACCACTCCTCAAGTTACAACAACCATGCAATAGGTTAGTCATGTGAATCCTTCTTTTTCTATTCCAACTAGCATTCCTAGTTCTTTTGTAGCATTGAATGTTCCATCCTCCACCACCTTCACCCCTATTAGTGTCCCCTTCACTTGTCCCAACATTACATGGAGTCACCCTTCTCTTTTCCACCTCATCCCACTTACACTGACCCTCTCATTACACAACTCTTTCACATTGTTTCTTCCATGCAACAACAAATATCCACCATAAACCAAAACCATATTGCACCACCCACATACTATGTCCATAGTAGCCCATTACCTTTGGAAATATTAAGAACACCGATGGAACAATGAATTAAGATGCATAGATTTGAGAAGTACGGAGGCAAAGGAGACCCTACTAATCATGTCAATTCCTATACAACCTTATGTAGTGAGTTTGTCCTTGAGAATAAACTATTAGCTAAAATGTTTCCTAGGACTTTAAAGGATACTTCCTTGGAGTGGTTTTCCTCTTTACCCAATCATTCAATTCGATCATTTAATGAAATTTTTGATGACTTTATAAGTCATTTCCAAGTCAATATGACTCCCAAAAAGATAATGGTTGATTTAATGAGCCTGTGTAAACAAAATACAGATGAAAAAGTAACTGATTTCATTTCATGCTATCTGTCATTATATGCTCAAGTAGATGTCAAGATTCCTGATTCACATCTCCAAAAGATGTTTATTGAGAACTTTCAAAATCACATTTAGGATAAATTGACCATGATGAAATTTCCTTCTTTCATGCATTTATGCATAACCCTTTGTGACTATCACTAATCGGTTACTAGTAGAGATGGAAAATCCACTTCTAGCCAAGCTGAGAAGTCTAAGCAAAGCAACCAAAACAACTCACAAAACTTTAGAAAACTAGACAAAGCCTTCTTACAGTTCAATCCCCCTCCTCCACAACCAACTCAACCCATTAATACTCAAGTGGCAGCTATTAAAACAATGGTTCCCTTTACCTATGGGGACCCAAAGAGACAATTTACCACATTACCTGATACTCTTCATAACACAATGAATCAAATACTACAACAAATGATCACTTTTCCTATAGTAAAACAACTTGATCCTACCAAGCCTTTACCCCCTACCTTTAAACGAATTGCTTACTGTCATTTTCATTGCTAAAATGGACATGGCACAGAACAATGCAAGTGTCTCAAACACATAGTGCAAGACCTCATTGATTCTGGTCATCTATCCATTTCAAATATTAATGTTATATAGGAAATACGTTTGTTGCCCCCCTAATCAGAATTTGCAAATTTTTACCAGGGCCATGCCTAAACACAATATATCATTTGTCAAATATAGTGAACCTTCAAACACTGATGTGATGAATGTTGATACAAATACTGAACACCATGATCTTACTCTAAATGTTACCCATGTTAATCCTATGGATGAACTTGTTGGTACGATAGACATTATCCCTCGTAAGGGCCACACTCACAAATATCTTGATATTACTTTTTATTCTCAAGATATACTTTAAAAACTTCTTGATGGTCCTCTTTACATAGTTGGCCATATCTATGATAAGCCCACCAATGGGATATTAATAGATCTCGCCTATGGTGAGAACATGATCATAGAGGAATTTTTAGTATTACATGATCTTTATCAAGATGATTATGACAATCAAATAGCATGGATTAAAACACATACTGGTTTTGCACTCCCTATGATCGAATCAATCATACTCCCATTACAGATAGGACCTAAAACATTGGATGTAACATTCTCTATCATCCCACAGTCAGATCAGTTTCGTCTATGGCTAGGTGATGCTTGGCTTCACTCGATGAAAGCTATCCCTTCAGTCATTCAAAAATGCTTGAAGTTTCTACTTGACAATGAGATATTTACTGTACACCCTAGTGGCTTTAATCCATTGTCTTCTAAAGGTAATTTTTCCGTGGAAGCCTTTTGGCCTGAACCTATGGAACCCATTAGCCCTAGCAAATACTTCTTTTTCATTGGCTATCAAAAGTTCAAAGCCAAACAAATAGTCAAATTGTCTCTTCGCCACATGTCCCCATCCACTTCTAACACACCCATCCTAGATGAGACAATGCTTGAACCTGAACCTGAACCAACAACTCATGAGCAACCAATGATAAACACTTCACCTTCATCGTCTAAATGCCCAAGAGATAATGATACCAACCCCATCATGCCTCCTCGCATTAAACAAGTTTATAAAGAAAAAGAGAAATTGATTGACTCATCTCCTTCAATTCCTTCTATTCCTCCTCCTTGGGAAGAAAAGGAGCCTATGGAGGATCAATCTGCTCTTACACCTAAACAACTTCAAAATAGAATCAAAAGAAACCGTGGTACAAGAGAGTGTCAACATCATGATCGTCTCCTTGCTCGTTAGTTACATGCATAAGAACACAAAGAAACTAAAAATCCACATTTGATAGAAGCAATACTTGATCAGCTTCCTCCTCATGACCCACCAGAAGATAGTACAATACACCCATCACAACAAAATAATCTGATACAATAACCACAACTCCCGATACACCCTTCATTGGAAATTACCATCCGTTCTCCTGTCATGATTAATCTGGATGATGATGATGAGGAGGAGATTCCTAAAATAGATGAAGAGGTGCATAATGATCTAAATTCTTTATTTTCCTCTTCTATGAGCTTAAATGACAAAACTCCTACACCAAGTGAAGAACTTGGTACTCCCCCTAGTTTGACACTTGTAATTGTCCCTTTGGATAGTCAACCACCCTCACAATATACCAAACATGATTGGGAGGAAAATGACTTATTAGATGGTTGACTTGCATTTTCATTACTAGCCTTTTACATTTTCCTTTTTTATTTTTCTTTTCTTTGGTGCGATTCCATGTACGTATTGTGTTCCCTCATGATGTGACATTTGATGTTATTTCTCTCTTTGTACTTACATTCTTCTATATGTCATACATTTCCTTTCTTTTTCACTTTTTTGCTTTCCTTTTGGGGATGACGCAAAGTGTAGAGACACTCGACCTCTTCCATGTTGACCCAAAAGGTCCCTTTAACTTTTAATTTGAATTTTATTATGTTTTCCTTTTGGGAATGATGTAAGGAATTGAGAATGAAATGTCTCCTTCATGTTGACCCAAAAGATTTTTCCTTTTCTTTTTCTTTTCAATTTTCTTTTCACTTATGCTTTCCTTTTGGGGATGATGCAAAGCATTGAAACCGCAATGTCTCTTCCATGTTGACCCAAAATGGATTTTATTTTTCTTTTGTTTTTTCTCTCTTTGTGTCATTCTTCCAGTTCTATGTATTTTGGGAATGATGACATTTCCAAGGTATTTAATAAAAACATTGCAATAATAAACATACTGACCCTAAATCCATAGATCCCTTATGTGTTTGGTGTTTTCCTTTCTGGGGCCAACTCCTCTCTCTTTTGTTCCTTTTTCATTTGCATGATGAAGCCTTACTCAGAAATGTATGACTTGGCATAAGGGCTTTCCAAGTTGGCTCTCATTTCTTGTTTCTTTTTGCATTTTTCATTTGCTACCTTAAAGTAATTGCTCACAAAATGGTGTGTAGCAATTCCTTTAAAGTGGGTCCATACATTGGCATTATTCATTTTGTATTTTTCTTGGTTCTTAGTGCAGCCTTGCTACTTAATATGATGTGTTTATCACTTTGTGGATGACATTGGGTGTGATGTTCTTCATAGCTATGATCTATCTAAGCATATTACATTCCTCTGGGTGGCTTGATGTGATGCAATGCATCCCCTAAGTTGTAAATATTCTATTCTTTGATTGGTCATCTCTTGGTGACATTAAACACAATTTTCCCTAAGTTATAGACCTTGCATGATCTTAACAAGACACATATACACATTTATTTTGCATTTTACATTTTTACATTCACATGGCCACCTTGCATAATGCAGCTTGCATGCCTATGGTGCCATCCCATTTGTTCATGAGTTTTGAGCATATGAAGCTTTTCTTGTCTCATTAAGCACAAACCAACATTTTTCATTGAGGCACTTTATCAAAGTTATCAGGAGGTATAACTTTGATATGGTTGAGCGGGAAGCCCATTCTTGAGGCATGACTTTCCCCATAGCCACCTATGTGTTTGTGAGTACATACCAGCCAAGGATATATTTTCTCACTGTTTGGGCCTTCTCACCCAACAAATAGCCATGAGTTCCATCTCCCCAGAATGAGTATGCATTTTCTTTTTCAGAAAAAGAACCCAGATCTAATCCACAACTAGCTGGGAAAATGATTGAAGCTTGATTCGACTTTTCCTTTTTCTCTTCCTTTTATTTTCCTCTTACATATGTGCGTTCATTTTTTTTTATGTTTAGTTTTCCATGGGATCTTCATCCTAGGGGCTTTATCATCCCTCTTGATCGTTGCTATCTCATCTTGCTAGCATAAGTACATTTGGGTCCCTCTCGATATGCATGGCTACTTTAGTGTGAGTTTGAAGCAAGTTCATCCTCTCACTAAAGTGGGGGCTAAATGTACCATAGAAAAATGGGTCTTTAGATATTTTCATGGTTATCTAAGTCTTTTTCTTGTGATGCTTGATCTATTTTGTTTAGATTTAATGTTTCAATGTAACTTATACATTCACATTAGGTCTTGAATATTTAAATTATTAAGAATTTATGATGTCTTGTGAAGGTGTTGTGAAGTGTTGTAACACATTTCTACACTGTTCTAGACTCTTCTTATTATAATTCATCTAAATATCCCCTTTTATCCCTTATCAAGTCTTATTTTAAAGTGTTGTAAAGTTTTGTAACAAACTTTCATGCTTTTCTAGGCTTGTCACCACTAATTACACCTTTCTTATGCTTTATTTTCCCCCTTTATGCACTTATAGGCCTTAATTAAGTGTATTTTTTAATACAAACCTAACAAATATCATTAAATACAACTTAATCCCCAACACCCACTTGCATGCCTTGAGTGGGACCCATTCACCATGGGTGGCAAATGAGTCCCTCTTGGCACAAAATTCAAATTAATTTCAAATTTATTTTGGGTTTTTATTCATTAAGACCTTAGGTTGGCTTGTGATGTTGTATTTTCAAGAAATTAGGGCATAAGTGTGTATAAATAAGTGTTTTTCTATCCATTTTAACCCTCAATCACCAAATTCACTCATTCATCCATTCAATCATCTCATTCTTGCATTCAAGCATCATAGCATCATTCAATCAACATCTTGGAGCAACCATTGTCATATCTTCAGACTTCAACAATAAGGGTTTGGTGAGTTTATGACACTTGCATGTTGTTTTTTCATCATTTCTTTCCTATTCTATTTCTTTATCAAGGGTTTGCTTACCAAAGTGGGGTTTGACCAAGGCAAACCCCAATACTCTAATCCTTAACCATTTTCCTCCTCTTTGCATGTGTGTTTGCAGGTCTTGTAGGTAGATTAGTCAAAGAGATAGGTGTTGAAAATTGGTCAAAAAGTCATCAACACTATTCAAGTCAACAAAGACTTAATTCAAGCTTGGATAGAACATTCAAGC
This sequence comes from Sequoia sempervirens, assembly GCA_007258455.2. Classification (NCBI taxonomy): domain Eukaryota; kingdom Viridiplantae; phylum Streptophyta; class Pinopsida; order Cupressales; family Cupressaceae; genus Sequoia; species Sequoia sempervirens. Next base: position 115,722,586 of record VDFB02353493.1, read on the forward strand.
CATTTTTTGCAGATTTGAATATGTCAAACCAACAAGAAGACAAGTACAGATCTAGACCCACAGAGTTGAATTTGAATTTACGGATTTCTATAGGTCGATTTATTCACCATCAGTGGTGAATGAGTCCCACTACTAGGCTAGAAAAAGTGATTTATGAGGTTTTCAGTACCCTACACTCTGAAACATGTTTCAGCAGAATTTACCATAACCTAGATTGATTTTCCATCTATGGTGAAAGAGTCCTAGTGGTCATTAATAGTGATTTTTGAAACATTCCAGAACCTCGCAACATCAACATTCTATCTCCAGGTGCACTCCATTTAGTTTCATTAAATTTTGTTTTCATTTGTTTATGTTTCTAGTTCATTTCTGAATATCACACTGTGTTTTCAAACACTTCATACTTCTTAGGTTTTGCATAAACAATTAATCTTTTTTTTAGTTTGTTTCATTTAGGAATATTTTCATTGTACTTGCATTATTTTGAGTGAACCACCTAGATTTTGTGTGGGAGCTATCTCTTTCCTTTAGTTGAAAAACCCTAATTGAGCAAGAGAGTCAACATCCTACACCCTAAAATCTACGGTTCAAAGCCATGTCATGAACCCAAGTGCTATGGTACACAACAAAAGGATACCAAGGGCACACACCTTGCAAAAATACTCTCATTAAAGTGGGGGCTAAATGTAGTGTTGAAAAATGTACTCCTTTACATTTTCACACTATGTTTTCATCTTCTTAGTTAATTGGACTTAATTAAGCTTCTAATGACCTAAATTATGCATTCTTAAGCCTTATTATTTTTCATTTTCCAAAAGGGAAACTGACATTAAACAAATGCTAACATTATTTTAAACACCTTGGAAACCGTGTGTCTTGGATTTAGGTCGTAGTACCTATTCGGCGAAGAGCGAATGGGTCCTCCTTAAGTGTCAAGACCTAATTTTCAATATGTTTTTGGTGGAATTTTAATAATTCAAATTCAAGTTTCAAATGTCAGCTTGTGGAATCTAATTTTCGGGAAATTAGATAAACACCTATAAATACATAGTTATTTTATTGATTCAAACTTGGAACACACTTGATGTAATCATTCCTAGAGTAAATATTATTGTCAAGAGCATTGAAGAGAAGATTTATCAAGCATATACAACATCATTCAAGATCATATCTGTAAGGAAGCAAAGGTGTGCATAAATGCTTCCTATGCTAACCTTGAGAGGAGGGTTAGGAAAATTTCAAATAAAATATTACAGAGATTTCAAGAAACACATAATATCATAAACATAATAACAATAAAACCATAACTCAATGATTTATGTGGGGAAAACCCTTTTGGGAGAAAAACCCCACACTCCAAAACCTGCACAATGTATTATCAAATCTTGAAACAAATTACAACACACTTGCAATGCAAGTTCTTATAGGATTCTTCACCTTAACTCAATTTAGAGGAATTTCAATAGCATTTCGGCAACATACAGACTTGCAAACTAACTCTCATACATCTCTCTCAAAAAGACTATCTCAAAGTACCAATATATAGTATTACATTGCATATGAGAACCTTCTAGAGATAAAGCATTTCTTTTATAAAAAAACTATTAAAATCTCATAGAAAACTTATCTCTGTCTCCATATAAAAGATACTTCTCAAAATAGCCACTTTTCACCTATCACAAAATCTTCTATTGTTGGATTGCTTTATTTTTATTTCCATGCAAGGTTGAGACACTCTTTTTTTTTTCTTTTTTTTTTTCGTTTTTATCCTTCTTTTTTTTAAATGCTTTATTCCTAACATTCTCCCAATTGTCGAACACCTTGCATGAGCCAATAGAAAATATGTAGTTAATTTTTGGGGGCCAAAAGGCCCATTAATTTGGAACACCATCTAAATTTTTTTGTGCTTGTTGATGAATTTGCAACATTCATCATAGTCTCTACCTTTTCCAGCTTCACAATACCATCCTTGACCATATCTCTAACAAAGTGATACTAAACATCAATGTGTTTGGTCCTAGCATGAAAATTTGGGTTCTTCACAAGGGAGATTGCACTCTGACTGTCACAATAGAGTGTAACTGCTCTGTGTTTTAATCCAATATCTGAATACAAATGCTTCAGCTAAATGGCTTCTTTACAAGCATGAGTAGCTACCGTGTACTCTACCTCAGTAATAGAAAAAGCGACCACAACCTGTCGCTTGCTCATCTAATTGATTGCACCACCATTACTTGAGTAAACACATATGCACCGGTGGACCTTCTGCTATCAACATCACCAGCCCAATCTGAATCCATAAAACCATGAATACTTAGGGAATGCTAATATCCTATACCATGAAAACATATAGAGTACTCTGATGTACCCCACAAATATTTGAAGACCCTCTTAACTACATTCCAATGCACTCTTCTAGGATTAGAAAGAAAATAAGAAAGAACTCCCACTACTTGGGCAATGTCTGGTCTTGTACAAACCATAGCATACATTAAGCTACCAACTACACTCTAGTAGGGAACTCTTCTCATGTCTTCCATCTCTGATGGGGATGTAGGACATTGTTAAATAAAGAGCTTCATTCCTAATGCAACAAGAACACAAAGTGGTTTACAATCCTGCATGTTGAACCTTTGCAAAAAATAACAAACATACTTACTTCGGCTAAGCCATAGCTTTTTGTTCTCATGATATCTTATGATCTCCATCCCAAGTATGTTTTTTCTTGCACCAATATTTTTCATTTCAAATTTCACAGAGGGTTGAGATTTTAGTTCTGCAATCAAACCTTTTCCTTTCCCAACAAACAACATGTCATCAACATATAAAGCAATTACCAAGAAATAATCACCATCAGATTTAAAATATACACAATGATTAGATTTAGATCGCACAAATCCCAAACTCAACACATATGTATCAAACTTCTGGTACCACATCCTAGGACTTTGTTTCAAGCCATACAAAGATTTCTTTAACTTACAAAACAACTTGTTTTTACCTTTTACCACATAGTTCTCTCAGGGCTATGTCATATAAATCTCTTCCTCCAAATCACCATGAAGGAACACAATTTTCACATCCATTTTTTCCACCTCTAGATCATAACCCACTGCAATAGATAATAAAAAACAAATGGATGTCATTTTAGTAATAGGAGAAAATATCTCACCATAATCAATACCCTCAACCTGAGAGTATCCTTTCACAACCAATTCCTTATACTTTTCAACATTTCCATCTGAACCAATCTTTTTCTTAAACACTGATTTACATCCAACAAGTTTTCGACCTTCAGGAAATGGTACAAGGTCCCATGTATCATTCCTTTTAAGGGTTGTCATCTCTTCATCCATGTCTATTTTCTAGGGCTCTACATCATTCATACCCAAAGCCTCTTGCACAGATCTTGGTTCATCAACATTAGTACTCAAAGCAAATATACACTTCCAATCATCAGGTGAATACCCATACCTTTAAGGTGGTTTCATTTGCCTTGTAGACCTTCAAACAAGTTGAGGTGGAGGTTCTTCCACTTCTTCCTCCTCTTCTAAAGATTCAAAGCTTGATGAGCTCTCCTCAACTTCTTGTCTATTTTGGGGTATCAATTCAACTTCCTCAGGCATAGAAGGAATTTGAACCAGATCTTTTTTTTGTTCAATTTATTTATGTTGTTTTGGCTGAAAATTAATAGGAGAAGATTTAGCCTCTCTAAAAATAACACTTCTGGAATAAATTACCTTTTGTGCAACAGGGTCCCAAAGCTTGTATCCTTTCACACCATAACTGTAGCCGATGAAGAAACATTTGATAGCCTTAGAATCCAATTTTTTTCTCTTCTCCTTAGGCACATGTGCATATGCCTCACAATAAAAACCTCTCAGATGTCTAAGAGAAGGATTTTTCCCTGACCACACTTCCATTGGCATTTTATCAACAAGTGTTGATGTAGGAGATCTATTTATTAAATAACAGGTAGTGGCAACAACTTCAGCCCAAAACTTTTGTTCTAGACCAACTCCACTCAACATGCTCCTAGCCTTCTCCATCAACATTTTGTTCATTATTACTGCAACTCCATTCTGCTGCAGAGAATACAGAGTTGTCTTTTGTATTTTAATCCAACAATTTGTATAGAATATATCAAATTTTGCAGCACTCACCGCTATTGTCAGTCCTCAAACATTTAATTTTATTTCCAGTCCGAGTTTCTACCATAGCCTTGAACTCCTTAAAATGATTGAAAACTTTAGATTTACTCTTTAAAAAATATACCCATGTTCTAAAATAATCAATGAAAGTAACATAATAAACAATTTACCAATAGAAGAAACATCAACAGGACCAAATACATCAGAATAAATCAAATCCAAGATACATGAAGATTTATGAGAAGACGATTAAAACTAAAAGCGGTTATGTTTGCCATAAATACAATGTTCACATAAATCAAACTCTAGATTGCAATCATTCAAACCATCAATGAGGTTGTTGTTTTTGATGGATTTTAAACCCTTCTCTCATATGTGGTCAAGCCTTTGGTGCCATAGCATGGTATTCTCTGCAAGCAACTTTGATTCGGTAGATAGAGCACCCTTGGGTACCCGGAAGCCACGACCATCTACAGAAGAGGAAACCATCTCTTTTTTTAACAAAGTAGTTTTTGGCTTAATCTTATCAAAAGTGTTATTACATTCAGCTGTGCATGCATCAACCTAGTATAATGTACCCAATCTACTTCCTCTCGCTATCACCATAGCACCTCTCACTATTTTCACACCTGCTTCATAAAATTGTACATGCACACCCACATCTATTAGCTTGCTTATAGATAATAAATTTCTTGCTAGTCCTGGGATATGCAAGACACCATCAAATCATCTAATTCTACCATCACAAAATTTCACATGAATACTACCGCGACCAACAATATCAAGGAAATAATCATCACCCAAATACACCTTACCACCATCATAGTTTTCATACTTACTAAACTAGTCTTTGTTAGGAGTCATGTGGAAAGATGCACCTGAGTTTATCAACCATACATTATCACCTACATGAGTGGCCAAGGCTGCAATAAAGGCATCTCCATCTTCCTTTTCAGACTCAGAATCAGAATATTGTTTCTTCTTCTTCTTTTCCTTCTCTTCTTTAGAGTCCTTTTGGAAGTGTCCAGGTTCACCATAGTTCCAACATATTTCCTTGGACTTACCAGGAGATTTTAATCTCCCCTTATTTTTGGACTTGGAACGGCCATGTTGCTTCTTATCTTTGCCTCATTCTTTTGGTATTCCTCAAACACTCAAAGCCTCTTTGGAACTTAGAGAGAACTTCCTTCTCATCTCTTAAGAGATCAGAGAACCAACAACGTACTCCATCTTCAAGATGACAAAAGTGCTCCCAATGGCCATGACTAGGCTATCCCATGAGTTTGGCAGTGAACATAGCAAATTTTGGCACCTTTCTTCTTTGTCCATCTTAACCCCAAATGAGGTCAATTGAGTCACCAACATATTGAATTTTTCCAAATGCTCAGAAATTCCTCCACCTTCTTCCATTATCAAGGAATACAACTTCTTCCTCAAGAAAATTTTATTTACTAGAGATTTGGCTTGGTATATCTCACCCAACTTCTTCCAAAGATTCTTCAAAGTGGGTTATTCATGGACATTTATTAGGATTGAATATGCAAGATATAGTCTAATGAAACCTTTAGCTTTTGATATCCATTACATCATATTTTGTAGCCAAAGCTGGATCCATAGGCCTCTAGACATTTTCATCCAGTGCATCCCATAGATCTCGATCAATCAACAAATCTTCCATCTTCAGCTTCCACATCTCAAAATTCATGCTAGAAAACTTCTCTACTTCAATCCTCCCATATGTGCTCCCCATCTCTATTATCTTGCAACATAGAATATGAAATACTTTGCACAAGCTCCCACTCAAACTTGATTAGCTCAAAAAACCCTATACCCAACAAATAGAACCAAAACTGGCCAGGCTCTGATACCACTTTTAAGGAAGAAAAGGTGTGTGTAAACGCTTCCTATGCTAACCTTGAGAGGAGGGTTATGCAAATTTCAAATAAAATATTATAGAGTTTTCAAGAAATACATAATATCATAAACATAATAACAATAAAACCATAAATTGGTTATTTATGTGGGGAAAACCCTTTCAGGAGAAAATCCTCACACTCCAAAACCTGCACAACGTATTATTAAATCCTGAAATAGATTACAACACACTTGCAATGCAAGTTCTTATAGGAGTCTTCACCTCAACTCAATTTAGAGGAATTTTAGTAGCATTCTGACAGCATACAGACTTGCAAACTAACTCTCATACATCTCTCTCAAAAATACAATCTCAAAGTAACAATATATAGTATTACATTGCATATGAGAACCTTCTAGATATAAAGCATTTATTTTAGAAAGAAAGGTGAGAGTTAGTTTGCAAGTCTGTATGTTATCGGAATGCTACTAAAATTCCTCTAAATTGAGTTGAGGTGAAGACTCATGTAAGAACTTGCATTGCAAGTGTGTTGTAATTTGTTTCAAGATTTGATAATACATTGTGCAGGTTTTGGAGTTTGGGTTTTTTCTCCTGAAATGGTTTTCCCCACGTAAATCACTAAGTTATGGTTTTATTATTATTGTGTTTATGGTATTATGTGTTTCCTAAATTCTTTGTAATATTTTATCTAAGACACCTTTTTTTTTCTTTTCAGTTTTATCTTTTTGTTTTAAAACACTTTATTCCTAACAATATCATCATGTCAAGTTTTATGCATAGTCATTTCATGTTTTGGAGCTAACATTGTGATGTATGTTTCAATCATTTAAGCAAGCATCCAAGCATCAAAACAAGCAATCATTCAAGCAAATTCATGCAAGATTCAATGCTTAGAGAGATGTGTTAGAATTTAGTCCTCTAAGGGTAGCCATTAAGGGTTTGGTGAGTTGTGACATAGCAATGTTCATTCATCAAATTATTTCCATTTGTCATTATTTTATCATCAAGGTTTAATTACCAAATCGAGGTTTGACCAGGGTAAACTTGTATTCACCCAACAATAAACATTTTTACCTCTCTTTTTATTTACAAATTTGTGGGTGAAGAAGGACTGGATATTGATCAAAAGAGAAATTTTGCAAAGTTTTCAAAGTTGTCAAGACATAGAAACTCACCTACAAAATTTATTGAACCAGTTTTTCGACAATGAAATCTAGAGGAATCAAGAGCTAAAATCTAGGATCATAGGACCGTGAAGTAAAATTTTGGACCCCTATACAGGGACCCATTCACCCTAGGGTGAATCTATCCTTGCAAGATACTCAACAACCATTTTTGGAGCCATGTACACATCAGTCTTCCCTTCCCAGATCTATTGGAAAATTACTATTTCTATTTGTGATATCCTTAATTTCTACAATTCATGTTTTTCATTACATAATTGAGTTCATTAGGTTTTTTTTTTTTTTTATCTCCCCAAAGTGTATTTCAATAATTTCTATCATTAGGAAATATGAGATCCCTATCCCCATAGAGTTGACTCACCTCAAGGTTGAAATTCAATTCTATCTTTAGAAGATCTATTTTTTTTCCAATAAAAATAGGAAAAGTAGGTTTTTTAGGTCATCCTTCCATTTCGGTGAACCCTTTCACACTTATTCCCTTTTTTCAATGTTTCACCTTTAAATCTTAGGTTAGGTCTATCTACACATAGACTTAAAAGTATGGTCAAGCAATATATATATATTTTTGAATCAATATATACCACCCAACCTCCTAAGGGAGAAAGTAATGCAGTTGATGTATGACCAACAACATAAAGGAAACCCAAGAAACTTGACCCATAAAGGAAAATTGAGAACTTCTCGATTGGAAATGACAAAATCACTTATCCAAGGTGAAAAACTAGCCAAAAACTCTAAAGATAGTAGGTTGTGCACCTTTAAATCCAAAGTGTTTAGAGGGTTATGAGTAGTTGGCATGTGGCTACCTTAACTTTTAATTAATTCACATTTTCATATTTTATTCTTGTTCAGTTAATTAGGTTATCCTAGGCATTATATTGTTATCTAAGTCAACCTTGGTGACATCTTAGGCATAACTAGGGTATATATAAGATTTAGTGAGTCTTATTTGAGGATAATATTGTGAATTGTGTTCTCATTAGAGATATTTGGAGGTTTTCCACCTTGAAGTGGTTTGCTATTCTCAATTATTATCAAGTATTTATAGAATATTTTATATTATATTCCTCTTTGGTGCAAGTTATTTCATTACAGTAGGGACCATGGCAAAGCACTAGGTCCACATGGTTGGATTTTGTAAAGTAGAAGAGAAAAATGATTTGGTTAAATTTTATATATTGTCTAGCTTAACCCAATGTGGAACCTACATAATGCTTAACTAGTTATAAAGTTTATAGAAGGCACATGGTTGAAAAAGTAGCAAATGAACATAAATTGATCAAGAAATTTACAAGCATTATAAAATTAAAGAACCAAAATAATAGCATCCAAAGGGTTAGTGTAAGTCATACCTTATGGAACACCTTAGGAAGAAACTTGTTAGGTTTCTTTATTTGAACCATTTATCACTCCAATTTCTATATCACTTCAACATTGATAGCCAAAGAAAAAATATTGGAGGCCATTGAAAAGAGTTAATTATCTATGGAGAAGAAATTGTAAAATATACTATAATAAATATAGGAAAAACTTAAAATACCCCTATAATATTTTTAAGCAATGTGATAAAAATAAATCAAGAGACACAAGCATATAAACCAAAACTCATCTCTCAGTCTCTCTAAAAAATCCTTGCACAAACTATTATTGAGAGCTAGAAACTTGACCACACATTATAACTTTCAATCATTTATTAAACTTAATAAGCATTCTCATCTTAAAAATAGTTTTAGACACACACTTTTATAACTAAGGTTCATTTCAAGTATTGGGAGATAATATATAGTTGGAATTTAACTTCAATTTTTAGTGTTTTTATTTAGTTTCTAATCTTTTCATTAGAAAATCATAGTTAAAATGGTGTACACTATCATCAATTGTCTCTCTATAAATAAAATGGTGTATAAATATAGTACTTTATATTACTTTGGAGAAGCCAACCTAAATACTAGTGTTCCTTGCATTGTATATTTTGTTTTCACTTATTTTTGAAACTTCTTGGTAAATGAATATTTGTTATTACTTTGAACATGATTAAAAGAGAATGCATAGATAAATGTGTATCTTTTATAACTTTTTTCATATTAATTATCTTGAGATACCCTTGTTTGTATTCTAGCATTCTTTAGAGCTTTATAGTTAACATCATGTTTGATATATTTGTGTTGTAACATTGATGTTGGATATGCTAAATTATGTATGCTTAGATTTTTTTGTTGGTGTAAATAGTGTCATTAGATAACTAGTTAATTTATCATCATTTTATAGTTTGACTTATTCACATTTATTTAAGTTTACTTAGGCTATTTTAGGGTATGTGTAGGATCATCATGGAAAAAATAGGCCCTTAAGTGGCAAAAAATTCATAAAAATTAGAGTTAGGAAACTTGACATAAAAATTTGAATAAGTTATCTATATTATTTCAAAAATATGTAAAAATAGAATATGTAGCAAATTGAATGTAGTTTCTACACTACTAGGTTTATTTTTTAAAAAGAAAATCTATTTGGTGAAAATTTGAAATTTCAATGCAGTAGTACTTAAATTTCAAGGAAAAAATAAGAAGTAGGTGTCTATCTGACCACCCTAACCGCAATAAAATGATAATATTTTTTTATAATATTTTAGATATAAGTAGAGGACTCATGTCCGGATGTGATGCATATTTTTGCTGTTTTTTAGTAATTGATTAATTAATTATGATTTTTTTATTACAACTTAAAAAAAAAAAACTTGTATGTTTGACCACCTTAACTTGGTCAAAACTTCATGAAATTCATTTTTTCTTTTTTTAATCCTATAATATGCAAAGCATAAAATTTGATGCATTTTTTGGATTCAAAAAGTGTTATACTATTTGAAAGCTATAGATGTTTTTCAATCGGCCTATCAATTAGGACTTTAGTCATAATTCAAATAGAAAATGAATAATAATTATTTATTAAATTCAAAGTAAAGCATAATTTATATTGGTGGAAAGTTGAGAACCTCCTTTAAAAACCCTTTTCATTTCATCAATTTTGAGTTTAAAAAAAGTCGTCAGCCACATACCCTACAAATACCCATCATATCACCACTTTTTGGCCCATCATGATCTTGCACATACCCTTTAGAGTTTTGTCTCACCTCATCTAGTTGATACAAGTTCCCTCACTTTGTGACATGCCTCTTACATGGTCACCTACCACTTACTAGAACACTTGTCATGTGAGTTAACAAGTGTTTCATCATTGAAGGGTTAGTCAATCATTGTGTTCAACTTGACTACCTTCACCACCTTGTCTATGATCCCACAATACTAGTTTACAATTTTTGGGAGATCCCGATTTTTTTTTAAATCACATATTTTTAGAAAATATAATGATTTAAGCATTGAAAAGTTCCATTTAAAGGATTCCAATTGAAGAGGGTTTGATCGAACCACCTTATATCAAACCCCCTTGGATAGAACTCCGGTAATTTTAAACCATACATATAATGGAGTTTCCTTTACACCTATCAAAATGCTGATAAAAAACCACTTTTGATTTTCCTTTTGGTGGATCAAATGAATTCTTTTTTTTTTTTTTTGTAAGTATGTAATCCTTATTATAAGGGTGAAGCCACAATAATGTTTTACAATTGAAGTGAGGAAGGAAAACTCACAGAAAATGAATGCATGGCAAAAAACTTGATTTTAGGGATTCGTACGAACCTATTGGTTCGACCGAACCCATTAGGGGTTCGCTAGAACCTGGGTTCGGCCGAACCCTTTAAATTCTTTCCTGCCAAAAAAACCAACAAAACCCCTTATAGAAGGGGGTTCGTATGAACCAGGGTTCGAATGAACCCTAGTTCAAACGAACCCGCTTGAACGCCTAGTGGTTCGTTCAAATCCCCTTATTCCTCATCCAATGCCTGAAACACAAAAAAAACCTAGATTTTGGCACTTGAGA
>VDFB02353493.1:115733832-115843084 GCA_007258455.2 Sequoia sempervirens
AATTTAATTTATTATTATATTTTTTTTTATTTCTTGTGAATGTAGGTTTTTCATTAAAAATCAAGCTCTTTGTTCTGCACATGTGGAAACATGGCATATTATCAATTTTTTTTTGAAAAATATCAATGCACTAGATATTGAATTCTTTGATCCAACAAAAATAAATGAATTTTCATACATACAAAAAAAATTATGTTGTATACAATTTGCTATGTCTGAATTGTACAATTGGTTTGACTTCAAAACTTGATTAAGGAAAAAATATTCAATATAACACTATGAAACCAAATGAAAGCACTAGATATCATAGTTACAAATCTAAATTTTAAAAAAATAGAATTTTATTCTTAATGGAAAAAATTTATGTTGTATATGATGAGCATCACTCCTTCAAAATGATGTTTACTAAAAAAAACTAGTTTTCGAAGGAGATGGAAAAGTAAGTCCAATCTGATTCCAAAATTTTTGAAAAAAATATATTTAGAATCTATAGAAAAAATCAATTCAGTGTCTTGTTTGGCCAAAATCTTTATCTTGCATTATATACAACATTTGAATAACGTGATTTATAATTACATCACTTAACTCAATGTTTTACATTTCAATTTAATCTCAAATTTCATCCTATGCAAAGATAAAGGAATAATTTGGGCAACGATTTAGGAGACAAGGTAAAAATCATAAGTTAAAACTGAGGCAAAAAGGAAAAATATACAACGTATTTGCAAATGTTTTAAAAAAAAGGAAAAAAACGTTTTGGTTATCAGCCACTTAGGGCTTTCAAGAAAAACCTTAAAGACAAAGGATCGGCCAAACACTTCAATTCATTTCATTTCATTTTGGTTTCTTTTGTAGGCGCCGACATGGTTTCAATGAAGGTTCTCTACAACTTTCTTGAAGTTTTCTAGAGTTTCACATGCATATTTCTTGCAAAATCAAATAGGTTGAGCTTGGGTAAGGTCTATTTGCATAAACTTTTCCCTTTTCTATCATTATCTATGAAAGAAAAATGTTGTTTCAAGCTCTTTTATGCCAAAATGATGAATATGTCTTTTTTTTCTCTTTATTTTTCTCATGCTCGATGCCTCCCTGTTGAAGAAAATACGAAGCTTTTGTTTCTTGCATTTTATTTCTACAACTCGCAGGCTTTATTCCTGGCATACGTTCTAGGGTCACTACCTTTGTAAATATAGAAGCTTCTCTGTATTTCTATGGCCACAGATATGGATATTCTTCCAGGTATTAAGGGATTTGTTCTCACTTTGTTGCCGAGATTTGCCTATTTAATTTTTTGGAAAAGACAAGAAAGCCTCCTTTTTGCTTTAGCTTTTGTTCACGAAAGTTGTGGCTCAGCCCTAGGGTTTCATATGTGAACATTTTTTGGTTTTTTCTCATTTTGTATTTATTCTAGAGGAAGAAATGGAAAACCCTCAAAGCTCCATTCTCTGTAGCCATTTACTTTTTAGACTCCATTCTAGGTTCTCAATTTTTGTATTTACAGAGGGCTTTCTCTTTTCAAGATATCCTATCTCTCCACCTTTAGGAATTGAAAGAACACATTGCTATAGGTTCGTCAATGATTTGAATAGACTATGAGATGTATGATGTACTCATGAATAATGTTATCTCCTTTCCTCACTATTTCAAAGCATTATTATTGTAGTAGATTCCTTTGTCAAAACATAAGATATTCTTACAAATGATTTTCTCACATGTTGTTCTAGTATAACAGTCTCCACATGCACTGTAGCCATTACTTGATGAAGACAATATAGGATCCAATTCATGGGTCAACCAACTCTCATGGACAAGTATACACATAATGTTTTTCAAAGATTTATCTTATTAAAAATACCTAGACCCTATCATGACCATCAATGTCATAGTTTCTTGGAATTACTATGACATGATTTATCCACACGAACTATCCCTGATAGTCAAAGTTAATTGTTCTTTCACTATTTACTTTCCTTTTGAAAAGTAATGGTTTCCACTATCATGTGATGGCATTCTTTACTTTAAAAACAATATGATGCCCTCTCCATTATGCTTTTCTTCGTAGGCATCATATCTTGCAAGAGTACATCATGCTTTGATAGGGTAAGCATACACCCAGGATTGTCATGTGACTATCCATTTAATACATTGCATACTATTGTATCATTTATAGGACTATCTTGGTGTGTGCATTCACTCTACTAAACTTCATATGTTGTTCATCACCACACAGGTGCTCATTCCTTTACTTGAAGGAATTTTGTTATCTCTTTCATGGTATTGTCCTTTCATGAACACTCATCACTTTCCTAAATGATACCATTGTGAATAAAAAGAGCATGAGCTTGTTGTCATTTTGAATATTCTTTACATAAAGGCTTCATTTCATGACTATTCTTCCTTTATTATGTTCCAATTGAGCAATTATGTTGTTATTTATGGTAGTGAGGAAAACTCACTATCATAGGTGATGAGATATTTGCTCCAAATTGGTAAATTTGATTCTTTTGCATTCTCATCCCTCTTCAAAACTGAGGGTGGCATGCTAGTCTCAACCCTTGTGGGATCCCATTTCACTCCACATAACATCATATAAAATGAAAACACTCCAGCAATGAAAATTTCGTACCTATACTTACACAATGAACAAACATGTTAGATAAAAGCAATGAAACAAAAAGCTTCCAATGATGCTTAATGATTTGATGATACTAGATTCTACTTTTCCATGATACTTATGATGTTGTAAACTATTTCAATGCCTTGTGAGAATGAAATATATGTTTGTTGATGTTGCATAAGTGGAGATTATGGGTCCCGAGCTCTAACACAATTACTCTCATCTTTTGCAGGCATTTCTGGAGTAGCAAAACTAATTTTGGAGCAACCAAGTAGGAAGTTGGAAAAAGATGCAAAAATTCAACTAGGGGTTCGTCATTTAGGCAATGATAGATCCATACTCTTTCCATAGGATTCTTTCCTTTTATATCTTCAAATGTATAGTTTATATCTCATTCTATACTGAAATAGTTATTCCCACGACTTTTGTGGGACACCATACATCTGTATTTATCAATAAAGACATCATTTATGAAAAATTTGTTTAATCTCTCTCATATACAATTGCGTAATGATAATACTTTTTTGCATACAAATGTAACTTTTAGCATAAATCAATGTGTACCTTTTATCTTTGTATTGCAAACACTATCTCAACTCTACCTTATTGAGTTGGAAGCTAAATTAGATAATGCTTCCAAGCACTAAGCTTCGATGGCAGCATTGGAAACTCTTAGGGAAGGATGAATTAAATTCCAACCAAACATTACATGGCATCATCTCTTCAAGGGATCTGTGTTGTTTCTCTTTGATTTGTAAAGAAATAGGTGGCAGTTTTGAGTGCCATGCCCTTCCAAATTCCTCTCAACAACTCCATCTGCCATGTGGTCATCATTATCGACCATTTCTTACTCCCCATGCATAATATGAGGTCGATTTAGTACACACCACATCCACATGGAAAGTCTGGTCAACCAAATCTCCCCTCAACTTGGTCAAATAGTAGACAATTTATTAGCCATGATCAAAAGGTTAATAAATTTGTAATGATAGTTACAATTCATCTTTAGATTAGACTTTCATAGTATAATAATATTTTTATGATAATAGCATTTATTCTAATATTTCAAAATCAGTCTAACTACTAACAATAGATGCAACAATTAGTAGTTATTTAATCACCAAAATTGACATTTTTTGTTAGAAAGACTATCAAGCTGAGCTACATAGTGCTCATAAGGGGGAGTCCTTTTTATTTTTCCATAACTTTCAAATGGGAAGTCAAATTTTCAATTGTAAATAACTAGTCAATGGAAATATCTTTTCATTCTGAAGACTTTAGCGTTGAGATAATTTAAAAATTGTAATTTTGTAAAATATATTTTGTCTCCTCCTTTGATAGGAAAAAATTAAGATTCTAAGTGTAAAATTAGGCAAATAGGATTATTGCATATTTTTATTAGCTACTCACATTGAGTACTACTTTTGTGAAAGTGAA
Organism: Sequoia sempervirens; assembly: GCA_007258455.2. Taxonomy (NCBI): domain Eukaryota; kingdom Viridiplantae; phylum Streptophyta; class Pinopsida; order Cupressales; family Cupressaceae; genus Sequoia; species Sequoia sempervirens. The sequence continues at coordinate 115,737,887 of VDFB02353493.1, forward strand.
CATCACTTGCTCATTCATTGGAAACAATATCACACTCAATTATAAGTTCCCATTCAGAGGGGATCAAAATAATCAAGGGGGGTTGTCATTGTCATTGTGCCTTGATCACTTTACATTTATTTTATCTTCTACACCAACATTAACATGATTTTAAGTTTCATTTCAAAGAATATGGAAATTATTGAAAAGGATGATTGAAAAAATGACCAACTCATCCACTAGATCATCTACTACATGAGATTCTAGAAATGCTTCATCAAGAGCATCAAGAGATTCTTTCTAGCATAACACCACTTCTTGTATTAGAATTCAAAGGTGCTTCACTGAGAGCATCTAGAGAATATTTATAGCAATAATTCATTGTCACTTCTTTGGTAGGTATGTTCTACATCAATCTTCACATGGCGCATTTGAGAAACATGTAGAGAAGTTATCATCATCTTATAGGGGCTACATAGTCTCTCTTCATTGTATCATTTTTCTTTTGGAAAGGGGTTTTTATTTTCCATAATTTTTTTCTTCTTTTCTCCACTTTATGAGAAATTTGTACATGAATACCTAACATGGCCTAGTATCCAAGTCTCATCATCATGAATACATTACTACCTAAGTTTCATTTAAGGGGAGTGTTGGTGTAAATAGTCATTAGATAACTAGTTAAGTTGTCATCACTTTCTAGTTTGACCTATTCACATTTTCTTAAGTTTACTTAGGCTATACTAGAGTGTTGTCTCACCTCATGTGGTTGAGACAAATGTCCTCACTTTGTGAGACACCTCTTGCATGGTCACTTGCCACTCACTAGAACACTTGTCATGTGAGTTAACAAATTCTCCATCATCAAAGGGTTAGTTAGTCATTGTGTATAACTTGACTACATTTACCACCTTGCCTATATAATCAAAGCTACATTGTACATTCAAATAAAATCTTTTATCAACTCTTTGATAATAGAAATTAGGCTTATTAGTGTGCAAGTATTTTGTAGAAGTTTCTATTTTTGCTTTATGATATTGGAAATCATAACAACTTCAAGAAAACTAATACAAGATCATTATGACTAGACTTAAGCGGATTGTTACAATCTATTTCTATGTGACTTGATTCATCATGTTGAGAAGCTAAAGATGTATTTCCTTTTTCATGAAAATGGTCTCTACTTGAAGAACATTATTGCCAGTAAGATCTTGTATTTATACTTTAATGTTATGCTTCTTCCATCAATATGTTTGTGTTTGATGATAATAAAAATAATAATTAGCAATACAATGTAGCTCACTTTTAGATGTATCAATTGATTTGATAGTTCAGGTAAGGTGATAAGTTGATGTTACAAAATTTTTATAGTTCACAATATATGGAGGATGTGCCAATCTAGTGAATTTTCTACACTCTTCTAGTTATAGTTGAATGGTGTGAACACAAGAGTCATTGCTAGCATTAGAATTGTGCTTGAACCCACCCTCATTGCTCCCTCTGAAACTTGAGTTTTATTGAAATTTATGGGATGAGAAGTGTAGGGGATTATTTTCTAACAATGTAAGATCAAAATGGTGTGTATTGACACATAAATCAAAAAATAAATCATAACTATTGAAATTTACTTTTTCCATGATGATGGGTAAAAAAACTATCAATAAATAAATATTTAATTTTCTAATATCCAGTGATTATGATATTTTATTAAGATTCAATTGTGTATTTTTTTACTCAAAAACTAACAATTTGCATCTTGATAAAATATCATAATTTCATACATTGTCAAAATACCTCCTAATTATCATTAATATCTAGTGGTTCACTTATATTAGAGCCAACATGGTTTTAAATATATGAATCTAATCATTAATTATCTTATTAGATATTTGCTTATCTTATGTTAATTTGATAAGTATCAGTAGCCATAATATTATGTTCATCAATGTTCATCAAAGGTATTAGATAAGTCCTCAAGTGAATGAATTTATTCATGAGATAAATAACTAAACCAATTAAAGACATGTACTATCAAGGTATGTGGAAATAACTTGGCAAGTAATTTCTCATGACAAAATTAATATAAATATCTTGTTAGAAAAAAATTATGTGATTCAATGGATCATCTCTACTATCATATATTGTAAAACTAGGGAAGACAAATCCACTTACTAGAGGGTAAGTCAATGTCATATGTTAATGGATTATCAATAAATCATTTTTTGCATCCCTTTTAGGAAAATTTTAAAAATTATTGATCTACATGTTTGCATATGTTGAAACTTACTCATGCGATGGTACCTAAAAGAATGCATGGTATAGAAGAAACAAAAGAAATGCAAGTAGACAAAAGAAGAGTGGAAGAAACAAAGGAAATATGTGTGTTCAAAGGGGGAGTCAGGTAGAACTCTTTGGGTTATGTAGTTAAAGGAGAAGTACATAAAGGTTGATACTTAGTGTTTCTATGTGCCTTATCTAACTAGGTATAAGAATGAAGGATATGACTATGAATGTGGTAGGTAAGGGTTACACAACATGAGGGATGCGAAAGACATGAATATGAGCCATATAAATGAGAGCCTAGGATGAAATGAGATATAGAGGGTGGATAGGAGATCAAAGAAAAAATTTGGAAGGGAAAGTGATGTAAATTAGATAGGGTTTGAGATAAGCATTGGGAACTCATAGAAAAATTATAGAAAGATTGGATAGAACCTAAGGATTGGGGAAATATGACCCACCATATGAGGAACTTGTGTATTATCAACAAATTCTCCTATAGTCTTGATTGTGTCCATCAATGTTATTTAGATGTACCTTAGTAAGAGCACCACTAACAAATGAAATAGACATGACATTATCTATGATAGCTAATTGATTTCATAGCGATGTTAATTTATCAACCATCTCATATTCATTTTGATTTTTAACACTTTCAAAGAATTCATCATTCAATCATAATATAATTCTTTCTCATCATGATCCAACTTGTGATTGTCCTAGCAAGTAGAAGGAATAAAGATAGTCATGGTGGCAAGATTAGGGTTAAACCTACCACTTTGAGAAAATGGAAATAAGGATCATAGGATCTTCTTAGAAACACAAAACTAATCACAGTACTAGTGCACACAATGACATGTCAAAAACATAAAATAAAAAATTCTACCCTAAATTTTAGTTGTAGAAGTTATGGGTTCTCCAAAATTTAAAGAAATAAATATCTATTTTAAAGAGATCTAAGGATAAACCCTAAATGGATTAAAAATTATAATGCACTTTAAAGGAGCAACGAATGATAAATTTAAACAAATATTAGATAAAGATATTTGAAATGGTTACAATTGAAATAAAGCTTATTTGATATTTAATGTGTTGTTGAGTTTGACTACTTTGATTGACTAAGATGTTGTGTCAAAGAACTAGAAACTAGAATTAGATCAATGATTATGAACAAATGACATATATTATTTTGAATGTTAAGATGCTTAGGCCTAGATTGTGCTCACAATTTGGTCCTAAGACACTTTGCTCTTGTGTGGTTTCATCCACCTTTGAATTTTAGCTTTAGGATTAACATGACCTATTTTTCCATGCTTGCACTTGATTCTAAAAAATGATAGTGTTGGAAAGCACTTTTAAAGCCTATATAGCTAAGGAAAGACTATTGACTTCCTTGATGATAGCCAAGACCTATGAAAAATGTAACAATATTGAAAACATGTTAAACCGATAATACAAAAATGTTGATGCAATTGAGATAGATTTGAGACTGAGATTGCCACTGATGTTCTTAATGCATATGCAAGATGCTAATAATTTATCCTTAAATGACATAAGATGATGTCTTTAAATACAATTCCTAAATGAACAACTTGAGACCTTTGGCAGGAAAATCAATAGTTAATATTCAAGCTCCTAGAAATTTGACCCAAGAAGTGAGAGATTTTAAATATTAAAAATAGTGGACTAGATCATGTGTGTAGTTTTTTCTGTGATAAGACTACATGGGTGATCTAGTCAAAACAAGCAAAAATAAAAGATTTTGCATGAGAAACTGATAGGTTCAAATTAGGATTTGGTGGTGCATTTAAAGAAACAAATTATATGCGAGGACCAAATTAACAATATCCATACAATGAAAAAATAAAGATGTATGATTGCACATAATGCATTTGTGTACCTTACAAAAATGTGTCAAGTGGATAAATTTGGAATCAATATTATGATACTTGTAGATTTTAAATAAAATGAAATTATTTGTACAATCAACTATATGCATGACATGTATGAATCACCAAGAAGGTTATAATTCAAAAATTGAGATTTCTTCTAGAAATATATTTTATAATTGCCAATACATTTACCATTTAGAAAAAAAAAGCCACTAATAATTGTAAGTTAGAAAAGTGATTACCCTTTCAACTTTGTTCTTAGTGTGTTCTCAAGGATTTGAAAAGAATCAACGTATTGATTAGTGTTGATTTCATGAGTACAAGTCTTAAACTGAAATTTCTTCTGTTGAGGGCATCTGTTTTGCCAAAATTGCTTTTGACATGATTTTGGCCTCATCCCTTATGATGTTAAGGACCTCACATTCAACACAACTTAATCTTTAATATGCTCATTTATAGCCATTCAACTTTACTAATATACCAAAACCCCATTGACTTTATAATTTTTTTTATTTTTTTTAAATGACGTTAAAAACTTCTGATTTGGGCATTGAGTTGATTTGGGTTATAGCTATGGAAGTGTCATCTGGGTTGAATTATTCAGTCTCCGTGATCAATATAGATTTTGAGCGGGGTAATTTGCCTCAGGAGAATTGAGAACCAGAGCTCAAGATTGTGGTGGAAGTAAATTGAAGGACAATGCACTTTTCCCAGGCTTCAGTTATATCATGCAATACCAATGCCAATGCCATTCACCCTTCGTCTCAATCTCAATCTCACAACGTCACGTAGGAAGGGTGTGATGAAGGAGGTGCGACAAATTCTGCTCCCTACACATAACGCCACTGTACAATCTTCTATCAGTCTCATACTATTGCCGACCTGTGTAACCAAGAGTGCGCTTTCACAAGGTAAAGAAATTTACTCTCTCATCAATCACAGGGGATTCTCATTTGCTACATGTACAATTTTTCAAAATAACCTTATCAACATGTATGTTAAGTACGGTAATTGCGTAGAAGCCCGTAAAGTGTTTGATGGAATGACAGAACGAGACGTCTCCTCATGGAATACCATAATTGCAGCTTATGGAAGACGTGGTTATCCTCACCAGGCACTGGCTCTGTTTTACCAATTGCAACAAACAGGTGTTCAACCCGATCGGTTCACTTTCTCCAGCATACTCCAAACCTGCGCAAAAATAAGGGCTCTGGAACAGGGTATGAACGTCCATCGAGGTATAATGGAAAGGGGGTTTATGCCTGATGTCGTAATTGTGAATACCCTGATAGACATGTATGCAAAATGTGGAAGCGTGCACAAGGCACGTGAACTGTTTGACAAAATGCCTCAGAGGAGTGTGATCTCATGGAATGCTATGATTGCAGGGTATGCTCAACATGGTGTACTTGATAAGGCTTTAAGGCTTTTCGATGAAATGCCACAAAAAAATGTGGTCTCGTGGAATGCTATGATTGCAGGGTGTGCACAAAATGGTGTTATTGATCTGGCTCTGAGGATTTTCAAAGAAATGCCTCGACCAGATGTCATCTCATGGAATGTCATGGTTGCGGGATACGCGCGAGATGGACTTTTTGAAAAGGCCTTGGAGACTTTTAAACAAATTCGACTGGCAGGTTTAAAGCCAAATTCCTCAACCTTTGCGAGCATCCTCCCAGCCTGTGCCAAAATGGGAGCTTTGGAACAGGGTATGGACATCCATCAAAGCATAATCGAAAGCGGATTTACTTCAGATGTTGTAGTTGTAAGTGCCCTGGTAGATATGTATGCAAAATGTGGAAGCATAGAGAAGGCTCGTAAACTGTTTGACAAAACGACTCAAAGAAATGTGATCTCATGGAATGCTATGATTGCAGGATATGCACAAAATGGATTTTCCCAGGACGCTCTCAAGCTCTTTGAACTAATGAAGCAATCTGGAATGCACCCTGATCATGTAAGCTTCGCTTGTATTTTATTTGCATGCAGCCATGCAGGTTTAGTGGATAAGGGTTGTAAATACTTCAACGACATGACTGCTGCATATTGCATTACACCAATGATTGACCATTATGTGGGCCTGGTTGACCTTCTTGGACGTGCTGGCTATCTTGAGGAAACTCTAAACTTTATCATCAAAATGCCAATTAAGCCTATGGTGGTTGTTTGGATATGTTTGCTTGGTGCCTGTCGATCATATAAGAATATAGAATTAGGAGTATTTACAGCAGCTCTCCTTTCTGAGCTGGATCCTGGAAACACTGCGACTTATGTTCCCCTGTCAAACATCTATGCAGAATTGGGCAGGTGGGATGAGGTTCAAAAGGTAAGGAGATTGATGAGAGATAGAGGAGTTAAAAAGACACCTGGATGTAGTTGGATAGAAGTCCATAAAGTTGTACATTCTTTTTGCTAAGAGTCGGATCTCAGCCATAGGCACAGGAGATCTATGTAAAGTTGGAAACATTGTCTCAAAAGATTAGAATCAGGGTGCCTTCCAGATTTAAGACATACAAAATGATGTATAGGAAAAATAAAATTTGAATTTGAATTATTAAACATATGTTACAACCTTTTTATGGTCAAGAATCTTCAGAGTATGTGGTGACTGCCACACTGCAACCAAGTTTATCTCCAAGATTGTGCAGGGCAAAATTCTGTGGGATGCGAACAGCTCTGTTATTCCAAACAAAGACAAATCTTTGCAGAGATTAGATGTGATCATCAGTGAAACAATCTGTATAGACTTGCACTATAACAATCTGTAAGTATTTTAAACCTGTAGTTATAAGAAGGAATTAGGTTTTATTTACTGTATTTAAAATGTGTTCCTTTCCAAGTTTTTGTAGCTCCAGAACACACCATTGACTTCATAAAATCAGATACATTCAATGTACATTGAACTGTTTTTCAGGAAGCATGTACATCTGTGGATTGAATAAGGTGGATATTGGAAGCGGAGGATGGACAAGAGCAAAAAGGATTTGAATGCTTGAAGGAAATGGATAGATGATTGACCAGCAGAAAATCTTTGAGAAATGGTTAAGATCGATTCAGTGGTTGGAGATGGGAGATGATGGGAAGAGCATCTTTCATAGTTCTTTACTCCAAGTTTTGTCAATTTGTATTGTCTTTTTTCTGGGTTACTTTGTATTATCTTGTGCTTATGCCAGTTCTGCCAGTTGGGATTAAATCATGCATACCGGGTTATGCATGTAAATTTATACATGTGCAGGTGAAGTTTGTCACATTTGATGATTAGAGATTTTTTAATGTCTCTTAAGTGTATTATTTCTCTCTGCATTTAAAAAAAATAAATTAAAAAAATTAAAAATTAATTAGAAACAAATTATTAAATGCATTGTTTTTTAATTTCCTTTCTTCTCATGCTTTTGTTGTGATGCAGCGAAATGGGAAGAGTAGGCAGGTAAAATTTTAAGCAAATAAAAAATCGGGGGAAAACGATTTAAAACGAATTAAATTTTTTATTGAAAACGATCAATGGCTGGACATGTTTCAATTCTCTTGCATTGTATTTCAGATGATGTACACCGTTGATTAGCAAAATCAGCTCGTCATTATTCAAATAGGGAACGTCTTCAGCATAATTATAATTGTAATTCTACTTCTGCCAAATGTTAAATGCATATTAATATTAATTGTAGTTCTACATCTAATATATTAAATGCCAAATATTAGGGCAAGGTTGCTCGTCAAATATTATTAAATGCATTGTTTTTTAATTTCCTTTCTTCACGATTTTTTGTTTGAGGCAGCGAAATGGGAAGAGTTTGCAGGTAAAATATTAAGCACATAAAAGCCTGGTGGAAAACGATTTAAAACGAATTAAAAAATTAACTGAAAATGATCAATGGTATACACACACATAAATATATATGTATGTCCATATATTTATATATATGCGCACACACACACACACGATGATATATGTACATATATGTATATATCAATGATCAATTTAAAACAATGTATATGTAGACACACACACATAAATATATATGTATATGTACATATATGTATATATAGATATATATGTATGTACATATATGTATATATATGTGTGCGCGCACACACACACATCTCAACTTTTATACACTTTTTACACCATTATTGATTTGACCCTTTTTTTCCAAAATATTCATTCGCATCCCACCTTCAAATTTAGGGTATAGTTTAACACATAACTTCAGTGATATATAAATCTTAACTATAAATAAGCTAGAATATTTTAACAAATTTCATTCAAATTTTACTTGTGTTCTCATTTAGTTTACTAATAGTTTCCCATAGTTTTAAATTTGTTCAACTGACAAACCCATTATTCCTTTTGTTTGTAGGTAAAAAACCAAGGTTTATAAACTTTGTTGCATGCCATTTGAAAATGTCTATGTGTATATCTGCATGTTTACTAATATATACCTACACTTGTCCACATGATTACTGTCTAAATTCATAGTGGTATTTAATGTATTTGTGAACCCTATTTCAAACTTGCATGGAAGAAACAAACAAATACACTAATAGATCAAAATGCAAGATTAAAACATGAGTTCCCCATAAAATCCATCTGCATTGTTAGAAAACAAGGAAAAAGATGAAATACTTGAGAAAATACAATCGAAAATAACTATTCCTCATTCTTAAACGAAGCAAACACTTGATCTTATGGGGGGATTGGTGCTATTTTGATATGGAAAATAGCCCTTTCCCAACCCCTTTAGATAAGCTAATGATAATGATGGACAAGATCATTTCTCAAATGAAGAGAGTGACCTTGCATGATCTTGGAGATGAAATGCTAAGATTGTGGATTGATAGTGGATAAAATCAATTCTCCAATGAAGAGAGTGACTTTGCATTAGCTTTGTGGATGGATGAATGAAAATTAAGGCCTTCTTTTATAGATTTCTTTGATGAGAGATTGGCCAAGAGGGTGACTGTGGGACTAAAGATCCTCCAATGAGAAGAGGCCACTTGTCAAGTTGTGAGTGGTTGATGCATGTGCAAGATTTGGGAAGAGTGCCCATGAGAGGGAGAATTTGAATTCAAATTTTGCAATAAATTTAGAGAGAGGGACAAGAAAAAGAGCAATAAATGCTATGTTGGAGGGACAAATCAACTTGTCATGTTGAGTGAAAATGAGGGTTTTAATAAATCAATAAATTGATTTATTTGTGCAAGTGGGTGAGATTAGCATTTAATCATGGTTAGATTAAATTAATGATGATTAGGATGATTTGACTTTCATGACTTAAATATTTGATTTATTTAAATCAGAAAAGGATGAAATATGATTTGGGATTTGATTAAATGGCCATTTGATTTATTAAAAGGTTGATGATAATGTTTATTTGATTTTAAATAAATGACCTTAGGAGATGAGATTACCTAGTGAATGGATGAAGGTGAACTTGATTAACTGAATAAGCGGATGCACGTGAAGCCTGATTTACTTGATGAATGCATAATGCTAATTTTGCATGTCTACATTTTGCCCCTCTTTGAAGCAATGTACTTGTTGCATTGGTTCAAAGAATAAACTTGCTGCGATCAAAATCAAAAAATTTCTGATTTTTCGGATGCCCCAGCGGAAAGAAGTACACTGGTACATTGCCCCCTCGAGAGATCGAGCGAAAAGATTCAACTTGAGGGCCAATCTCGCGATAAAGAGGTTCAAAATGGGTGGTTATGGATGATGATGCAAATGAGATGAGTTCAAGATGTTTAGAATAACAAATCTATATTATTTTAAACAACTTAAATGATGATATGATGTGATGATGGATGACATGGATGATGTGATATGTTATGATTATGCAATGGATGATTTATGAGATGCTTAGACTAACAGATCTATATTATGACGATGATGCAAACGCAATGCATGTGAAATGATCAATGTTTCCTATTATGTATGATATGAATGATATGTGGTATGCTGACGGTTTGTAGATGCATGATGGATGCATGATGGATGCATTGGTGATGACGATGTTAGTGCAGAAATGAGATGATGACAAGAGGATCCCACAAGTACATGATCTGATGAGACTTTATTAGAGATGATGATGATGATGATAAATGATAGATAGATGATGATGATGATAAATGAATGATTTTCTTATCAAGGATTGGGAATTTAAAAGGGCTACTTACCTTATGTTTGATAACACACGTGGGTACGATGCATCAAGGTATGAAGAACTAGGATGGCGTTGTACCTAGTGTGATGGACATTGACTCGACAAACAGATAGGAGTATTCTTGTTCACACTTGACATACGAAACCTTGTTTAGGACGCACTTTAGTAAAATTTCAAACATCTTGGACCAAAAACACGGAAAGGTATAACCAATCAATGCAATAGTCAACAAGCCATCCAAAACATCCTCTATACATATCTAACAAAGAAAGTATTCACCAAGTTATTTTACAAGAACGTCCAACAAGCATAGCAGACAAAAGATAATGATTGTTGCCCCATTCCTATCTCTCTAAATCCTTCATCCGGATATCATCGAGAGGTCCTTGGGATGAGCGCAATAAGATAAATCAAAAGAAAAGATCAAGTACGCAAACAAGCCAATGTTCTTCATACCTCTAGCCAAAGGGATGTGTTTTGATAGGATAAGAATCCAAAGTGATATCCAAAATGATGCCCATTGTCGGAACGATATATCCTAGGACATGCATTGTATAGGATGATGATGGTTTTGATAAGTTGATTGATAGGCTATTGATATAAGGTTGATTAACATGTTCGCGACTGATCAAGAGTTTGATTTTGTGTTACAGGTTTGTTGTTTTGATTTTGATTTTACGATTGAAACTTACTTTTGCTACCTGCTATGATTGTTGTTGTTTGCGTTGTCAAAGGATGAAGGTGATGATTAGTTTATTATAGATGATTTATTATTGCGGGTGCAAAGTGAGATGAGACAGATGGATTTTTTTTTAAAAATATTTGGATGTTTTTGATGTTTTGAAATTTGTTGAGGCTGTTTTTGGTATCTTTCTAGATTTTTACAAATGTTTTTATTTTTGATTTTTCGAATTTTTTTTGGATTTTGCGTTTTTCAAATGTTTTTGGATTTTGATGTTTTGAATGTTTTTGATTTTGATGTTTCAGGGCTGATCAAAGATTAGCCCTGCCTCCACGCTTAAGCCTCGAGATGACGTAGTTCAGATACCAATGTTTTTGACATTTTTTTTATTTTTTTTATTGTTTTTTTTTTAATATATTTTGAATGTTTTTGGATTTTTTGATTTTCTGATGTTTTTGGATTTTTGCATGATTTTGATGATTTCGATATGTGTGTGATGGAATCAGTGCTCTATTTAGGATTTTGTTGAAGACCAAGACCAAGCTAAGGTTGAATGATTAGATCGATGGATTGACGATGATGATGATAACATTGTTGAGGATGCACAACAATGCAAGGATTGATTGATCAGGATTGATGATGATGCAAGGATAGTGTTTAAGCAACACAAGGATATCCCGAGATGATGATTTTTGGATTTGATTTGATTGATCATGATTGATGAAGCTTGATTTGGAACAAAAGTTGTTTCAAATGATTGGATGTGACATTTGAAGGGTGCGTTAGATGCGACTGATATTGATTATTTGGATCGATGTTCAATGAAATATGAAGACTGATAAAGAATGTCTTCTCATCAAAATGTGCCATGGGCTAGTGATTTGGATTTTAGATCACAAATTCTTTGACCAATATGATTTCATGTTTTCCAATGTTCGGATCACCACATAAGTTGGAGGATATAGATCAAGATTTATTCTCGAAGCAAGATGTAAATATCTACCCCCAATGTCTAGCAATGTATGGAATGTTATGGGTGGATGCTTGGATAGGTTTATGGATGGATGGATATGGTAAGCACGCAAAGTATGCCAAGGATTTATCTTGTGACAAGATAAGGGTTTTGGATAATGAACGCTCATTTGGAAAATGCTTCATGGCTCAGATAACGTTGGATAGGATAGGATCAATGAAAATGGCCCATGTCAGGATGTCTACCATAAGCAAGTATAAAGTGTGCCCCAAAATTTCATCAAGATCAAGATAACTTGGATGATGGATGCAAATGGATGAAAATGGATTGGATAAATGGTTTATGGATGAATGGATTTATTATGGATAAGATGGATGGAATGCTCAATTTATTATGGATGGATAGATGCTTTCAACTAACTAGTGCACGTAGATGCTCGATTCCACACATGATGCCTATTTTCTAGGTTTTCATCATGGTCTTTCCCAAAGCGCCGCCCATGCGGTTTTCACTAGAGGACAATTTTTCTCTTTACTGTTTTCAATCCTTTTTCTGATTTTTTTGGATTTTCATATTTTTGATTTTTTTGGTTTTTCTGAAAGATTTTAAGCTCATGCTAAACCACAAAGTGTTGCTGATGTATATGCCCCTATCATAATGTGCCATTGATATCCTGCTTGAAGAAGTTGCTTTGCTAAGATACATGCACTTGAATACAACTTTTGAGATTCCTGATCTGCTTTATTGATATCGAGGTTAACTCTGTCTTTGTGTGTACATCACAAGAGAGTGCCTTCAGAATCCTTATGATGAAGGGTCGTTTCCAATACATGGTCAATGTGAGAATTGTATATTATGCGTGGAGGCGTGGATGGAGTGTGTTTAGGGATATGAGATGGATTGGTTGACAGTTTGGAATGTTTTACCCTCCAAACTTGGGAAGATGAGCAATGATGGGTGGATACGAAAGTGTGGGCGAAATTCAGACCAACTACTTGATACACTTTGTATGTCACTTGAAAAGCTTGTTTTTGCTTTTGCAGACATTTTTGATGGATACTTTTCCCTTTTTTATTTTGCCCCACAATTTCTTTGATTGACAGAGTTTGATATGGATGATATTTCTTTGGTATCCATTTGTATTTGATTTGTATGATATGCTTCTTAGCTTCTCTTGCTTTGATAACGTTCATTGTGCTTTGATTCAAATCTTTCATTTGATGTTGGTCCCAATTCGTGGATGGGGTGATGGATGGATGAGGATTCATGACATGGCCGGTTGTAGTATTGACACTAGTTTCATCATAAGGACTCTTCATGCTCCCTATGTTGACATTTGCTTGAGACGAAGTTGCCCCTAGTATGGTAGAAGTAGTACCTTCATGCTTTGATTCTTCCTTTTCTGAGATGTCTTGTTCGATAATCGTTCTCTGATAGATAGCCATTGTAGATGACATTAGTTCAATTTGTTGCTCTGCTAACTCTAGAATATCTCGTTTCATCTAACAGATTTCCTTGAGTGGATAATACTGAATATCTTTATTCATGATGTCCTCAGTCTGTATTTGGGATATATCTCATACTGTTGTTGACAACTCTATTTGATTGTAGGAATCAATAACCTACTCTTTTTGTGTAACAATGTCAGGAATAAAGGGATCTTGTTCTGAATAACGATCATCTATGTTTCCATCCAAAGAAAGCATCTCATGGGTAGATGGAGGAGTATGGATATGATCATATTGCATAGATAGGAGAGTGTCCATTAGATTATTATAGTATCTTGAAGATACAAATTCTTGATCTTGAATGATTTCAGAGTTGCTTTCAACATGCTTTGGATCAAGTTTTTGACATGGGTTAGTTTCAAAGGATGGATTTCCTATAAAGGGTTCTTGGATGTCGCCATTAGACATGGTAAGTGGTTCAATATCCTCAAGTGTCAAGTTTAGGGTTCCTTCAATATTTGTAACCATGAGGTCAAAGGGGGTCAACATGTCTTGGAAGGGACCATTGCTAGACCTTGGTGAAAGATTTTGATCATGCTTTGGAATAAATTCTTGAGATATGTCCTCTAGCTCTTAAGACGATGTAGAGACATTTTCAACATGATCATAGGTCGATGGATTGTGCATTATGTCAATAGGATCAAATAATCCTAACACTCCTTGAAATAGATCACTAAAGAGTGGCTCTTGATGTATGGTGATTTGATCATCGGATGGGGTGAAAACATCTTCAAGGTGCTCAGTGATGGATTGATCTTTCTCCTTGTTCTCAACAGTTGTGGTGGAGAGATTACCAATGCTATCATTGCCCCCAATAGTGATTATCTTTTGATCAATTAGGTCTTGGATGAGTTTCTTGAGTCGAACACAATCTGATGTTTTGTGCCCCTTATTCTATGATAATCACAAAAGTGCTTCTCATTATACCCTAGCAATTTTATGGTTGGTTCTTGATAGTTCACATAAACGGGGATTTTGATGAGATTTTCTTGTACCAATTGTTGTAGGATGATTGGATTGGTCTCCCAAGTGGTGTGTATTTTCACTTGTTTCCTTGTGAGATTTGCACTTTAAATTGACCTTGTGGTGATTGATTTTGGAGGTGTGGTGATTGATCTTTGAGATGTGGTGATTGGGTTTGTTGTTGATGTTGTTGATCTTGATATCTGACTTCTTGCCATTGAAGTTGTTGTTCTTGATGCAATTGTGGATATAACTCAATGCTTTGATGACATGGTTCAACCAATGGAGGAATGTATTGATTTTGGAGTGGCTCAATAATTCAATTAGTTTGGCATGTTAAGCAAGTTGTTCTAGGAAAATTTGATCTTGATTTTGACTCCCTTGATTTGGCTTTTGTTCAAGCATATTTGGAATGTACACTTGTGGTGTTTGAATGGGATCATGGACAAATCAATTTTGGACATTGTTCTGACTTTGGATGATGTTCAGATTTGGCATGATAGGTTGAAATTGAAGATTGTTCATGTTTGGAATATTCGTATGATTTGCAAATGTATTTATCCCAAATTTTTCTGGATTCATGTTTTGAACACTTGTTCTTGGTACCTTCTCATTTGGCTTATAGGGATTTGATGGAATGATGTTCATTTGAAGGCTCATGCTTTGATTGTTCGGTTGATAGACTTGTAGGTTTGGATTTAGAACTATCATCAGGAAATGTGTTCCAATCTTTGATTTGGGAATACTCACACTTGTACCATTGACATTTGTCGAAGGTAATGATCCCATGTATGGATTGTATAAGTGTGAGTTTTGATAATCAATCGGCATTGCAAGGATTTGAAAGTTCAATTGATTTGGATTACTCATGATGTATGGATCAAGTTTGTATTCCATGTTCTCCTTGTGTTTTGACCTTGTTACAAAAGTGACCTCTAAGGTTCTTAGGACCAACGACGAGATGAAGGATGAAAGGGGTGAATGATATGAGTGTTGAACATTTAGGAACTTTGGATCAATGCTAGACTTAGGGTTTGATTTTGATTGTTTGATTTGGATGATGAACTTGTAAACCCTAAGATTTTAGATGTGATCTTAGGATGAATTTGTTCAAAGGATGGTTGATTTAATTAGATTTATGAGAAAGGATGCATTCCCATACATATAACTAAATGAGGTGATTTTGATTTTGATGACGTGCCTAAGTCTAGAATGATGTTTCCAAAGCTCTAAAGTTTTTTTGTGGGATGGAGATGATAAATGTTTGGGGTGGATAAGGTGTTTGACTTGATCCTAAATGAACCTAAGAAGAACTTTGTTTACTATGCCAAGATATTGAAGAACATGCCTTTCTCTAAGAGTAATTCAAACCCAAAAGACCAATGTCTTCTCGAAAGAAGATAAACAAGCACATGTGTGGTGTCAAATTTGTAATCTTTGCTTTAATGAATTATTTTTACCAAAAATAGACACTTGATTATGTTGCAAACTGAATGTCCAATGTCACAACTTCTTTTCATCCCACAAAGTGCTATGTGGAAGTTCCAAGAAATCAGGACAAGGGTTGCCTAATGTTGACCTTTGTAATCAAGCAAATTAAGATGTAAACCCAATTACTTAGAAACCTCTAAGGACATAATCCCCAGGGTAAGCAATAGTTCTTGGCTTTTGTCAAAGGTATTTGCTCTAGCTAAGGGGTTTGAAATTCTGATGATGATGTTGAATGATGGTTTTCCAATGTTTTTGATAAACACACTGTGTTTTCAAACAAGCAATGTAACATCCTAGCTCAATTGGTACGTTTTTCTTAGTGGGCTTGCCTCATGCCCTTCGTAGAAGAGATGATTTTACATGCAACCAAGGAAGAAATATATAGGTATGTTAAGAATGAAGTCTTAACCTCTATATTTCAACCAAGATCGGACATGGCAAGTAACTTCTTGGAATCTAAGTTCCAATGCACCACTTCGATAAACTCGCTCAATGGATCAATAGGCCACTACAAACAAGGGTTATAGTTCGAACTTTCTATTCGTGGAGATTAACCCATACAGCAAGAGTCCCCTCTCGGATCCATCTTGTCGGAATCAACCGCATGATATTGGCATTTCTTCCAATATCCACATTTATATCCCAGCTGGAAATACTCTTGGCTTTAGAGTGTTATCGGTTGAGTCGTTCCCTTAGGTGAGTACTTTTTCCCCAAGGCAGGCCCCCTAGGATAAATAATAGCGAAAAAACACACTCATAGTTCGATCAACCTTTGTTTAGAAACAAAGGGAGAACACATGTCGTATGTTTAATCACACTCGCACAATATGTTGTTCAATTTTAAGCCCAAATCGAAGTGTAGAGGTGATCACTTTATCTTATGCCAAAATCACCAAAAAGGCCTTTTGATTCTCAAGATCACTTGGAAGCGCGAGAGAAGCGCATACATCCTTTTCAATGACTTTAGTTTAAGTAAGTAACCACAAAACAAAGCAAACACACATTCATTTTATCCTTCCAAAGCAATTTTGAGTTTGTTTTAAGCACCAAGATGAAGTGTGAGTTTTGATTGTTCAATTCTTAACCTCAAACAAAATCTAGTGAGTTTTTCCTAAGATTCATTTTAAGCCCTTTGAAAATTGAAAGCTTTTGTTTGTTTTTAAAACCCAAAAAACAAGTGAGTTAATCTAAAAAAATGAATTAAAGCGTAAAATGAAAGCTCCAAGCATTAAAAAATGCTTTGTGGATCTCACATTCAATGCCCAATTCCTTAACTCCAATCTTGCTTTTGTTTCTTTGCTTGACTTTCACCTTTGTACCTTTGCTTGCTTTTGTGCCTTTTCCTTTCACTTTTCCTTTGTACCTTGTGCCTTTGTTGTTCATTTTTACCTTTGTTGACTTTTTGCTTTCCTATAAAAAGAAAAGATAATTATGTGAGGATGAGAACATTAAATCCATTTTGATCAATAACTCCAAATAATAACATGATTTCAATTTGAAATGACAAATTCCTTGAATGATTGTGATAGTAACAAAAGTATTTATAAATGGACCATGCTTTGATATTGATTGTATTGAGAAGGTATCACACTAGCTAGACCCATTCTCTCTTTTATCCACATCATTAAAAGTATTGGACCAATAAATCAACTGAAAAGAATAAATCTTTCAAAATCATCATCCTACTCTCCAATGTATTCTTGATTTGCACCTTCTTTCCTGTGAAAAGATATGACTAAAAGTTTAAGCATATAACAAGAATTTTCAAAAACAATGGTTTACAAAATCAATAAGCCAACCACTTGATTTATACCTTCTTTCTCATGAAAAGATATGACTAAAAGTCTTCAAGTTGATCAAACTAATGACATAAGTCTTTGTAAGTACCGTAGCATGAAGGTCAAACAAATCAATTAGGGCATTAAAAAAAATCACACAACTCGCAGCCCAAATCATGATAGAAAAAGCTCTGATATGTATAAAATGTTTCTTACAGACCACACCCTAAATGCTAAAGACTTTCGAATTAAACCTAGTTGGCAAGTGTACAGCCATCGCCCCCCTAATGTGATTTATAAAGTCCTCAGATTTTAATGCAGATGGCATGGGTAAAAGCAAACTCCACAAACTTTGACCAACATTTATCGCTAGCGGCTTCCTTACACTTGCTTCACATGGCCTGCTACTCCGATTTATTGCCACACTAGTTCTTGTTGTCTGTCTTGCAACTTAGAATGGAAGCTCCCACATCTTCCAATGATTCCCTGTCCTTTGTACTCTCAAATTCAATGTTTACAAATCCAATCACCCTTTCAACACAAAAAGATGATTGCACTTAATGCTGACCATTTTCTTTGATATTCTAAATTATTACTGTGTAAAATGTGTAAGCATAGGCAAGGCGTGTTGACAAAATGTGGAAGCATAGACAAGGCATGTGAACTGTTTGACATAATGATTAATGGAAATGTGGTCTCATGGAATACAGATTGTGCAAATGCATTTAGCGGGAGTAAATTTGAATGAAGAAGCTTCAGAAACTTTCAAATAAAATGCAAGTTGTGAAAGCATAGACAAGACACGTGAACTGTTTAACAAATCCGAAGCATAGACAAAGCGTGTGGACTGTTTTCAGGTGAATGCATTTGGAAAGTGTAAGGTCATATTCCTCAACCGTTCTGGCAGTCTCTCTGTGATTTTGCGCATAGATTAAAGACGTGACCGTCCATAATCAATTCTGATTTCTTCTATGTATCCACCCTTAAGATTTTGCAGAGGTTGAGTTACTTTGCACTCATATCTTGTTTGATGGACTTGATATAGCTCCAGTATTTTGTCACATGGCCCTTCAATGCTCCTAGTAGTGCCACTTATGTATGGATTTTGCACGACCTACTGTTTGTTGACTTGCATGTGGGACTGACTCGTGCTGTATCTGTCCTCCTCAAAAGTGTACCTTGAACCACCGTTTCACTGCCCCTGTGTTGCGTTAAGAGGTGGGCGCTCATTGAGGTCAATAATAGAAATGAATACCGAGGAAGGAGATATTAGTGAAAAACAACAATGTTTAATGAGAAAGATAGCCTCGACATCAATGATTGAAACAATGCTTTTGATAAAAAGAAACAGAGATAGGTAGAGTCAATGGAACTTAAATTGTAAGCACATTTCTTATTGAAAAATACAGCTACTGAATACATGCAATATAAGGTAAGCCAGGAGTGGCTAGCATTCATCTTTGGGCCTGGCATGATGAAGGAACCAAATGGAATAACTCAGAGATATATACATATTCTTACTCAGAATACATATATTAATTAATCTTCAGATTTGATAAATATCTGTGACAAAAGATGATACTAGAATACCTCTCATGAATCACTTTTGGAAATGTATTAAGATTGAAGGCATCCAGTGCAACTTACAATACTTTAGATTGCATATTCCTGACACTCCTAGTAAGAAAAAATATCCGCTTCTGTGCCAGGAGTATTCACGACTTCTTCAAGAATGTATTGATCTTCAATTAGTGGTTACACCAATGACCCCTGACATTACTTCCCAAGTCCAAATACTGTATGGGTATTAGCGATGGAAATATTATCTCCAACAACACTACATGCTCATTATTACTGATATTACTGGTTTGGGTGCAGTAGAAGATAAAGTACTATTGATATTAGGCTTGTACGTTCAGGATTACTGATATTCTATTTTCAATCGCTACATTTTGAACTGACCCTCTGGAATTATGATATAAATCCTCATAAGATTTCGTCAAACTTACTGATTTCATCCCAAAAATTTTCAAATACAGATGCAAGGATAAAGGAGGGCTTTCTCATGCCTCCACTGACGAGGACTCTATTAGATGCAAGCTTAGTGCAAGGAAAACAATAGTGGATGAGATAACCAGACTGGTGAAGAAATACATACGCTAATAAAAGGATTTGAGCATAACATTTACTGGACATAGGATGGGAGCTGCACTGGAAACTATGAACACATATGATATTTAACCATTACAGTGAAATAAGGCTTGCTTAAAGTATGTATTAACCAACTAAGACTATGCTGCAACGATAAAGGAGGAAGAAAAATTATAAAGTCAGATTTAAAATCAAAAGAAATAATACACGGTGGGTGCCAAAATGTGAACCCTATTTCAAACTTGCATGGAAGAAACAAACAAATACACTAATAGATCAAAATGCAAGATTAAAACATGAGTTCCCCATAAAATCCATCTACATTGTTAGAAAACAAGGAAAAAGATGAAATACTTGAGCAAATACAATCAAAAATAACTATTCCTCATTCTTAAATGAAGAAAACACTTGATCTTATGGGGGGATTAGTGCTATTTTGATATGGAAAATAGCCCTTTCCCAACCCCTTTAGATAAGCTAATGATAATGATGGACAAGATCATTTCTCAAATGAAGAGAGTGACCTTGCATGATCTTGGAGATGAAATGCTAAGATTGTGGATTGATAGTGGACAAAATCAATTCTCAAATGAAGAGAGTGACTTTGCATTAGCTTTGTGGATGGATGAATGAGGATTAAGGCATTCTTTTATAGATTTCCTTGATGAGAGATTGGCCAAGAGGGTGAATGTGGGACTAAAGATCCTCCAATGAGAAGATGCCACTTGTCAAGTTGTGAGTGGTTGATGCATGTGCAAGATTTGGGAAGAGTGCCCATGAGAGGGAGAATTTGAATTCAAATTTTGCAATAAATTTAGAGAGGGGGACAAGAAAAAGAGCAATAAATGCTATGTTGGAGGGACAAATCAACTTGTCATATTGAGTGAAAATGAGGGTTTTAATAAATCAATAAATTGATTTATTTGTGCAAGTGGCATAATCTAGAGAATGCAAGTGGGTGAGATTATCATTTAATCATGGTTAGATTAAATTAATGATGATTAGGATGATTTGACTTTGATGACTTAAATATTTGATTTATTTAAATCAGAAAAGGATGAAATATGATTTGGGATTTGATTAAATGGCCATTTGATTTATTAAAAGGTTGATGATAATGTTTATTTGATTTTAAATAAATGACCTTAGGAGATGACATTACCTAGTGAATGGATGAAGGTGAACCCGATTAACTAAATAAGCGGATGCATGTGAAGCCTGATTTACTTGATGAATGCATAATGCTAATTTTGCATGTCTACAGTATTAAAAGAACTTAGTCCAATAATTCTATGCTACATTTTCCCCTATTACTTATAGAGCAATAAAATAGAGTGCATAAGTATGTAGCAGTGTTATAATATAACACTGATAATTTGAAATAGATATAACAGAGTATGAGTATTCAACTACACAACAACAAATAAGTAGTTAGTTTTATATTTGTATGACAAAGTATATGCACTCAATTGCACTGGACTGCTTAAAATTAATAAAATTAAGTATATATGTTCTTAGCCGCACTAGAATGTTGATATAAAATATAAGAACATAGTTTGTTCTCTTAGTTGTACTAAAATTTTGATATGAAATATTTGACAAATATATACTTGAAAGTGTTATGATAGACAGAGGTATTCACTAATTCCCTTTATGGTTCCTAGACCAAGAAATAACAACACCTTTGTTTTCTTAATATTTTAACAAGTTGGCTGTTTATAATATATGGAATCAACATACTATATACATAATTTTTGGAGAACAAAGAAGAAGTTAATGGCTAGGTCAATTGGCTTCCAAAAATCGCATATTATAAGGTTGGCTTACAATTGAGACTTCCAAAATAAAACATTAATTACTCTTACTTCTTATGGAGGATAAACCACTCTTGCCACTAGCATTTTTATTAGAAAATTAAATATTTCATGATATTCTTATGAATTTCAAGAAATAATGATTTCAATATTTACCTACAAATTCTTCTATGACTTTTTTGTTTCTATCAACAACCTTGAGATATATTATGATATATATTTATTTGTTGATGATATATTCATATAGACAAAAAACAACTAGAAGCAAACATGCATTGTGAAGGTCACCAAACCACCCTAAAAATGTCATCACAACATCCATGAGGTTGAGGAGGTAAATTTAGTTAGTTTTTTAGTGAAAAAATCAATTAAATAGCAAGAGAGAAATTGTTTTGATTGATTTTTTTTTAATTTTTTGAAATTGAAAATCCCCCACCCATTCATGAAAACCTTGCAGAAGAACAACTACAAAAAACTCCTTCCACAATGCCTCAAAATTTTCTAGGGACATAAGAAAACATCCTAAGAAAAATAGAAAGCAATAAGAAAGAACTTCAAACTTTAATTGAAAAGTTGAGAAATCTAAGTGGAACAACCTCCTGTTGGTCTACCCTTGCCAGTTCAATGGAATCTATCCTTTCTCACATAGATCTTGTGAGTGTCCATATCAACACCTTGCCAAACAAGAGGGAAGAGACAAGATAATTTTATGACAATAAATTATCCTACAAATAGATAAAACAAAAATATTTAAATTCAATTTGTGTGCATTTTTTATTAACTCATGAACTAATGAACCCCTACACAATAGTTGTAGGAGGTTCCCTATCCATTGGTGCTAACACCAAGGGATAAACAAATATTTTTGATATAGGTGGTGGACTGTCTTTTACCATCCCCCATGCAACAACAATGAAATCTCATAATACTTTTTGAGGAAACTCTATTGCAATTTTTTCCTCAATGAGATCCCAAATCTACTTTGACATTGAGAGTTCTAGAGTAGAGGTAGGGGCTCTATATATGACATAGAGGAGGAACATAATACCCAAGGCCATGCATGGAGACCAAGATTTCTATGCCCAATATTGAGCATGTAACAATACATTCTATTGTGAACGAGAGTGTGAGTTTGAGACCTTATAGTCCAACCTTTCTCACTCAAACCCTTTTATAGCACACTAGGCCTCTAGTACACCATGATGAGGGCGAGGTTTCAAGGTATCAAGACGTTCACCTCACATTTGTTAAAACTATGAGTCTCTTTGTGATTATGGGTCTAAGGATGATAAGGATGCATGTGGCTAGTAATAGGACTATAGTGTCAAAAAATGTCATCAATGACATTTTCACACTTGTTTGAGCCCTCCTTGTAAAATTGAGCTTAATGAGGCCTTGACTTAGTGTTGTAATGTGTTTAACACACTCACATGAGGTCTTGGGCCCTTGCGAATTAAATAAACTTAATCATATCTTATTTAGGGTGTTGTAAAGTGTTGTAACACACTTTCACATTTTTCTAGGGTTTTCATAAATAATTGGACCTCTTTATGCTTTAATTGGACTTATTTAACATCCACGAGCCTCATTTAATGTATCTTTTCAAGGATGATCTTGAAAAAAATCAACATCCAATCATAATTCGTTTGTTTTCAGGTTGCATGGCCCATATTTAGTGATCTTGGTGCACGAGCACCTAGGAAACACTAGGCAGTTACACTAGGCAATTAGGAAATCTAGGATGAATTTTTGTTTTTGATGTGTTACCATGAAGGTCATGTTGACCGTAAAGTATAGGAGATAGCTTAGGGATATGTTTGATCTCTAGGATAGAAATTGAGGAAGGGTGGATGAGTTTAGAAACTCATTTTACTTAGTTTACTAGAAATTGGCAAAAGTTGCAAAATGGCGCATTTTGCAACTTTGCCACAATGTAACTGACATGTCCGACCAAGGGGAGGCATAACTACTTTTTTTGTCCTATATAGGGTGTGCCTCGACCTAAGAGCAAGGTTGGAATCATTTTACTTTGATTGGAGTTTTTGAATTCAAGAAAAGACAATGGTGTTTTAGTGTGAATTTCTAGTTTTGTCTAAAAGTAGAGCATTAATGGATTGAAATTATTACTATATTGTACGTAGGATGTAGTGTACTAATAGGTTAAGCCCCATGTGGTAGAAATTTATATTTCTAGTTTAGTTTCAAGCATTATAGTAGGTAGTTGTTTCTTTGCATTTGCTGATCTAACAGTTTGTTGGTAGAAAATGGAGGTTTAAGTCACATTCCCACTGTACATAACGTATGAACTCTTGGGAATTGTGACTAGACTCCATGATTGTAAATATGGTAGGGTTAGGATTCATTAGAAGTCAGGGTATCACGGTGGAAGTCTTCTCCTAGGCGAGCCAGGAAGTGTCCGACTAGGGAAGACAAGGAGTGCAAAGAACTTTGATTTGCAGGGGTGATCATTTCCTATCAACTCACAGTGTGGAGAGGGTAACTAGATTCCTTGCAAATGATTAGCATGGAGGAGGAAGCTCCACCAATCCATTTGGTGATAGAAACTCCTGACAGTCTGCTATGTGGTAAGGAAATGGCTTAAAAAAGGCCTAATTTGCTAATTGAGGGTTATGGCTATGTACGGACAGTTGAGGGTTAATACCTCAAAAATATTTGAGGGATGGGCATAAGGATCAGGAACCCTAAGGGAAGATTCTGTGTTCTTTGGGAAACTTAGGAGAACAACCCTATTTTCTCAGAGAAGAAAACCTAATTGGGGGCTCCTAGGCTAGTAGTCTTTTTAACCCTAAATGAGGGTTTGGTGGAAGCGATGACAAGATGGAGTTAGGAGGATCCTTCAGAGCCATGATGGGATGGAAAGAACCTGTTAGAAACCTCTCCACACCCCTGCAAAGCTAATTTCAAGGTTTGGAGTAGAGTAGCCTTTAGGGTGGATTAAGGGCTAAGGAAGAGTTGGAGACATTGCACCAAGATTGACTTGGTAGGTTGATTTGTGATGGTAGTGGGGTTGGAAAAGAGAACCAAGGGAACCTAACCAAGAAGAAGATCCTATAGGTTAAGGTGGTGAAGCAAGACACCAAGGAGGTCTTGCAAGAAAGACCTAGAGCAGGAATCAGTGATTGATTCCTCCAACCTCCCTATTAGATTGGTATCAAAGAAGCAAAAGATTTGGGATAGAATAATATATGTCAGAGATTGAGTCTAGTGGTTCCACTGACATGGTGAAAAATGAAGAATTGGCTAAGAAGGTCGAAGAATAGGAGGAAGACAATAGGCTAATGAGGGAAAGAATAGCCCAACTTGAGGAAGAATTGAGTAATGTGTAGTTGGATGGAAGGGCACCAAAGAAAGAAGAGGTTGCAGACGAAGACAAGATCCCTAAACCTGACCCTATTTTGCAAGAAGAGTCTTTCTTGAAGGAATTGAAGGCTTTGAGTGGGAAAGCACTTGAAGGCATACCACTGTTTAGTGGGAAAATGGAAGCTAATCTGGTCATGGATTGGATAGAGGGAATGGCAAACCATTTTGAATGTGATGGAGTAACTGAAGCACATAAGGTAAAGGTGGCCAAATCAAGATTGAGAGGTTTTGCCTTGACATGGTGGATGTTCATTCAGACAAAGAGGGAAAAGGAAGGAAAGAAGCCTATTTCTACTTGGAAGGGAATGGTTTCCAAAGTGAGAGAAGCATACATGCCTGATGATTATGAAATTTAGTTGCACAAGAAAAGACAGAGTTTGAGACAAAGAGACCAAGATGTGAATTCTTATACTGAGGAGTTTCAAAAAATTTGCATGAGGTCTAATGTAACTAAGGATGAAAATATTAAGGTGGCTAGGTATCTTAACGGCTTGAAATGGAACATTCAAGAGGAGATGACTCTTCTAAGTCCCAAAACAGTGCACCAATGCTATCAATTGGCTATAAATATTGAAGAGAGGAGTAAGAGGAAACAAGAATAGGCTTCTAAGAGTAGAGGAAAAGGCGGAGATCAAAGAGGACATAGAGGTGGATACCAAGGTAGAGGGACTGAACAAAGAAATCAGGGAGATTCTAAACTCATAGAGCATGGAAGTGAGACACCTTCTAGAGGAGGGTATAATAGAGGTAGAGGACCTCAAGGAGGTTCAAACAAAGGGAGAGGAGCAAGCAAAAGTAACTCATACTTTGCTAGTATGAAGTGCTACAACTGTGGACAAGTAGGCCATCCAACTTATAGGTGCCTAGAGAAAGCATCTTCATCAAATACTCAGAAGAGAGTGGCATATGCACAAGAGGACACCATGAGTACCAGATCACCAGAGGTTAGTCACATTGAATCAGAAATGGGGGAGAATCTGATGTTTAGAAGAGTTTTGATCAGACAACCGGTCAAGGAAGAGCCAAAACAAAGAAGAGCCTTATTTAGAGTGAGATGCAAAATACTTGGGAAAGTATGCAAGGTTATTGTGGATTTAGGTTCAACTAATAACATCATCTCTGAGGAGGTAGTAAGGAAGTTGAAATTAGAGAAAGTACCCCACACTAACCCTTACAAGGTGACATGGTTGAACAAAGGGTAGAGTGTTCTTGTAAATGAGCAGACAACGGTGGAGTTCTCCATTAGGGGATACAAGGACAAGTTGATTTGTGATGTGTTTCCCATGGATGCATGCCATCTTCTATTGGGAAGACGATGGCAATATGACAGAGGAGCCATCTATGATGGAAAGGAGAACAATATCTCATTCAAGAAGGATGGAAAGACATTCAAATTGCAGTCACTGTCAGATGAGGAAGAAGGACAGTCAAAGACCCCTAGTGTCTTGTTAAGTAGTGGCAAGGAGTTTATCAATACCCTACAACAAGGAGGGGAAGGATATGTGGTCATGGTACAATCTAAGGAGGAAGATAAGACTGAGAAAACAGTCATACCAAGAGCAATCCAGAAGTTACTTGAGAAGTACAAGGACATAGTCAGTGATAGAACACCAGCAACCTTACCTCCAACCTTACCTCCAAAGAGAGCCATTATTCATCAGATTGATGTGATACCAGTGGCTTCATTGCCAAACAAGGCAGCATACAAGCTTACACCAGATCAAAACCTAGAAGTAGCTAGACAAGTGCAGGAGTTATTAGACCAAGGACTAATTAGGAAGAGCATCAGTTCGTGTGCAGTACCAGTGGTCTTAGCAACCAAGAAAGGTGGTAAGTGGAGGTTATGCACTGATTCTAGGGCTATCAATAGGATTACAATCAGATATAGGTTCCCTATTCCTAGGATTGAGAATTTGATGGATTGTCTTGGAGGAGCTCAATACTTTACCAAGTTGGATCTCAAAAGTGGATACCACCAGATCAGAATCAAAGATGGAGATGAGTGGAAGACAACCTTTAAGACAATTGATGGGTTGTATGAATGAAGAGTGATGCCATTTGGCCTCTCAAATGCCCCTAGCACATTCATGAGGCTCATGAATGAGGTGCTTAAGGATTTTACAGGTATATTTGTGGTGGTATATCTAGATGATATACTCATTTTTAGTAAGACAACAGAAGAACATCTAAAGCATGTGGAGTTGGTTCTTAAAAGGTTGCAGGAGGAAAGGTTAGCCATCAACCTAGAAAAGTGTGAGTTCTTTAAATAGGAGCTTGTGTATTTGGGGTTTGTAGTATCCCAAGGATCATTGAAAATGGATCCAAGTAAGGTGGAAGCTATCCTAAATTGGCCTACACCAACCACAGGGACAAAGGTAAGAAGTTTTCATGGATTGGCTCAGTTTTATAGGAAGTTTATAAGAAACTTTCGTGGCATATGTGCACCAGTCCTAGATACAATAAAAGGTGGCTTAAAAACTAAGTTCAAATGGACTCTTGAAGTAGAGAAGGGTTTTGAGAAACTGAAACAAGAAGTGGCAACTCAACCCATCCTTTTGTTACCTAGTTTTGATAAGTTATTCACTGTGGAATGTGATGCCAGTGGAATTGTAGTAGGAGGAGTAATCAGCCAAGAAGGCATGCCTATAGCTTTCTTTAGTGAAAAGCTTAATGAATCTAAGAAAAAGTATTCTACCTATGACCTAGAACTCTATGCTCTAGTACAGTCACTTAGGAAGTGGAGGCATTATCTCCTACCTAAAGAGTTTGTAGTGTTTACTGACAATCAAGCACTTAGCTACATCAAAACTCAAGAGAAATTAAGCAATAGCCATTTGAAGTGGATGGAGTATCTTCAAGCTTTCACTTTCACCATCAAGCACAAGATGGGACAGTTGAACAAGGTGGTAGATGCATTAAGTAGGAAGTTGTTGACAATGCAAGAGATACAGATAAAGAGAATTGGAATAGAGAGTTTCAAGGATCTCTATGGGGAAGATGAAGAATTCTCGGAAGTATACAAGGTATGTTCTGATTTTGAGAATCACTTTCATAGTCAGCTCTCAGAGTATACATTGAAGAGTGGACTTTTGTTCAAAGGGAATCAGTTATGTGTTCCAAAAGGTTCAATGAGAGAGAATCTCATCCAGGAGAAGCACAATGGTAGTCTTAGTGGTCATTTTTGCATCAACAAGACAATGGAACTAACTATGCAAAGGTTGTACTATTGGCCCAAGTTGCCAAGGGATGTCAGGAGGTATGTGGAGCAGTGTGTAGTTTGTATGAAAGCAAAAGGGGGAGCTAGTAATGCAGGTTTGTATCAACCTCTACCTATTCCCAACAGACCATGGGAGTGTGTTAGCATGGATTTTGTTGTAGGACTCCCTAAGACTAAGACAGGGTTTGATAGTGTCTATGTGGTGGTAGATAGATTCAGCAAGATGAGTCACTTTATCCCTTGCAAGACCACACATGATGCTAGCTACATTTCTCATCTTTTCTTCAAAGAGATTGTGAGGATCCATGGATTACCATTGAGCATTGTCTCAGACAGGGATGTGAAGTTCATGAGTCATTTTTGGAAGACTCTGTGGAGCAGGTTAGGTAATAACTTGTCTTTTGGATCAGCATACCGTCCTCAGACAGATGGACAAACTGAGGTGATTAATAGGGTGTTAGGTAACCTTCTAAGATGCCTAACCAAAGAGTATGGACAGACATGGGACTTGGTCATATCATAGGCTGAGTATGCATACAATGACAATGTGAATAGGACTACAGGGAAGAGTCCTTTTGAAATAGTGTATGGAATGCACCCAAGAGGTGTGTGTGAACTTAGAGATTTAGGAGCTATGGAGTATAGGAGTGGCCATGCTGAGGATTTCTCTCAGACCATGAAAGATATTTAGGAGCAAGTGAAGAAGACAATTACAAAGGCTACTCACAAGCTGAAAGCTAAGGTGGATATGTTAGGAAAGATCTACAATTTGCAGTAGGGGACTATATCATGGTCCATCTCAACAAATCTAGATTGCAGAAAGGAACATCAACCAAGTTGCAGATGAAGAGAGTGGGACCATGTAAGGTGTTAGCCAAGTATGGAAAGAATGCTTACAAGGTGGAGCTACCTGCAAATTTAGGCATTTCACCAGTATTTAATGTGGCTGATTTGATCAGATATAAAGGATCAGTCACTGACATGGATCAAAACAGCAAGGATATCTCCAAGTATGTGAGCAACATAGCCTTACCTAATCAAGATAAGCTACAAGTAGAGAGAATATTGGAGTCAAGGGTGAAGAAGTCTACCCGACATAAGGAATACTTGGAACATCTCATCACATGGAGGGACATACCAGAATCAGAGGCTACATGGGTGGATGAAGCTCAGTTTAAGAAGTAGAGAAATGATGTGTTGCTGATCTCTCCTCACATTCCTTAGTGTTTGTGCAGAGAGGGGGAGAATGGTGCAGCAACACCTAGGAAACACTAGGCAGTTACACTAGGCAATTAGGAAATCTAGGATGAATTTTTGTTTTTGATGTGTTACCATGAAGATCATGTTGACCATTGAGTAGAGGAGATATCTTAGGGATATGTTTGATCTCTAGGATAGAAATTGAGGAAGGGTGGATGAGTTTAGAAACTCATTTTACTTAGTTTAATAGAAATTGGAAAAAGTTGCAAAATGGTGCATTTTGCAACTTTGCCACAATGTAATTGACATGTCCGACCAAGGGGAGGCATAACTACTTTTTTTGTCCTATATAGGGTGTGCCTCGACCTGAGAGCAAGGTTGGAAGCATTTTAGTTTGATTGGAGTTTTTGAATTCAAGAAAAGACAATGGTGTTTTAGTGTGAATTTATGGTTTTGTCTCAAAGTAGAGCTTTAATGGATTGAAATTGTTACTGTATTGTACATAGGATGTAGTGTAATGATAGGTTAAGCCCTGTGTGGTAGCAATTTAGATTTCTAGTTCAGTTTCAAGCATTATAGTAGGTAGTTGTTTCTTTGCATTTGCTGATCTGACAGTTTGTTGGTAGAAAATGGAGGTTTAGGTCACATTCCCACTGTACATAACATACAACCTCTTGGGAATTGTGACTAGACTCCATGATTGTAAATATGGTAGGGTTAGGAGTCATTAGAAGTTAGGGTATCATTGTGGAAGTCTTCTCCTAGGCAAGCCAGGAAGTGTCCAGCTAGGGAAGACAAGGAGTGCAAAGAACTTTGATTTGCAGGGGTGATCATTTCCTATCAACTCATGGTGTGGAGAGGGTAACCAGATGCCTTGCAAATGATTAGCATGGAGGAGGAAGCTCCACCAATCCATTTTGTGAGATAAACTCCTGACAGTCTACTGTGTGGTTAGGAAATGGCTTAGAAAAGGCCTAATTTGCTAATTGAGGGTAATGGCTGTGTATGGACAGTTGAGGGTTAACACCTCAAAAATATTTGAGGGATGGACATAAGGATCAGGAACCCTAAGGGAAGATTCTATGTTCTTAGGGAAACTTAGGAGAACAACCCTGTTTTCTCGGAGAAGAAGACCTAATTGGGGGCTCCTAGGCTAGTAGTCTTTTTAACCCTAAATGAGCATTTGGTGGAAGCGATGACAAGATGGAGTTAGGAGGATCCTTCAGAGCCATGATGGGATGGAAAGAACCTGTTAGAAACCTCTCCACACCCCTACAAAGCTAAGTTCAAGGTTTGGAGTATAATAGCCTTTAGGTTGGCGTAGTTGATCTCGGCCCTGCAGTAAAGTCCATTTCCTGCACGACTTCGAGGAAGCTCTGGCGAAGACTCTTTGACCGAAATTGTTGGGAAGGATTTTAAATGTCAGTTAATCTGGAAAGAGTGGAGCGCTAGATTCTCTCTGGATCTGGTTGAACGGATAAACTCATTTATGAAGTTTGTTCCTCGATTTTGGGATACATTTTACATCCACGTCTTTCTCTATTAGGGTTAGTTAGTTAGTTGTTTTCCTGATTTAAATAAGTGTTCCTCCTACGCAGGTGAACAAGTAAGAAAAAGAGATAGATAGTGAAGCAGATTATGTAAGAGTTAGAGTTATAATATGAATAAGAGTTTTTGTTAGTTTTTTGAAGCAGAACAATCAATTTAAATGATTTCACATTATGAATAAAAGTTGATGGAGTTCTGAGTATAATCTTCTATGTAAATTAGTTGATGCTTGCTAAGGGGGCCTACTTAGTAAGTATCTTTAGGAGAGTAGTTGTTTATCCTTTACTAATTCAAGTTAGATTTCATTTTAGAAAGTTTCAACACAAGCTCAGTCTTATACTATTCCTGGAGCATCGGGAATCCATCCCTATGTTTGTTCCTGCATCATAAGGCCAGTTTATAGTCTGTCTCTCAGTTGTAGCTTTTATGATTTCTGCTTTGGTTAAATTATGGTTGAGTTAAGAGAACTTTGCATTACCTTCCTGTAGCATAGGTGGAATTTCTTTCCAAGTATTTATTTTCAATAGGTTGTGACTAAAACTGGTTCTTAGTGCACATAATATGCTACTCCATTTAAAGTATATGTTCCCTAGTTTGACAAGTAAATGAACAACCATGAAGAGATGTTAGTCGCCTGCTGGAATGTCCAATTCCCAGGATAGGTTTTACTGTGATTTTCATATCCTTTGTGGGCGCGACCAAGATCTAGGACTCATATGCCACCTTGGGCATATGACTCCCACCAAGGTTTTTGGGTCTCGAACTTGGTTTTACACCTTTCTAAGCATTTTTCAATTTGGTCCCATAAATTATTCCTAATGGGACTCATTCACCACATCGGGCGTATCAGTCTTGTGTGACCCAAAATTAAAATTAATTCAAAATTTTGGTAGGATTTTATCCTCCTAGATCTGATGTCGATTTGTACTGTTGTAATTTCAAGAATTCTTGCATAATTAAGTATAAATACAAGTTTCTTTCACTCATTTTACACCTAGCAAGTTGAATGAGCATTCTTATAACAAGTTCAAGTTTACAAGAGCATTCAAGAGTCTTCAAGAGTAGATTATCAAGCATTCTAGAGCATTAGTCAAGCATCAAGTATCATGTCAAAGTCTTCATGCATCATGTTTTTTTTTGAGCTAACAATTGTGATGTAGGGTTTCATGATTCAAGTTAGCATTTCATTCAATATCTATCCTATTCAAGCAAGAGTCAAGGTCTACATCCATTCGAGCCATATCACACATGTTTGCAACACTTCATTGCTAGGGTTTGGTGAGTTGCAACATGATATTTTGTTCATTCATCATTCTCCATTCCTATTTAATCTTATTTCAAAGGTTTGATTACCAAAATGGGGTTTGACCAAGGTAAACTATTGAAAAAACAAGGATAGACAACTAAGAGGGGGAAGTGAATCAATTGTCACACAATATTTAAAATTTTCAAAACCTAACTTTACTTAATCTCAAATCTGATGAATTAGCAATTAACCACAAACAATCAACACATCAGAAACATAGAGAACACCAAGAATTTTTACGTGGAAACCCTGTTAGGGGAAAAACCATGGTGGGTGTCAGTCCACAATATTATACCTTGTTAAAAGTATAAATAAGGATAATGGGAATGCACATGCATTTAGGCACACTTCCTAGAGCTTACTACTCAAATACAAGAGGGCTCACTACCCAAAAAAGGCACAATGTCTTATAAAAATTTGGATTAGATCCATAGGGTATGAATTGAGAAAATAGCTTCTACAAAAGCTTGATTATAGTTCTAGTTAAGTACAAAAACACTCCTTCATACTTCGCTCAAACTTCTTCACACTCTACTCTGCAATTGAATGATTAGATCACTATTCACACATTTTATCTTCCTCTATTCTCACACACACTTTTACTTTGCACAAAAAACTGCTCTTATATATCCACAACATGGATTTACACAAACAACTTCGTCGACCAAAATAAAATATGAAATATAAAACATATGGGTATGTGCAGGATGATGATGGGCCAAAAATTGGCAATATGATGGGTACGTGTAGGGTATGTGGCTGAGGACTTTTGTTTTACCCAAAATTGATGAAATTAAAAGGGTTTTTAAAGGAGATTCTCAGCTTTCCTCCAATATAAATTATACTTTACTTTGAATTTAAGAAATAATTATTATTCATTTTCTATTTGAATTATGAATAAAGTCCTAATTGATAGGCTGATTGAAAAATATCTATACCTTTCAAATGATATCACATTTTTTGAATTTAGAACATGCATCACATTCTATGCTTCACATACTATAGGATTAAAAAAAAATGAATTTCATGAAGTTTTGACAAAGTTAAGGTGGCTAGACATACGAGTTTTTATATTTTTTAAAAGTTGTAATAAAAAAATCATAATTAATTATTTACTTGGGAAAAATTACAAAAAAATATGCATCACATTTGGACATGAGTCCTCTACTTATATCTAAAATATTATATAAAAATATTATTGTTTTATTGTGGTTAGGGTGGTTAGATAGACACCTACTTATTTTTTCCTTGAAATTTAAGTACTACTGCATTGAAATTTCAAATTTTCACCAAATAGATTTTTATTTTTTTAAAATAAACCTAGTAGTTTAGAAAATTCATTTAATTTTCTACAGATTCTATTCTTACATATTTTTGAAATAATATAGATAACTTATTCAAATTTTTACGTCAAATTGCCTAACTCTGATTTTTCTAAATTTTTTGCCACTTAAGGGCTTGTTTTCTCCATGATGATCCTACACATACCCATATACACAATGTCGGCCCAAATTTACAATGCAAATCAAACATCATTGGCCACAATGTAATGAAGACTTAAAACAACCTCCTCAAGCATGCCAAACATTGAAATTTTAACCTCCAAGGATCCACAACATGTTACGACCACCATGTTGGCCAAGAACATAAAAACCTGAACACACAAAAGAAAAATCACTAACCATGAACACATCGATCAACGCAGACGTGTAAAAAAGATAGAATATGATTTGGAAGCATCCACAAGCATCACACATCAATAGAGAGGCATCTACAACAACTATAATTACTAGAATCACACCAACTTCAATCAGGAACATTAACTGAAACCACAGAAAGACTGCCATAACACAAATGTTCATAAAATGATCAAATATTCATGTGGATCTCTAAAACTTATTGTGGATAAACTA
Organism: Sequoia sempervirens; assembly: GCA_007258455.2. NCBI lineage: Eukaryota > Viridiplantae > Streptophyta > Pinopsida > Cupressales > Cupressaceae > Sequoia > Sequoia sempervirens. The sequence continues at coordinate 115,772,124 of VDFB02353493.1, forward strand.
GATACACTCAGTAAGAAACCCTTTAGTCCATAATAGCTAATCGTCAATGTACAAATCACACTAATAGATTGATCTTCACTTCTTCATTGACAACCTATAACACTTCTTATTACAATTTTCTCAATATCCTCGACATATATAGCTTACAATGCATCAGTGCTAATAGTGTTGGCATCAATGACAACCACATATTAACAACACAAGTTCCACAATATCCAACAATCTCCCCCTTTGGCATTGATGGCAACACATGATGTGAAAAATACCATCAACACAACAACACTTACTCGTCCTTATGTTTTGACTCTTCTCCTCAACTCTTCTCTTCCAGAAATTTTTTTCAAATTACACTTCTCCCCCTTTGAAATCAATGGAAAATATCTCTTCTATACAAGCTCTGAAACACACATCTGCACATCTGACTACTCCCCCTGAGTAGCAGGAACCACAACATCAATCCGGATTAGAATATGATCATGAAGTGCACGTATTGATGCAAGCCAATGCATATCTAGTTCATATTAGGAGGGGTAATCACCCCTAGCATCCCTCTAAGATACTCAAAGGTATCTTTTGGCAACATGGTGAAAATTTCTGCAATCTATTCTTTGGTAGGCACATACTCCAGTTTGACTTCTTTCTCACTTACTTTCTCCCTCAGGAAGTGAAACTTGATTGATATATTCTTGGTCTTAGAGTGTAGCACTAGATTATTTGATATGTTTATTGCACTTGAGTTGTCACAGTATATGGCAATAGGCTCATCATATACAACTCTGATATCTTTCAACATCTTTTTCATCCACAACACTTGAGTATAATTATTTGCAGCAAAAATATACTCTGCCTCAATAGTAGATAGAGAAATGGAATTATGATTTTTACTCAACCAAGACAGCAACTTCTTCCCTAGGAAGAAGGCACTACCACTAGTGTTTTTCCTATCATCTACATCTCCTACCCATTCTTCATCAGTATAGGTACTTAAGATAAGATCAGCATCTTTAGGATACCAAAGCCCAAAATCAACTATTCCTTTCAGATATCTGAAAATTCTCTTTACAACAGTCACATGAGATTCTTTTGGATCAGCTTGAAATCTAGCAACCATACACACAACATTCATGATGTTTGGTTTGGTCTGAGTTAAGTAGAGAAATCCACCAATCATTGACATGTATCTTGTTTGATTTACCTTAGGAGAATCATCATTCTGTGTTAACTTGCATCCGGTTACCATGGGTGTACCAACAGGCTTTGAGTCTTCCATGCCAAACTTCTTCAACAACTCTCTCACATATTTGGACTGAGATATGAAAATCCCATTGTCCAATTAAGTAACTTGCAATCCCATTAAGAACTTCATCTCTCCAATCATACTCATTTCAAATTCACTTTTCATTTCATCAACAAACTTCATACATAGATCATCATCTCCTCCAAAAATAATGTCATCAACAAAGACTTCAATAATCAATTCTTTATCATGATCCAACTTAAAATACAATTTGTTAGAAATACTTTTATTGAATCTAAGCTTTAGTAAGTATTTATCCAGTCTAGCATACCAGGCTTTAAGGGCTTGCTTGAGTCCATACAATTCTTTCTTCAATCGACAAACCATGTCTTCCTTATCATTCAGTTGAAATCCATTTGGCTATTCAACATATACCTCTTCTTCTAACTCACCATTTAGAAATGTTGACTTCACATCCATTTGATAGACTTTATAGTTCTTATATGTGGCATGAGCAAGAAATAATCTTACAACTTCAATTCTGACAATAAGGGCAAAGGTTTCTTCAAAACGAATACCTTCCATTTGTGAATACCCTTTACATACTAGTCTTGCTTTATTCCAAACCACTTCACCTTGTTCATTTAGCTTATTCTGAAAGACCCACTTAGTACCAATCACATTTTTGTCTTTAGGTTTGGGAACAAGAATCCATGTATCATTCTTTTCAATTTGGATCAATTCTTCCTGGATAGCTTCCATCCAGTGTTCATCATTACAAGCTTCATTGACATTGTTAGGCTTAGTCTTGGAAATCAGACAATACTCTTCTGCAATCCTACATCTAGTCTACAAACCTTTATTCTTATCTCCTATAATTTGATTTTCAGAATGATTTAGCTTTACATACCTTGGAATTTTGGTATTCTCTCACACTTCTAGTTCTTTTGTTCTTTCTTTTGCACTTCCACTTGTCTCTCCTTCCTAACTTTCTTGATTCACTGGAAAAATTTGAGCTTGATTTTGTGTCTGAGTATTCTTCCATTTATGTGTAATATCTTGTTGGTCATTTGAATCATATCCACAGTATCTAGATGATCTAGTAGAGTTCTCATCAACTCTGATACTTTCTCTTTCAACCATTTCCCTCAATCTTCTATTATAGCATCGGTAAGCCTTGCTTTTAGTAGAGTAACCTCGAAAGATTCCTTCATCGCTCCTTGCATCAAACTTTCCTATGTCCTCATCTCTCTTAATATAACACTTTCTTCCAATGATCTTGAAATATTTAACAGTAGGCTTATAACCAAACCATAGCTCAAAAAGAGTCTTACCAGAAATACCATTGACATTTACCTAGTTTAGAGTGTACACAACAATGTTTACAACTTCTCTCCAGTAGATGTGAGGCACATTTAATTTCCAACATCGTTGTTCTAGAAGCATCTAGAATTGTTTTATTATTTCTCTCTACAACTCCATTTTGTTGAGGGGCTCAGGGAGAATATAATTGTCTTCTGATTCCATGCTCTTGACAGAAAGAATTGAACTCCTAGGAAGTGAACCCACCACCTCTGTCTGACCTTAGTCATTTGATGTTCAAACCTGTCTCATTCTCTACCATAGCTTTGAAACTTTTGAACTTCTCTAATGCTTCACATTTTTCTCTTAAGAAAGCAACCCGTATCATCCTACAGTAATAATCAATAAGTAGCATAAATTACCTTTCTCCTTGTAGACTTTTGATTCTGGAGGGACCGCATAGATAAGTATGCACCAACTCCAGTATTCCACTAGTATGATGTTATTTGCTCTGAAAAAGTAACTCTAGTCTGTTTTCCCATCTGACATTCCTTGCATATTATGTTAGTAGGCTTTACTAGCTTAGGTAGATCTCTTATTGCTTGAGTGGAGCTTACCTTGATGATGTTATCAAAATTCACATGACAAAACCTCCTATGCCACAACCAACTTTCATCCATTTGAGCAATCAAACAACTTACATCAGCACTCAGGTGAAAAATATTACCTTTTGTCTTTGTACCTGAAGTAATTTCATTTCCAGAACTTCCAAGTATCCCTCATCTTCAATTTTTGAACTGAAGATTGTAACCCTTGTCCCCCATCTTTCCAACACTCAACAAGTTATGCTTCAATCCTTCAACATAAATGAAATCATCAGTGTTATGTTTACCACCAAGATAGATAGATCCTCTGCCACAAATCACGCCAGCATTGTTATCTTCAAATCTTACAACCTCACCGTCATATTTCTTTAGATTTAAAAATTTGATTTTGTCACCAATCATATGATGTGAGCATCTATTATTAATAACCCACTCATCCTTTTGGGTATGTACAGGATCATCATGGAAAAAATAGGCCCTTAAGTGGCAAAAAATTTAGAAAAATCAGAGTTAGACATCTTGACGTAAAAATTTGAATAAGTTATTTATATTATTTAAAAAATATGTAAGAATAGAATTTGTAGAAAATTGAATTTAGTTTCTAAAATATGAGGTTTATTTAAAAAAAAATCTATTTGGTGAAAATTTAAAATTTCAATGCAGTAGTACTTAAATTTTAGGCAAAAAATAAGTAGGTTCTGTTTAACTACCCTAACCACAAAAAAATGATAATATTTTTTTATAATATTTTAGATATAAGTAGAGGACTCATGTCCCGATGTGATGAATAATTTTTTGTAATTATTTTCCAAGTAAATAATTAATTATAAATTTTTTATTAGAACTTTTTTAAAATAGAAAGACTTGTATGTCTGACCAATTTAACTTGGTCAAAACTTCATGAAATTCAATTTTATTTTTTTTAATCTTAAAATATGTGAAGCATAGAATGTGACACATGTTTCAGATTCAAAAAATATGATACCATTTGAAAGATATATATGTTTTTCAATTAGCCTATCAATCAAGACTTTAGTCATAATTCAAATATAAAATGAATAATAATTATTTATTAAATTTGAAGTAAAGCATAATTTATATTGGTGGAAAGCTAAGAATCTCCTTTAAAAACCATTTTCATTTCATCAATTTTGGATTAAAAAAAATTCGTCAGCCACATACCCTACACATACCCATCATATCACCAATTTTTGGCCCATCATGATCCTGCACATACCTTTTTCTTCAATTTGTACTGCAAGAACTTTCTCAACATTAGAAGATTCAGTAGCCACCAAACCATTTTCCTTGATAGCAATGAAAGTCCATTCATCTTCATTTCCATTTTCTTTATCAGATTCTTCATCAATCACACCTTCTTCAACATAATAGCATTTCTTTTGAAATCTAGGTTTGTAAGGCTTGGACCTAGGAACTCTTTCAGGACAGTGCCTTGAAGAAAAATGACCTATTTTTCTGCAAGAGAAACATTTAATAGGAAAATTTCCTTTATACTTACCTTGTCCTCTGCCTTCTTTCTTCACAATTAGTTCGTCTAGCTCATCTACCTCTCTTCTTCTTCAAGTTGTTTCATCTCTTCCTCATACTTGAATGTCTTTCTAGAACTTTCTCCCAGATCATATCTTTGCATGTTTCTTCTGGATATAGAAGCCTTAAATGCAGATTCAACCTTAGGGGTAGAATCACCAAATTCACTCAATTCAAAACTAGCAAGTTTTCCAATCAACATATCTATTGTCACATTGATCACTATTTTGAGCTCTTCAATAGCATGAGCCTTTGATTTGTAATAGGTAGGCAATGATCTAAGCACTTTAGCTACAATTTCTTGTTCATCCAAGGTACCATTAACACATCTAATACCCATCACAAGTTCATTTACTTTTTGCATAAAAGAAAAAATATTTTCATCTTCACCCATCTTCAAAGTTTCATACTTGCCTTTCAAACTTGTTATCTTAGCAACCTTCACAAATGCATCTCCTTCATACAAAGTCTCCAGCTTCTTCTAGATCTCATGAGTTATCTTTAGATCCATCACATTTGTCATTTCCAAATCTGTCAAAGCACTCAACAAAGCTTCAATAGCCTTGATATTAGTCTTAGCCTCTTTAACCTCATCAGGAGTGGAAGGACCATTCTGAGGAATAACATATCTGTTTTCTGTAATCTTCCAAAAGGGTTCACCAGTACATCTCAAATGACATTCCATTCTTTCTTTCCACAAAGGGTAATTTTTTCCATCGAATCTAGGACTATCCTTCTTATATGATGCCATCTCGAATCACCTCAAGCTTTTAAACTTCTTTAGAGGAACTAGCTTTGATACCAATTGTTGGAAAAACAAGGACATACAACTCAAAGGGGGGGTGAATCAGTTATCACAAAATATTTAAACTTTTCAAATTTAACTTTACTTAATCTCAGATCTAATGAATTAGTAATTAACCATAGAAAATCAACACATCAAAAAAATAGAGAACACCAATATTTTTTGCGTGGAAACCCTATTAGGGGAAAAACCATGGTGGATGTTAGTCCACAATATTATACCCTGTTAAAAGTATAAAGAAGAATAATGGGAATGCACATGCATTTAGGAACACTTCCTAGAGCTCACTACTCAAATACAAGAGGGCTCACTGCCCAAAGAAGACACGCTATCTTACAGAAATTCAAATTAGATCCGCAGGGTATGAACTGAGAAAATATCTTCTACAAAAGCTTGATTATAGTTCTAGTTAAGTACATAAACACTCCTTCATACTTTGCTCAAACTTCTTCACACTCTGCTCTGCAATTGAATGATTAGATCACTATTTGCACATTTGATCTTCCTTTGTTCTCACACACACTTTAAATTTCCACAAAAAACTTCTCTTATATATCCCAACATGGATTTACACAAACAACTTTGTTGGCCAGAATAAAATATGAAATATAAAACATATACACAATGTCGGTCCAAATTTACAGGTAAAATTCTAATGCGAATCAAACACTGTTGGCCACAATATAATGAAGAATTAAAAAAACCTCCTCAAGAATGCAAAAACATTCAAGATCCACAACACATTACAACCACCATGTCGGCCAAGAACATAAAAATACGAACACGCAAGAGAAAAATCACTGACCACGAACACACTGATCAACGCAGACATGCAACAAAGATAGAATATGATCTAGAAGCATCCACAAGCATCACGAATCAATAGAGAGGCACCCACAACAACTCTGATTACTAGAATCACACCAACTTCAATCAGGAACACTAACTGAAACCACAAAAATACTGTCAGAACACAACTGTTCATAACATGATCAAATCTTCATACGGGCCTCTGAAACTTCTGGTGGATAAACTAGATACACTCAAAAAGACACCCTTTAGTCCACAACAGCTAATCGTCAACGTACAAATCACACCGACAGACCGATCTCCACTTCTCCATTGACAACCTGCAGCAAGTTTCTTATTACAATTTTCTCAATATCCTCAACAAATACTGTAACTTACAATGCATTAGTGCTAATAGTGTTGACATCAATGAAAACCACAACATCCAACATAAACCCCTTTCCACTAGAACAAAGAAACATTTTTCCCTCTCTTTAGTATGTGATTTGTAGGTTTAGATTGAAGAAACATTGAAGAGAAAATTTGGAGAAAGTTGTCAAAGTGCCTAAAGTGTTCAAAGTTGTTAAAATTGTCACCTTACATTGGAGATACTTGGAGGACTTCTAAAAGTTGCAAATCAAGGTTTAGGATCAAAAATTCAATTGGGAAGCACAAAGCAAACCTTGAAGACCAGATTCAAACTTTGAAGCTTTAAAAAAGCCTAACTGGACTGATTTTCCAGTTTTGGCATATGAGTCCCAATTTATCTCCAAGATTGTGCAAGGAAAAATTCTATGGGATGTGAACAACTCTATTATTCCAAACAAAGACAATATTTTTGTAGAGATTAGATGTGATCCTCAGTGAAACAATCTGTATAGACTAGCACTATAACAATCTATAAGTATTTCAAACCTGTAATTAAACGAAGGAATTAGATTTTATTTACTATTGTAAAATGTGTTACTTTCCAAGTTTTTGTAGCTCTAGAATACACTATTGAATTCATAAAATTAGATACATTCAATGTACATTAAAATATTTTTCAGGAAGCATGTCCATCTGTGGATTGAAAAGGCGGAGATTGGAAGCAAAGGATGGAAAAGACCAAAAAGGATTTGAATGCTTTGAAGGAAGTGGATAGATGGTTGTCCAGTAGAAAATGTTTGAGAAATTCTCAAGATCGATTCAGTGGTAAGAGATGGAAGATGATGAGAAGAGAATCTTTCATAGTTCTTTACTCCAAGTTTTGTCAATTTGTATTGTCATTTTTTGGGTTACTTTGTATTATCTTGTGTTTATGCCAGTTCTGCCAGTTGGGATTAAATCATGCATACCAGGTTATGGATGTAAATTTATACATGTGCAGGTGGAGTTTGTCACATTTGATGATTAGAGATTTTTAATGTCTCTTAAATTTATTATTTCTCTCTACATTTTTATAAATAAAAATAAAAAACAAAAAATTAATAGGAAACAAATTATTAAATGCATTGTTTTTTAATTTCCTTTCTTCACAAGTTTTTGTTTGAGGTAGTGAAATGGGAAGAGTAGGCAGGGAAAATATTAAGCACATATAAAATAGGCAGAATATGATTTAAAAAGAATTAAAAAATTTACTGAAAATGATCAACAATTGGACATGTTTCAATTGTCTTGCATTGTATTTTAGATTATATACACTGTTCATTAGCAAAATCTGCTCACCACTGTTCAAATAGGGAATGCTTTCAATGTAATTATAATTGTAGTTCTACATCTAATTTATTAAATTTCAAATATTAGGGTAAGGTTGCTTCTCAAATATTATTAAATGCATTGTTTTTTAATTTCCTTTCTTCATGATTTTTTGTTTGAAATGAAATGAAATAGAATGGAGGAATGATGAATGAACAAATATGCTATGTTGCAACTCACCAAACCCTTGTAGAAAAGGCCACAAACTTGTATGAAATGGCTAGCATTAATATAGATCTTTACTCTTGATTTTATGTTATGGATCTTCACTTGAATGTTTGCTTGAATCATAAAAACCTACATCACAAATGTTAGCTAAAAAACAAACATGATGCATGATGAATTTGACATGATGCTTGATCTTGAATATAGCTCCAAAATACTTGATAATCAAATCTTGAATGCTCTTGTATTGCCAGAATGCTTGAATACTTATATCACACTTCCTTATTAAATTTTCTAGGAGAAAATATGTCAAATATACTTGTATTTATACTTGTTTATGACAAATTTTCTGAAATTACAACACTACAAGCTGATATTAGATATAGGAGAATAAAATCCCACCAAGAATTTGAATTTAAATTTAAAATAGGTCCAAGCTGTAGTAATGAAAAAATTGTCCCTTTTCCTTACTTAATTTGGGAATAATTGATACAAAATTAACATAATAGTGCCTTGGTTTGGTGTTGTAATGTGTTGTACACATTCACATTAATCTAGGGCCCCTTTTAATGCAATGTACTTAAATGGTACATTATTTATGGTGTTGTAAAGTGTTGTATTACACTTTCACACTTATTTAGGGTTTCATTAATTAATTGTGGTTAATTGAGCTTAATTAGCCCCTTTAATTTAAATTTAAGCCTTATTAAGGACACCTTCTGAAGGATCTATCCCAACACCCAATAATCAAATTGCATAACATTTAATTTGGAAAAATAAAGGTCCTAGAAAATGGGCTAGGACCCATTCGCCTTTAGTGGCGAATGGGTCCTCTCCACATAGGACCCCACTTTCTATGCATTTTTGAGGTGGATTTTTTATGTTCTTTCCACCCCCCAAAGCAAGGTCCTAGAAACTTGTGCTAGGATCCATTAACCTTTTATGGCGAATGGGTCCTCCTCACATAGGACACCCCTTTTTGAATTTAATTTTGGTGGGATTTTAATTATTTTCAATCCTAGATCTGGTGTCAGCTTGAATTATTTGAATTTTGGGGTTAATCTCTAGATTTAGTATAAATATGGGGTTAATTCACATACATCTAAGAATTATTATGCAGGCTTCCTAAGAGTTCACCAGAGAAAATTATAGAGCATTTCAAGGGATTTAAAAGGAAAATTATCAAAAGTTTATTGCAACAATTCAATGTCATTTCATCATGTCAAAGGGATAGTGCATTCAAGCATGTTGTTGAACTAAGATTGTTGATGTAGCATTGAGGATCTACTTGCAAGAATTGTTTCACACCATATTTGAGATCAAGATCTACATTCTTCATGACCACTTCATGTTAGTTTGCAGATTTATACTCCAAGACAACTTCCAAGGTATCATCACTTCAAGTTTCATGTTTCATGCTTCAATTTCATTATTTCATCATTTGGTTTAATTACCTAAAAGGGGTTTGATCAAGGAAAACCCCTATTCCTCTAACAAGATAACAAATTTTTCTTCCCTTGAATGTGTGCTTGCAGATTTATAGGTTGAAGATCAAGTGGAGAACAAAATTGGAATCAAAATTGTCAAAGTTGTCAAGTTGCAAAGTTTTCATTCATAGCGTAAGAACATAGAAAGAAGTCTACATAATTTGCTGTAGGTTTTCAAGGAAAAAAAAATAGATCTTATTTTTAGAAACCCTAATAGGGACCCATTCACCACTAAAGGCGAATGAGTCCTTTGTGACCTAAAAGCAGGCTTCTTGTAGCAAGGTACACACCATTCTAAGCTCTCAAAAATCCCCTCATAGTTTCTATAATAGTTAGGGTTAGTTTCTGATTGTTATTTGCATCATATCACAAACAAAATAACATGTTTTAGGGTGAGAATTAGTGGTCTATCATTTTGATTTTGGTAAACCCTATTTTCTCCCTAAACACAAGCTAAGCGAGACTCATACAATAGTTGGGGCGTATAAGTCCTAGTAGGCTAAGCTTGGGACACAAATTTCAAGAAATATTAAGTTCTATGCCAAATTCAAGACTAGGCCCTAAAACTTAGGTGGGAACCATATGCCCAAGATGGCGTATGAGTCCCAAATCACTGAATCTGGGCCATACAATCCAAAATCACTAAATCATTATTGGTTATTTGATATGTGTCGGGATTATCCTCAAAAAGATGTATTAAATAAGGCCAAGTCAATGCAAAATAGGACTAAATAAGGCATAAAAAGCCCAATTTTAGTAGGGAGGGCCCAAACAAGTGTGAAAGTGTAGAGGGATACATTTTTCTACACTAAATTTAGCCCCCACTTTAGTGAAAGGAGGAACTTGCTTCAAATTCACACTAAAGTAGACCAAATCGAATCAAGAGGGGTCTAAGTGTACCAAGGCTAGTAGTATAGGATGAAAATGATCAAGAGGGTTGTGAAAACCCCCAAGGATTGAGGTCCTATGGAAAACTAACATAGGGACAAGAGAACACACATGCAAATGATATAAGGAGCAACAACAAGGAACAAGCATACACTGCCAAAGACATAAAGAATAAAGGAAATGAAAACAAAAAGAGATGGATCAAGCTTCGACTATTTGTCTTGGACGTTGTTGATCAAATCTAAGATGTTTGTCCAAGAACATTTACAAGTGGAACACGATGTCCACTATGCAAACCAACACATGATCATAAGGGCTAGTGGAACCTCAGGTCATCCACTAGGAGGGCCCCCAGTGAGACACATATGCGCACAACCGATATGTGCTCACATAGAAAAGCAAGTGGCTATGAGAAATTCACACCTAAGTTTGACTACCAATGTTATACGTCCTAACAACTTTGATAAGGTGCCACAAAACATAAACAATAAGATCAATAAGGAAAGGAAAGCTTTGTATGCTTAGCACCCATGAATGATTTCAATACCTAGAAATTATTCTATGACTTTATGTTTCTATCAACAACCAAGAGATATTATGCTATATATCTTTATTTTTTGATGGTAGATAATGAAATTGACTTTTGGGTATTTTATATTCTACACATATAGTAATTGTAAGAACATATGTATATGTATTCATAGACACATATGCATATAATTATCTAATATATTAAAAAGAATACAATATTTGTAAAGAGTAAACCAAGGGAGGTTTTAAATATGCATGTAAGGGTAAGTGTAGAAAGATAGGGGACCAAAACATTGGCCCCATCCCAAAAATAATGCAAGCGTATTTTGTCAATCTTAAAATTAAAACACCAAAGAGGTAGAGCTCATTTGAACTCAAAATATCACCTTGCAAAGTATATATACAAAAAATAACTAGAAGAAAACATGGATTGTGAAGATCACCAAACCACCCTACAAATGCCATCACAATATCCATGAGGTTGAGGAGGTAAATTTAGTTAGTTTTCTAGTGAAAAAATCAATTGAATAGCAAGAGAGAAATTGTTTGATTGAATTTTGTTTAATTTTTTGAAATTGAAAATCCCCCACCCATTCATGGAAACCTTGGGGAAGAACAGCTACAAAAAAATCCCCCCACAATGCCTCAAACTTCTCCTAGGACATAAGAAAATATCCTAAGAAAAATAGAAAGCAATAAGAAAGAGCTTCAAACTTTAATTGAAAAGTTGAGAAATCTGAGTGGAACAACCTCCTATAAGGTCTACCCTTGCCACTTGAGTGGAATCTATCCTCTCACATAGATTTTGTGAGTTTCCATATCAACACCTTACCAAACAAGAGAGAAGAGAAAAGATAATTTTATGCTACTAAATTATCCTACAAATAGATAAAACAAAAATATTGAAATTCAATTTGTGTGCATTTTTTATCAACTCATGAACTAATGAACCCCTACACAATAGTTGTAGGGAGTTTACCTATCCATTGGTGCTAACAAAAAGGGATAAATAATACATTTTGAGATAGGTGGTGGACTGTTTTTTACCATCCTCCATTCAACAACAATGAAATATCATAATACTTTTTGAGGAAACTCTATTGCAAGTTTTTCCTCAATGAGATCCCAAAACTAATTTGACATGTGAGAGTTCTAGAGTATAGGTAGGGGCTCTATATATGACATAGAGGAGGAACATAACACCGAAGGCCAAGCATGGAGACTGGGCTTGCTATGCCCAACATTGAGCATGCAACAATGCATTCTATTGTGAAGGAGACTGTGAGTTTGAGACCTTATAGTCCATCAAATTTCTCACTCAAACCCTTTTATAGCACACTAGGCCTCTAGCACATCATGATGAGGGTGAGGTTTCTAGGTATTGAAGTTCACCTCACATTTGTTAAAACTACGAATCTCTTTGTGATTATGGGTCTAAGGATGATCAAGATGCATGTGGCTAGTAATAGGAAACATCCACATTGGATGAAATGGCATTAAAAAATGACCCACTATATGATACATTTGGCATTGATAGATAAATAAATTTGAACAAGGTTAAATTCAATTTACTACATTTCAATTTAAAATGTAAGATTAAATAAATTACTAAATTGATTGTAATAAAATTTTAGGGTCAGAGTGTTCACCCTATGTATGGTGGCCCTTTAGCTCCCAATTACACAACCATGTCAAGGCCATAGGTATATAATTAGTAAATAAATAGTAAATATGATACATGTAAATATTTTTACCTTACATAAATGGTAATCTTAAAATTCACAATAGATGGTGAACATGTGGATGTTGGGCCTTTGACATGAGGACTTGTTGGTGGAAGTGGTCATACATCTTTCACTAAGGTAAGCTCGACTATTTTTAATCATTATATTTATAAAATAATATTATTTATATATTTTTAATTTAATAAAATTCTATCAACTTCAGTTGATGACATCATTTCATACTCCTCTAGGTATTCATATCATAGTGGAAGAGGGTTTTGCTACAATTTTTTTAATCTTTGATTCCTTTGACAAAGGTATGAGCTAGATTAGTAGATTTCATATTCTATTTTTATTTTATCTCACATCTATTAATGAAAATTTTAATGATATTCATCTATAGTTTAATTTTTTTATGCTTGTTATAGGGGATCACAAATCTAGTTCATCCACCTTCCCTTTAGACAACTGAAGAGAGGAAATGATTGCTTCAGAGAAATTATGAGTTAGTGGTAAGTGATTATTTCTTTATGTGTCATTATATAATTAATTTTTTATATATTAATATGTATAATTTTTATTGTATTAGGTGGATCTCCAAAAAATCTTAGAAAGGAGTTCAAGTCAATGGGTTCACAAGCAACCATCATTGCTTTCCTGTCCAACCATTTGACAGGAAAAGGTTCATGAACTCTTCCCTTGTGGAGGGAATTGATTATATTATGACTTTGTTGTATTCCTATATGGAAATTATGTTCACCTATTTTTGTATTACAAATATGTGACATTATATGACTATATGACTAATTTTTAAGCTCATGTGGCTTTCTTGTACATACATGTATTGCACTTTTCTATAACATTGTATGCCAATATGGATTTTTAGTTGGTTAAATTTTTTATATCATTTTTTAAACTACTTGTGTTAAAAATGATAACAACAAGCTATAATTAGGCTATAAGAGATTGCTTCATAGCTTGACATGGAGTAATGGCAATAGGGAAATGTACAAGAAAAATATTGGCAAATATTGTGGAATTTGGCTTTACACTTGGTGATAAAAAATCTTTTCAAATATATGTACTCTTGGCTTATAGAAGAGGTCACAATTTTGTATTTTGGTGATATTTCAATTGATATATATTCTTAGAATATTGGAGACATTACAGTTTATTAATTTTGGTAGTATTCTACAATTTAAAAACTATGTTTCTTATACTATTGGTGCTAAGGTAGGATTTATGGGTCTTTGTTTTTACATAAGAGGTTTGGCATCAAGCTTTAAATGAATATCATGTTCAAATAAGTCTTTCCTATAAGCTTTCAAGTCATCATAGGACTAGACAAATTTTTTTTTGTATTTCCTTAGCAAAGAAATAAGCATTGTCTTGATATTCAAGCTTAATTTATTTTTGATGTATACCTTTTTCGGAGATGCATTAGTCCCTAAATTTGTTTCCTCTAGGAATTTTTCATGTATAGTTTATGGTTTGAAAATATTCCTATAATTTTCATCAAAGACTCTTTCCAGATCCACCAATCTCTTCGGGAGTTTGTTTATTTTCAACTAAATAACCTCACTCCTAAAATAGTTTCCTTTTATGGTTGTGTCATAGAAAAATGGCCCCTTGTCATTTTCATGGCCTTTTAGGTCTTGTTTCATGGTGTTGGAATTATGTTGCTTTGATTTTATGTTGTAACATGGCTTGAACATGCTTATTTAGGTACTAAAATTCAAATAACATCTTGTGAAGGTGTTGTAAGACATTTCTACATTCTTCTAGACTCTATTTAATATAATTTACCTAAAAATCACCTTTTTCTCATCAACAAGTCCTATATTGAAGTGTTGTAAATTCTTGTAATAGTCCTTCACACTTTTCTATGCACATCTTCACTATTTACACCTTTCTCATGCTATATTTAGTCTTTTTATGCCCTCATATGACTTAATTAAATGTATTTTTGAATGCTATCCTGACAAATAACATTAAATACAACATTATTCCCAACACTTTTTTTTAGGTCCTATGTGGGACCCATTCGCCATGGGTGGAAAATGAGTCCCCCTTGGCCCAAAATTCAAATTTTTTTAAATTTCCTTTCAGGATTTTATTCAAAATCACTTGATGTCGGTCTGTGATGAGGTATGAATGGATAGTAAGGCACAAGAATTGTATAAATAGGAATTTTTCATCTCATTTTACATCTCCTACAATCAATGCATTCAAGCATTCAATCACACATCACATTCAAGCATTTTACATCATCAATTAAAGCACTTTTCAAACACTTTGAAGTTTCCATTGACATTACTTCAAACTTGATTTATCAAGAGTTAGATGAGTTGATATCATTTGCATGTTATTACTTTATCTTTCTTTTGCATTTCATTATCTTTTCAAGGGTTTAATTACCAAAAGTAGGGTTTGACCAAGGAAAACCCCTATTCACTAACCCTAATCATTTCCCCCCTTTTTCTTGTGTATTTGCAACCTTTTGTTTGCATATTTTATAGCTTATTAGGTGTTGAAGATTTATTTTTATGTCAAATAGGTGCTTCAATTCAACATAAGTCAAATTCAAGCTTGGATAGAGTTATTTGTTTATTTTCTCCATATTTGACTTCGATAACCCGATAAGCAGACATTCTTAGATCTGGTGTTGCAGAATTGTCTCCCAATTTTTTAGGAATTTGGGGGAGGACTGATTCACCACCTATGGTGAATGAGTCCCACCTTAGGAATGGAAACATTAGTTTTATCAGATTTCAGATCCTGACAACTTTTCGTCACTAGGTGGACTGATTCGCCACCCAGGGCGAATGAGTCCCACTGTGAAAAATTAGTACAATTCACCAGCATTCCAAAAATTCCAAAAAGCTCACACACCATTTAGGTGCACTCATTCTTACCCCTATACTCTCTGTTCTACATAATTTCTTCATTTTCATATTTGTTTGCATATCACAATGTGTTTTCAAACATATCTTAAATTGCACTTTTGCATTCATTCTATTTCATTTTAATCAGTCAATTGCATTTAGTTAAGTTGATTTACATCATATCACATTGCACACATCCTAATTTGAGTGTTACATAAGCATTTATGGACCTACATCTCTTTCCTTTTAGGTGAAAAACCCTAGAAGTGCAAGATCAAGCATTTGGGTTCCCAAAAATCTATGTTACATTTTGGTGAACCCAACTTTTGAACACTTTAAACTTCTGATTGCATTCATATCTTGCATCCTAGTTTTCATTTATATTAGAATTCAATTAGGGTATTGATTTGTTATTGCATTCTAGGAACTTTCATTTTGCATTAGTGAAACATTCAATTAGTTTTCACTTTTGCATTCAATTTCACTGAAAAAAGTAAAAATCTGCATTCTATATCTGTAATTGCATTTTGTAGAACATTTAAATAATCCTTAAAATTATAAAAAACACAAAAAAAGTTGTATCCTGGGACTCATTCACCACCCAGGGTGAATTAGTCCCTCTGCACTTTTCAGATAGTAGTTATGTGCTTTTTCTGGCATTTTCCTGCAATTTTTTTTTTTTGTATTTGCATCTTTGTTACAATTAGCAAATTTCTTTTTTTTGTTGTTGCTATTTTCATTCTTAGATTATATTGTGTGAGGCCTACTATTTGATTCACCCATTTTATTGTCTTTGATTCAACCATGTTGGTACCCTTATGTGGTTTAGGCTATTTTGGATAATCATGGACATTGGATTTTATGTTGGTTTCCTACTTATGATGCTTATGATGATTATATGCACAATATGCTTTCTTATTTGATATGCTCATGGTGATGAATGGATAAGCGGTTATGATATATAATTGATAAGATGTTAAAATTGGATTAGATGAATATGTGATTTATTTATAACAATGTCATGATTAGATATGAATTTATAGAATATGTTATCGCTTGAGGAATAATAATTGTGGATATTGATATTTAAAATTATTAATTTCAAGATTTGAATGTGATAATAAGGTATATATGGATTTGTTGAGTTAATTATTGATTATAATGCATTGGATATATTGACACGTGGAAATTGAGTGTACAGGTACATGCCCATGGCCAATGGGAAGGGTCACAACTTGCAATTTAACAAGTCATGGGTTTGATTTGACCCCTAAACCATAGGTGACCATCCTAGGGGTCAATTAAGGGTCAACTAACCCAATTCAAGGACTAATTCAACCTTTAAAAACCATTAAAAATAAATTGAAACTTAAACATAATAAAAGAATTTCCAACATGCCCCAAAACCCTCATCACAAGTTTGGTTGACCTTAAGAACATAATCAAAAGATTCAACATTAAATATTTTAATCACAAAATAAAATACAACACAAAGGCTATGGTCCATTCTCCAAATGGACTATAGTGTGTGTCACTTGGCTAACAGAAATTGGGTACCCTTGGTTACCTCCAATCCCATTGGCCATGGGCGTGTACCTGCACACTCAATTTCCACGTGTCAATATATCCAATGCATTATAATCAATAATTAACTCAACAAATCCATATATACCTTATTATCACATTCAAATCTTGAAATTAATAATTTTAAATATCAATATCCACAATTATTATTCCTCAAGCGATAACATATTCTATAAATTCATATCTAGTCATGACATTGTTATAAATAAATCACATATTCATCTAATCCAATTTTAACATCTTATCAATTATATATCATAACCGCTTATCCATTCTTAACATAATAATCAAATCACCATGAGCATATCAAATAAGAAAGCATATTGTGCATATACTCATCATAAGCATCATAAGCAGGAAACCAACATAAAATCCAATGTCCATGATTATCCAAAATAGCCTAAACCACATAAGGGTACCAACATGGTCGAATCAAAAGACAATAAAATGGGTGAATCAAATAGTAGGCCTCACATCCTCCCCCTCTAGGGATTAACTTCCTCCTGGAAGTTTCTCAAGGCAAGGCAAGTAACTCAATCTTAAAATTAGGGAATACGATTCACACAAGGAGTTCTATGATTTATAATAATCCAAATTAACAGTGCTCAATGCTTCACCTGCTATAGGAAGCGAAAACATCATAAGGTCACACCCAACAAAATGACTACTACTTTAATTCTATTAGATGACATAGTGAACAAGTCGTCTAAGGGAACGATTTAAAACAACACATTTCAAACACCCTTTGAACTATGGGCCTACCATGGAAAGTTTTACAAAATTTTCAACTCTTCTTTAGTTAGAAAGCATATAGGCCTTCAAGATCCCCTAAGAAATCAAGGAAATACTATTTTTAAGCAACAAGACACAACACAATTCTCTTCTCTTAAAGGTTTCAAAATAAACTTCTTATCACTTGATTTATACTACTTATCCAATCTTATAGACCTTCTATGTTAAATTAAAGGGCTTCTCATACTCCCTCACATTCAAGTAGATAATTCATCAAGGGCTTTAAAAATTGCATGAGTGTAAGGATTCATCTAAGGATTAGTAGGGTGCATGGTTATAGAGTTAACTCACAACCATAAGGTTGATTGCTTAAGTTCTTCGAATAATAAGGAGGTTTTAGCTTCTTGGAGACATTACCACAACTTCCAAACATTAAAGAATTAATATGATAAGATTTTAATATTTTTTTTGTGTAAGGGAATCCATTTTCTACTCCTAACCACTAATTATGAATACCACAATGCCCAATACAAATCCCCCCAACCACCTTTTTCTCCTTTTATGAAAACTATTGAGGTGCTTCTCATAATCACAATTATAACAAAACCTTCAAATATCAATGAGATTGATAGTATAAGGCCTCAAAAATAAATTATAACCCTCAACAAAATAGTAGATCATAGATAAATTTTCAAAAGAATTCATAAATGAAACAAAATATAAAAGTGGCCACCAATACGACAAATTTTAATTTAACTGAAAGTCCACAAAAAAAAAGTCCTTGAGGCAAGGGACCATACAAAACTAATTGGGAAAGTAGCCCAAATAAATAGATAAATATTAAAATTGTTCATTGATAGTCTAATTTCCAAAAATAATTGTAATTCTAAAAGAACCAAAATTTAAGTCAATAAAGTTTGTAATCAATGAAATTAAAAAAATTGAAATTATAAATAGTTGCACCTCAACATCTCATTACAGGTTAATCAACTACTAGGAAGGGAAGAAGATAATTGGTAGGTCCCTCTTAAGGATGCAATCTAAGATCTACCCAAAGCTAAAAAGGTCATTTATAACTTAAGATTTAAAGTGGTGTTAAGACCTAGGAATGATAGTCTTAAAACTAATTATTAATTATGACTAATTTTAATTTTTAACATCTTAATTGCATGAAAAGGAAATTAATGAGTCTGTCTAGGGTTCCATAATGTTATCTTCAATTCCCACATTTCTACCTCGACAAGAATCATTTACACAACCCAAGTTTTCCCTATATTGGTGTTACTAAAGGATCATTTTTTACACTTGATATGCTAAGTTTCATTCTTCATTTATACCACATTATAACAAGTTTAAGAAATTTATATTTGTTTCATGTCTTGCTATATTATATATCCATACCTAAGATGTTTGTACATAGCTGTATAAACAAATAAATCTTGCTTTGGAAGAGATTAAACCTCGAGGATGACAATCACCTCATAACATAACTCTAATAGAAGTAACAATGAGTAACAAATTTAATCTACCACACAAAATTTACCTTCCAGCAATCAATATTTAAAAATAAACATGTAAGCAAAGGAATAGCATATAGATATATATCTTTTTTTGTAAAGTGACTATTTTATCCTATATTTGGAGAAAAGTGTGAAATAACATCCATGTCCCAAAATTTGATTACACTTTTAAGAAAAGGTCTTACTACCATATCAATCAAAAGGAAGATTCTCCATTGGATGCTAGAATCTATAGGAAGGGCACACTTTCTTTGCATCACATGGAGTGGATGGAGATTTAGTTAGGGTTAGTTTATGCCCTTGCCTATGTTTGATATTTTCTTCTTTTAGTCATTTTAAAGCCATTGCCAAGGTCTCATTATCCAAAAACCAGGGTTTGGGAATTTGCATCTTCTTTTTAATCGATATTTTGGGTACACCATTAATATTTGTTTTCTTGGCTCGTTTCCATGTTCGTCATGCTAATATATCTCCCCACATTTATGAACCAATAAAACAATAATTTTCAATGAGGTGTGAAAATTCCACTTCTAGGGTTGAAACCTCTCACTCAAGGCACTGACCACTAATTAATGGTTAAATGTCCCCTTCAAATTTATTTAACAAGATGTATGCAAATAATTACACAATAAAATATTTATATTAACTAGTTCCATCCTTGCACCAACTTAGATATTGAGGTTATTTCCTTTGCTCTTTATACAAAACAAAATAATTAACTACACTAATGTGACAAATTTAGGATACCTTTAGTTGATCAATATATTACTTTATTAGAAATAGGGGGAGACTTGGAGATCGAAGTGACTCACCAACTTAGGTTGTAGGGAAAGGAAACTTCTCTTTATGAAAATAAATAAATAAAATAAAGTAAAGTAAGACAATGCCTCTATCTCCCTAGTGGTGTCTTGAACACCCTCATCATTAACCATTTTCAAGTTCACCCTCCTTACATTAAGACTCGGGAATTGATTGATGTGCGTAATTACAACATATATGTATAAGGAAGAGAATTATAGCAACACTTTCATTAGACAAAGGGGCAAGGAAATCCTTCTTTGGTTAGAAATGCCAATTCCCTATTACCCAAAACCCAAGGTTTAATTTCAACAACATGGTGGACTCATTTCACCATGATCACCTTACTATTTGTACTAAGGTCTAAGTTTAAAATTGATTAGAGGTAACTAACCTTACTTGTTCATAATTATTTATGAAGTAGATCCAAAAAAAAATGGCATTGGATGATCTTACAATTACATATACCTCCTTGACAATTTACTAACTAATTAAGATCGTTTGGAAAACTTTGGTGTATGAAGACCTGAAGCATAACTCACTAGGTACAACCACTTTCCATCCTCTGAAATTGGGGAAATACTTCAAAGTTTCTTGATGCTACGAATAAAGCAACGACCAAATTGCACTGCTCTTGGTCGAGTTCTTGTTATCCTAGTTTACTTGAGGAGCCTAAAGAGGAAAGGAAAGGAGGGTGTAGGATGTTATCAAGTGTCTCATTTTCAAAAAGGTGGTTCATAAAGTAGGATTATTCAATGGTAACAAAATTAAAGTTATCTTATGATAAGGAATTAGCATTTTCACCATCGACTAATGCAACCCAATAAAACATTACTTTGAGCATGCAATACAAAACCATACAAGTTTACACTCAACCATTTCTCAGAGTTCCCAGCGTTAGAGCCTAGGCTCTGATACCAAATGTAATGCCCCAATTTATTTTTTTCACGAAGGGAAAAAACACACCCATCATTTTTTTTTTGAAAACCATTATAAGACATTAACAGAGTTAATGATGCATACACATGGTATCATCCTATACGTATCGCTTGGTGATGGATGATAGTCCTCACTGACATCACATCGTCTGAGAGAAAAGGAAGGGAAGAAAGTGACATCGAGTGTGTAAAATCTATAATGGTTTTCAAAAAAAAATTGATGGGTGTGTTTTTTCCCTTCATGAAAAAAAAAATTTGGGGCATTACAGATTGCATTTCCATGCACCCCTCCTTTGTGGTACTTGCATGAGTTTTTGGTGCCTCGTTGATAATAACTTAGTGAGAAGAAGTTAGATAGACTCATGTAGCATCCTGTAATAACACTTTCATTGTGGACCTTGGGATCACATGAGCTCCTACTCCTGGTATGGACAATGGTGCATTAGGCCCTGACAATGCCACTTCCATGCCTTCACCTTTCCATCCTATGCATTTTGACAATCACAACAAATCCCTCCTGCAAGAAAAGGTCATTAATATTCATGAAGACTTTGCACATTTATAACAAGATTTGTCACTTGAAAACATTTCCACCATTTCTATACCTGCTATTGAGAATCTTCATTGCTTAATTGAGAGTGATGATGGCTTGCAAGTGCTAAAAAAAATTGCTGAGATTTACAATAAACATGCCTCTTCAAGTACCCAATCCAAAAACATTCCTGTAAGCCAAGGAGCACCTCAAGTTCCTTCCCCTTCAACTATAGCTTCCATACCATCTTACACCAATCTTCAAGTCCACACAACTATGCATCAACCTAATTATGTGGCTACTTCTTTCTTGATTTCCACAAGCATTCCTACTTCTTCTGTGGCACCAAAAATTCCTTCCACCATATTCACACCCCTTAGCATTCCTTTCACCTCCCCTAGCATTACTTACACACCATCACCATTTTCCCTTCCACCTCAACCCAATTATCCTATTCCTCTTCTTACACATCTCCTTAACACTATTTCATCCATGCAACACCAACTTTCCACCATTAGTCAAGGTCAAACCACTCCACCCACATATCTTGTCCGCAACAACCACTTATCATTAGAAATATTACGTACCCTGATGCCACAAGGGATAGAAATGTTGAGGTTTGAGAAATACAGAGGAAGAGGAGACCCTATCAACCATGTCAATTCTTATACCGCTTTGTGTAGTGAATTTTTCCTTAATGATAAAATGTTAGCAAAACGTTTTCCAAGGACCTTGAAAGATATCGCTTTAGAATGGTTTTCCAACTTTCCCAATCATTCCATCCATTCATTTAATGAATTGGTGGAAGCTTTCATTAGTCACTTTCAAGTGCACATGGCACCTAAAAATACAATGGCTAACCTTATGAGATGTAGACAAAACATAGATGAAAAAGTGATAGATTTCATCTCTCGTTACCAATCCTTATATGCTCAAGTTGATGTCAAAATTCTAGATGCACATCTACAGAAGATGTTTATTGAGAATTTTCACACCAACCTTCAAGATAAACTTACCATGATGAAATTTCCTTCATTCATGCATTTATGTACAACCTTATGTGATTATCAAAATTTAGTTTCAAGTCATGAGTCAAAATCCACTTCCAACCGAGTAGATAAACCTAAAAAACAACAATCACAACCAAAACAACATGCAAATTTTTTGCAAACCTAACCGAGGCTTTTTACAGTGCAATCCACCTCCTTCACCACAACTGCAACCAACTCAACAAGTTCAAAATTCAATGGCCGCTACTAAGATAGCCCTGCCTTATCATTATGGTGATCTAAATAGACAATTCACTCCTTTACCCGATATGCTCCATCACACAATGAACCAATTAATTCAAAAATGCATGCTCACCTTACCACCTGTTCAACCACTTGATCCTAATCAGCCCTTACCACCTACCTTCAAACCTTCATCATCAAAATGGCCAAGACATAGAACATTGCAAGGGTCTTCAATAATTAGTTCAATACCTCATTGATTCAGGTGAATTGACCATTATGGGTGGTAATGATCAAGGCAATTAGTCCATTGCAACCCCTAACCAAAATTTGCAAATTTTCACCAACCCTATGCCTAAACACACTACCTCATTTGTCAAGACTAGTGAACCTTCGAAGCTTGATGTAATGACTTTTGATACACACAAAGAAAAACTTTCTACACCTCCTATTGTTACCCAAGCTAGTCCTGTGGATAAATTTGTAGCTACGATAAACGTTATTCCTCGTAAGGGCCAAACCACTAAATCTCTTGATATTTCTTTTTCTGCTAAGGACATACTACAAAAAATTCTTGATGGTCCTCTCTACATAGCTAGCAAAATCTATGATAAACCTACTAATGGGATATTAATAGATCTCGCTTGTGGTGAGAATGTGAGCATAGAGGAGTTTCTGGTATTACATGATCTATATCAATATGACTATAATAAACCGACTGCATGGATTAAAACACATCATGTTTTTGCATTCCCTACGAATGCTACCTTTAGAAATAGGAGGTCCAAGACTTTAGAGGGAACATTTTGCATTATTCCACAAATTGACCAATTTTGTTTGCGGCTAAGCCTTCCTTGGCTTTGCTCAATGAAACCAATCCCATCAGTTGTTCATAAGTGCTTGAAGTTTCCACATGGAAATGAGGTATTCACTGTACACCATAGTGGCTTTAATCCTTTATCTTCCAAAGGTAACTTTTCACTATAATCCTTTTGGCTTGAACCCATGGAACCTATCACCCCTCTTAAGGATTTCTTTTACATTGCTTATCAAAAGTTTAAAGCCAAAAAGATAACTAAATTATATCTTCGTAACAAACCTCCATCCACCTCCACCCATCCTATCCTAGATGAAACCATGATTACACCTGAATTCAATATTGAGCAAACTATAAAACCTTCTGAACAATCCCCTCTTGACACTTCCCAACCATCGTTTAAACAACCATGTGTAGATGAAATAACTCTTGTCCTACCTCCTCGTATCAAACAAGTGTATAAAGTGAAAGAGAAAGTGGTTGATCTATCCTCTTTGGTTTCTCTTTCTCTTCCCCCTTTAGAAGTGGAAGAACCTATGATGACTCAATCTGCTCTTACACCTCAGCAACTCCAAAACAGAATTAAATGAAACCACGATGCTTGGGAATGTCAGAGTCATCGTTGTCTCCTTGCTCATCAATATCATATGGATGATGATAAAGACAATCAATCTCCACCCTTGATAGACATGATAGATAACCACCTTCCCTCTCTTGACCTACCACATGATAGCTTAGACCAACAATCACAAGAAAATGAACCCATCCAACAACCAACACTCTTGATACATCCATCCTTAGAAATCACCATTCATCCTCCCATCATTATTAATCTTAATGATGATGATGATGATGATGAAATGATCACTAAAATAGATGAAGTACATAATGATTTGAACTCTTTATTTTTGTCTACAATGAACTTAAATGATAAATCCTCTCCACCAAGTGAGGAACCTGGTACAACTCCTAGTTTGACACCTACAATTACTCCCTTGGATAGTCAACCACCCTCACATTACAATTAACATGATTGGGAGGTGGATGAACTATTACATGGTTGACTTGCATTCACCTAACTAGCCTTTTTTTTTCTTTTCTCTTTTTATTTACCTTTTCATATGCATATTGATTTCCACCATATCGTGCATTTGATGTTTCCTCTCTTTGTACACTTCTTCTATTCCTACCTTTATTCTTCTATTTGTCATGCTTTTTTTGGGTTTTTCCTTTTGGGGATGATGCAAAGCATAGAGACACCCTATGTCTCTTCCATGTTGACCCAAACGGTCCTTGTCTTTTTCTCTTTTCTTTTGTTTTGTGTTTTCCTTTTGGGGATGATGCAAAGTATAGAGATGCCCTATGTCTCTTCCATGTTGACCCAAATGGTCCTTGTGTTTTTCTATTTTCCTTTGTTTTTTGTTTTCCTTTTAGGGATGACACAAAGCGTAGAGATGCCCTATGTCTCTTCCATGTTGACCCAAACAGTCATTTTATGTTTCTCTTTTTTTCGTTTTGTCTTTTCCTTTTGGGGATGAGACAAGGCATTGAGACCAAAATGTCCCTTCCATGTTGACTCAAAACAGACTTTATTTTCCTTTTATTTTTCTTTCTTTGTGTCATTCTTCTAGTTCTATGTGTATCTGGGGAATGATGACAGTTTTGAGCACTTTCATAACAACATTGCAGCAACAAGCATACTGACCCCAAATGCATAGATCCCTTATGTGTTTGGTGTAATTTCTTTTCTGGGGGGCAACACCCTTTTCTTTGTTTTTCATTTTTTTTTGACATGATGCAACCTGATTTTGAAACATATGACTTGGCATAGAGCTTTCCAAGTTGGCTCTCATGTCTTGTTTTATTTTTTGCATTTTATTTTCTTCTCTACTTTCAAGTAATTTCTCATAGAATGATGTGTAAAAATTCCTTTAAAGTGGGGGACATACATTACCATTATTTCATTCTGCATTCATGGTTCTTAGTGTAGACTTGTCGTTTACGTGATGTGTTTGTCACTTTGTGGATGACATTGGGTGTGATGTTCTGCATAAGTGTGATCTATCTAAGCATACTACATTCCTCTTGGTGGCCTGATGTGACGCACTGCATCCCCTAAGTTGTGAATATACTATTCTTTGATTGGTCCTCTCTTGGAGACATTAGACACAATGTTCCCTAAGTGACTGACCTTGCATAAATTGAACAATAATCCTTCGAACATTTTAAATTTTTAAATTTTTCTTTTTTGCCACATTGAATAACGCAACTTGCATGATTGTGGTACCCCTTTCCTTTCCTTTTTTTCCATAGCATTTTCTTTGCGGCACCTTGTTAAAGTTATCAAGTGGTATAACTTTAGCATGGTTGAGCGGGAAGCCCAACTAGCGGCATGACTTTTCCCCATAGCCACTTTTGTGTTTTGTGAGTGCATACTAGTTCTAGAGTATGTATCTTACTTTTTGGGCTTTCTCACCCCGCGAACAACTAGTTCCATGGCCCCATAAAGAGTATACAGTTGGGCTTTCTCACCCCATGAGTAACTAGTTTTGTGGCCCCAGAGTGAGTACACATTCTCTTTTTCAAACAATAAGCCTAGATCTCCTTTCACAACTAGTTGGATTGTTGATCAAAGCTTCATCTAATTATTTTCAACACTTGGGTGTTCCTTTGTCCTTATGCCTAGTCTGCCATGGGATCTTCATCCTGGGGGCTTGATCATCCCTCTTGATCATTGTATTCCATCTTGCTAACGTAAGTGAATTCAAACCCTCCCCTCGATGTTCATGGCTACTTTAGTGTGAGTTTGAAGTAGGTTCATCCTCTCACTAAAGTGGGGGCTAAATGCGTCATAGAAAAATGGTCCCTTGTCATTTTCAGGGCCTTTTAAGTCTTGTTTCATGGTGCTGGAATTATGTTGCTTTGATTTTATGATTTAAAATGGATTGAACATGCTTATTTAGGTACTAAAATTCAAAGAACGACATCTTGTGAAGGTGTTGTGAAGTGTTGTAAGACATTTCTACATTCTTCTAGACTATATTTAATACAATTTACCTAAAAATCACCTTTTTTCTCATCAACAAGTCCTATATTGAAGTG
Organism: Sequoia sempervirens; assembly: GCA_007258455.2. Lineage (NCBI taxonomy): Eukaryota > Viridiplantae > Streptophyta > Pinopsida > Cupressales > Cupressaceae > Sequoia > Sequoia sempervirens. The sequence goes on from VDFB02353493.1 coordinate 115,799,082, forward strand.
TTGTAAAGTCTTGTAACAAGCCTTCACACTTTTCTAGGCACATCTTCACTATTTACACCTTTCTCGTGCTTTATTTTGTATTTTTATGCCCTCATATGACTTAATTAAGTGTATTTTTGAATGTTATCCTGAAAAATAACATTAAATACAACATTATTCTTGGCCCAAAATTCAAAATATTTTAAATTTCCTTTCAGGATTTTATTCAAAATCACTTGATGTTGGCCTATGATGAGGTATGAACAGATAGTAAGGCACAAGATTGTATAAATAGGAAGTTTTCATCTCATTTTATATCCCCTACAATAAATTCATTCAAGCATTTTACATCATCAATTAAAGCACTTTGAAGCTACCACCAACATTACTTCAGACTTGCATTATCAAGAGTTAGGTGAGTTGATATCATTTGCATGTTATTACTTTATCTTTCTCTTGAATTTCATTATCTTTTCAAGGGTTTAATTACCAAAAGTGGTGTTTGACCAAGGGAAACCCCTATTCACTAACCCTAATCATTTTTCCCCTTTTGCTTGTGTATTTGCAACCTTTTGTTTGTAGATTTGATAGGTTATTAGGTTTTGAAGATTGAATTTTATGTCAACTAGGTGCTTCAAGTCAACATAAGTAAAATTCAAGCTTGGAGAGAGTTATTTGTCCATTTTCTATAGATTTGACTTCAACAACTCGACAAACATACATTCTCAAATTTGGTGTTGCAGAATTGTCTCCTAGTTTTTTAGGAATTTGGGGGAGGAATGATTCACCACCTATGGTGAATGAGTCCCACCTTAGGATTAGAAACTTGAATTTTGTTAGATTTCAGATCCCAATTGACAGAAATCAGCTCTTGACAGTTTTTCATCACTAGGTGGACTGATTCGCCACCTAGGGCGAATGAGTCCCACTATGAAATATCATTAAAATTCACCAGCATTCCAGACATTCCAGGAAGCTCACACATCACCAAGGTGCACTCAGATTTACCCATGTACTCTTTGTTTTGCATAATTTTTTCATTTTCATAGTTGTTTGCATATCATAATGTGTTTTCAAACATAGCTTAAATTGCACTTTTGCATTCATTCTAGTTCATTTTAATCAGTCAATTTCATTTAATTAAGTTCATTTACATCATATAACATTGAAAACATCCTAATTTGAGTGTTACATAAGCATTTTTTGACCTAGATCTCTCCTTTTAGGTGAAAAACCCTAGAAGTGCAAGAGCAAGCATTTAGGTTCCCAAAAATATATGTTACAATGGTATTCATCAAGATAGTGGAGGAACTTGATTAAATGTTGATCATATAAATATTCCAATAAAAAATGTTGTCAGGGATTGAAGGTCTTGCTAGCACTTAAACCTTGGAAATTCCTACCAAGGTTATATCCTCAAACCTAATGGCTATATTATAAAGGAAGCCATCCATGAAATTCTTCCCTCTTTTAACCTAGTCAATTGAAAAAGAATCAAACAACTCAATGGTGTCCCACAAAAACGCTTTATACTTTTAAGTCTTTATGCTAGGATATATACTTTTCTCTAATTTGAGAAACAACCAATTTATAAATTTCCCTAAACCCCGAGTTTCTCAATTCCATGTTTCATAGCTAAATTCAATCCCAATAATAAGGCATCATACTCAGTAACATTTTTTTTGAATTCAAAGTGTACAATAAAAGATAATTTTAGGGAATTACCATTTGGTGAAACAAGAACCACCCCATCCCTTGGTCCTTCTTTGGAATATGCACCATCAAAATGCATCAACCATATGCCATTATTATCAGTAGTTGTTTGAAATTATATGGGAAGAGGAGGTTTCTTTTTTCAATAGGCTAAGACACTTTAACTCTAAAATTATCCAAATTAGTGTTAATGAAGAAAGAATCCTCTCATAGATTAGTGTCTTCTACTATTGTAGGAGATATTTTCTCTCAGTTTAGTTTCATATCTTTTCCATTTATAGTAAATAGGGCATAAGATGAATCCATTTGTATACTCCCACCTAGAACTGTAGATCATCTCCTTGATAATAATATCCCATATTAAGGAAGGATGCCCACCATTGTGACATTCATGTTGTAGGTCTTTTATGGGAATGCAACTAGCTTGAAATCAACATCCTTCATAATACAAATACGTAACACTTCTTTGGAATCCATGGTAAAGCACTTACCATAGGATTTTCTAACTTGGAGACCTAATTGATTCATGATTGATAAAGGCATGACTTTGGTTGATGCCCCATAATCAATCATATATTTTTTACCATCTTGTCATTGATCAATAACATTACATAGAAAGGGTCTACTTGGGATGGGAATTTTCTCAACATGGTTCCCAAGTATACCTAAGAAATTTCATGACCAAATTTTTAACATCAACTTTTTTTTCATTTTATTTTTCCCTTGCTTGTTGACTAACATTATATGTGTTATTGGACAAATTTTTTGAAACATCTCCAATAAGGGCCAATTCTCTATCCATGTGTTCATCTATATAGTGGTGAAAATTGCATACCCTTGCAATTTAACCTACACTCTTGTATCCACTTTAGTGTCCACTGCCTTAATATTTGTGTAGGCTCATCTTAGCCCTTACATCAAACTTTTTCCCTCTTGATATGCTCAGGGTGGACCTGTCAACAACTACCTTTGTGTGATAGTTTTTCATTAACCTTGTGTTTTTCTTATTTCCTGCCTTTTTTTAGCATGATTTTTCTAGACACTAGTACCTTGTGTGAACGTCTATGTGTTGCGTTAGCATCCCACAATTCATTTTATCATTCAAAGGTCATTCCTGAGCATTTTTCCACTTGTCACCTACCTAGGTTAGTGGAAACGACTCAAGAAAATTAATAATTGATTGAAAATGTCCTTTCCCCCCTCCTTTCTCTTTTAAATCTATCTTTCTCTCCACACTCTCTCTGTTGGATTTATCTTTTCATTCATGGACATTCTCCTTAGCTATCTCTCTCTCTCAAGCTTGCACAAGTCTCTAAAACTTGCTACAATGGTCTCAAAGCTCTCATAACTCTCTTGGCTCTCACAACTCTCTCTTTCTCTCCCTCTCTTTGGCTTCCTCAAGCCTTGCAAGTAATATCTATTTGTCTTCTATCTTTGAGCATCTTGGGATTTATCACATCCCCTATGCATGCATTTATCATCTTGTCTATTTATCTTTTGATTTATCAATCTATTTGGCTGCTATGGAGGTGGAAACACCAAAGTAGGGACTTGATTAAGGCAAGTCCCCAAACAACCCCAAACATTTCTCTTGGTCTTATTCATGTAGGTATTGGATAAATTTCCATTGGAGCTTCATTGCTTGGTTTGTTGTGAGTACTTTCTTTCTCTTCCTTTGTTTTATCATTTACATTTTACTTAGTTTACATTATATTCTAGTTTTTGTCATTTTTTGTTATTTCCTTGTATTTTAAAGTTCTTAGAAATAATAGTAGTGGTCACTTTGTTGTTTTCTGGCATACTCACATTTTTCAATCTTTACAAGACACCAATGCATCATGGGGAAATCTGAACACCAAACTATCATCCTTGGCCAAGAGCTTACTAGACTATCCAAAAGACCTCTATGACTAGCTCCTTTGGTTTTTGGAACTCTCTCCTTTTAATTTTTCATAAAGCATAAATAAAAAAACTTCAGATCAATATATCATGTTACCTTAGGTTTGATCTTTGAGGTAATTGAGGAACATTTTCTCCTTGAGACATCATCTTTAGGGTAGTAAATCTCCTCCTCTACATTTTGGTTAACCTGATGTGAAAACTACTCCTACATTATTGTGGTTCATCACTTTGTGTTGAACCCAATATTGGAAACCATTCTATTTTTTATTTTATCATTTAAAACATTCTTTATTATTTTTGTAAGTAGTATTGATAGAAGAAAAAGGAAAAATCCAAGATTTTACCTTCTAAGAAAAAATATTTGGTTTGTTGCCCCAAACCCCATTCCATGCCATCAAAGTAGAAATAATACATGAGCCTTTGACTAACTTGTTTGTGCATTATTTCTTATATTTAGCTTATTAATTTTAAAATGCATTTACTATCATCTTTTATTAGTGAACAATTTATAGTTTTATTCAAAGTGCTAATGATGTTCCATTCCATGCATGTGATGGTGATTTAGCTTTGTCCATGTCACTCTATAATGGGTGATCCCACAATAGTGGTTTACAATTTTTGGCCAAATTGGACACTAAAATTATTATTTTTAACTAAATCTTCACATTTAGGCACCTATAGCGGCTAAACCATGAGGAATTTGAAGATGATGCAAACTAGAGTCTCGTCAAATTTTGTCTATAGATTCTAAAAAAATAAAATTCAAAATTTTTGGAATAAAATTGCACTTCTATTTCCATCTCCCACGAAAACTGTCTTTTTTCAGAAAACAACATTTTTAAAAAGTGATGCACACCGTGTAACGCATAGATTTTTTTCCATGAAGGATAAAAATCTAATTCTTTCGAATTTAGATTTGTAACTCAGATATCTAGTACTTCCACTTCATTAGATAGTTTTTTATTGAATATTTTTTCTTTAATCAAGTTTCAAAATCAAACCAATTACAATTCAGACATAGTGCGACTGTATAATGCATAACTTTTTTTATATATCAAAATTCATTTTTTATTTTTTGTTGGATCAAGGACTTCAATATCTTGTGCACTCATTTTTCAATTTTTTTTTGATAATCTACTATTTTTTCACATGTGTAGAACAAAAAATTTTATTTTCGATGAAAAACCTATGTTTAATAAAACTAAAAAAACAAATACATAATGAAACCAACACATATTAAAATTATATTCATTGGATAACTCATTCTGAGGACTACCTAATTCTAGTTGGGTTTCTAAAGAATCCTCCATTTTCATCCTAAAACCAACCTTTGAAGCATAAAAAATTAGGTTTTGTTTGTGTCTGAGGGGGAGAATCAAGGTTTAGGGGGTTTGCTCGAACAAGGGTTCGCTCAAACCTTGGTTCAAGTGAACCACCTTGATTACATGTATTTTGATTTCTTTTTGGCCGACAAAAGCATTGAATGGGTTTGCTTAAACCCTAGTTCAAGCAAACCCATTTTTGGTTTGTACAAACCTTCATGTTCGTACGAACCCCCAAAATCAAAAAAATTGCCATGGCGTTAATTTTTCTCAATTTTCCTTCCTCCATTAAATTGTAAACCACTATTGTGGCTTCACCCCTATACCTTTGATCCTTCTCATGAATTTTTTTTTTTCAAAGGATATTTTATTGTACGAAGATGAAATCATTGATACTTTTCTTAATGTTACTCTACCTTCTCCTCATTCCAATACACTCTCTTCTAGAGATTCAATGCATTAGTGAATTATGAATCTCCTCTCACATCAGATCCTCTAAGGATAGATGTTGAGCATATTTTCTCAACTAATACTTCCATGTAGGTTGTGACAAATCTGCTAATGTGATTGTAGTCTTCGCTACCCCTAAAAGGCCTAAGAAACCAATCATTTACATGACTTTGGCTAGTCCTTCTCTAAAGAGAATCCATTCTATTCATGGTGTTCCATTTAATAGTGATTCTCTAGTATTTATACAAAGTTTACATAGTTGAATGCTTCTTCCAATAATACAATAACTCATATTTATAATACTAGATAGAAAAAATTAAATGTTGATCAACCTGCTTCTCTCCCACCTTCTCAACCTATTCTTCCATCTTCTCTTAAGTCCCTATCTCAATCTCAAGTAGAGTATGATCTTATAGAGAAACTTTGTGTTACTCTCGATAAGATCTCTCTCTGGGATCTTCTTCAAACTTCTCCTCTTTATCATGGTATGATTTAGGAGGCTCTATTGAAGATTCTTGTGCCATTTTATACTAGATTGAGTGATGTGAATACTTTAATGGATTGTATGCACTTTGATACTTCAGATATTACATTATATCAACATGAAATTCCTCCTCCTGAAGTACAAAGTCAGGTTGATCCATTAATGATAACTTTGTTTGTAAATAATTTTGGTATTAGACGCACTCTAATTGGTATTGGTTCGATACTCAAAGTTTTCATTATCGATATTTTACTTGAAATTAAAATTGATCCTAATTCACTTGTGGGTAAACCCACAATAGTGGGTTAAAATTTTCCCATGAAGAAAAATTAAAAATTTCCATCAAAAAAATAAAAATTGCTTACCCTTTCAAATGAACCCCCCCTTCTAATGACCCCCCCTTTGAATGAACCTCGACCCTTCTAATGAGCCTCCCCTCTTTGAATGAACACCAACTTGCACCATATAGGGGTGGTTCGAATGAACCCCCCTTTTTAAAACTTTTATCCTTTAATTGAAAAATTAATGCATTTTTTGAATTTCGAAGCTCAATTTGGAGGAGAAAATGGAGTCAAATAGAGGAACCAATTTGGAGAACTATAGTCCCCGAAATGAGCTTCCCAACAAGTGTAAATTTGATATATTTTTCTTTTAATTTTTATTTTATTTGTTAGCTTTACTAAAGATAGGTTTTTCATTGAACTTAATGTTTGATGAAAACCCATTGCATCCAAAAATTGTAAATTAGTGGATTTTGTTTTTGAAAAATATGTACGCTCTAGGTATTTATGTCCTTGTTCAAAAAAAAAAAAAAAGAATTTCAATACATACAAAAAAAATTATGCAATTGAAAGTGCACCTATGTATAAATTGTAATTGGTTTGACTTCAAAAAATAATTAAAAGAAAAATATTTAACAAAATTTTATGAAACAAAATGGAAGAACTAGATATAAGTGTTACCAGCCTAAATTCAAAAGAATCAAAATTTTATCCTTTGTACAAAAAAAGCTATGCGATTGAAAGTACACATCACCTTTAAAAAAAAATTGTTTACTATTAGAAACTAGTTATCAAAGGAGATGGGTGATCCCACAATACTAGTTTACAATTTTTGGCCAAAATGGACATTGAACTGATTTTTTCTAACTTAATCTTCACTTTCAGGCACCTATAGTGGCTAAACTGTGAGGAATTTGAAGATGATGCAAACTAGTGATTTGTGACATTTTGTTTGTGTATTTTGAATATATATATATATATATATTTAAAATTTTGGTATTATATTGCACTTCTTTTTCCATCTCCTTCGAAAACTAGTTTTTTTTTCAGTAAACACCATTTTTAAGGAGTGACACTCACTGTATAATACATAATGTTTTTTCCATGAAGGATGAAATTCTATTTTTTTCAAATTTAGATTTGAAACTACAATATATAGTGCTTCCAATTGGTTTCATAGTGTTTTATTGAATATTTTTTCCTTAATCAAGTTTCAGAGTCAAACCAATTAGAATTCAAACATAGGTAGATCATATAACACATAGATTTTTTTTGTATTTATCGAAATTCAATTTTTTTTTGTTGGATCAAGGACTTCAATATCTAGTGAACTCATATTTTTCAAAAAAAAATTATAATCTTCTATTTTTCTACATGTGCAGAATAAAGAGCTTGATTTTCAGTGAAAAAACTACATTCACAAGAAATAAAAAATGAATATAATAATAAAATTAAATTTACTTAAAATTATACTTTTTGGGAAGCTTATAATAAGGACTACATAATTACAAAAAATAAATTTTAAATGAATTCATTTGATCCGCCAAAAGGTAAATCAAAAGTGGTTTTTTATCAACATTTTGATAGGTGTAAAGGAGACTTCATTATAGGTATGGTTTAAAACTAGTGGGGTTATATCCAAGGGATTTTGATCTAAGGTAGTTTGATCAAACCCTCTTCAATAGGAATGTTTTAAATGGAACTTTTAAAGGCTTAAATCATTATATTTTCTAAAAATATGTAATTTAAGCAAAAATTAGAATCTCCAAGAAATTGTAAACCAACTTTGTGGGATCACCCAGATGCAAAAAAAATTACAATTTAATTTCAATATTTGTTTTTAAAAATACATTTAAAATCTACATACAAAATCTCACAAATCACGAGTTTGGATCATCTTAAAATTCCTAACATTTTACCTACTATAGGTGTTGGAAAGTGAAGATTTTTCTCAAAATGTTGCTTTCAATGCCAAGTTTGGCCAAAACGTGTAACCCACTATTGTGGGTTCACCCTTGTAGCATCATGTCTATCTATTCGTGGATTCGATAATGTTGAGAAAAAATCTCTAGGTATAATAATACAGAAAAAATCTCTAGGTATAATAATACTACCTTTACAACTTGGACCCATTACTTTACCCACTCCAGTACATGCAATGCCAGGTCCTTTATCCTACAATATTCTTCTCAATACAATGTTGATTCATGCTATGGGTGCACTCCCATCTAACTTACATAGATCTATCAAATTCGTTCATAATAATCAAGTAGTTATAATAAAGTTCAATCTTGAATCCCTTTACTATAATCAAAAGGTTGTAGCAGACCAGACTTCAAGTTGTAATACTTTTAAAAATTTAGTTCCTTCATTATCTTCAAGTCTTATTGCACTACCATTAGTTCCTAATCTCAATGATGACTTGCTAACTCACTTTCTTTTCAAGAAAAATGCATGTCTCATTGATGATTGGGGTTCTTTAGACTTTACAAAATCCTTCATTGGAGAGTATAATGTCAACCCTATCCACCTTGACATCCAAAAAATATCATTCACACCCACTATTGAAGATTATATTTTTTTTGTATCATGGGATATTGTGAACAACAATTGTAATGTCCTTAATGTTGATCCTCCCCATTTTGAGGAGTTTCAATCACATTATGGTTTTGGATATAATATTATTTCTAGAAGCATGGATAGAAAGGAAATGGTCTTGGGAACATGAAACAAGGAATTAAGGTCCCTATGGAACTGAAACTACACTCTTTTATAGTGGGCATAGGTTACATACCATCTCCTTTTTCTACATCCCCTCCTCCATTGTCTAATTTCTTTATGTTTTCTTCTTGTGAGCAATCAAAATTTTCTTTACAAGAGAAAGGATTCTCTATTGTCTAATGTCTCTATGTATCTTAACAAGAGAATATCTTATTGAGGTTTTTCAAAGCCCACTCGATTACTCTTCCTCCTCCTACATGAGAAATTTTATAAGCATGATCAAACAAAAAATTCTTTCTATATATATCATCAAGTGCTTGGCCATTCTATTAGTGAATGTCGATCCTTGAAGGACAAAATACAACAACTTCTTGATTCTAGTGCCATCACTCTTCTATATATTGATGCTCCTATCTTTTCTTTGAATGAAAAGTGATATTGAGGCTTACCTCTATCTTATTCAATATAAATGATAAAACTTCTTCTATTGCATTGATCCTCACTGTGTGGCACTTGTAGCTTTCATTGTTTGCTGGTTGTCATTCATGGTGGTACAATCTTATGTGCAACCTTACCCTTTGTCTATGGTAGCAAAATAATAGTCTCTAGCATGCTTGTCCTCACCTACACACTAAGGAGAAGAAAATATTGATTTTAGAGGTGTGAATCCTTCTTGAGGATCCCCTCTATTCTATGCTATACTCTCTTGTGCATTCTTACATGCACCCTATCTATCTTTTCCCTACAACGCTTATCAAAATATCTCTATCGATAAGGGTTTTCCTCCATAGCGAGATTGGTCCCTATCACATGTTGAGTAGTGGCTTTCCTCCATAGCGGGGTTGGTTCTACCCAATTTTTTATTTGGTAGTGGCTTTCCTCCACAATGGGGTTGGTTCTAGACTAAATTGTGATCACCTAGCATAACACAACTTGTGAGAATGTGATCTATATTTTTAATCATTATCATTTGTGTGACCCATAGTGACACAATAAGCTAGTTCAGGTTGAGTCATGTAGTCTCATTGAAATTGGTTTCTTCTTTTCATTTTGGATGCATTCCTTGAAGAAATCAATCTTCACATTCTTCTCTTCATTTAAGAATGATTTTGTGTTATTCTTGTCATTTTGGGGACAACACATAGTACTGAGAAAACCGCCCACATCAAGGTCTCTTTCACTTTGTTGACTCAAAAATTTTATTTTATTTGTTATGTACTTTTGTGTGTGTTATCCATGTTTTTATTTCTAAATATCTATTAATTATAACCTCATGATTTGATATCTTTTTATTTTCTAACCTTTTTGTCTTATGCAGATCTTTCCTATCTAATATGTTTGTTCTATAGATCTTCACCCTTGGGGCATTCTTCCTTGGTTTGAAGAGCTATCTATTTACTCTACAATATCCTTTTGAAATCATGATGTTATTTATTTTTAGTAGCTTTACTTTAGTGTGCATATTCATGTAGATTGATAAGCCCACTAAAGTGGGGGGAAAAATGTAGTAGCAAAAATTGCACACCCTTGCAATTTCACCTACACTCTTGTATCCCCTTTAGTGTCCACTCCCTTAGTATTTTTTAGGCTCATCATAGCCCTTGAATCATCCTTTTTCTCTCTCGAGATGCTCAAGGTCCTTGTCACATATTACCTTTGTGCATTTTTTTGTGTTAACCCTATGTTTTTCTCATTTCCCACCATTTTTTTAACATGATTTGTCTAGAAACTAGCACCTCGTGTGGACATTTTTTCACCACAATAGCGTCCCATAACATAGCATCCCACAACATTTTATTGTTAAAAGTTTTTTCCTAATATTTTTTCCACTTGTCACCTACCCGGGTTAGTGGAGAAGGCTCATGATGATTTGTAATGACTCTATAGCCTCCTTTTTGCCCCTATTTTCTCTTTTAAATCTATTTGTTCACACCACACTCTCTCTCTCTCTTGGATTTTTCCTTTCACTCTTGGACATTCTCTTTTGCTATATATCTCTCTCAAGCTTCCACAACTCTCTAAATCTCACTACAACAATCTGAAAGCTCTCATAACTCTCTTGGATATCATAGCTATCTATTTTTCTCTCTCTTTCCTTCCTCAAGCCTTGCTGGTAATTTACCTATTTTTATTATATCTTTGAGAGTCTTGTGATTTATCTATTGGAAGCTTGAGTTTTTTGTGAGTTGTTTGGGTGTTGTCATTAATGTCAACCCCTTGTATGAAGAGAACTCATGTGTTGGAATACTGATGGTGTTGATGATGTCAAGCCTTGAGTTGTTGGTATTGGTGTCAACACATTATATTGGTGTTGTCATTAATGTCTTACTTCAATATAGTTGCAGAGGTTGTTGGTCCAAATTGTGTCAAGGGGGATATTGTTGATGTTGGAGAGCATTGCACTATGTTTCATTTTGTCATCAATTTTTTCATTGATGCATGTGATAAGTAATGTTGTTGATGAAGTTGGTTCACTTGGTTTCCAAGTGCTTTTGAGAAAATTTGAATAAGAGAGAGTTTAGTGTGATAGAGTGGTGTTCAATGTTCTTCTCCACATTTCTTCACGATTGAAGATATTCCCATGCAGTTTGGAAATGATGATCAAAGGTTTTTAAAGGTGTTATATCCAATTTTTTAGGTTTCGAATCATTCTATAGTAGAAGATGTGTTTGATAGAATTTATGTCTAGTAAAATAAGACATGTATAGGAGAAATGAGATTGCTCCACATTTCTCCATAGTGAATGTTCTTGTCTTGCAGATCTAGGAACATGCTTATATTGACTATATCTACCTTTCCTTGAAATTTTAGGTACTTTGGTACTCTGCAAGGTTGTTTGGTGTGTTGTATGTTTGTTCCAGTGTGTTTGGTTGCACAAAATGAAGGTGTTCTTAAGTTTTTGGTGGTTGCAGTAGTAGTGCTGAATATTCTAATGATGTGGAATATTTTGAGAAGTTTTAGAATGTTTTTGTGTGGTCTATGAGATATTTCTACACTTGGAGAAGTATGTTTGGAGTCTCTTGTTAGTGTTAGTACAGGTTTGGCTGACCTAGCATGCCAGCACTAATTGTGGTGGATGGTTGTTGTTTGCGGAATTTTTAAGAATCGTTTTAATGTAGATTTGGGTCCCATTTAAGTTGTGTTGTCTGTATTCACTTCCTTATACCTTGCAAGTGTTTGGTGTTGATCTATTTCATGTTGCACGGTTGAGCTGCATATGTTTCCTTAAGGCCGATGTAATTGAGATTTTTTTAGGTTGAGGATGGTATAAATACAAGGTGAGTTGGTGTGTGAATGAAGTGTAGAGTATGTGTGAGTCGAATTATGTGAAATTGATCAAGTGTGGTGATTTAAATTTGAGCTTTAATGCCTATGACTCCCAAATGGAGAAAGCAGAAGGTGTCTACATTTTAGTTTGTTGAATGAGTTGTTTGTGCTCCAATGGAACTATACCTTTGGAATAAGTGAGATGCATTGTTAGCAATTCAAATTGGTAGTGAGCCACCCATTCTCCTTTCTTCTAGATAGTAAGTCCTAAATTTCAGTTATCCCTTATTTCTTTTGGGTAGTGAGCCCTATGACAGTGAGCCTATTGTATTGAGTATTTCTATTACTTTATATTGTGAGTTAATCCTCACTGTGGTTTTTCCATTCTTTAGTTTTCCATGTAAATCTAGTGTTGTTATGTGTTTGGATGTATTTCCATTACTGTTTCTCATGTTTACATTCTTCTAATTCATGATAAGGGTTTATGAGCTAATACATATTTGAAAGTTAATGAGGGTTTTAATGTTTTGATTAGGCTTCTATGATCTAGTGTTTTAAATGGATTGACTAAAAATTATTAAGGAAGTCATATAATAACATCAAAATATAGTCATGTATTTAGATTATTTTAGTAGTGCAACAAATAATTATGTTTTATATGAACGAATTCCATTAAGTTTTATGTCTTGTCCTAAGATAAGGAAGACTCTATGATGTAGCTATAATCTTTAAGAAATTCCCACAATAGTGTAGAACCAACAACCTACCCTAAATTACAATCTCCTTGTGTATGAGTACATATATTTTTTTACCAAAATAATGTTGTGTTTACCAACATGATTTAAGGAACTTAATTTTTCCATAAAAATTATTCTAGCAACAAAATTGTTGGTGTATAACTCAACATGAATTATCTTAACATAATCATAGTTAGTAGCTTTCCTCACATGTGGAAAGACGAAGTCTCCTTAGGTGAGTCACTAGTCGATGTGTCAAAAAGGAGTTCACACATTGACTAGTGACTCACCTAAGGGGACTTAGTCTTTCCACATGTGAGGAAAGCTACTAACTATTATTATGTTAGGATAACTCATTTATGCATAATGAAAATGATACATATATATCGATTGGGTCTGAATAGTGCCACTAGCACATTAACATCCACATCGAGTGGAGTCCTCTCTAAGTGACACATCTCTCCAAATTTCTCTCTGGCACACATCATATGAGTGTGTAATCTTTTTTACAAGCTGTAGCTTATGGCGTTACATAGGTGTCTTTTCGCTATAGTCGATCCTCTCTACACATAGGCCGCCACTTCCAAACATCCACGACCAAGACGAGAGATAGAGAAAAGTGTTCGCAGTCAAGAAGGAGACTACATAAAGAAGTTGTGCCACATGAATCACAAGAAGAAGTGGATTTTGTGCCATGTTGGGTGCCATCACCCACTGCACATCTCACATCGGACTCAGCCCACACGCAGTCTGCACATAGGCATTGTGGCCTCTTCTCTGTTGCAACAACCTCACATAGAGGTTGCCTCAACTGTCCAACCCACATAGAAGAAAGTAGCTCCTCATCAATCACTGAGGTAAATTCAAGTTTTGTCATTGGGTTCTACAAAGACCCACTCACTCCTCTTTTGGAGGCGTAATTTCATCCAATATAAGAGGCGCTATCAAAGGCGGATTGAAACTATCAAAAGTGTGATCTAGGCACCACTTAAAGGTAATTCAATGACACCTTCAAAAACAAATGTCAATAGATGGATCCTTAGTTCAGTAGTGGGTGATCACACATCACCTTTTATTGAATTGTTTATCAAAATTAAACCATGCAATACCTACAAAAATACTAATGGATCAAGTCTATCATGATGTTATTGGCCAAGGGACTATAAAATTGGGAAATGGTTTTGTACATAATGTATATTACATTCCTGATTTATTCAAAAATTACCTCTTGGTGTATGCACTCATAAAATATGAAATGATAGTTGAGTTCACAGCTACATCAACCCTCATTTGAGAATCCAAAGATCAAAAGCTTGTTGCAATAGGCGAGGTTTGTCACCTTGACTGCAGTTTCATATTTTTGCATTTTACATCTAGTGAAGAAGACAATCAAGATGCAACTTTAGAGCCAAGTATAAACTCATGGCTCAACCTGTTGGTTCCATATAGAAGGTTGATTGAACTCCATTGGCATTTTTTTTTGTAAATACACTCATGTAGTGTCATATAATTGAAAGTGTATAGGGAATTTGGAAATTGTAATCACACTAATCTATAAAGTGTAATGGGGGTTTTAACAATCTCAAGTTGAATCTCATAGATTCTTATCTCATTCGTATGTGCACTTAATGCACATCCTTTTCTTTAGTTGTACAAAATATTTCTTGGACCTTCATCCTGGTCTTCATCCTTTGATCACTATGAATTTCAATTTGTTTGCTCAATTCTCTTGGAATTAAGGGTTCATGACAAAGTTTACTACTACAACATGCTTCAGGAGTTCCTGATACCTACATTGGGGTCTACATCAGCATCATCATCATCAGAAGGGGCCATCTAAAGTCCTCTCTTTTGGAGGATTTTTTTTTCCCTCAGGGTTTTCTTTCTTTCTCTGATATTTGAGAGATACTTTGTAAATGAGTACCTAAAATGGCACATAGCGGGGACTCATGTTTCATTATCCTACCTAAGCTATGCTCAAGGGGGGGTGTTGGTATATAACTCAACATGAGTTAGCCTAAAATAATCATAGTTAGTAGCTTTCCTCACTTGTGGAAAGACTAAGTCTCCTTAGGTGAGTCACTAGTCGATGTGTGAACTCATTTTTGACACATCGCTGCTACATAGAAGGGAGATTGAACTATTGAGATAGTCTCATGGGTTCTCATCCACCACCTTTCCTATTCTTGTGGAGTCTTGTTGTAGACTTTGTCTCAAGCTCCACTTATAAATACCTTATTGGTTCTAAAGCTAAATATTCAAGTTCAATACATTGCAATCTTGTGTTTGATTTCTGCTCCATGATCTTGGTCTTTCGCTCTCACAAAAATAAATCATAAGAGCACCATAAATAACATGATCATAACAAATTTGAATTGATTATAAATATAAATACATAGGAACTTCTAGAAAATGGTTTTGTGATGCCAAGTATGTCCCCTAAAGACATGATAGTAATTTTCTAAAGAAAGATACCACCTTATGATTTTTTGTTTAATATCAATAAGTGAACAATTTTACAATAAAAAATAGCTTCTTTTCTCTCATTATTTATTTGTTTTGATGAAAGGTCCTAGTATTTTATCATGTAAATATTTGAGATCAAGTTATCACTAGATGTGGAACCTAAGAAATCATATATTTTCAAGATAACATTTCAAAAGTTATGTATGAAACAAATATGATATTTTTTGTTGTACCCTCTAAGGTGAGTGTCATACCAAAAAATCAGGTCTAATAAATATCTTAATAATTCAATGTATAAATTTGTTATAATATTTTAGATGATATTTTTGTATGTTAATAGAATGACAAATAGTAAGAGTGTATGAGTATAGTACTGCAATTCCTTAGATAAAATTATTATTGATCATTTTATAGGAGACGCAATACTTTGGAAATACTATGTTAGTTGATAGAATATTAGTCATTGTAGTGAAGACACACACCATAATAGATTGGATTGTGTTAAATTATGTTGTAGAAATATATAGTATTTTTCATCTTTTGGGGTATTGTCAAAGGTTTGTGTTGAGAGGTGTCATACATATTTAATATTATAGTGATATATTATTGATTTAATTTTAGTGTATCCCACTTAATGTGCCACTTATACAATGTTTAATTTATATTATGAGGTATGCACAACAATAGACAATGGCATGCAATATGTGTAAGAGAATCATTAACATTGTTAAATGCATAAGATGCAAATATTCTATGATATGTATAAGAAAATGTAAGAGAGAGGTTACATAATGAACTAATTAAAATTGTGATCAAATTATGATGTTTAAGAATGGCTCATGCAAATAATTTGAGGTGAGATATTGAGACTAAAATATGTTATGATGATTTATGACCCAAAATTTAAATCATATTTTTATCACATTGATTATCATAGAGGAAACCATTGAAATTTATGTTTCAGAATTAGATTCCATGTTTAGTCCAAAAAATCTTAGTCCATGGTTTTGTAAACCACTCGTAGTTTAGGGTTTCAAGTTCTATAATGAAGGTTTTTCATTGGATGGCATAAATGAGATCTATAATTAAGGTTTTAAAAATAAGGTAGCAAGCTAAGGGATCTTGATCTTAGGTGAAACTCCATGTTTAAGTGTACTTGAGTCAAATTAGTACTAGGATGGATGACCTCCCAAGAATTTTTGATGTTTCACTCTTGTGAGCATCACCTAGATACAGTATGTTCATGTGCTAATTGGACCATTTATGCTCATCATAAATAAGTTTGTGTGAATCACTACTCATTAAATATGGGTCAATGAATTTGAATAAAATACTACCAATTGAATCCTAATAAAACATAATAATTTTCTACACCATGAAAATACCTCATAATTATCATTGGATGATACAAGGATGATTTATAATAAATGATTTATAAGTAACAACACTTGATAAATTCATTACAAATAAGTTAGCATGCTAGTTGGTTTTTATCTTGGATGAAACTCTATAGATAATTGTGTTTGAGTCAAAGTAGTACTAGGATAGGTGACCTCCAACAAAGTCCCTATGCTTTTCCCTTATGATCATCACCTAGATTTAATGAGGGTTAAGTGGACCATTCTATTTCACAGATGGTTGTCATTGCACCAAAAGATCAACATGTTAATGCCCGATACAATTACCAAAGTTAATGAATCCAAGAGAGGTAGTTAAGCAATGTCAAAAACTTGAGTGTTGCACTACACATCACAAGGAGACTAAGGGAACACACCTTGCAACAATCCCCCCCAATACAAGCGAGGGGTTCAAACCCATGACCTAGGCTCTGATACCAATTGTTGCATAGATGATTATCATTGCCCCAAAAGATCAACTTGTTAATGCCTGATACAACTTCCAAAGTTAATGAATCCACGAGAGGTGGTTAAGCCATATCACAAACCTAAGCGCTATGCTACACATCACAAGGAGACCAAGGGAACACAACTTGCAACACATTCATGTTCATGAAAAAATATTTCATGTGAACCACTACTCGTGAACTATGGGTCAATTAGTTTGACTCAAAAACTACATAGTTGAATCCTAATAAAATATCTACAATAATTAAAATGAAAAAAGATTGAAATTGTTACATGCAATTAATTTTATATCTCTACATGAATTTGATCAACCCTACAAAAAATTTATGTCACACAAGTATTCTACAAACTAGTAAAACCTCAAAAGTTAAATCAACAAGGTTTTTGATAGGGATAGACTATTACTCTAGAGGATGTATATATTCATTCCTACTGTATATGCATAAAATTGGTCATGTCTAATTAATCTTGGAACTTAATTAAATATTTATTATTTAATTAATCTTTCTAAAATTCCTATACATATGATTAAATTTAATTAATTTAATTATATTGTTCATTCATTTTATTCTTCCGCCATAATTAAATAAATCAACTTTATTTAATTATTTCACTTTCATGTCTACTTGATTAATTAAATAAATAGCCTCCTATTTTTGGTCATCACAAGGAAAATCAATTAGACTCATATCATCGACTCATATCAACGTGATCTATTTATTTCACATCATACAACTCAATCAGCCCCATATCAAGTGACCCATATCAATGACTCATATCTAGTGAATCATATCAAGTACTCTATCTAAGTGACTCATATCAATCAATGCTAAATCTATCTATCTGAATATCAAATCAATCTAATCTATAATTTGCTATTTGTTTTCTTTTTCAAGAAAGAAAATGTATCAACAATCAAATCATCATCCTATTTGTACTTCAGTAACGAATGCAAATATGTTTTAAATCACAGCATCTACTATATGTTTTCTATTGTAGAAAGAAAATTTATTAGAATTCATATCAAACATATACTCTTTGTTTTCTAAAAGTAAAGCTATGGGGGGGTGCATGAAGTTGGTCACACTTTTGTGGCCAAATGGGAAAAAAATTGGAAACACATAACGCTCTCACGTTATAACACGAGCACATTATTTGCTTTTAAAAGAAAAAAAAAGTGAAATGTGTATCATTTGCTATTCACTATTTCTCAGCTCTGCACGCGGCCAAAAACCCTCACTTTCGCGCTCGCGTTCTAGGAGGAAGAACTTCTACAAATTTCATTAAGAATAGTTGGATTTTGTCTACAAATATGGCGCCACAATGATGAAGAGATGCGGGAGGTAAGTATTGTTTACTATTTGTTTTGAATTTGTTAGTTTGAAATTGATTTTGTTTGTTTTAGGTTAGATTTGATTGTTTTTTTTTAAATCTATAGGAAATCTTGGAAATCCTCAACAAGAAGAAGAGGTAAATCCTAAACAGCAAAATCCTCAACAAAATCAACCTCAACAACAAAATCAACCTCCCCCACCATTCTCTCAATTCCCTCCTGGCACTCAAGAAAATTTGAGTGAAATTGAGAACAATAGAAAACAACTTGAGGATCTTATCAGTAGGTTGAGTGATCCAAATGCTTCAACCATAGAAAGAATGCTTCTAGCAAATTCATTGAAATACATGTTAAAAAATGTAGATGCAATCACCCAACAAATATCTGGATGGCAAGATAGGAGGCAGACAACCAGGGCATATTATGTAGACAAATTATCATATAAACAAGTAAAAGATTTAAAAATTACTAAAGGTGATTTGTGCTCTCTATCCATTGACCCTAAAACAAATAAAAATCTTACCCTCAATGCAATGAGGTTTCCTATTCATTGGTGCCACCACCATGAGATTAAGAACCATTTTTATGAAAGATGGTATATGGTCTTTGATTATCCACTGTGCAATAATTGTGAAGTCCCCCAATATTTTCTTAGGAAACTATACAGTGAGTTTGTATTGAACCAAATCCCAAATTATTTTGATATGAGGGAGTTCTAGGGGAGAGGTGGGGGGTCAGCTCAGGATAAGCCCGGTGCATAGCCGAATCCTACACGGCAAGGGAGATGACCTCTCACTAGGCTGCCTCGTGAGTAGATTGTGATGCCTGCCATTGTGAAGGAGAGTGATGACATAGAGACATTGCAGGCGATCACAAATTTTACCTGGAGTGTCATCCATCACACTAGCCCTATTGTACAGTGCCATCCGGGGGAATCTTTAGTTGGTGGCCTTCGAACCCATGTTTTTCAATCTTGCGGGGTGACTTGTTCGTATGACCCTACCGGCACTCAAGAGGGTGCTATGCAGGATCCATATGCATCTACGGGGATGGAGAGGATGGCTGAAATTTTGCATGATGCATATGGCATTGACACTCAGGTAAAATTCAACATGTTCATTGAATTTAATTTATTAAATTTCAGTTGTGAAATGTAAGATTAACTAATTTAGTTTTATTATTTTAATAAAATTGTAGGGTCACATTGTAGAGACTGGATACACTAGTCATCCACCTACTTATTTTTACAATACACATATCGATGGGGTATGTAAAGTTAGTAAACAATTATAAATTTATTACATGTGTTAATAACATTGTTTTACGAATGGTATTTTAATATGTGATTTTAGATGTTGAACAGGGTACTATTGGAGGTTTCAAGGAAACACCTCCAAGTGCCAGTAGATTTGATCAAACATTCACAGAGGTAATATAGAATTTAAAGAGAACTTAAGTAATGAATTCTAAGTTTAATAGATTTGTGTAGTTTATATTCATATTGTTGACCTTGTGTTGCATTACACATCATTCAAACTCAAAGCATTACTTCAAATTCAATAACTAATAATCATAAATATATATGTTTAATATGTGTACTCAAAGTTTTGTTCATTAGATCTCATACATTATAAGTCATCACATGGATCGCTATTGTAACTTTTTTGTGATTGAATAATTTGTTTTTTAATTTTTAGATGTTGGTGACAAAAACAACACCAAACGTTACGAGGGCAATGGATATTGGTGTTTCCTCCACTATACAATCCTCGATGGCTCTGATAGGGGAGGTATGAGGAAAATTACTAAATTTCAATTTACATTCATTGTTATAGATGAACTAGTTCTAGTGAAAAATCAAACCATTATTGATTCATAGTTTAATTCCTATTTGGATGGTTTATACAAGCCTTGAGCATGCCTGAGCATCAATGTGCAAATATTTCCATCGAGGAGAGTGATCATGAGATGGCCGTAAGTGATTAAATTTTGTTAAATATATTAATTTTTATAATGTAATTTCTATATATTAATGTCTTTACTTCTTATTGTAACAGTTGAAACTTCACCAGAAGCTAAACACTAGGAGGAGCAATAGGAGCACTCCTCGAGCATAGCAGAAATAGGTGACAGACTTATCGCCATCGGATCGCCCAACAAAGGGAAAGAAAATTGTATTTGAACTAGAGCATGGAGAGAAATGAATTTTGAATGCACAGAGCTCTTTGTTGTATGCCTACATGGCAATTTTGTACATATTTTGTATTGGATATATTTGACATTGTATGCCTATATGGCATTCTCGTAAGCCTATATGGCTATTTTGTAACTATATAATTTTATACTTATATCGACATATATTGATGTATGCGTACATGGCTATTTGCTTAATACAAATATTTTTATCAATGGTGTCCATATTTGCAAATTATAAATTCATGGTTCAATAGATATGAGTTATGTGTATTCAAGTGTATACTTTACAACTTACGCACATATATTTTTTGACTTACGTGTGAAAATCGAAAAGTGTGAAAATTTCTATGTTTGGAAGTTAAATGTAAGCCAATTTTGCAATTCTCAGTTTTTGCATACTCGATCTTATGGACTTATTCCTTCCTAGCACATATTGTGAATATTTCTCATTTGGTGCAAAAGACAGATTCCTCATTTTTGAACCACTCATAGCAAAGAGATTCACAATAAGACTTTAGCATTGGAACACTACTCTATACTTCTCTTGTCTAGACCATAAAGGATTGAAAATTCTTAATTTGATGCAATGGTAGTCGTGAGATGAGAATTTATATAACCATGCCTATTTTGAAACTTCGCATATAATACTGCATCAACAAGAACTTAAGAAGTGTTGCATGATAAGAGTGTTAGGTTTGATAGGCCTTCTCTTCCCTAAGGGAGGAGAGCCTGCATCTTGAATTTTGAACAAAATTTTAAGAAGCAAAAATTTTACCTAAAAGCTTCAAACCTAGATGACATATTTGGCTAAGTCTATCTTGAAAATTATCAATGCGTTCAAAATCTAAAGGAGATTCTCCTTGAAAAGAAAACTTTACCCTTTTTCCCAAGGAAAGAAATTGCAACAAGTTGCATGTGATTTATCTTATTTCTTTCTCATAGTTCCTAGTCAATCATTCATGGCTCAGGATAGTTTTGTTCCAAGGAAAGGACACCCAAAAAATCATTGAGATTCTTCTACGATCTGCAAGAAAAAGGTTTTGGCTCTTTCACAATGTAAATAATTATGTAACATTGTTTTCTTGTTTTCCTTCCACATAGAAAAATGTTTACACTTTTCAGATTGATCAATGATTGAAATAATGGCTGGTTATAAACACTTGACATTTTTATGTTTGAACTTTAATTTATAATTTTGTATCATAACATTCGAGTAGGTCACTAATATTTTAATATTTCACTATGAAAGTCGTGGTGTATTTTTGCTATGTTATTTGACTATTAATATGGTGGTGTATTATAAACTTGATTACTACAGAAAATATGTATATATTTCTAATTTTTATATGTTTTTGTATTACCGAACCAAAAATGAACCCAACCCTGAAATTTTTTTTCCCGAACCGGTAACTTAGTAAAAAATAGATTTTTGTAGTTTATATTCATAACGTTGATTACATTGCATTGCACATCTTTCAAACTAAAAGCATTGCTTCACATTTCATAACTAATAACTAGATGCTGATAGATGACAAAATTTTAATTACAATATAGTTTTTACAAAGTCAACCTAAGGATTTATGAAATTACTTCACATTGCATAACTAATAACTAGGAGCAGCTGCCAATTGCATTTGGCTGTCATGGCATTCTATGAGACCACATTTCTTTGAGGCATTTTTTCAAACATTTCATTGCCTTGTCTATACTACCACATTTTTCATACATGTCTACCAAAGCATTTTGTCAAATAGTTCAAGTGTTGCCTTGTTGCTATGGCTGAAAGCCTAAAACAAGTGCTTTCGAACAAGATATGGATGCTTGGAAAAATATATCAAAAGCATAATATTAAGTTAATATCATAGACAAGGCAATGAACTTTTGAAAAATGCTCAAAGAAATGAGGTCTCATGACTGATGGAATCGCCATGACAATCAAATGCTTTTGATTGTCATGGCGTCCATCGTCATGAGACCTCATTTTCGAGCATTTTTTCAAAGAGTTCATGCTTGTCTATCTTTCACATTTTTCATAATGTCTATCAAAGCATTTAGCCAAATAGTTCATTGCCTTGTTGCTATGGCTGAAAGCCTAAAACAAGTTCTTTCAACAAGCTATGGATGCTTGGAAAAAATATATCAAAACTATAATAGTAAGCAATATCATAGACAAGGCATTGAACTCTTTGAAAAAATGCCTCAAAGAAATGAGGTCTCATGACCTAATGGAATGCCATGACAATCAAACGCTTTTGATTGTCATGGAATTCCATCACCATGAGACCTCATTTCTTTGAGGCATTTTTTCAAAGAGTTCACTGCCTTGTCTATGCTAACACATTTTTCATACATGTCTATCAAAGCATTTAGCCAAACAGTTGATTTCCTTGCTGCTATGGCTAAAATCCTAAAACAGATGCTTTCAAACAAGCGATGGATGCTTAGAAAAAATTTATCATAGCAAAATAGTAAGCAATAGCATAGACAAGGGAAGGAACTATTTGAAAAAAATGCCTCAAAGAAATGTGGTCTCATGGTGGTGGAATGCCATGACAAGCAAATTGTTGTGGATTGTCATGGCATTCCATCACCATGAGACAACATTTCTTTTTTTTTCATTAAACTGCCTTGTCTCACGCTACTACATTTATCATACATGTTTACCAAAGCATTTTATCAATCATTCAATTCCTTGTTGCTAGGGATAAAAGCCTAAAATAGGTGCTTCCAAAAAAGCTATGGATGCTTGGAAAAATCTATCAAAGCATACTAATAAGCAATAGCATAGAAAAGGCAACAAACTGTTTGAAAAAAAGCCTCAAAGAAATGTGGTCTCAATGGTGATGGAATTCCATGACAATCCATAGAAATTTGCTTGTCATGGCATTCACCATGGCATTCCATCACCATGAGACCTCATTTCTTTGAGGCATTTTTTCAAAGAGTTCACTGCCTTGTCTATGCTAACACATTTTTCATACATGTCTATCAAAGCATTTTATCAAACAGTTTATTGCCTTGCTGCTATGGCTAAAAGCCTAAAACAGGTGCTTTTGAACAAGCTATGGATGCTTAGAAAAAATCTATCATAGCATAATAGTAAGCGATAGCATAGACAAGGGAATGAACTGTTTGAAAAAAATTCCTCAAAGAAATGTGGTCTCATGGTGGTGGAACGCCATGAAAAGAAAATTGTTGTGGATTGTCATGGAATTCCATCACCATGAGACCACATTTCTTTGAGGCATTTTTTCAAATAGTTCGCTGCCTTGTTTATGCTACTACATCTATCATACATGTTTACCAAAGCATTTTATCAAACAGTTTGCTTCCTTGTTGCTATGGCTAAAAGCATAAAATAGGTGCTTCCAAAAAAGCTATGGATGCTTGTGGAAAAAATCTATCAAAGCATACTAGTAAGCAATAGCATAGAAAAGGCAACAAACTATTTGAAAAAATCCTCAAAGAAATGTGGTCTCAATGGTGATGGAGTGCCATGACAATCCATAGCAATTTTCTTGTCATGGCATTCGTCATGCCATTCCATCACCATGAAACCAAATATCTTTGAGGCATTTTTTCAAAGAGTTCACTGCCTTGTCTATGCTAACACATTTTTCATACATGTCTATCAAAGAATTTAGCCAAACAATTCATTGCCTTGCTGCTATGGCTAAAAACCTAAAACAGGTGCTTTCGAATGAGCTATGGATGCTTAGAAAAAATCTATCATAGCATAATAGTAAGAAACAAGCTGATTCAATACAAAGATTGCCAAACCAATCAACAACTCAGGGGACTCTTGTCCCAAACTCATCTTGGAGAAGATCAAACCAAATTTCAACATTTCATCAGAAATCTACTTTTCATCCACTCATTTTCTCTTATCATTCATCATTTATCCTTCCACAAATCTGTATTCCACGTGTTTGGGTGTGAAAGAGGACCATGCCTAGCGTAAACATGCCTATTCAGATGCATTGGAATAGTCCATTTGGTCACATGAGTTGCAGAACAAAAATTGCACCACTTTGCAACTTTCCACTGCTTCCATTTGACACTTTTTCCATCAACTGAAAACTGGAGACTACGGGGAAAAAAATTTGAGATAATGAAAACTGAGAGGGGTTATTGTAGAGGGGCCCAACACAATCCTATAGGATTAGACAAGAAGCTTCTAAGCGTCATGGTATCCAAGTAACCTCATGTTGAAGTTTATAGGCATTTTTCGCTTCGGATCATTAAGGGATCGATCCAGTTGAACGTAGCTCGGAGTGATTCCGCGTGTTTGGGTGTAAAATAGGACCATGCCTAGCATAAAAATGCCTATTCAGATGTGTTGGAATAGTCTGTTTGGTCACACGAGTTGCAGAATGAAAATTGCACCACTTTGCAACTTTCCACTGCTTCCATTTGACACTTTTTCCATCAACTGAAAAATTGGAGACTACGGGAAAACCACTTTGAGATAACAAAAACTAAGAGAGGTTATTGTAGAGGGGCTCAATGGGATCCCATAGGATTAGACCAGAAGTTTCTAAGCATCATAGTGTCTGAGTAACCTCATGCTGAAGTTTGTAGGCATTTTTCCCTTTGGACCCTTAAGGGATCAATCCAATTGAACGTAGCTCGGAGCGATTCCGCATGTTTGGGTGAAAAAGAGGACCATACCTAGCATAAAAATGCCTATTTAGATGTGTTGGAATAGTTTGTTTGTTTATATGAGTTGCAGAATGAAAATTGCACCACTTTGCAACTTTCCACTGCTTCCATTTGACACTTTTTCAATCAACTGAAAACTGGAGACTACGGGAAAACCACTCCAAGATAATGAAAAACGAGAGAGGTTATTGTAGAGGGGCCCAACATGATCCCATAGGATTAGACAAGATGTTTCTAAGCATCACGGTGTCTGACTAACCTCATGCTGAAGTTTGCAGTCATTTTTCCCTTTGGACCCTTAAGGGATCAATTCGGTTGAACATAGCTCGAAGTGATTCTGCGTGTTTGGGTGTGAAAGAGGACCATGCCTAGCTTAAACATGCCTATTCAGATGTGTTGGAATAGTCTGTTTGGTCACATGAGTTACAGAACAAAAATTGCACCACTTTGCAACTTTCCACTGCTTCCATTTGACACTTTTTCCATCAACTAAAAACTAGAGACTACGGGAAAACCACTTTGAGATAACAAAATTTGAGAGAGGCTATTGTAGAGGTGCCCAACATGATCCCATAGGATCAGATGAGAATTTTCTAAGCACCACAGTGTTTGAGTAACCTCATGTTGAAGTTTGCAGGCATTTTTCCCTTTGGACCCTTAAGGCATCGATCCAGTTGAACGTAGCTCAGAGCGATTCCTTGTGTTTAGGTGCGAAAGAGGACCATTCCTAGTGTAAACATGCCTATTACATGATAAATGGTCTGTAAAGCCCTTATTTAACACAAATAACCCTAAAACACTTAAATTACAAGGTTCACCACATGAATCCCCTTATTGATCAACTTCTTTACATCATGACTCAATTGACCTAATACATACAAAAATGGTATTGAATCCTTATTAAATGAAATAGAATGACCTCAAACCATCTAAGAACACCCTAAATGATCAAATGACCAAATAATAGAAACCAGAAGGATTCAAGTGTTGAAAAGATGGAGTTGGTGCTCCTGCTTTCAAAAGTATGATTGCCAACAACATACAATGTTCACAAGGCCTTTTTGAAGGCATATCAACCTCCTCAACTGACTAGAACCACTTTTCAACTTATTTTACAAGTGTGACCCTTCAACTTCTAAGTATTTGCAAAATGACAACTTTTGGTTTGACAACATTACATTATTATGTGCAACTTTTGACATATTGATGTATATGACTCCATACCTAAACTAGCGACCTTATGATGGCCTCATTACATCATCTTGAGCCTTACATTATGAATCTACATACATTTTCACATTTAGGCCATTCAAGGCTTCATTACACCAAATTGACAACATTCTAACATGACATTGCAACCTCATATCCTACCAACCTAGATTGACTTAAAACACCATTGTGCATATACTTACAAATTAATCCAATGAACCAACTGGGTCTTCTCTACTCTTTATTGTGTCAAGTATTGCCTAATGGTCAGACTCACAGACCTTCCACAAGGTCTTGTTCAAATGTCTACCCCGATATTTGCTCAAATGAACATTGGATGCCACAACAAGGTTTGAGTAATAAAGAATCTTACGATGAGTGTCAAATTCCTCAAACAACCAATGTTTAACACTCTTATGTGGGTACCTTCTCAGCCACGTTATAGTAACAACAACTGAGCCTGTAGGGTATTCAATGTTTTCTCCATCTATAATTGGGGATTCCGATTTCTTTTTTGCATTAACACAACACAAGTAATAGTCTATACCCTCTTCGTTGTCTTCATCTTCAATAACTGCATAAACATGCCCTACATTTATATGTGAGACATATCTCTTGAAATTAGTCAACATTATGAATACAGTACAAAGTAAGATAACAATATGGAATTTCAAATACTAAGCAAGTAGATATATTACCTGGTTGAACTAGATCTGATACATGGTCAAAGTCAACCGATGATTCCATTTGTGCTAGTTCCAATGCCATCGAGGACAATAATGTGTGAAGTGGGCTAAGATAACTTGTCAACCATTTTTCAACCCACTTCGACTCACAATCATTCCAAGCTTGCATTGTACATGAAGAACAAAAGCATGCCATCTTACGTGTATCGATACTCCATGAACCTGCATTTGAGCTAAGGAAAGAGTGCAACTCACTCGATCCTATTAGTGTACAACAATCTTCATATGGTGCAATGTTAGTAGCATCCATCAACCAAAAAAATCTATGAACTGAAGGCGTACCTTCATTACCTAGACCCATCGAACCATTATACCACTTGACGATTGATCTTGCATCTTTCAATTGTGCATTGTCTTTATACTTTAACTCTTCTCGTGCTAAAGCTCTTTTCACACATGCTCCCCCTTTCCATGTCCGGCCTCACAAAAGTTCCACATATTTTGACCACGTGTAGTGAGATGCATCTTGCACAAGTAGTAGAACATGCACATGTTCTTGAACTATGATGCACAGTTATCTGACCATATTATATGCCGATCATATGATATGCCCCTCTGAGCCAAATGATTGTAGAACATCTGGAAGCAACCTTGCACAAACTCTGGAGAATGCGTGTGATCATCACTAATATAAAATTGATACTCCCTCAATACCTTCCTTTCGTCCTCTGTACTTTCAACTACATGTATGAATGCTATGTGCACAAATATCGAAACCTATGTGGAGTTGTAATATTGTGACTGCACCTCATGATGTGGCTATAGATTGTAGTTCTCTACAAAGTCAACCACTGATACTATGTTGCCAAGTGGAAAGGTGTCCTTGCATAGCTTGAATTGCGTGTCCAGCCATCGGGCTCTATGGGTATGCCTTGCATACTCATACACTAGATTCTCACGAAACATGGACATGAACTGATACATTGGAATCTTCTAAATAACCAACTCACACCTTTTTGCTTCAGACCCATCTTTTGTAGCATATGCCACTGTTTTATACTTCCCGAACTCTACTAGTTTTTGTCCCACCTCATATGTGCTTTCCATATGTTGACATACTAGCATTTGTTGCAAGCCACCACAATGCTCGCATGAACCATCCAAGCATGTTGTCCTATAGAATATTTGGCCATCCTCTATTTCACATAATTTTTTTGATAAGAACTCTCTTGAAGATTTTGGTGGGGCTTTTATGCCACAATCCTGCAAAACATCGTTAGTATGCAAATCTAAACATATAGAACGATAAACATCATAACGGTTAGAGAATTCAATATGTAGTTTATAGAAACAAGTAGTGTGTGTGTGATTTATCTTGACATAAAAAGGTTTAATCATTTCAAAAAATCTTTGAGAAATACTTGTTACCTAATTTTCACCTATGGGCTCAATCAGGCAGGGTAACCTATGTTTAACCAAGGTTCTCAATGACCATGGAGGAACACTTGCATCATGATCCTATTTTCTAACTTGTTTTCTTCTTGTGCAGATGCAGGGGAAAATGATGTTTTTTCTATTTTTGGAACGTGGATTAAATGTGGCTCCCAGGAGGGTTGAGCCCAACATGCAGGTTTTTAGTTTAGGGGTGGGTTTTCATTTTTATTTTTTCCCTATCTTTCCCTCTTTCCTTTTTGCTTTCTTCTTGAATTTTCCTTGTTCTGCTGGGGGCGGAACTGGGTCAGAACCTAAAATTGGAACTTTTCCAAAAGTTTTGATTCCTTTTTCTGATCTGGTTCTGACCCCACTTCTGCCTTTTCTTTCTTTATTGGAGGCAGAGTCGGGTCGGAACCTAAACTTGGAACTTTTCCAAAATGTTCCAGTTCCTGGTTTCGTTCCAGTTCCAGCCCCAGTCCCGGTCCCGCTCTTTCTTCTTTCCTTTTCTTCATGGCCTGGGGTCGAGGGTTGTCTCTTCCTCCTTGGTTCCCCCGTTCTTTTTTCCTTTCTTCCTTCGTGTCTCGAATGTTGCCAGAAGCGGGATCGGAATGAAATCCGAACCTGAAACTTGAAGAAAGTTTCAGGTCCAGATTTCTTTCTAGTTCTGGTTCCGCTGCTTCTTTGTTGTTGCCCCCGTCCCGGCCTTGATCCTGTTTCCGCTGTTATTTTTCCTTTCTTCCTTGTGTTTTATCAAGGTTGCTTTCCCCGTTTGTCTTTTTCTTTTTATCCTTCCCTCGCCTTCTTTTTGAGTTTTGTTTGGAGCGGGACCGGGTCTAAATCTAAACCTTAAACTTGAAGAAAGTTTCAGGGTGGATTTGGTCCCGATCCTGGTTCCGACGAGGTTCTTCCTTTTTTCTTCCGCCCCTTTCTCGCCCCAGTCCCAGTTCTGGTTTCGTCTTGGCCCCACCCTCACTAGTTTTGAAGGGTCTCAGTGATAAAGAAGTCTCAGCGACACAATAGGAGTTCGGCCAAGGAAAGTAGTTTTGCCATGATGTCTTGCCGATAGGCCAATGTCTGGCCGATAGAATGGTGGTTCTTGATATGTGTTTTTCCTTCGGTAGGAGTCTCGTCGACAACAAAAGGACTTCGGTAGGAACGTTTGACATCAGAAAGAGGTCTTGCAGATACAAAGATGTCTCCCCAACCGAAGAGGAAGTAGCTTGTCGCTGAGAGATAGGGAGCCTACCGAAAGGTCTAGCCGATAGGCCAATGTCTCGCCGACAACAAAGGGCCTCGCCAAGAGTCTTCCCAAGATGAAGAGTTCATCGAAAGAAAAGTGATCTCGCCAAGATGTATCGACGAATGAAGGTAGTCTCAGCGATGGAAGCAAGAATTAGTATGACTATTGTAGTTTCGCTATGACTTCTCCCCGACATCCAAAGTCTCGCCGACGTGCAATCCTTCCGCAGGGCAACCCTTGACCTTTGAGAATATAGCAGCTAGAGATGACGGCTAGAGGAGCGAAGAGGCATTAATGACCATGTTGCAGAGCATTCAAGGTGACTCTGACAAACCTTAATGGCAGGCTTGAAGGCTATGAGTTAATGACAACGGCTGTAAAAGATCTTAAGACATCCTTGGAGTGATCTCTTGCTGACATGGAGGAGGGATGCACATTGAATGCTTCATTGACTTCTTTCTGGCACTTCTAGGGCCGACGTGTTTAGGAGCCAACTCATTTTTTGAAACCCTAGGGCTGACCAACACTCTTTGGTTGCATATAAGGCATTTTTTCCTTCTTGTAAAGGAGTTCTTAGTTAGGAAACTACTGAGAGAGCATTATTCAAACTTTGTAACTCTTTCTTAATATTATAGGCCTGTAACACAGGGACTCCTTATTTTTCATAGAAAGTAATTTTCTTTCAGATTTTCTTTGTTGTCTTAGTATTATTTGTGAGTTGCATGATAAAATCCTATGTAATCCTCTATTTTATCAGATTCCTTCAGTACTAGATGCAAAGAATATTATGTCATAAAGCTGGTTTATGTTAGTGATCTCTTTCTACTATGTTTATATATGTGAAGACATCTTGTTTTCCTTGTGTTAAGCACTAGAATAGTTATAACCTTACATAGACTCATTTTTATAAGCATAAACCTCTGTATTGTGAGATTGTTTAGTTCTATTGATATTTTATGTGATTTTTCTATAGTATTGTCACATTTTATCTTTGGTGTATCACCTGTTAGTGATAGATTTTAAATTTGAGTACATCCTTCTTACTCTTTCCCTTATCTTTTTTCAGTTTTTCTCAAAGTATCTTAAGGGGAACCAGCCCATAATCTAGAGGTTCACTTCATTCCCAGGTCACCCACAACCTCGAAGTGTTCCCATGTGTCGATAGGTTGCTATAGTTGATAGCTTAAGAAAGGGTGCAAACTTTATTTGACAACAGTTTTTTGGCACGCCCGGTGGGACCTTGAGAACTGTTTTGAGTCTCAAATCAACATTATCATACTGATTTTAGTATGTGTAGCAGAAAGTACAGTCTTTAAGAGACAAATGTTAGCATACTTGGCGACTCTGAGCTCAAACTTAGCAGTTCCAATGCATTGCTGCTCATGAGAAGAGTGCAGACTAGGAGTAATTCATCTATTTTTTGAGTACTTGCAGTTGTCCCCGCCTAGAAGAAGGGGAGAGAAATCCAAAAGGTTCAGAAGATAGTTATTTATTTTAGAAGATCCAAGTCGAATCCTGCTGTTAGAGGACATACTGCTATTGTTGTTGTTATCACTAAGACTATCCCAGTAATAATGATTCTAGCAGTGAGAAATCAGGCATTTGTTGCTTTCAACCAAGGTAGCCTACTGAATCTGACTTAGCATGATTACATTCCTGTCACTGCCTTAAGAGGTTTACCATATTTTTTTGGGTAGGATCATACCACCCCAATGAAACATATAAAAAATGTTGCCAACCTGTGTGCTATTCACCATGTGACTAAAGAAAATGTTGCACTCAGATTGCTGGCAACATCCTTTAAACAAAAGGCCTTACAATGGTTCAAAGGCCTTCCTGTCAACTCCATCGCAACATGGGATGAGTTAGGCAGTCAGTTGTGCAAGTTTTTTGAAGATAAATTAGACCACTTGTCATTGATGGAGCAGCTGTCTACAATCAAAAGAGCTCCACATGAAGTTATGTCATATTTCAATCACCATTTCCAAAGGACATGGGATAGAATCCCACAAGTGGTAAGACCTACTGCTAATCATGCATTCTTATACTATTTAAGAGCTTTAAATAGTGATATTTATGTGATGATTCAATCAATGGGAGGTGATACAGTTCCTGCAACATATAGTGTAGCTATTAGAGCTGAAAAACAACCTTATTCAGGGTGGTAAAATTGCCCCAAGACCACCCATTCCAATATTTCCCACTTTTCAGCCTCCAACCCCTATGCAAGTTCCCCCTTTGGTTGTTATTCCAAGTGCACCAGCATTGCCAGCACCTGATACCCAGCCTAATGGTCAATTAAATGCATCTCTAGCTCAGTCTAATGAACTGCAAGAGATTAAAGGCCTTGTAACAACTTTTGGCAATGAAATGGTTAGTCTTAGAAAACAACAAAATCAGGGTTTTAAGCCTTATTAGCCCTCATTTCAGTCTAATTACTAGCAAAATCAGACCAATAGACTATCCTATCAACCTTATAATCAAGGCCAAAAATTTGTTTCTAACCCAAGGCCATATCAAGCATATGATTCTAATGCTGCAAGCATTTCCAAAGAGATTGACCCTATCCAAAACAACTTAGTCCAGGATTATGAGTGGTGCTTTCCGTGTAACCAACCCCATAATCAGGGTACCTATGTGAATGGGATGCTTAACCAAGCCTTGATGGTTCAAAACAATAATGGGCCTCTAACAACTGAGGTACAACAGCAAGAACAACAAGCACATGAGTCTGCATTCCTAAACTGGCAGGGAGAAGAATTTTGTGGAGTGATCCATGCTGATTCTTTGATTGCAGACAATACACGTAGTAAGAAGAGGGCAATAGGTGAAGGACATCAACCTGATACAGTTCAGACTCAATCAACACAGAGGCTGAACCAAAACCAGAATGCTCCTAGTTCATCAAAAATTGACCAGATCCCAATGCTACCAAGGGGCTAGCATTTGGTAGGAAATCAACAATCTGATTCTTCAGTCCAAGTGCCTTCAGTTAAAGGTGATGTTATTCCTCCCAAAAGTCAAGTTAAACTCGCTATATCTTTCAATATATTGGAGCATATGAAGAAAATCAATGTACCCATGTCAATATGGGATTCTCTAAGTATTCCAGGTCAAAAGGACCTACTTCAATCTGCTTTATCGGGTTTGAGTGTCTCACATGGACATGGTGTAGAAAAGGAGAAGGCTGCATTGGCTAATACCACTGTTGGTGTTAAGGAACAACAAGCTGCTAAGGCTAAGCCGCCCCCCTTTTATTTAACATTGATAATAGGAGATCATTTGGTTCATAATTGTATGATTGACTCAGGGGCTAGCAGTTTGGTTATGCCCAAACAAATTTTTGATAAGTTGGGAATTGAGTATGAGCCACTAGAAAAGGGGGTAGTACAATTGGATGGTACTGTTGTTAACACAGTAGGGGTCATTATAAATTTGAGCTTAACTCTACATGTCTACCCAAATTTTGCAATACCACAGGATGTATACATTATTGAGTTGCCCCCGTACTTTTCCCTTTGTTTATCTAGGGATTTTACGGCCAAGATAGGTGGTTACCTATCCTCCAATTGGTCTCACCTGCTGTTCAGAACTAGATATGGTACTAAAGCCACTATTAAATCAGAACCCATAGCCAAGGTTCATATTGAACCTTACAATCCCCTCCCTATCAATGCTAACTTATTTACAAGTGTACAAGTGGAGCAACCTGCTATTCAGGAGGCTGAGATTCAAATAGAAAGAACAACAGATATTCTTCCTGAAGAGTGGACACCTCAAGTTCATGAGGTGAGTATGGGTAAGCAGTTGGAAGAGGTTGACATCGATGTTTATATGATGCATGAAACAGACTCTTTTGTGCCTAATATTGAAAAGAACAAGGAACAACATAGTGTGCCGCATGAAAATGATCTGTGGGAGTTGTATTTTGATGGCTCAAGGAGTAGGGTAGGCACTGGGGGAGGATGTATGCTCGTATTACCAAAAGGTTAGAAGTACTATTTAGCTTTTAGATTTTTTTTTAGCTGTTCTAATAATTCTACTGAGTATGAAGCTTTGGTCCAAGATTTGGAGTGGGTGAGACAAAGGGGTATCCGCTGTATAAAAGTTTATGGTGACAGCGAGTTGGTTGTCAATCAGGTGAGAAAGCTTAATGCTGATAAAAATGATGTGCTCAGCTCTTACAGGAATAGGGTATGGGACCTCTTAGAGGGGTTCGAGGCATTTAATCTAATTTTCATTTCTAAAGCTCAGAATAAACATGCTGAAAGATTAGTTGCTATAGGAGCTGAACATGATATTCTGAAGGAGATTTGCAGTGATAAGACTAATCGGCATATCAAGATTGTAGTTAGGCCTACTGTGCCTGATAACAATATACACTGGCAGTTCTTTGATAGTGACCAGTAGATAGTCAGCTTTTTAAGAGAAGAAGTTGAGTTCTCACATGCCAATCAAGAGAAGTTGCAGCACCAATACAGTGACCAGACTATCCAGCTAAAAAACAAGTTGCCAAAAGGTCTGATCACTTTAGAGTCCATTTTTAATAGTGATGATGAAGCTAGAAAGCCCAAGGGGAGTATTCAAGTTCAACAAGATCACTACGAAGAGGTTGAAGTCTTCAAAGAAAAGCTTCTTAAGTTAGGTATGTACAGCTGAAGAGAAGCATGTTTTTATCCAACTTTGTCAGGAATTTAGTGATATTTTTGCCTAGAAATATAGTGATTTAAAGGGATTCAATCCCCAGCTTGCTCAACATACCATTGAACTCGAGCCTAATGTTAAACCTGTTAGGCAAAAGCAGAGGCCGTTGAATCCTAAGTTAGAGCCTTTAATGAAGAAGGAGCTAGATAGGTTGATTGAGAGAAACATTATTTTTCCTATCAAGCATACCTCATAGGTTTCAAATCTTGTACCAGTAAGGAAGAAAAATGGTGAAATAAGGCTCCGTGTAGACTTTTATGATTTAATTAGAGCCTCCTTAAAAGACCGTCATCCTCTACCTTTTAAGGAGCAGATACTTCAGGTAGTTTCAGGGGCTAAAAGGTTTTCCTTATTAGATGGCTATTCTGGTTACAACCAGATATTGGTAAAAAGGGAAGATCAGTACAAAACAGCCTTCACCACAAAATGGGGGACTATGGCCTATCTGAAAATGCCTTTTGGTTTGTCTAATGATAGGGAAACCTTTCAAAAAGCTATGGACATGGCATTTTAGGGTTTAACGTACAAGATAGTCTTAGTCTATCTTGATGATATCATCATTTTTTCCAAGGAAGCTAAAGATCTTCTGAGTCATTTGAGGCAGGTTTTTGAAAAATGCAGGGAATTTGGGATATCACTTAACCCCAAGAAATGTGTGTTTGTTGTTCATGAAGGAAGATTGCTTGGTTATGTGGTATCTAAACAGGGTATTACTATTGACCCTGAAAGAGTAAGTGTTATCTTGGCTCTTCCTTTACCAGCGCACACGAAAGGTTTGCAGAGTTTTATTGGTACAATTAACTTTTTTAGGAGATTTATCCCTCACATTGTTGATTTGTTAGGTCTACTAACTCATATGCTGAGAAAGAATGTACCTTTCAGCTGGACTAAGGATGGGAAAATAATTTTTAAGCTTATAAAAGAGGCATTGGCAACTGCACCTACGCCTCTGAATCTTGACTTTTCCAAAGATTTCATCTTATATGCCTATGGAAATACCGATTCACTTTTAGCCATGCTAGTGCAGCGAAATGATGAGGGGTCTGAACAGCCAGTGGCATTCTTCAGTCAGGGACTTAAGGATTATGAGCTCAAGTATACCTTTGTCAAGAAACATGTTCTCACTGTCATAAGAAGCTTAAAGAAGTTCAGGTACATGCTTTCCAATAACAAGATTATGCTGATGGTTGCCCATCCAAGTGTAAAAGAGTTTTTATTAAACAAAGATTCAAGTGATAGAAGAACTGGTTGGGTCACAAAGGTGATGGAGTATGACCTTGAAATAAAGGTTACCAAACTAATAAGAGGTAGAGGTATATGTGAACAACTTACTGAGGATAGCAACATCAGTAAGACAGAGGAGAAAAATTATGTTTTAGCACTCCAAGATGGACAACAGACTACTATGCCTGCTCCTACTGGTTGGATTACAGAGATGACACATTTTTTATTGACTGGTGAGTGTCCTCCCAATCTGACTAAATCCAGAAGAAGGTATTATCGACTACAATCTATACCTTATGTTCTTTTAAATGGTTTTTTGTTTAGAAGAGACTTCCATGGTGTCCTATTAAGATGTATTGAAGCTGATCAGGTTGATAGAGTATTGCATGAATTCCATCAAGGGTTAGCTGGCAAACACTTTTCTCCAAGATCCACAGCTCTTAAAATAATGAAAGGAGGCTATTACTGGCCTACCTTATTCAAGGATGCTCATGCATGGGTAAGAAGGTGCAAGGAGTGTGCTATTTTTGCCGAAAAAGAGAAACTAGCAGCCCTCCCGCTGCAACCGGTTCAAGTTGATCAGCCATTCATGAAATGGGGTTTGGATTTCATTGGGGTTATAAATCTGCCATCAAGTGCAGGCCACAAATGGATACTCATAGCTATTGATTATTTTTCAAAATGGACTGAAGTTGTGGCACTTAAAGAAGCTAATGAATCTGCTGTCCTAAATTTTTACAAAGAACTGGTTACCAGATTTGGTGTCCCAGATTCTATTGTATCAGACAATTCCCTGCCTTTTGTAATTGTTAAAATTTTTGACTGGGTTGTCAAAAATGGTATATATCTGAGTACATCCTCTAATTATTATCCATAGGGGAATGGACAGGCTAAGTCCACTAACAAAAATCTCCTGAGGATCATTAAGAGAACTATGGAGGACAATCAAAGGGCCTAGCACACCAAGCTAAAATCAGCCTTGTGGGCTGATAGGATTACGCTGAAAAGGTCTACAGGACTTTCTCCATACATGTTAGTGTATGGAAAAGAGGCAAGACTGCCCATTTTAGTTGAACTCCTAGCCCTCAATCTGGTAAACCAGCTTGATATGATTGAGGAGGACCCTTTGACAGTAAGGTTAGCTCAATTATTTGAGCTTGAAGAACTTAGAGCTGAAGCAGTGAAAAGGAATGAGCAATATCAAGCTCAGATGAAAAGTTCATTCGATAAAAGGGAATCTCCCAAAGTATTTAAAGAAGGTGACATACTGCTTAAGTGGGATGAATTTAAAAGTAGGCCTGGAAGACACTCCAAATTTGATGCACTTTGGGCTGGGCCATATATCATTACTGAGGAGAAACAACATAATGCTTTCCAACTATCTAGGTTAGATGGTATAGTGGAACCAATCCTAGTGAATGGTATTCACCTCAAACATTGCTTCTGAGGTATGGACCTAAATCTATACATAACTGTTAAATTTCCTTAGCTTAATTGTTGTTTCAACACATGTAAATAGTTTCACTTTAGTTTCTTCTGTCTTCAATAAAATTTCGGCGGCCTACTATGTTCTATAAGTCTCAAGTGAGTTACAACCATACGCAAGGCTTTTCCAAGTCGGTTTCTTTGTTTTCCCATGACTCCATGCCCAATGGATAGGCCTAGGCTATTGGTCTTCACATTTAGCAGGAAAACATCCTGCAAAGGTCGCCAGAAATGTTACCTAATTTTCACCTATGGGCTCAATCAAGCAGGGTAACCTATGTTTAACTGAGGTTCTCAAAGACCATGGAGGAACACTTGCATCAGGATCCTATTTTCTAACTTGTTTGCTTCTTGTGCAGATGCAGGGGAAAATGATGCTTTTCTATTTTTGGCACATGGATTAAATGTGGCTCCTAGGAGGGTTGAGCCCAGTGTGTAGGTCTTCAGTTTAGGGGTGGGTTTTCATTTTTATTTTTTCCCTATCTTTCCCTCTTTCATTTTTGCTTTCTTCTTGTGTTTTCCTTGTTCTGTCGGGGGCAGAACCGGGTCAAAACCTGAACTTGGAACTTTTCCAAAAGTTCTGATCCCTTTTTCGGATCCGGTTCTAACCCCGGTTCTGTCTTTTCTTTCTTTATCAGAGGAAAAGCCAGGTCAGAACCTAAACTTTGAACTTTTCCAAAAAGTTCTGGTTCCTAGTTTCATTCCGGTTCCGGCCCTGGTCCCGCTCTTTCTTCTTTCCTTTTCTTCGTGGCCTGGGGTCAAGGGTTGTCTCTTCCTCCTTGGTTCCCCTATTATTTTTCCTTTCTTCCTTCGTGTCTTGGATGTTGCTGGAAGTGGGATCGAAACAGAATCCAAACCTGAAACTTGAAGAAAGTTTCAGGTCCGGATTTCATTTCGGTTCTGATTGCGTTGCTTCTTTGTTGTTGCCCCCGTCCCGACCGCGATCCTATTTCTGCCTTTCTTTTTCCTTTCTTCCTTGTGTTTTGTTAGGGTTGCTTTCCTCATTTGTCTTTTTCTTTTTATCCTTCCATTGCCTTCTTTTGAGTTTTGTCGGGAGTGGGACCAGGTCCAAATCTGAACCTGAAACTTGAAGAAAGTTTCAGGGTGGATTTGGTCCCAATCCCAGTTCTGACGGGGTTCTTCCTTTTTTCTTCCACCCCTTTCTTGCCCTAGTCCCAGTTTTGGTTTCGTCTTGGCCCTACCCCTGCCAATTTTGAAGGGTCTCAGCAATAAATAAGTCTCAGGTACATGGCAGGAGTTCGGCCAAGGAAAGCAGTTTCGCCATGATGTCTGGTTGACAGGCCAATGTCTTGCCGATAGAATGGGGGGTCTCGATATGTGTTTTTTCCTTCGGCAGGAGTCTCGCCAACAACAAAAGGACCTCGCCCGGAAAGCTTGACAACGGCAAGAGGTCTTGCAGATACAAAGATGTCTCCCCGACTGAAGAGGAAGTAGCTCATCGCCGAGAGATAGGGAGCCCGACGAAAGGTCTGGCTAACAGGCCAATGTCTTGCCAACAACAAAGGGGCTCGCCAAGAGTCTTCCCCAGATGAAGATTTCGCCAAAAGAAAAGTGATATTTCCAAGATGTCTCGGCGTATGAAGGTAGTCTCAGCGACGGAAGCAAGAATTGGTATGACTATTGCAGTTTCGCTATGAATTCTCCCTAACATCCAAAGTCTCACTGACATGTCATCCTTCCATAGGGCAACCCTTTACCTTCAAGAATATAGCAGCTAGAGATGATGGCTAGAGGAGCGAAGAGGCATTAATGACCATGTCAGAGAGCATTCAAGGCGACTCTGACAAATCTTAATGGCGGGCTCGAAGGCTATGAGTTACTGACGACGGCTGTAAAAGATCTTAAGACATCCCTGGAGTGATCTCTTGCCGACATGGAGGAGGTATGCGCATTGAATGCTTCATTGACTTCTTTCCAGCACTTCTAGGGCCAACGTGTTCAGGAGCTGACTCATTTTTTCAAACCGTAGGGCTGACCAACACTCTTTGGTTGTATATAAGGCATTTTTTCCTTCTTGTAAAGGAGTTCTTAGTTAGGAAACTACTGAAAGAGCATTATTCAAACTTTGTAACTCTTTCTTAATATTACAGACCTGTAACATAGGGACTCTTTATTTTTAATAGAAAGTAATTTCCTTTCAGATTTTCTCTATTGTCTTAGTATTGTTTGTGAGTTGCATGATAAAATCCTGTGTAATCCTCTATTTTATCATATTCCTTCAGTATTGGATGCAAAGAATAATATGTCATAAATCTGGTTTATGTTAGTGATCTCTTTCTACTACGTTTATATATGTGAAGACATCTTGTTTTCCTTGTGTTAAGCACTAGAATAGTTGGAACCTTACATAGACTCATTTTTATAATCATAAACCTCTGTATTGTGAGATTGTTTAGTTCTATTGAGATTTTCTGTGAGTTTTCTGCAGTATTGTCACATTTTATCTTTGGTGTATCACCTATTAGTGATAGGTTTTAAATTTGAGGACATCCTTCTTACTCTTTCCCTTATCATTTTTCAATTTTTCTCAAAGTATCTTAAGGGGAACCAGCCCATAATCTAGAGGTTTACTTGATTCCCAAGTCACCCACAACCTCGAAGTGTTCCCATGTGTCGATAGGTTGCTATAGTTGATAGCTTAAGCAAGGGTACAAACTTTATTCGACAACAATACTAATTTGAGGATAAGAATTTTGAAATTTATGAAAAAATTAGGTTTGAGTCATATCCAAAAAATGCTTTGGATGTGGCTCACGGTTTTGACTATCGATTCTCCTTCTTACGACATCCCTTTGATTTAGAGATGGTCTTGTATTATTCTTCCAATAATCTTCAATTAGTGTTCTCAATGCTTCAACAACTTTTTTTATCTTTGTGTGGTAGTCTCCCCGAGAATTCCCATAATTCATTTGAATCGGTGCCCTCAATTCTTTGTCGCCTTTGAACAACTTTTGATAAATTTTTTCTACTAATTCCCATTTGTTCACTTGTCTTTTTAATGAGGCGAGATCTCTTTGTTTGATAGCTTACCAAAGTCGATGTAATGACACATTAGGTGATATTACTATCCTTTGAGCGTGAGGTCTTACCCACACTATCGTAAGCCTCCATTAGATTCTTCACAATAGTGTTTTCACTTGATGCATTCGATGTTCTCAACCCAAGAGTCTTAATGATGTTTATGTACTTTAAACCCCGCATTATTTGAACAAATAGTTGACATCTTGTAGTCTCATTTATCCTTTCAAAGAACATTTTCCAAATCTTATCAGCATATCTTCTACAAGTGCGTTCTAGAATCTTACCTTCCATTTGTTGTAAAATATCCTCATCAATATTAATCAAAAACTTTGGCTTTCTACGCAAAATTCTAGGTGGTGTTCTCTTAGGTACATACATCTCAACATTAGCAATTTCATCAATATTGAATTGAGGTGGGGTAGATTGCATACCTTTGATTGAGGGTGGAATAGAAGACATACCTTGAGGTTCACATGGGGATGATGGCATACCTTGTTCCTCAACTCCGAGTGATGATGTACTCTCAACTTCAGATGTGGTGGATGGTGTCCAATCATACTCACTTGTGGTAGATGGTGTCCCTCCATATTCTCTTGTGGTTAATGGTGTCCCTTCGTATTCACTTGCGGTAAAGGGTCTGTTTCCAACTATGGTATCTGCATCTCCCCTAGCACGACTCTTTCTTATTCGTGCCCTTTGTGCTGCCAATTTCTTTTCTCTTTTTGACAGTTGAGGTTCCTCTTCAATTGGCTTGTTTTCATCAATCGTTCCCAATTTATGCTTTTGACGATATTCCCTCATCCATTTTTTCTCTTTAATTCTGATGGCTTGGAGCTGATCATCTGTTAGTTTTTTCCTTTTAACAATTTGTTTCTTCAGTATGGTGAATAATTTTTCTTGTGCAAAAAGTGCTAAGTTGTCAAATTAACTAATTGAAAGCTTTGGAAGCATAACTCAATGAAAGATTTGGAAGCATACACAAAGAAAGTCAATGAAAGCTAGTTTGTATAACTGTTTGACAAAATAACTCAATGAAAGCTTTGGAAGCATACACAAAGAAAGTCAATTGTTAAATTTAACAAAATGCCTCAAAGAGATGTGGTTTAAAAATGTAATAGGAAAGTGTATCGAATTGTGTGAATTAAAATGTCCATTGACAACATAAGGTTGTAACATGACAAACTGGTGCAGGAGCATCTAGGTCATGAAATTCCTTCAAAAGGCTAGTTTTTTCAATTTGTAATGTCCAAGTAAATATGATGAGTGAAGGTCATTAAATAATGAATTCCAATGTATTTGCACCATGAAATAGGTCACTAGGTGATATTATTGAAAAGTTGTTTTTATTACAAAAGTTGTCAATTATTGTAAAAATATAAAATTGCACAAAAGCAAGAAGGCGAAGAGTCTTTTTTGTGGAAGGGAAAGGATGGGTTGATGAAGATGAAGAGGAAGTTATTTCAACTGATTTAGACACCTTTAAAAAGAATTGTAAGCTTGCGAAAGGAAGATCTTGTATCCCAAAAATCAATAAAAATTAATAAAAAAACCTCTGCTCGTTATTTTGGAAAGCTTTTCTATTCTTGTTTTCAGGTTGCATAGTGATTCAAGCATTCTAAGATTTGATTCTTGTCAGGGGAAAGAGACTTCTTTCATTCTTGAAAGTTGTAGGAATTGTAATTCAAATAATCAATCTATTTTGAACTTAGTTTCCTAAGTCTTGTGGTTTCCTTAGAATTCTTTTGAGAGTCTAAAAGTGATTCTTAGCCATTCCACCGATGTAGGGCTAGTAGTTAGTGGAATGGATCATATTTAGTGTCTTTTCAATGTGTGTGGTAGGGGTAAATAGAAATAAGAAGTTGGGATACTGTTGCATGAACAAAATTCTAAATTTTCTCATTCAAAAAAATGGTGTTTTCAAGTAGGGTTTGAGGAAACAACATGTAGAGGAGCTTAGAAATGATTTCAAAATAATTTGCAGACATAATGAAGCATGTTTCAATTGTTGGGCAGAGTATAAACTTTTATAAACTTTTATAGTATGTTGAAATAAATGTTCTACTCTATTTTGTGAAATAAGTGTATAAACTTTTATAGTATGTTGAAAAGGATCAAAATAGGCGTGAGAATCCGTATTGGGATTGTGTAAATGCTTTATGATAGAAAAGGAATCACCCGATTAGATTGAATGTTGGCCTCCTAGAGATATTTGGCATTGTTTGCTAAAAACAGAGAATATGTAGAAACATCGAAAGGAATGTTGTTAAGTGCTTGGGAGCAGTCTCATTTTTGATGCCATAGTTGTGTCTATGCTTGGTAATGTTTTGAAGGTAGATTATGAAAGATTTGATGATTTGGGCATATGTTTCCAATATATGGCATTCTTGAATGCAAAGTAGTCAGAGTGTGTCTATCCTGATAGATTGGAATATTACAATCAAAACATG
This sequence comes from Sequoia sempervirens, assembly GCA_007258455.2. Taxonomy (NCBI): domain Eukaryota; kingdom Viridiplantae; phylum Streptophyta; class Pinopsida; order Cupressales; family Cupressaceae; genus Sequoia; species Sequoia sempervirens. The sequence goes on from VDFB02353493.1 coordinate 115,841,931, forward strand.
ATGAAATTGGTATCTTAAAGGTCTGGCGACAGTGTTAAACTAATGTTTCTTGTTGTTGTTACAAATGGTGTTTAAGTGAAGATAGGATGATGGATGTGTTGATTTGAGCAAATATATCTTAAATGGTTGGGATGATGTTTGATTGCAGGTCTAAGGAATAGAGGTGTTTGATTGTTTTTTCCTTGAAGGGGTAAGTTGAGTTGATGAGTGATTGTTGTATTTTTTATGACAAGAACAAAGTTGAAAGTGGATTCTAAAAATGGTTTGCTATATGGAGATGGTGAATTGGCTACTAACAACCTTATAACTTGAAATGAAATAAATGGATTTTGGTTCAATGAAAAGTAGTTTTGGTTGAATTTGACAAATTTTGTATAAATTGATCTTTTACTCTTTATTGATTTGGGAAGGAAGTTCCCTAAAGAAATGATGTTGTTGAGTGGCTTGGCAGTCTGATATTGCATCACAAACAAACAATTTGATCAACATGGAATATGCAAAACAACAAAAATGTACAAAGATTTCACATACCTAAAAAAGAAAAGTTTCAAATAGAGGAGTTCTACCCAATTATGCAGCCTTTGCTTCTTCCTTCCTCAAACTCCTCAAAAATTTGACTTCTTTAAAAGCTTGTTCCCCTCCCAATTTCAATTGTATATCAATTATCACTATAATTCAAACTTGAATTGATATTATATGCCTCTCAACGTGAAAAATCTTCTATTTCATGTAAAGGTGATGGAAAGAACATTCAAAAGGTATGGAATCTCAAAATCATGCATGCACAGTTCACTCAATCACCAAAAAGCTACTTTTTGTCGGATCATGCGCAAAACCAGGAGAATATGCAGAATGTGGGCCAACATCATGGGTATATTGTGATTTTTTACCATTTTTAGTGATAAAGCAAGCACGTTATTTAATCCTAAATGAACATATCTCTATTGGTTAATAACGCACTCGCGTTATGATAAATTTGGTTTTTTAAGCTTTAGATGGTACATTTATAGGGTAGAGGATTAAGGGTACTAGGGAGAGAGCTAGAGGGAGTGAGAGAGAGAGATACCTGAGAGAGGGAGATATGAGAGAGAGAGAGAGGAAGGGAGTGAGAGAGAGATAAAGGAAGGAAGGGCTAATGGTAGAGGGTAGAGGAT